>CM053266.1:14328215-15018215 GCA_028583415.1 Protea cynaroides
AAGGTTAACGTTTATTGAAACCGCCTCTATACACAGGGTGTGGAAGCCCACCCGAAGGTTAACGTTTATCGTCGTCCCCATCCACCCTACCATAACATTATACAACAAAGGTTAACGTTTATTGCTATATAATGCTATACCAACACGTAAGCCCCTGTTAGCGAGGGCTTGCAAACTGGGCTCGCTACTAACCAATCCTAATGCCAAACAGTGTAACCAAGGCCTCACCCCAGCATCCCTCAGAACATCCATAGAGATAGAGCTAAGGCCCCCCAAGAGAGTCGAGACTACAAGGACCGAGACCACCTCCCCCGATACTCTACGACATAATAGTTCCGCTAAGGTAATGGCGATACGACGATGTCAATGCACAAGACTTGAGTTAGAGATAGAGCTAAAGTGCTGAGACCCGCCAAAGGTTAACGTTTATTGACGTTCTCATCACACCTCCCCTGATACTCGCTCGCATCAAATACATCAACCACACACATACAAGCACATGCCTATTCCTATCATCATCATCATCATCATGTTATAACAATAAAGTAAATATGCATGAACAAGTAATAGAAATATTGGATGGCATGCTGTATGCACATTACAAACATATTCGCATAGAATCAAACATGGCATAGGACTCAAGAATAGAAAATAGTTTATTATTAATCAATTTAGTTTGGAGTTAAGGTTCCTCACCTTAGCTTGCTAAAAGATATTTTCCAAGCTTTAGAATCACCGCTATAACGTTATTATATTGCTAGCAAACCTAACAAAGTCGATAGAATTTAATTAGAATTAATTCAGAATTTAAAACCATTCTGTCAACTGAGGGTCAATGCTAGGGTTGAGGGGTCTATCGACCCTCCCCTCATTCTGGACTTCCCGAATGCTGAGGGTCGATGGTCAGAAACACCTAGGGTCGGATGGTCTATCGACCCTCGGTGCGACCCTCGATGCACTCTGGTCTAATTTCCACTTTTAAATCGACTCTTCATGTTTGGGGTCCTATGGCTTGCTTCCTACATTCATTCAACAGTCATTCCATGGTCTAGAACCATGTATAATCCATCTAAATAGTTTTCGTGCATCCTCCTATGGTTTCCCATGAAAACCTAACCATGGATGGATGGTTTGGGTTTCTCTGAAATCCTACACTCAACCATATCTAACCTAAGGTCTGTAGAAACTCATGGAATTAGTATCCATACCTGAGAAGATTAATCTTTCTCTGTAACTCTTCTCCTTTTTGCTAAGTCTTCCTCTTTGTCTCCTTTCTTCCTCTTTTCCTTCTTCTCTCTTTCTCTCAATTCAATTAGGGTTGTGAAAGGAGTGAAAGTGGCTTAGGGACGTCCTTTAAATAGACTAGGAACATCCTAAATAAGTCCCATTGAGATTTGGAAAGAATCCCACTCGAATATTAGGAAATTTCCTAATTTCTATATCCGTCAGAAACCGAGGGTCGATGGGAGGGTCGATGATCCCGTCGACCCTAGGGTCTTAAGCTGTCCGACCCTCCCTTAAAATCTGAGGGTCTGACATTCTGTTTTTGGAGGTCCGACCCTACTTGGCTGGGTATGCGACCCTCCCCTAAAATTAAGTGTTTTTGGGTCGATTTTATACCTGGGATCTCGATCTCCATCACGCCCTTGGTCCACTTGACTCGACCATGATGGGTAAACCTGGTTCAAGGTGGTAAGACCGGGTTAGTTCGATACGGGTCTTACAGATAGAGCTAGAGTCTGGTGACCAGGATGAACCACAATGTCATGTCCTCCCCCTGATGCTCCACTCGCATCAAGCACACTAACCACACGCATACATTCACATGTCTATTCCTAACATCATCATCATCATCATGTTATAAATAAAAAGAATTAAATATGCATGAGCAGTATTAGCAAGAATATTGGATGACATGTGAAATGCACATTACAAACATACAAGCATAGAATCATTCATGGCATTGGACTAAATAAGTAAAACAACTTATTATTAGCCAATTAGTTTAGGTCTTGTTCCCTCACCTTTGGTCGATGGTTGTTCCTCGTCCAAGCTTTGTAAATCACTTTTAGACCACTTGAAAACCTAATAAATTTATAGATTTTAAATTAGAGTTTATTTCCATCAATTCAGACTTCCAAAAGCTACGTGGTCGCAGGTGTGGCTGCACCTGTGGTTTCAGTTTTTACGACCATAGGGTGTGTGGTGGATATGTGAGGTCATGCGACCACACATGCGACCACACCCTCCCTGGAAATTTTTTGAGGGCGTGTGGTCGATCATATGTGCCTCGTGTGGTCGCATGCGACCACACCCTCCTTGGAACTTTCCCAAGGGCGTGTGGTCGATCATATGTGCCTCGTGTGGTCGATCAAACTGCGACCACACGAGTGATGGTCCATTTTTCCACTCTCAACTCAATTCCTTCCTGTTTTGATTCTTTGGCTTATCATCATGATCCTTCCTATGATTGTTCTATGGCTTTAAATTCATATTTTTTTACATAATCCATCATCCTAATAGATTCCCTCCATGGATCTCTTAGAATTTGTCCATGGTTTTATGATTGGGGTCTCACTTTGAATCACTATCTCCTTCATGATCTATTCTAGGCATTCAACTGATGTGGGGAATGTTTTCATACCTTAAACTTGTTGAAGATTTAGAGTTCTCTCTGAAATTCCTCCTCTTAGTCTTCCTCTTCAATTCTCCTTCTCTTCCTCCTCTTCTCTTTCTCTCTCTTTCAGTTTGAATTCTAAAAGGAAGAATGAGGCTAAGGGACGTCCTATATATAGAGGAAAACCCTCCATAAAGAGTCCTTCTCAGAATAGAAAAGAACCCCCTTTAGATTAGGAAGGTTTCCTAATCACGGAGTCAATTTGACTTCGTGTGGTCGCCCGTGGGTTCGCAGAACCCGTCGACCACACATCCAAAAACTGCGACCACACATCCCAGACTCCTGTGGTCTCATTATTTTGAGGTGTGGTCGATCCCACCTATTTAGGTATGCGACCACACGCTCCTAATTAGATGATTTTGGCTTCAATTTCATACCTAGTCTTGTGGTTTCTTCACACACTTGGTCCGCTTGGCCCGACCATGATAGGAAGACCTGATACAAGGTGGTAAGACCGATTAGTACGATACGAGTCTTACAATAGGTGACTGCAGATCATTCGGATTTGAATCATCATCATCCCGACCGCTATTGAATAAACCTGAGCGGGTATTAAGTGCTATTCGTGACCGACAATGATTCATTAAACGTTTCATAACACGGTTAGAGATACTTTTTATGACAATGGCATATGGTAATATTGGAATAGAACATGTACGAGACGACACCAATTGTGAGGATAAAATTTTTCCACCCACGCTGATGGACGGTATTGATTTAGAGTCACCACCTAGATTAAGGTCTAGGACCTATAAAAATGTAATCTCATCAAAGGAAAAGACTTCTATTGACTCATTTGATTCAATATATTGGCTTTAATCTCATAAGAGAACGGGTAAGCATTCAAGGAACAGTTTGGGAAGGTGTGAGGCACCCAAAGCTGCCCGATCCAAAAATCGGCCTCTTATATGATTCTACTTTCCTTAGACTCTATAGTTCTGACTATTCATGGTTAGTAGATAATAACTAAGGCTTAGGGGGATCCTATACCAAGTTGCTAAATTCTTCTAACCTAGGTTCAGCCAAACATGTTCTCAAAGTAAATAAACAAGTCAAATAATATACAGTAAACCGAACCGAAGATGGTTCAGTGATGGACTGAATCTGAGACGTCCAAAAACATCTCAAATTGGCTACGTATTTCAATCCTGAAAATTAAGTCCATAACGTAGTTCGAACAAAATGTGATTAAGGTTTATGGATGTGATTTATGGTTAAGCTTCATTAGATTCAATTGTTTAAGTTGAAGTTTATGCTTGATGATGATTGAGATTGAATCTAGATATAGACTATGTGGGTCGAAGTGAATATGGATAGTAAATATAGATATGGATATGGATGTGGAGGACCTAAGGATAGTAAGATGTGGTACTATACTTGGAGAGGTCCTCCAAGTTGCCTACGTATTTTAGAGGTCCTGAAAATTTGGTACAATGTAGTTCATAAATTGATTGGATTGACCCATTTGGGTCGGAAGACGATTGTCTTAGGGACTAAAATAGATGGATAGTCTCAGGGCCTAAGGTTAATAAAATACTCTGAGGGACTAGGATAAATAACGTACTCTCAGGGAGTGGGATAAGTGAAGTACTCTCAGGGAGTAGGATAGGTGAGGTACTCTCAGGGAGTAGGATTGGTGAGGTACTTTGAGGGAGCAAAATGAGTATGTATACTCTCAGGGAGCAAGGTATGTACTCTCGGGGAGCAAGGTATATACTCTCGGGAAGCAAGGTATGCACTCTCAGGGAGCAAGGTGTATACTCTCAAGGAGCAAAGTATGTACTCTCGGGGAGCATGGTATGTACTCTTAGGGAGCAAGGTGTATACTCTCAGGGAGCAAAGTATATACTCTCGAGGAGGAAGGTATGTAGTCTCAAGGAGCAAGGTGTATACTCTCAGGGAGCAAAGTATGTACTCTTGGGGAGCAAAGTATCTACTCTCAGGGAGGAAGGTGTATACTCTCAGGGAGCAAAGTATGTACTCTTAGGGAGTAAGGAATGTACTCTCAAAGAGCAAGGTGTATACTCTTAGGGAGCAAAGTATGTACTCACAGGAAGCAAGGTATGTACCTCAGGGAGCAAGGTATGTACTCTTAGGGAGCAAAGTATGTACTCTTAGGAAGCAAGGTGTATACTCTCAGGGAGCAAAGTCTCGGGGAGCAAGGTATGTACTCTCAGGGAGCAAGGTATATGTCACACCCCAATTTTGCACTATTCAGAATGGTGTGATGAACCACTAATAAACCAATGGTTCAACCAGGATCTCAAATAGGCTGTGTCTGTTTTCTCAAACCATACATATCCACAACAATAATCAGAGTAAATACATAATAGCGAAAGTCTTAAATATTAAATGAACTGAGAATCTAAATGTGATAAAATAAATAATTTAACCAATTATTCTCAAAAGGACAGAGACATAAACTTAAATAATTAATTCAAATATATTCTCTGTATAATCCAAATAAAAGTCTAATAAAAAACACAGGAGTTGCACTCGCATATCGAATCATGCGACTCCATCATCACTTCAGCGTCCATTATCGCCGCTTGCCCGTACATAGGAGCATTCATATAGTCTTCAACCATGGTACCTGCATCATCAACTAAAATATTCGACGTCGAAAAGGGTGAGCACACATCATGGCTTAGTAAGCAAACAAAACAATGCAACAAATATATGCATGCATTCAATTCATATCTGTGGTCTGCTTTATAAGTTTGCAATGTGCTATAGAAAGGTTCGGAGGCCGCCTCACCTCTATACACGAGTGTGTGAAGCCACCCAATGAATATCGGCATTGCCGCCCCACATGCACCCACCATGGAAACAGTGTACCCAATGGGTATCGACATTAAAGTACCACATGCTCCCATACCAACACGTAAGCTCCTATTAGCGAGGGCTTGTAAACTGGGCTTGCAACTAACCAATCCTAATGTCAAACAGTGTATCCAAGGCCTCACCCCAACATCCCTCAATACATCCATAGAGATAGAGCTAAGGCCCCCGGCAGAGTCAGAGACTACACGGTCCGAGACCACCTCCCCTGATATCCTACGACGTAATAGCTCTGTTAAGGTAATGGCGATACGACGATGTTAGTGGACAAGACTTGAGTAGAGATAGGACTAGAGTCTGGTGACCAGGACACACCACGATATCACGTCCTCCCCCTGATGCCCCACTCGCATCAAATACACTAATCACACACAAACATTCAAATGCCTATTCCTAACATAACCATCATCATCACGTTATAAATAAACAAAATTAAATATGCATGAACGGTAAAAGCAAGAATATTGGATGACATGTTAAATGCACAATACACACATACACACATAGAATCAATCATGGTATAGGACTCAATAAGCAAAAATAGCTTTTTATTATCCAATTAGTTTAGGTCTTGTTCCCTCACCTTTGATTGAGTGTAGATCCTTGTTCAAGCTTTAAGAATCACTTTTAAATCACTAGGAAAACCTAACAAGTCGATAGATTCTAATTAGAATTAATTCCAACAAATTTAGACTAACTGAAATCATAGGGTCGCAGGTAGGGTAGTACCTAGGGTCGGTTACCCAATCGACCCTAGGGGTAGGGTCGGACATGGGGTTGGTTATCAATCGACCCTATGTGTGACCACACCCTCCCTGGGACTTCCCGAGGGTATGTGATCGATCCTGAGGCCTCGTAGGTCCATTTTAATATTGTTCTATGACTCATAACTATGATTATTACACACTTTCCCTTGCCTATGATGATTACTTCCATGGATTCCTTCGAAACTCATCCATGGATAGATGATTTGGGTTTCTCCGAATCCTAACTTCTTCATATTCCATTCTAGGCTCTTAATTTATAAAGAAATTAGACTCATACCTGAAGCTGGCTGAGATTCAGAGGTTTCTCTGAAGTTTCTGCTCTTCCTTAGTCTTTTCTTTAATTTTCCTTCTCTTCTTCTCTTCCTTCTCTTTCTCTTTCTCTCACTTTCAATTAGGGTTCTAAAAGGAGTGAACTAGGCTAAGGGACGTCCTATTTATAGAGGAAAACCTCCCAAAATAAGTCCCATCGAGATTAGGAAAGGACTCCTTGAAATTAGGAAAGTTCTTAATTTATGGTTTCAGTCTGTCATCATAGGGTCGATCATAGGGTCGCAGGATCCGTCGACCCTATGGTTCTCAAGTCATCCGACCCTACGACTAAAAAGTCATGGGTTGGACTTCTATTGAGGTGGGGTCGACCCTACCTGTTTAGGCATGCGACCCTATCCTCAAATTTACTATTTTTGGGTCAAATTCATACCTGGTTTTGTGATTTCCTTCACGCACTTGGTCCACGTGGCTCGACCATGATAGGTGGACCTGGTACAAGGTGGTAAGACCAGTTAGTTTGATACGGGTCTTACAACTCCCCCATTCTTATTAAAAATTTCATCCTCGAAATTGGTAGATACCTTCCGAGTCGAAAAGATGAGGGTATTACTTTCGCTTAGCATTCTCTTCTTCCCATGTGATTTCTTCTATATCTCTGCTTCTCCAGGTGACTTTAACATAATAGATGTCACGGTTGCATAGTCGTTGAAACTTTCGGCTGGTGATTTCAGTTGGTGCTACTTTAAATGTCAAATCATCAGTCAAATCAGGTGGATCTACTGTCAAAATGTATGTTGGATCTCTGACGTACTTCTTCAGTAATGAAACATGGAATACATCATGCACACTTGACATAGATGGTGGTAGCGCTAACTGGTAAGCCAATTTTCCACGTTTGGCTAGAATCTCATATGGCCCAACATATCTCGGACTTAGCTTCCCTTTCTGTCCAAACCGTTTTAAACCTCGCATAGGTGATACTTTCAAGAATACCTTATCACCTATAACGAATTCAAGGTCTCGACGTCGAGTATCTGCATACTGTTTCTGATGATTCTGAGTTGTTCTTACTCTTTTCTTGATAATGTCGACTACTCGACATGTCTCTTCAATAAATTTTGGTCCAACAATGCTACGTTCTCCAACTTTATTCCAAAACAAAGGAGTTCGACACTTCCTACCATACAGTGCTTCATAGGGTGATATCTGTATAGTAGCTTGATAGCTGTTGTTATAAGAGAACTCGATCAATGGTAATTTTTCATCCCATGATCCTTTAAAATCAATTACACGAGCTCGAAGCATGTCCTCTAAAATCTGAATGGTACGCTCCGACTGTCCGTCTGTCTGAGGATGGAATGCAGTACTAAACTTCAATGTTGTACCCATAGCCTTTTGCAATCCTTCCCAAAACTTTTAAGTAAATCGTGGATCTCTGTCGGACACAATGCTTTCAGGTACACCATGTAATCTGACAATATTATCCACATACAACTTAGCTAACCACTCCAGTGTATACTGAGGTCGTATAGCTATAAATCAAGCCATTTTAGTCAGGAGGTCTACAATCACCCAAACCGCGTCAACTACTCGGGGAGTCAAAGGTAACCTAGTAACGAAGTCCATAGTGATGCAGTCCCATTTCCATGCTGGTTCTGATAACGGCTGTAATAGTCCTGCAGGCCTTTGTCGTTCAGCCTTCACTCTCTGATAATTTAGGCATTGAGACACGAATTTAGCTACATCTGCTTTCATTTCTCTCCACTAATATAATTTCTTTAAATCATGATATATTTTTGTACTTCCAGGATGTATCGAATAGACGGTGGTATGGGCTTCCTTCACTAGTCGGTGTCTAATGTCCAAATAATCTGTTTTAGGTACACATATTCTTCTTTTGTACTTCAGTACCTTTTCATCGTCCAAGGTGAACTCAGGGATAGTCCTACCTTTTTTCAACGTCCTCTTGTACCGTTCTTAGATAAGGGTCTGATTTAATAGCTATTTTCAGTTCATCAATTATATCAGGTACAATCTTCAATGTGGCAAACATATTCGAAAACCGATGAATAATCCCTTGGTTGGTTGATTCACCTGGTGCATCTATCACAAACTACTCATTACCGTAATTGAACACTTTTTTGGTGGTACACATTGCGGCAGTTGTGTTAACCTCTCCTTGAGATTTTATCATTGCTTTTCTACTCAGAGCATCAGCTACCACATTAGCTTTCCCCAGATGATACTGGATATCACAATCATAGTCTTTCAATAGTTCCAGCCATGTTCTTTGTCTCATATTCAACTCCTTCTGATTAAAGAGATAAGTAAGACTCTTATGATCTGATTTAATCTGAAATTTCTCTCCGTACAAGTAATGTCTCCATATCTTGACAGCATGTACCACTGCCGCTAATTCCAAGTCATGAGTGGGATAGTTCTTCTCATGTATCTTCAGTTGTCTTGAGGCATATGCAATTACTTGTTCTCCTGGCATAAGTACACATCCTAAACCCAATCCTGACGCATCAGTGTACAAAATAAATGGCTGTCCTGGTATAGGAATAGTCAAGACCGGAGCAGATATCAATCTAGCCTTCAATGTTTGGAAACTCTTCTCACATTTATCAGTCCAAACAAACTTTTCTCCCTTTTTAGTCAAACTGGTGAGAGGTATGGCAATTCGGGAATAGTCTTCCATGAATCATCGATAATATCCAGCTAGACCTAGAAAACTTCTAATTTCTGCAACGGTCTTCGGTGCTTTCCAATTCACAATGGCTTCAATCTTGCCAGGATCCACTTTAATTCTTTCAGCGGATTCAACATGGCCTAAGAAAGCGACTTCATTAAGCTAAAACTCACACTTTGTAAATTTGGCATAAAGCTTCTCTTTCCATAATCGCTGTAGAGCGGCGCTTAGATTCATAATATGAGTTTCCTTGTCCTTGGAGTAGACCAATATATCATCAATGAATACAATGACCGACGTATCCAACATATCATGGAATACCCGATTCATAAGTTCCATAAAATTTGCTGGTGCATTCGTCAATCCAAAAGACATGACCAAAAATTTATAATGTCCATATCTGGTCCTGAATGCTGTCTTGGGAATATCACCATCCTTAATCTTCAACTGATGGGATCCTGACCGAAGATCGAGATTGGAGAACACCTTGGCACCTTACAACTGATCGAACAAGTCATCGATCCGAGGCAATGGGTACCGATTCTTGATTGTCAGCTTATTCAGTTCCCGATAGTCTATACACAGTCGAATACTATCGTCCTTCTTCTTTACAAATAATACTGGCGCTCCCCATGGTGATATGCTAGGTCTGATGTAACCCTTGTCCAGTGGTTCTTGTAACTGTACTTTTAATTCCTTCAGTTCGGTAGGAGCCATTCGATAAGGTGCTTTAGATACTGGTGCGGCTCCGGGTATCAGATCTATAACAAACTCTGTAGCTCGGTCGGGTGGTAGTCCTGGTAGTTCTTCAGGAAATACATCTGAAAAATCACGCACGACATCAATATCTTCCATTCGTGGTGCTTCCTTTGTGAGGTCGACCACTGATACTAGATACCCAACTCCTCCTCTCTCGAGGCATTTCTTAGCCTTTAATGTAGAGAGGATGAGTTTTCGTTTACGGGGAAGTTTGGTTCCTGCAAAACTGAACTCCGCTCCTTCCTTGTCTTTAAATGTCAGCTTCTTTTCGGCACATAATAGGTTCGCAGAATGCCGAGCTAACCAGTCCATTCCCAAGATGACGTCAAAGTCTGCCATCTCAAGTTGAATCAAAGTTGCATCCAAAGTTTTCTCGTCAATAAGAACTGGACATGGTCCATAACCTTTTTCTAATTCCACTTCTAATCCCATCGGCGATCGTACAAACAGTTTATAGTTTAAAGATTTGAGGGGTAGGTTCAGCTTCTTTCCAAATGACACAGATATAAAAGAATGAGTAGCTCCTGAATCAAAGAGTACTCTGGCAGGAATGCCATTAATAGGTACGATACCTGTGGTTTGTTTTAATTTAGTCTACATGCTCACACAACGTAAAACAAAATGAAAGGTTCAGGTCATACCTGTGACCACATCAGGTGATGCGACAGCATCCTCAGATGTAACAGCATAAACTCGTCCTTGCTGTAGTTTCTTCCTTGGCTTAGGACACTCCTTTGAAATATGTCCCACTTGATTGCAGTTAAAACACCTTTTTCCTTCACCATTTTGCTTTGGTTGCGATGGGGCTGTTGAAGTAGTCTTGGCTGCAGCATTGAAGCCTTGAGTACAAAATGGTTTGAATGTCCTTGTATTCCCTCATTATATGAAGTTCCAGTTGGCCTTTTAATACCCCTGTTTTGAGCAAAATAGCTTTCTTTCTGGCTCGACTCTATTAATCGAGCAATTTATACCGCTTCATTGTAAATTTCCTTTTCCAAGCCCAGAACATGTTCACGAATACTTCCCCTAAGTCCCATGACGAACCTTCGGGTCTTCGTATCCTCCGCTTGCATACTAACTGGTGCAAAGAAGAACAGCTCCTCATAACGCTGTTGGTATGCATCGACAGTCATCTGTCCCTGATACAAACTCAGGAACTCTTTCTCCATAGAATCTCTAAAACTTCTAGGAAAGTACTTATCAAAGAATGCCTCCTTATATATACCCCAGGTCAGTTGGGCGTGCTTTGTTAACAGATAAGTCCTTGTGGACTTCCACCAGTGGTGTGCATCGCCTTTCAGCATGAATGTTGCACACATTACTTTCTCTTCCTCATTCACTGTCAACATTATAAAATTCCTCTCCATCTCATCAATCCAGTGTGCTGGCCAAAAAGGATCAGCTGGCTTACCATTATATTCCTTGGGCTTCATCTTCAAGAAACGCTCAACCAGCCTGGAGTGGTCCAGTTGATACGGAGCGTACGCCCATACATAGGTGGTTGGTACTGATAGCCACCTTGAGCTACTTCCGGGTTCTGCACTTGAGCCTACATGATCGGAGTTTGAGGTGCATGGAGTACCGTGTTACTTCCCCCCAGTATTGTGCTTGCCTGTCCTGTTGGCATCGGTGTCGTCTGTGTAGCTAGAAAAGCCATGCCTATGGTAGCTTGCATAGTAGCTTGTACCTGTTGTATTTTCTACAGCTGTTGTGCCAAGTTCATTACGGCTGTAGCCAGGTCTGTAGGTGGGGCTGGCAAGTGGGTAGTATTTATCTGACCATTAACCACGGACGGTGCCGTATTCAGATTCTCCTGTGTCTCAGGATGTATATGGCTGTCTTCCTCCACAGGTGGTGGTGGTGGAACAGAGTTACGACTTTGTCTGGTCACTCTTCGCCCAGCCATTTTCTGTTCTGATGATGGTAGTGCCTGTAAACGATCATAGCATATGTGAGGCAATCAATATAATTTTTCTCCAGTAAAAAATCCAACTAATCAATATCATTTTCAAAATTTTCAGATCATTCTGTCAAAAATACTATATTTTCCCTCGTAGGGTCGATGGTAGGGTCGATCCTTATGCGACTCTAGGGTATGCGACCCTGAGAATCACTGTCAACTTACCGAGAGCCTAGGGTCGATGGTAGGGTCGGTATAGTCCGACCCTAGGGTCGACCCCTAGTTCTCTGTCAGATTACCGAGAGGCTAGGGTCGATGGGGGGGTCGGAGGTAGGGCCGCATGTCTTGGTCAAATTATGCGACCCTACGATCCAGAATCAGGTTTATAACCCCAATTTTGGATCCTCATTCAAGCTTTAAGAATCACTTTTAAATCACTAGGATAACCTAACAAGTCGATAGATTCTAATTAGAATTAATTCCAACAAATTTAGACTAACTGAAATCATAGGGTCGCAGGTAGGGTAGTACCTAGGGTCGGTTACCCAATCGACCCTAGGGGTAGGGTCGGACATGGGGTCGGTTATCAATCGACCCTATGTGTGACCACACCCTCCCTGGGACATCACGAGGGTATGTGATCGATCCTGAGGTCTCGTAGGTCCATTCTAATATTGTTCTATGAGTCATAACTATGATTTTTACACACTTTCCCTTGCTTATGATGATTACTTCCATGGATTCCTTCGAAACTTATCCATGGATAGATGATTTGGGTTTCTCCGAATCCTAACTTCTTCATATTCCATTCTAGGCTCTTAATTTATGAAGGAATTAGACTCATACCTGAAGCTGGCTGAGATTCAGAGGTTTCTCTGAAGTTTCTCCTCTTCCTTAGTCTTTTCTTCAATTTTCCTTCTCTTCTTCTCTTCATTCTCTTTCTCTTTCTCTCACTTTCAATTAGGGTTCTAAAAGGAGTGAAATAGGCTAAGGGACGTCCTATTTATAGAGAAAAATCTCCAAAAAAAAGTCCTATCGAGATTAGGAAAGGACTCCTTGAAATTAAGAAAGTTTCCTAATTTACAGTTTCAGTCTGTCATCATAGGGTCGATCATAGGGTCACAAGATCTGTCGACCCTATGGTTCTCAAGTCATCCAACCCTACAACTGAAAAGTCATGGGTTGGACTTCTATTGAGGTGGGATTGACCCTACCTGTTTAGGCATGCGACCCTATCCTCAAATTTACTGTTTTTGGGTCAAATTCATACCTGGTTTTGTGATTTCCTTCACGCACTTGGTCCACGTGGCTCGACCATGATAGATAAACCTGGTACAAGGTGGTAAGACCGGTTTGTTTGATACGGGTCTTACAGTATGTACTCTCAGGGAGTAAAGTATGTACACTCGGGGAGCAAGGTATGTACTCTCAGGGAGCAAGTTGTGTATCTACTCTCAGAGAGCATGGTATGTATCTCTCTACTCTCAGGGAGCAAGGTATGTACTCTCGGGGAGCAAGGTATATCTCTCTACTTTCAGGGAGCAAGGTGTCTCTACTCTCAGGGAGCAAGGATATATGTGTTCGTGTTTGAGAATCTCTCCAAACTACCTACGTATTTTAAGGTGCTGCCCTAAGAATCAAGATTCGCATAGTTCAAAATGTGGGTTCATTCATTGAGTGTATTCAAGAACAAAATGTGGAACCGTGTTTGTGAATCTCTCTAAACTGCCTACGTATCTTAGGATGCTACCCTAAGAATCAGGATCCGCATAGTTTGAAATGCGGATTCAATTCATTCGTCTTCTTTTTTCAAAGGGTGTGGAACTTAAATACTCTGTGGTTGGATTAATATCACTTCTATCTAGTTCTCTATACCCTAGGGCAGATGAGTTGAAGGGTAGGGATCATCCTAAGGCTACCCTTGACCTAAAACCCTAATTTGGCATGTGTCGGGCTAGGCTTCATTTTTCTTGATTAAGATTTATCATTTTTTCATTATTATCCTTCCCGTGAATGTGGGTGCCTACATGTATGTCCCCACACCTAAAATGTCTGCTAGGTGTACATACAGGGCAGTTCAACTAGGGTGTTGCAGAAATTAAGTTATTGCCAACAATATGAAAACATTCAAACAATGCAAGTAACAACATATATCACATCAGGTATAGCAATAAAGCATGTAAATCAAGCATAGCAACAAGCATGTGAGCATCAAAAGGATAGACATGACATCCCATGTATTATTTTCCATCAAAGTATGTACCTCAGTGTGTATCAAATGGAATTCTCTAGATCTATGGTTGAGGTCTAATGTTAATCTCTCAATATCTCAAGATCAGATCCTCGATCAATGGTTTGGATTCAATTTATCTCTTTGATAATGTATCAAGATCAAATCTTCAATCTAACTATTAGATCTCTTCAAAAGATTGATAATTATGTTCAACACCTAAGATCTCATAAAAGCAGCCAAGATCAAAGGTTCAGATCTCACATCAAGTTTAGTTACGATCAGATTAAGAAATTAATGGCTAGATTAGTCCTAATGTCAATTCAATGGTTCAAATTCGTTTAAATCACATATCATGACAATTTAACGGTTTAAAATTTTTTAAATCACCTATGATCCAGATCCAATGATTCAAATCACTCATAATGATGATCTAACCGTTCATATCCATTTAAATCACTTTTGATGACAATCCAACAGTTCAGATTACTCAAATTAATAATCTAACCATTTAGATTACTCAAATCAAGGTAAATTATGATCAACGGATCAAATCAAAATTCTAAGATAATGGTCCAATTTTCATCACATGATTCCAAAAATAACATCAATCATCCAACCAATGGCTCATTTAATCACTCAAAATTTCAAGATCAATGGCCAATAATTTTCATCAAAGTTTCATAATCAATGGGTAGAAACTAATCACATCAAAATTCAATTGAATGGCCAAATTTCATCCCATCCAAATTTCATGATCAATGGGCCCTCAATTAATGAAATTAAAACCCATTCTATATCAATGGTCACATCGGATCAAATTAACATTCAACATCAACCATAATTGATCAATGGTCTATACTAGATCAAATGCATTCAACATCAATGGCCATATTGATCATATCAACTTCAAGATCGATGACTATATTTCATTCACATAAAATTCCAGCGTGGTATGATCAATTTTGTAAATAATTCCAAGCATATGATGGGATTAATTTCATTAAATTTCAATATGTGATGGGATCAATTTCATTACATTAAATTCAGGCACACTGGATCAAATTATCACATGAAATTCAGGTATAATTCATATCAATTTAACTTGTATGAAATTGAGGCATACTTAGATCAAATTTCATCACATTAAATTCAGGCACACTGGATCAAATTATCACATGAAATTCAGGCACAATGCGGATCAATCACAATAAAATTCCATTCATGATTAGCATAAAATTACCAACCAATGGCTCAAATCCACAGCATAGGTCCAAAAAGAAAGAGTTAAAATTAACAACTCAATCAGAAGAGAGATGGTTTTGGTTAACAGGAAAGCAGTCGGCAGAGGGTTTAACAGATATGAATGGGTTGAGGGAGATGAGGTGCTTGGGTTTGATACGGTTCTGGTTTGTGATGCACAGATTGGGCTTTGGCCATGGGTGGTTTTATGGGTTCTACAGTGAGTAGCCATAAAAGGGAGTCACATGGATGGGCTGTAGGTGGTTATGAGTATGTAGGGACAGGTGGTGGTGAGGTTTAATGGCTAATGGATGTGCTCGGACAGATGTCATGGCGCAAGAGTGATGTGTTATGGAGTGAAATCAACGAACAGATTGCATGAGGAATCTATCGGGTTCAATGAGTTAGGCTTTTGGCTAGGTGGGTGGCTGTGGTTAATCAAGAGGTGCATGGAAGTGAGTTGTCTCAGCCACGGGTTCTGCAGGTGGTGAGGAGATTGATGGCCATGGGAATTTTGCAAGTGGGTTTCGGAGAATAGGAATTAGGGGAATGTAATCGGTGGGGTTTATGCAAGTGGCTTGGCTAGGAAGTTAGGGATTTGATTAGGTGCTTAATGGTGGAGGAATCTCGATGGGGTTTGATAGGATTCAGTGGAGATGCATGGTTTGTGGTATGCATGTAAGGATGATCGGTTGGTGTCGATCTGTGGTAGGTTGTAGGGTTTTTAAAGTTTTAAAACAAAAATAACAAAAAGGTTCAAAATTTTGACTCTACTTTTCTGATTTTGGTTTTGGAGGGAAATTTTTCCACTTGTATTTTTTGGTTGGCATAGCTTGTAGTACTTGTTTTAGTCCCATATTGCTTGGAGAAGAAAAATTGAGGAGGTATATATATATTGTGTGACCTATAACATCTTGAGCCCTTAAATGAAAGGATGCCTCTAGAGGGAAGGGTCCGGGGGGTCCGAGGTTCTCGCGCGCCGAGCCGAGCCGGGCCGGGCCGGGCGGGGCATGGGTGCGGGTGCGGGTTTATCCGTTGGCTTATTTTTTTGAAAGGATATGTCTCTACGTATTTGAATACATAGAGACATGACGTATTTGAATAGATACGTTTGAATAGATATGAATTCAAATTAGTTTAATCTCAACCATTGATCTTTATGATCGTTGGAGAGATTAAATCTGGACCTCCTATTCTACTGACGTACCCTTTCATCATAACCCGTTGGATGGATACAACTTTCCATCGTACCCTTTGATTTGGGACTTCTTTTCTATTAATATGGAAAGAGTCCATTAGCATAAGGTTACAACAACAACAACAGTGTATCCGTACACAACTCTATCTCTCTCTCTCTCTCCCTCCTCCAGCCTTATTCTAGTTTTCATACTTATCAAAAAACAATCGATTTCTCTTCAAGTGTTGATTGTAGCCGTCAGAATTCTGACGAAGACCACTTGTTGGAGTGCAACCTAAGTGGAAGAAGCTTTGACTTCGGGGCTGTTTTATCTTGGGGATTAATCTCACGGGAACTCTTTGCACATAAGGAGGGAATTAATCTTAAGGATAGTGACCGGTGGCACGACTCAGCCCTATCCATATTATTGATATTACTTCATAATTTTTGTTAGTGTTTTGACTTAAATAAATATTAATATATATATTTTTTCCTTGTAATTCTATAATAGTCTCAAACTTACTCTATAACATACTTTTCTACAGTTCTTAAGATTAATTCATAGTTTTAAACTGGGGATCATGGCTGTTGAATCAAGTTTGACTGCTTCTATTGTTCCATCAATGGAAAAATTACGCCTTGTGAATGAGTTTGACAAAATTGAATCATTCAATGGGTCAAATTTCAAGAGGTGGAAGCAGATGATGAAATTTGCATTGGCTCAACTAGGAGTGGTATTTGCTCTGTCTGAACCCATACCGGCTGAGGACGATGATCCTAATGTGAAAGCCAATCGGGTGGCATGGATAGAGGCTGATTATCAATGCAAAAATAGGATTCTGAACTCATTGTCTAATGATCTTTACAATGTATATGCATCGTATGAATATGCTTCTACTATCTGGAATGCATTAGAGAAAAAATATTCATTGGATGATGCAGAAGTAAGAAATATGTTACTGCAAATTTTTTAAACTTTAAAATGAAAGATGACATGAACATCTCCACGCAAATCGACCTGTTCAAAGTCTTGGATGGAAATCTGGTTAAGGAAGGGATTAATTTACCTGAAACATTTGTGGCTGGGGCTCTCATTGAGAAACTACCCTCTTCATGGAATGACTTCAAATCTCATATGAAGCATAAAACCAAGGACTGGACACTTGATCAAATCATTGTTCAAGTCAAGATTGAAGAGAAGAACCGGGAAAAAGACAAGGTAGAAAAAGCCAAGGAATTCAAATCCAAGGCAAACCTTGTAGAGTCCGGGAAAGAAGAACAGTCCAAGAAACGAGGAAGAGAGCAACCCAATAAGTCTCATCACATGAAGAAGGACAATAAGTTCAAGAAGCCGAAAGGCACATGTTTCTTTTGCGGGAAGGCTGGACATTTCAAGAAAGAATGCCGACTTTACAAAAAGAACAAGAGTGGTGACAACAAGGGTAATGACAAGGCTAGAGTGAATCTTACTGAAGAAAATCAATTTGCGGCGGTAGTGACTGAAGTACATCTTGTGGAGAAGCCCAAAGAATGGGTTGTTGATACTGGTGCAATCAGACACACATGCGCTGATCGAAATTTATTTATGAAATATTCAACGGTTAGTGATGGTGATCTTGTGTATATGGGAAATTCCCAAACATCTCAAGTCATGGGCAAAGGACAAATACTTCTAAAATTAACTTCTGGAAAGACTCTCATGCTTAATGATGTTCTACATGTTCCATAAATTCATCGAAATCTGGTGTCAGGCTCTCTTCTCAACAATGCAGGAATGAAATTAATTTTTGAAGCCGATAAGACAATTTTGTTAAAAGGGGATGTTTTTGTGGGTAAAGGATATGTGACCAATGGTCTTTTTGTACTAAGTATTAATAATGTAATGAATGAAAATGTTTCTTTCTCTTATTTGATTGAGTCGTTTGATTTATGGCATGGTAGATTAGGACACCGAAGTGCACCATACATTAAAAGACTTGCAAAATTAGGATATATTAAAGAAAATCCAGAACCTCTACATCATAAGTGTCCTATTTGTGTAGAGACGAAAATGACCAAAAAACCTCATAAAACAGTTGAAAGGAAAAGTTAACTTTTAGAACTTATCCATAGTGACCTTGCTGATTTTAGGTCTCATGAGTCAAGAGGTGGCAAAAAATACTACATAACATTCATAGATGATTATTCTAGATACACCAAGGTTTATCTTTTAAGGACAAAAGATGAAGCGGAAAATGCATTTAAAGCATACAAAAATAAAGTGGAAAATCAATTAGGGAAAACAATCAAGAGATTAAGAACAGATGGGGGAACTGAATATGGAACTCAAAGCTTAAGTAAATTTTGTGAAGAAAATGGCATTATACATGAAACTACAGCACCTTATCAACCTGAATCTAATGGAATTGCTGAAAGAAAAAATAGAACTTTAAAGGAAATGATGAATTGTTTTTTAATAAGTTCTGGTTTATCTTTAAACATGTGGGGGGAAGCAATTCTTTCTACTTGTTATATTTTAAATAGGATACCTCCTAAAAATTCTGATTTAATACCTTTCGAATTATGACATGGAAGAAAACCTTCTTTTAATCATTTAAAAGTTTGGGGTTGTTTAGCAAAGGTCTATATTCCAGAACCTAAGAAAAGAAAACTAGGCTCAAAAACTTGTGATTGCATTTTCATTGGATATGCACAACATAGTGTTGCATATAGATTTTTTATTTTAAAATCTATTGAAAATCTGTTTGATGCGAATACCATAATTGAGTCAAGAGATGCAGAATTTTTTGAAAATACATTTCCTATGGTTAAAGATCAATTTAATAATCAATGTTCTTCTAATAATATTATTTCTAAAGACCAAAATTTGAGTGCTCTCAATAATAGAAATAATAATAATAAATTAGATTTCAAGAATGATGATCAACTAAGAAAAAGTAAAAGACAAAGGAAACCTACCAATTTTGGGGATGAAATGCTTGTTTATTTTGTTGAGAGAGATCCATTAACATATCAGGAGGCTGTAACATCTCCTGATGCTGTATTTTGGAAAGAGGCTATAAAAAGTGAGTTGGATTCTATTATACAGAATCATACTTGGGAATTAGTAAACCCTCCACTAGGTACAAAGACTTTGGATACCAAGTGGATTTTTACGAAAAAACTTAAGCCTGATGGATCTCTTGACAAGTTTAAAGCAAGATTGGTGGTCAAAGGTTTTAAACAAAAACAAAATATAGACTACTTTGATACTTTTTCACCTGTTGCTCGGATTACTACAATAAGAACTATGTTTGCTATTGCTTCTATATATAAACTTGTTATTCATCAAATGGATGTTAAAACAGCGTTTTTTAATGGTAACTTAGAAGAAGAAATTTATATTAGACAACCAGAGGGTTGTATTACATATGGACAAGAACATAAAGTATGTAAATTAATTAAATCATTATATGGTCTGAAACAAGCACCAAAACAATGGCATGAGAAATTAGATAGTGTTTTGGTATCAAATGGTTTTGTTATTAACAATTCTGAAAGATGTGTATATAGCAAATTGTCAAATGAAAAATGTGTATTTATTATATTATATGTTGATGATATGTTAATTATGGGATCTATTCTTGACATAGTAGAAACAACAAAGAAGTTTCTCATGTCTAAGTTTGATACAAAAGACATGGGAGAAGCTGATGTAATTCTTGGGATCAAGATCATCAGAAAAGGTGATGAGATAATATTATCTCAAGCACATTATGTAGAAAATCTACTAAAAAAGTATGGTTATTTTGAGTATAAATCTGTTAAGACACCTTTGATACCTGAAAGTTATCTTGTAAAACATAAAGGTGAACCAATTTCTCAAAAAGAGTATTCTCAAATCATTGGTTCAGTATCTTACTTGATGAATTCTACAAGACCAGATATTGCTTTAGCAGTTGGGAAATTGAGTCAACATACTCATAACCCTGGCTTTAGTAAGGCTACTAAGATACTTAAAAGGAACCATAAACTATGTGATACACTATAGTGGAAAACCGACAGTATTAGAAGGATATTGTGATGCCAATTGGATTTCTGATACAGAAGAATCATTGGCTACAAGTGGTTATGTTTTCACTTTGGGAGGTGGAGCGATTTCTTGGAAATCAGTTAAACAAACATGTGGTACAAGTTCTACCATGGAAGCAGAATTTATAGCTTTAGAGAAAGCTGGATAAGAAGCTGAATGGCTTAAAAACTTGGTGACCGAAATTTCATTATGGCTTAAGCCGGTACCACCCATATCACTACAGTGTGATAGTCAAGCTGTTATTGCTAAGGCAAAAAGTAATGTATATAATGGAAAAAGGAGACATATTCGACTAAGACACAATTTAATTAGACAATATGTTAGTGAAGGAACGATAGCTATCAACTTTGTAAAGTCAGAATTGAATCTGGCAGACATATTTACAAAGCCTCAGACCACCAAGATAATACATGATGCATCTAAATGAATGAGCCTAAAACCCGTGACATAAGTCATGTGATGGATACCCAACCTATGTGAGAGGAAGTCCCTGGAATTAGGTTCAATGGGTAAGAACAAAGTCACTGATGACTTGATTATATTATCAAAACTTGCTCATTCTGGTTAGATGGGAAGATAATATTCACCACAATGAAAAGAGGATGAGTCATAAGGACTCTTAGTCAAGCCAAGTGTCCTACTGGAATGTGGGGGTGTGTTAACTGTGGTACACACTATGGGCTGACCTAAATGGATGTAAGAGGTGGGGCCGCCTCTGATTAGAGTTTTAAGGGTGAACTCTCTAAACATTCATGAATCTGAGATAGGGACAAGGCCGGAGAAAAATGTCCACCTTTTACGAAAGGAATTATTCGAGGGTCGGATTATAAGGGATGGTTGGTATGTCAGTCGGCTACACCGCTGAGGAAAGGTTCAAGAAGCGTGGCTTCACTCGTACTTTGTAGCGTGATGTAACAAACCTAGTGTAGATTCAAGTCCAAAAGACATCTGCGACGACGTCTCTTATATATCCTAATACAATTAACATTCTATCCTGCTTTTCAAAATTTTGAATCTTGTGGGGGAATTGTTGGGTTTTTAAAGTTTTAAAACAAAAATAACAAAAAGGTTCAAAATTTTGACTCTACTTTTCTGATTTTGGTTTTGGAGGGAAATTTTCCCACTTGTATTTTTTGGTTGGCATAGCTTATAGGACTTGTTTTAGTCCCATATTGTTTGGAGAAGAAAAATTGAGGAGGTATATATATATTGTGTGACCTATAACATCTTGAGCCCTTAAATGAAAGGATGCCTCTAGAGGGAAGGGTCCGGGGGGTCCGGGGTTCTTTTCACACATGCGCGCGCGCCGAGCCGGGGCGGGGAGGGGCGTGGGCGTGGGTGCGGGTGCGGGTGCGGGTTTATCCGTTGGCTTATTTTTTTGAAAGGATATGTCTCTACGTATTTGAATACATAGAGACATGACGTATTTGAATAGATACGTTTGAATAGATATGAATTCAAATTAGTTTAATCTTAACCATTGATCTTTATGATCGTTGGAGAGATTAAATCTGGACCTCCTATTCTATTGACACACCCTTTCATCATAACCCGTTGGATGGATACAATTTTCCATCGTACCCTTTGATTTGGGACTTCTTTTCTATTAATATGGAAAGAGTCCATTAGCATAAGGTTACAACAACAACAACAACAGTGTATCCGTACACAACTCTATCTCTCTCTCTCTCCCTCCTCCATCCTTATTCTGGTTTTCATACTTATCAAAAAACAATCGGTTTCTCTTCAAGTGTTGATTG
Source organism: Protea cynaroides (assembly GCA_028583415.1). Taxonomy (NCBI): domain Eukaryota; kingdom Viridiplantae; phylum Streptophyta; class Magnoliopsida; order Proteales; family Proteaceae; genus Protea; species Protea cynaroides. The sequence goes on from CM053266.1 coordinate 14,350,603, forward strand.
TAGCCGTCGGAATTCTGACGAAGACCACTTGTTGGAGTGCAACCTAAGTGGAAGAAGCTTCGACTTCGGGGTTTTTTTTATCTTGGGGATTAATCTCATGGGAACTCTTTGCACATAAGGGGTGAACTAATCTTAACGATAGTGACCGGTGGCACGACTCACCCCTATCCATATTATTGATATTACTTCATAATTTCTGTAAGTGTTCTGACTTAAATAAATATTAATATATATTTTTTTCCTTGTAATTCTGTAATAGTCTCAAACTTACTCTGTAACATACTTTTCTACATAGGTTGAACATGTGTGGATGAGGTGGCGGCCAAGAAGTTCTTCATGGTTTGGATAGGTTTGGGTTATCATGGTGCTGGCGGCACGGTGTAGGTGAGCAGTAGGGTATATGGCATGCATGGCCAGGCAGTGATGGTTGTGTCGATTGTGATTGGGTTCAACAGATCAGTGGCAAGCAGGTTTTAGAGGATGGTCGAAGGGTAGCATAGAGGGCTGAAATTAGATGTTTTTGTGAGGATTGATGAAAAGCTATGAGATGGAGTGCAGTATTGGGTAGAAGATGGACCGTTGTGAGGACTTGCGGTGAATGGGAGTGTATGAGAAATGGGATCTCAATGAGGTGTTTGGGCATGTGATCTGGGCAGCCTGGTGGTCGGCGGGATTAAGGTAGCTACAGGTGTTGATGGTGGTGACAGGTTACGGGTTGATGAGGATGGTGAATCTGGACGGTGGTACAGGTGGATGTTTTATGGTGGAGGGTCATGGATTAAAGAACAGGAGTTGTGGTTAGGTATTGGGATTTTGCAGGTAAAGAAAACAACAAACAAATGGAGAGAGGGGCTTACTTGTTGTATGCAGCAACTTCGGCACTGCTCCCTCCCTCGTCTCATGCTTCTTCTCTCACTTCTTCTTCCCGTTTTACTGGTACTTCTTCTTTTTCGTCTTTGATTTCTCCCTCTCTTTCTAGCTCCCTCTCTGCCCGTCCCTCTTCTATTCTCTCTTCTCTTTTTTTCTCAATATTCTTTCCTTTCTCCAATTCCAAATCCCCCTCACCCTTTTTTTTTCTTTTTCTTCTATTTCAAACTCTTTTCCTTTTCTATTTCACGGCCGAGCCAACTCTTTTCCCTCTTTTCTCTCTCTTTTCTGATCTCTCAATATTTTTCCTTTCTCCCTTCGTTTTGATTCTCCTCTACCCTAATCTAATGAACCTAAGCAAGGGTAAACCATGAACATAATGGAATAACCCGATGTTGGACTGCAATGAACCCCAAACTGGGGTATGACCTAGAAGTATATTGGACCTAAATTATGAGCAATCCAAGAAAGAATCTTAAGAAAACCAAAACTGTGAGACAACTAAGCCTGAACTTAAAATAGATCCCAAATTGGGGTATGAACCTGAATGACCTTGAACCTAAATTGGGGGGTGAATCATAATGCCAGGCATCGAGAACACCTGTCGGTAGGAAGGCGCCATGAACCTTACTAGAGTAGGTCTGAATGGGGATTTAGTCCCGTAATGAATCATAGGTTGTCACTGAAGACGTTTATAACCAATTGAAGTCGCTCGAATGCATTATTTTTGTCTTTACTTGTGGTTATCAGTATCTGATAGGTTGTCTATCTCTTGGCCCGAGTCCGATAGATTTGTAGACAAATCTAGTTCATTCGTGCTCTATCAAATAAAACAAAAGTCATCTCATTTGGGACTTCTATTGCTATGTTTGGTTTCTTTCCAATACATTTCTTCCTAGCTTGGAATTCTTCCCCCTTCCGTGTGTATAGTTAATTCTTGCTCTAGAGATGACATGGATGATGAGCTGTCACCCAAACTTCTATGCCACTGGCCACTTGAGAAAAGAAAGTCCAACCCATCTATGGATGACTTCGAAATGATCAGTCCAGATACATGAGATTACAACATTGGTCACTTGAGACGCCTTGAAGATCAATCATGTTTTAAAAAGCCACATCATTGAAGAAAAAAAAAGAAAGAAAAATTTAGATGGCAGAAGAAGGGATCTGTACTCAGATTCTCAAAGCTAGACACATGTCTTTCCCCATATCATTGAAAAAGAAGAATAATGTCAACAAGCCAAAAGATGATAGTATTCTTCAGAAGAAATCATACGGATAAGCTATTTGAGGAGGAATAATGTCAATGAGCCAAAAGATGACGGTTATTCTTCAGAAGAGATCATATGGATATTCCGCTTGGGCAAGCATTGATGTTTATTGAGTAGACATAGATGTTGTTGAACATGATACAAATGACAATCAGAGAGACCTATAATTGAATGGATAAGTACCGATGGAGTTGATAGATTACTATACCATAAGAGTCAACAAGAGAGTAGAATATTGATTGAGGTACTGCTGTACTTTATACTTCACCAAACAAAGATAGCACCTCTAGTGCACATAGAAATATCACTTCCAAAAACTCTCACAGGCCAACAATTTTCAGACTTGGAAGCCTTGTGTGAAGAGTACCAGTTTGAAGCCAATCTTGATCAAGTAAAGCACTGCCATATATAGTTTTCCAAAAAAAAAAAAAGAAGAGAGTTATACATGGGATCAGGATGTTGGATGGCATTTTCCAACGAAAGTCAGCAGAGAGTTCAATTGTTTCTTACACCTCTTGGCATGTCTATTATATTAAAGCTTCATTGGTAGAGCCGTTTCGTTTACCATGCTTCAACAAGGTCAAATTTTCAAAGCTTGATGGAAATTTATCACAATTGTGGTACATCGACAACACATGATAGTAAGATTGATCTTTGTCGCTTTTCACAGACGCAAGTTGGACTGGACTTTCAATTTTGGTCACTACATCCCACCTGTATAGGGGATAGTCTCATCACCTCATCATCATCAGAGTATTATTTTTTATTGGCAATAGACTCGTCCTCCTGTCCATCAATTCGAAGGTCTTCCAAGGAGTCTCCATTACAAGCCCTTCAATGATCATTCAAAATTTCATGACGTCGCCTCTTGTGAGCATGTCAATCTTTTATGCATAAAATTATTCATTAAATCTGATTGGAATGCCCATCGGTCATTCATTAATTCAACGACGTCCAAGGATTCTGATAGTCTATTTTTTTGGAAAGCCAAAAAAGTGGTATCTCTTCGGTGCGATAAACTATTCTACATAAATAACCAAACACTCTCCCAATGGTAGACCCATATGGACAGTTTCTTATCAGTCCATTTGGACCTTCGCTATCATATTTGTCTATGGCTTAGAGGTTTTAGGTCCAGATGTGGTCACAACTGATTCGATGTTTTGATACAGCTTGTAGAAACAAATTATTTATTTGAGTTGCTCCAAGAGAGAAAGAGCTATTTGGTGTTGTACCTTGATTTGGCGCAGGTCTCCGTCCCTTTAAGACTACTTTTAGTAATTACTTAAGAATCGCCTACCTGTCAATAGATGCAGATGCCGATTTAAAGATTGGGGTATGAATTACCCATTGACCCTGGACATCACACATTGAGAAACTACCCACGAGTTCAAAGGCCATGGAGTCTTTCCCAGACCCATTGGCCACATATTCACCACATTGAAACCATTTTGTTCACTCTCACTAAAGTCATTTGAACACATAGAAGGGAAGTTCAAAGAAAGAAAATTCACCCTCTACTGAGGTAAAGGATAGTTTCTTGTTCGAGAGCAAACTTTTATTTGGGAGGATGATTCATAGCCATATTTGTTGATAAAGAGAATTTTTCTCTAACCTTTTGGCAATACATATGTTATTGGTGACTTCATGTCAAGAATATCCAGTTGCCGATGCAATCAAGGTGGAATTCATCTAACACTTTGCAGAAAATCCAAAGCATACTTGGTTTGCCTCCATAGATAACTTCCTCTTATCCTGGTGTGAGTCATCCCTAGCAGAGCTGATCAAACTCATTACCCTTGCTTCCCTTAAGTGCCAAAGCAGCCTCGGATAGTCAAAATTGCCATTGTCAAACTGGTTGGTGAGACAAATTCATCCTTGGGTAGTTGAACAATTCATTTCCTTTATTTTCAAGGTTCAGGATAGAGGTCCATCTGAGTGACATAGTCCATAATCAGTTCGTCAGCCCTCCTAGATCTAGGATCTAGCTTGCCAAGTCTCATGTGTGATACAGTTTTTACCTATTCTTGACTCTGAGGTAGGGTGCATGTTTCCTTCTGGCTATCTCTTTGCACACTATAGAATGAGCTGGCACATTGCACAGTTACTAGGGGTATAGATACATCCTCTTCAAGAGAATCAAGATCAACCATGGGTATTACCTTTGTGTACATTCGGCAAATTTGTTTGGGCTCCAAAGTTTAAATTCTTCTAGCTTTCATGATTAGCAGAATATGCCCATCTAATCATTCCTACATGCTTCTCATTTTCTCAATCATGTTAAGAAAGGAAATCCAGATGTGATCTCACAACTATTTGGGTTAGATTGTTGAATCAGGATGCTTGTAAATGGGAGATCAATTGAGACATCGTTCTTTTTCTCCTAACCCCATTTTGAAAGTTTAAATCCGATGAGAAGGAAGAATTCAAATCCTGTGACACCTTCCACCTACTTTAAGCTAAATTCATACGTTGCTCAAATTTAATATGGCATTGTTGCAAAAACTATGAGTAGCTCGCAAATCAAGAACATGGGTTTGACCCATATTACATTATGTTTGTCGCGAGGGTGTTCCACTAATTAGATCTACTACAATGTACAATCAAAGGTTCAGCCGATTATATTTTTCTCAGCGATTAGCACCAAAGTTAATCTGTGGCCTTGGTCAGAGATTGTCATGTTTCCTAGTGTCATCTAGAGTTCTCACTAGGGCATCCCTTAATTTGGAATTTGAAAAATGACACTGTTTTGTGATGGAGATCATGTATTCTATCAAATTTTCTCACTCCCATGAATGACCATGATTATGAATCCCTGTGCTCACGCTGAAGTTGCAATAGGTTTTTTGACATCGAGTTGCAATTGATCATATCTCATGTCTAAATCAATGGTTTGTGCTAATAGTGTTTGTGAGATCATCATGCTCCATGATTCATGCTAACAAGTACAAGGTTCCCAGCCTAAGGAAAATACAAAATGAAAACAAAAAAATACAATATATATATATATATATATATATAAATAGAGAAAAGAGAAGGAGTTAAGGCAGCATCTGTTCTGATAATCTAAAAATTCATCTTAAGTTAGAGAAGTCTTTCACAAAATGATCATTTATCAAATCTTCTACTTTCAGTCTGGTCAAGGCTTTGATTTGACCCCTTAGTCAGGTTTGACTACTTTCAGTCTGGTCAAGGCTTTGATTTGACCCCTTAGTCAGGTTCCACTACCTTCAGCCAAACTACACGGTGACCTGATTCTTGGGGAAAGATGCATCCCAGGATACGTAGGCAGTTTAGAGTCATCTCCAAGGTTAGTCCCAATGAGCTTCAGTGCCCACATCTTAAATTTCTGAGTTCGGTCACAAAGGGCTTTCAATGTTCAAATCTGAATCTCCAACTTTGGTCTCAATGAGTCAATTCTCTAGACTCAATCTCAAGGAGCTATCAATGTTCAAAACTCATTCTTAACTTCATCTCAATCCTATGCTTGATGAATTCCATCTCAAGCTCTATTGATCCCTTCCCAATCTATTTAGAGTGTGCATGCTAACAGAGTCATTTGTTTTGAATGTACATGATTTGTGTAATGATGATTGTTAGTTCTGATATTATTGTGATTTCCATGGCGTGTGTGAAAGATAAGTTGTTTGGTCGGATGGCCTCACCTCTTGGAAACCGAAGTCTCACCATGGTTTTCTTGAGAGTATGGGTGACCTTTTGGTCATCGAAATAGTCAAGGATTCCAGCTACCTTCTCCATGTTTTAAACCCAGTATGTAGGTTGTGCGGGGTCCTCGAAGTTTCTAGTAAATTTCCTTGGTTTCAACTTCAGAAATCAATGCATGGTCAGAAGTAGATCCTGGTCCCCCTGCTGTTGTTCCCTCAGCACCTCACGCTGTTTCCATGGCATGAGCTAGGTTCCTCATGATTGTTGGGATGTTCTCAGGAGTAGGTTTGGGTGGCGGCGACAACGGGTTTACCCTAGAGTGCCATCATCAAGAGGTAGAGTTGGTGGCTGCGGATCATTTGGTTTTGAATCATCATCATCCCAACCGTTATTGCATGAACCTAAGCGGGTATTAGGTGCTATTCATGACCTGTAACGATTCCTTAAACATTTCATAACACAGTTAGCGATATGTTCTATAACAATGGCATATGGGTAATATTGGAATAGAACATGTACGAAATGACACCAATTATGAGGATAAAATTTTTCCACCCACGCTAATGGACAGTAATGATTTGGAGTCACCACCTAGATTAAGGTCTAGGACCTATAAAAATGTAGTCTCATCAAAAGAAAAGACTTCTATTGACTCATTTGACCCAATATATTGGTTTTGATCTCATCAGAGAACGGGTAAGCATTCAATGAACAGTTTGGGAAGGTATCAGGCACCCAAAGCTGCTCGATCAAAAAATCGGCCTCTTATATGATTCTACTTTCCTTAGACTCTATGGTTTTGACTGTTCATGGTCAATGGATGATAACGAAGGCTCATGGGGGATCTTATACCAAATTGCTAAATTCTTCTAACCTAGGTTTAGTTAAAAGTGTTCTCAAAGTAAATAAACAAGAAAAATAATATATAGTGAACCAAATCGAGATGGTTTAGTGATGGACTGAATCTGAGACGTCCAAAAACATCTCAAATTGCCTACGTATTCCAATCCTGAAATCAAGCTTCATTAGATTCAATTATTCAAGTTGAAGTTTATGCTTGATGATGATTGAGACTGAATATAGATATAGCCTATGTGGGTCAAAGTGAATATGGATAATAAATATAGATATGGATATGGATGTGGAGGACCTAAGGATAGTAAGATGTGGTACTGTACTTGGAGAGGTCCTCCAAGTTGCCTACGTATTTTAGAGGTCCTGAAAATCTGGTACAACGTAGTTCAAAAATTGATTGGATTGACCCATTTGGGTCGGAAGACGATAGTCTCAGGGACTACAATAGATGGATAGTCTCAGGGCCTAAGGTTAATAAAGTACTCTGAGGGACTAGGATAAATAACGTACTCTCAGGGAGTAGGATAAGTGAGGTACTCTTAGGGAGTAGGATAGGTGAGGTACTCTCAGGGAGTAGGATTGGTGAGGTACTTTGAGGGAGCAAAATGAGTATGTATACTCTCAGGGAGCAAAGTATGTACTCTCGGGGAGCAAGGTATATACTCTCGGGGAGCAAGGTATGTACTCTCAGGGAGCAAGGTGTATACTCTCAAGGAGCAAAGTATGTACTCTCGGGGAGCATGGTATGTACTCTTAGGGAGCAAGATGTATACTCTCAGGGAGCAAAGTATATACTCCCGGGGAGCAAGGTATGTACTCTCAGGGAGCAAAGTATGTACTTTCGGGAGCAAAGTATTTACTCTCAGGGAGCAAAGTATGTACTTTCGGGAGCAAAGTATGTACTCTCGGGAAGTAAGGTATGTATTCTCAGGGAGCAAGGTGTATACTCTTAGGGAGCAAAGTATGTACTCTCGGGGAGCAAGGTATGTACCTCAGGGAGCAAGGTATGTACTCTCGGGGAGCAAGGTATGTACCTCAGGGAGCAAGGTATGTACTCTTAGGGAGCAAAGTATATACTCTTAAGGAGCAAGGTGTATAATCTCAGGGAGCAAAGTCTCGGGGAGCAAGATATGTTCTTTTAGGGAGCAAGGTATGTACTTTCAGGGAGCAAGTTGTGTATCTACTCTCGGGGAGCATGGTATGTATCTCTCTACTCTTATGGAGCAAGGTATATACTCTTGGGGAGAAAGGTATATCTCTCTCTACTTTCAGGGAGCAAGGTGTCTCTACTCTCAAGGAGCATGGGTATATGAGTTCGTGTTTGTGAATCTCTCCAAACTGCCTACGTATCTCAAGGTGCTACCCTAAGAATGAAGATCCACGTAGTTTGAAATACAGATTCATTCATTGAGTGTATTCAAGACCAAAGTGTGCAACCATGTTTGGGAATCTCTCCAAACTGCCTACATATTTTAGGATGCTACCCTAAGAATCAGGATCCGCGTAATTTGAAATGCAGATTCAAGTCATTAATGTTTTTCTTTCAAGATCATGGTGTGGAACTTAAATGCTCTATGGTTGGATTAACATCACACCTATCTAGTTCTCTGTACCCTAGGGGAAATGAGTTAAGGGGTATGGATCGCCATAAACCTCTGGAGACAACAGGCCTACTCTTGGGATGATGTGTAGGAACACTAGGGCTATTAGAGTAGGCTGGTGAGTTAATCCAACCATACAGGCGTCATTGGCCTATTGTCTCCAGAGTGGGTTCATGGGTCTACACCTCCCCCATTAGATAATAAAGTAGAGATAGTTACTTTTTTTTGTTATCATTTTGTCGAGTAATGGTTCATCTTGTGAACTATACTCATTATGAACAACTAGTTTACTTACCTTTTTGTTTGTGCTTGTTTATATTTTCTTTTGTTATCCAAATGTTTTTCATTCACATAGCTTTCGATTTACATTAATTTTTAGTCTTTCCCTAGCACATTATGCTTTTGGTTGTTTAGCACACAGCAATAAATTTTTGGTTTCATAGTTACCAGTTATGATTTTTTAGTTTTTATTAAAACCCTAATGCTTAGTCAATTGATATATAAGTGACATCATCTGGGTTGAGTGGCACACATAGCTTACAGCTCTGATACCAAACCTGTCATACCCCAAATTTATGATATGTAAAATTTCGAAGCTGACTGAACTGACACACATTTTATGTTCGGTCCAACCCAGAATCACATAAGCGGTGTCATTCCCGTCTCAACCACATCATGACCAATGTCACCAATTATTAATAAGAGTTATATAAATAGTAGAATAAGCTAAATCAATTGAACTTTTTATTGATACTTAAATAAAATAAATAACATTGTATTAACCATATTTTGGTTTAACTATCCACAACCACAAGTAAAAACCATTCTTAATTCAGCCCTATAACACTGGGCTATAACATAGTACTGTAAAATTAAAATGAAAATAAATAAACTGAGTTAAAATGAAGCTTTGGCATCCTACAACAATCGATACAGTGTCTCTTGCTTCTCCTACTCGAACAGTATGTGTCACACTCACAGTCAGCTTCATGTTTGTCTCCCTCTAGAGCTTACACGTCCATGTACACTAGGAGTGACCAAAGGAGCATTCACAAAATCAGCTACAGTGTTACTTGCAACATTAACTAAAAAGTTTGTGTACGCAAGGGTGAGCTCTTCAACTTGAGTCATGAGAATACAGACAAGAAAATAGCAATATGCATGATTAGATTATTAATTCTAGTTTACTCTATTGGTTTGGTATAATATATGCTATAGCTATGGGAAGGCCTGACCACACTCACCAAAGTTGGCCATAACCTACATGCATGAGAGAGAATAGACACTCACCAGCCTACTCTAATAGCCCTGGTGTTCCTACGCATCATCCCAAGAGAGACAGAGGTAGGGAAAAGGTCTGGCCAATGACGCTCCAATGAACATTTCCAATACCTCCCCCTTCTCTTCTATCCATACCAACACTTGACCCCCTGTTGGCCAAGGTTGCATACCTGGGTCTTACACTAGCCATCATTCTACATGCCATCCCTTGTAGTTTCCTCACATACACCCAGCAGGAATCCCAATCCATCCGTTTTGCCCCCTATGATGTTGTCATCCTAGTAGGGGTGTGAGAACATTACAAGCCACACAATCAGTGAATTAGATCCTGCGATACTCAACCGTGTCACTACTGCTCACGATGAACATTCATATTCACACACATTCATAGTATTCATAATAAAAAGATGCAAATGCATGCAAGGACAATTATTGGGTGATATGTTATCATCATCAATTCAATACATTCACAAGAATAATCAAGAGATAAAACATTCCACAATAGGATAGGGGTTCTATTCCCTCACCTGAGATTTACAGATAATCAATATTCCCAGTCAAAGGATTACTCTTGGTTACTTACAAGTTACCTATTATATGGGAATCTCATTAGTTACTTTGCTTATTCATTTCAACCTACTACAGGGCTTTCTGGGGCTAACTGGTTGTGACTGCCCGGCTCCGATTGGTTGGGACTGGTGATCGGGACCAGTTACTCTCGGAACCCTTCTAATCCCAATAGGTTGCAAGTCCTGTTACAATTGTCATGACTAGATGTTGAGGTTGGACACTTTTTATAAACTTCCTGAATGCATTCGGTCGCGTATCTGGTTGATTATTTCACAACCGGTAAGTCACGATCGGACCTCCTCTGAAGAGTTAATCTAGGTTTTTCTTATCTGGGATTCCAAGAAAGGATTCCTAAGGATGGAATTCCATTGTGGAATCCATGGTCTGACATCCATGTCGGATTATCAATCCTATTCTAGGCTTAAGAAGTCATAAATCGATGAACCACATAGGTTAGGTTTATTATTTGAATCTATACAAGATTCGTTCTAGATTCGTATTCAATGAAGTCTTCTTCGATGTTCGGCCATCAATGGATAGTGGCTCCATTAATGGTTGATGAACCATGGTCCCATCCATTCTACTTGGCCTAAGATTCAATACAAAGTAGAGTAGGATTTACTTACAGTGGTTTTGAACTATTGCTTGATGATATCGAAACCTGTTGGTGATTCCCAAGGCAAATCTTCTTCCTAGCCTCCTTTTTCTTCCTTCAACTCTCTCCTTTCTTTGAGAACATATCAGAACTCTAGGGTTTGGAATGATATTCTAAGAGAGAGAGGGTTTTGGAGAAGGTTTTATGGTTTAGGAGTCTCCCTCTTAGGGTAGAACTCCTTAGAGAGTTGGAGACTGTAAGGAACTACCATTTGGCATCCTAAGGAGTCCCTTAGGTTTTCCACTTCCTCAATTAACTCTAGATCAGTTAAGAGTGAAGTCGGACCCATTAGGGTCGTCCCTAGGTCTAGAGAATATTCCTACACTACTTGGAAAAGGAGTTTCAAATTTGACATTCACAGGTAGAGTGTTTAGGCCTGACCTGTTGCGACCATCCGACTGCGACTGATCAAAATCGATTGTCGAGACCGGTGACTAGTTTTAAGAGTTTAAGTCTGAGATTATAAAGTTTGATCAAAATGGTTTGTACCTGCTTCAAGTTGACTTGGGGTCGGGTTCGTCGAGGGTGGAAAACCCTGGCATGGTAAGAAAATCCGAGTTAGGCCGGATTTTCGGGGTATGGGTTTTACATTATACCTTTTGACAACTAAAGAAACACGTAGAGAACTACCCTACCCATGACTTGGAGCTAACATCAGTTTTTACTCTCAAGGCATGGAGACACTACCTATATGGTGAGAAGTTTCAGATCAAGTCCGACCATAAGATCCTTACGTAGTTATTCACTCAAAAGGACTTGTACATGAGACAATGAAGATGGATTGAACTACTAAAGGATTATGATTGTGAGATCTCATATCACCCGAGTAAGGCTAATGTTGTCACACCCCAATTATAAACCAACTAGAATGGTGTAATGAACCGTCCATAGACCAATGGTTCAACCAGGATCTCATATAGGTCGTGCCCATTCGATTAAACCAAATACATCCCACAAGCAAATTCAGAGTAAATAAATGATAGCGGAAGTCTTTAATACTAATGAACTGAGAATCTGACAGTGATAGCATAATTAAGTATCCAATTACCTCCAATGTACCGCAAGACATAAAGTAAAGTAAAATAATCAATTACATGTCCCAATAGTTAAACAACTAAGTTAATAAAACACACATGAGTTGCACTCGCACAACGAATCATGCACATCTTCTTCAGCTTCTACGTCCATCGCAGCAACGTGTCCATACATCGGCGCATTCATATACTCTTCAACAGTAGGACCTACATTAAAAACTAATAATATTCGACGTTGAAAGGGTGAGCACACATCACGGCTCAGTGAGCAAACAAAACAATGCAACAAACATATGCATGCACTCAATTCATATCTTTGGTCTGGTTTATAAGTTTGCAATATGCTATAGAAAGGTTTGGTGGCTATCGCACCTCTGTATACGAGTATGTGAATCCGCCCAATGGATCAAACACCATTGCCCTCCCACATGCACCCACCATGGAATAGAGATAGAGCTAAAGTGTCTGGATTAAACACCGCCAACACTTCCCTTGATGCCCTACCCATAAGCCCCTATTGGCGAGGGCTTACAAACTGGGCTCGTAACTAACCAATCCTAATGCCATACAATGTATCCAAGGCCTCACCCCACCATCCCTCAATACGTCTATAGAGAAAGAGCTAAGGTCCCCCAGCAGAGTCAGATACCACACGGTCTGAGACCACCTCCCCTGATGCCCTACGACGTAATAGTTCTGCTAAGATAATGGCGATACGATGATGTTAGTGGGAAAGACTTGAGTAGAGATAGAGCTAGAGTCTGGTGATAAGGTCTTCATGCCACGTCCTCCCCCTGATGCTCTACTCGCATCCAACAGACCAACCACACACATACATTCACATGCCTATTCCTATCATCATCATCATCATCATCATGTTATAAATAAATAGAATTAAATATGCATGAACAGTAATAGCAGGAATATTGGATGACATGTGAATTGCACATTACAAGCATACAAGCATAGAATCAATCATGGCATTGGAGTCAATAAAAATAAAATAGTATGTAATTATCCAATTAGTTTACGTCTTGTTCCCTCACCTTTAATCGATGGTTGTTCCTCTTCCAAGCTTTGTAAATCACTTTTGGACCACTTGGAAACCTAATAAATTTATGGATTCTAAGTTAGAGTTCATATTCATTAATTAAAATGTTTAAATGTCCCATCTGGAATCAATTAGACCTCCAGAAACTAGGTAGTCGCAGGTGTGGCTGCACCTGTGGTCTCAGTTTTTGCAACCACAAGGTGTGTAGTCGATACATGTGGTCGCATATCATCCGACCACACCATCCCTAGAAACTTCCCGAGGGCGTGTAGTCGACACATGTGCCTCGTGTAGTCGACCATAGCTACGACCATACGGGTGTTTGGTGGACTTTTATTCTCAGTCTAATCCCTTTATGATTTGATTCCTTGAACTATCATTAGGGTCCTTCCTATGATTGATCTATGGCCTTAATTTAGTATTTTTCACAATCATCTACTCTAACCTACTCTTCATGGACTTCCTTTGAGTTTATGTCTATGAGTCTTATGGTTGAGATCCTAATTTGAATCAATACTTCCTCCATGATCTATTCTAGGCATTCAACTAAGGTTGGAGATGTTTTCATACCTTAATCTTGCTGAAGAATTAGAGCTCTCTCTAAAATTCCTTCTCTTAGTCTTCCCCTTTCATTTTCCTTCTCTTCCTCATCTTCTCTTTCTCTGTCTTTCAGTTTGAGTTCTAAAAGAATGAAAGAGGCTAAGGGATGTCTTATATATAGTGGAAAACTCTCCATATAGAGTCCTACTTAGATTAGAAAAGAACCCCCTTCAGATTAGGAAGGTTTCCTAATTACGGAGTCAGTTTGACATCATATGGTTGATGCGTGTCGAGCACAACCAAAAATAAATTACTCTACCTATAATGAATAGTAATGATAAGTAAAGGTCAATCCACAAAGACTAGTTAATCAAATTGTTTACTTACCAAGAAAAAAAGGTGGGGTTTTCTTCTGCAATTTAATTGACAAGAAAATTAAATAACAAAAATTCAATGGAAGATGATGTCGATTCAAGGAAATTTATTCACGGCTGCAAATTGATCACTGACCTCATATATTTATATTATTCTCTATTCAAATATTTAACCAAGGATTATCAAAAAGCCAGACAATCTTTATTTTCTCTAATTTCATTAATTTGAGCCCAGCACGTAATTTAATTCTTATCAATAAACAAATTAGTATTAAGCAATCCTCATGAATTTATTGATAGCATTACACTCTTGGAGGGAGTTAAAGATGAACAACAATCTAACAAGCATCAGATTATTTAATTCATTCTATGTTTCCCTTAAGCAAGTAACAAAAACTTGGATCATAATTGTTTTGCTCAATTGCTATTTTTCTTGAACACCATAACAATTACGGAATTTGGATTCAGGTTAGCAATAAATCACATAACTCAATCAATTAATAGGCCTCTTAATAAACTGAATCATGCAATCATTAACTTGAAAAATTAAGAAACACAGATATTTGAATAGAAAAATAATTAAAATTAAGAACAGAGTCTCACAATTTTACTAATCGGATTGAATTTCCCTTGAATCGACTAAAGAAATTAGCTAGATATGATAGAAAAGAAAGACAAAAGAAATAAAACTATATTCTCAAAAATTTTTAGATGCTCTATTATGTAGCATTTACATTGCTTAAATAGCCAGAGTAGAGAAGATTAAAATTGGTATGTCTAGAATTGACAACCTTATTACTTGGAAATAAAGATTAAACAAAATCTGTTTGCCTAGATTAGATAGAGAATCATTCCATCATTAACCAAATGTCACCTCTAGATTTGTCAATCTTTGTAATATTCCATAGAGGTATATATTCTCCTCAAGATTTCTAACAATCAATCAAATCCTTCCAATAATAAACCTTCTATGTGTGGTAATCTTCCTTCTCTGATTTCAATTCAAATCAGCTTTTCAGATCTGATTTTTGGATCACGTTTGATTTCTAGAATTCTTTCTACATTAAAAACCTGCATGAAATTCAAAAGGTCATTATTGAAAATATCAGAATTTCTTTTATTTTAAACATAAATTACTAATACTTTCCACCAATGTCTTATATATAAGGAATCATCAAAATGAGTACCATAAGACATATAATATGTTAAATAGACTAAATATAAGGGAAATAAATATATAAAATTATGAATCCATCAATGGTCGCATGTGGGGTTGCAGGATCCGTCGTCCACACGTCCTAAATTTGTAACCACAAGTCTCAGACTCCTGTAGTCTCACTACTTTGAGTGTGGTCGACCACACCTGTTTAGGTATGCAACCACACATCTCAATTAGATGATTTATGGTTCGAATTACATACCTAGCCTTGTGGTTTCTTCATGCACTTGGTCTGCTTGGTCCGACCACGATAGAAAAACCTGATACAAGGTGGTAAGACTGGGTTAGTATGTTATGGGTCTTACAACTCCCCCACCCCTTTTTATAAATTTTATCCTCGAAATTTACACATACCTTTCGAGTCGAGAAGGTGAGGATATTTCTTTCGCATAACATTCTCTTCTTCCCATGTTATCTCTTCAACGTTTTGGCTCCTCCAAGTAACTTTAACATAGTAAATGTCACGATTGCATAGACGTTGAACCTTCTGACTGGTAATTTCGATTGGTGCTACTTCCAATGTCAAATCATCAGTTAGACCCAGTGGATCCGTTGTTAGGACGTGTGTTGGATCTTGGATGTACTTCTTCAGTAATGAGATATGAAATACATCATGCACACTTGACATGGATGGGGGTAGTGCTAACTGATACGCTACATCCCACGTCTAGCTAGAACTTTATAAGGTCCAATATATCTAGGACACAACTTTCCCTTCTGTCCAAACCTTTTTAAACCATGCATAGGAGATATTTTCAGAAATACCTTATCACCTATAGTGAATTCGAGATCTCTGCGTTGACTATCTGCATATTGCTTCTGAAGGTTCTGAGCTGTTTGGACTCTTTCCTTGATAATGTCGACCACTCGACAAGTCTCTTCAACAAACTCCGGTCAAACAATACTCCGTTCTCCAACTTCGGTCCAAAATAAAGGGTTTAACATTTTCCACCATACAGTGCTTCATAGGGTGACTGTAAGACCCATGTCAATCTAACCCGGTCTTACAACCTTGAACCAGATTTATCTATCATGGTCGAGTCAAATGGACCAAGGGCGTGAGGAAGATCGAGATCCCAGGTATCAAATCGACCCAAAAATACTTAATTTAAGGGGAGGGTCGCATACCCAGCTAAGCAGGGTCGGACCTCCCAAAGCAGAAAATCAGACCCTCAATTTTGAAGGGAGGGTCGGACATCTAGAACCCTAGGGTCGACGGGATCATCGACCCTCCCATCGACCCTCGGTTACCGTAGGAAATAGAATTAGGAAATTTCCTAATTTTCGATTGGGTTTTTTCCTAATCTCAAAGGGACTTATTTTAGGATGTTCCTACTCTATTTAAAGGATGTCCCTAAGCCTCTTTCACTCCTTTTACAACCCTAATTGAATTGAGAGAAAGAGAAGAGAAGGAGAAGAGGAAGAAGAGAAACAAGGAAGAGAATTTAGCCAAAAGAGAAGATTTGCAGAGAAGGAGTATTCTTCTCAGGTATGGATACTAATTCCATGAGTTTTTATAGACCTTAGGTTAGCTATTGATGAGAGTGTGATCTCGGAGAAACCCAAACCATCAATCCATGGTTAGGTTTTCATGGAAAACCATAGGAGAATGCATGAAAGCTATCTAGGTGGGTTATACATGGTTTCAGACCATGGAATGAATGTAGAATGGAAAGTAGGAGCAAGACATAGGATCCCAAGCACGAAGAATGGACTAAAAGAGGGAATTGGACCAAAGTGCACCGAGGGTCGCACCGAGGGTCGATGACCATCCGACCCTAGGTGATCCTGACCATCGACCCTCAGTGTTCGGGAAGTTCAGAGTTTGGGGAGGGTCGCACCCAGGGTCGATCATGACTCCGACCCTCAGTTAACAGAATGGTTTTTAAATTCAGAATTAATTCTAATTAAATTCTATCGACTTTGTTAGGTCTTCTAGCAATATAATAACAATATAAAGGTGATTCTAAAGCTTGGAAAAGTATCTATTAGCAAGCTAAGGTGAGGAAACGGAACTCTAAACTAATTGGTTAATAACAAACTATTTTCTATTTTCTTGAGTCCAATGCCCTGTTTGATTCTATGCGACTATGCTTGTAATATGCATACAACATGTCATCCAATTTTTCTATTACTTGTTCATGCATATTTACTTTATTGTTTATAACATGATGATGATGATGATGATAGGAATAGGCATGTGATTGTATGTGTGTGGTTGGTGTACTTGATGCGAGCGAGTATCAGGGGAACGTCAATAAACGTTAACCTTTGGCGGGTCTCAGCACTTTAGCTCTATCTCTAACTCAAGTCTTGCGCATTAGCATCGTCGTATCGCCATTACTTTAGCAGAACTATTATGTCGTAGAGTATCAGGGGAAGTGGTCTCGGTCCTTGTAGTCTCTGACTCTACCGGGGGGCCATAGCTCTATCTCTATGGACATTCTGAGGGATGCTGGGGTGAGGCCTTGGATACACTGTTTGGCATTAGGATTGGTTAGTTGCGAGCCCAGTTTGCAAGCCCTCGCCAACAAGGGCTTACGTGTTGGTATGGTATTATATAGCAATAAACGTTAACCTTTGTTGTATAATGTCATGATTAGGGTGGATGGGGACGACGATAAACGTTAACCTTCGGGCGGACTTCCACACCCTGTGTATAGAGGCGGGGTCAATAAACGTTAACCTTTGACCACCCAACCTTTCTATTACGCATTTCAAACTATAAACCAGACCAAAGATATGAATTGATTGCATGCATATGTAATGTTGCATTGTTTTGTCTACTCACTGAGCCGTGATGTGTGCTCACCCCCTCGACGTCGAATATTTTTAGTTGATGATGCAGGTTATACAGTTGAAGAATACATGAATGTTCCAGCGTATGGGAACGGCAATGGAAGCTGAAGCTGAAGTAGACACACATGAATCCTCTTGCGAGTGCAACTCATGTGTATTTGACTAGATTTTCTTAGTTTTCTTTATTTGGATTTAATAAAGACAAGTATTTGATAATTAATTATGTCTCAGTTGATACAGAATAATTTTGTTATTTAATATTACTATCACAGTAGATCCTCAGTTCATTTTATTATAAGATTTCCGCTATTGTGTATTTACTCTGATTATGATTACGGATGTGTGTAAGTTTAGATAACGCGGGGATAGCCTACTTGAGATCCTGGTTGAACCGTTGGTTTGCTAGCGGTTCCTCACACCATTCTGAACAGTACGGAATTGGGGTGTGACAACTTGTTATCAGAGCATCTCAGGCCTTGTCCGCTAAACTAACATACATTCGAGACAGTTGTGAACTGAGATAGGATAAAAGTAAAAACAGTAATATAAACACACCGTAAGCACAAGTGATGGTTGAGACCAAATTTAAAAAGAGAATAATGCATCTATTAAAGGGGAAATAAATTACATACAATGAGTGAGAGAAACAAAATGTATATACATAAATAAAGCAGAGTACAGTCTATAACCCGGACGGTTACTCTGTAGTTCAAGAAAATAAAGTACAATCAAGAAGCTGGAGGCGAAGGAGGAGGCGGGGCCTAACGATCTCTGTCATAGTCCTCAGCGTAGACTCTAGTCAACCAGGCTATCTGAGTCTGGGTCGTCTGGAGACTAGCTGTGAGATCGGCTACTCTCCGATCAGTCGCACGCTGTACCTCTAGAAGCTCTCCCATCCGTGTGTTTGATACATGCTGAGCGTCTAGCAACTCCTCCATCCTCAGGTCAGATCTACGCTGAGCCTCCCTGATCTCCTGCAGCATCTCCATCATGTCAGAAGGTGGGAGTGAAGGACCAGCCGCATGCGAAGGACCAGCCTTAAGTGTAGGAGCCGCCTCAGAAGAAGTGCCAACTCCAGCCGCATGTGTAGGGGAAGGCGGTGGTATCGAGTTGACATCCATATACATACGGTCGTAATCGTCGACAGGATCTACACGAGCTCTAGCAGCGGCCTCGGCGTCAGCCATCTCGATGCGAGTGTGAGGGCGCACCATCGCGTTCCTCTCCTCATCACTAACCTGGGCATCCCGCATACCCATCTTGCAGATAGCCTCCCAATCTAGAGGCGACGAGAAGGACTTCTCCTGGATCTTCTCATTTACCAGGTCAACCCCCAGACGGGTCAGTAGAACTGTAATCATGCGTCCATAGGGTTGATTACCCCTATGACCGGACAATGTAGCACTAATCATGGTCCGCATGATGATGTAAGGAAGGCAGACCGGCTGTCTGGTGCAGATACTGTATATCAAAAACTGGGTCAGCTGAGAAACCCTCTCATAGTGCCCACTCTGCGGGATCAGATTATGCTGGATAATCTTACAGAAGACCCGTGGAGCTGGACGTAGGTAACAGGCTCTCATCTGCCAGCGATCAGGTCGTAACAGCTGGTTGTCGATCTCTGCCCTCATCTCCATAGAAACAAACTGTGGCTCTCCAGGCGCACAGTACACCATGGGGCCATCATAAGGTATGCCCAACAGATCAGCTAGTTACCGATAATCAAAAGAAATGTGCACCCCTTTAACGTAACTGGTGATGCGCAACTCCTGACCATGCTCAACGTTATTGTAATTCCCCACCACCTGGAGATTACAATAGAACTGGCGCACCAAATCCGGACATGTGCGCGCGTCATAGGTGATGATAGGGAGCCACCCCATATCACCAAATGCTCTCTCTACGTTGAACAAGGCTAGCTCAGCCAAGTTCACCATACGACCACCCTCCACTTTCTTACGGGCATAGTCGGCATACTGTGCCTCGGCTTCATTAGAGCGGAAGCGAAGTGGATCACGCACTCTGGGTATCTTGGTATGAGCCATGGTATCTGCAGATAAGAAAGAGAAAGGGAAACAAGGGGTTAATAGGGAAAAAATCCAAAATTTACGAGGTAAGTTGCCCAAAAGGCTCACTTTTCACGATACACGTGGGCGGGAGGACTTACTTAGGTTCCAACACACCCTACGACACTCACACAGTAGGAAATGGAAACCCACGAAGACCAATTTAATGAAATTTCAAGAAAACAAAAATTTTGACAAATTAGGGCAAAAATGACAAATTTTTGAGTTTCTCTATAACCAACCGATGAAATTCAAAAATTTTTGAGGGCTTTCGCTCCTCGAGATACCAATAACAAAAGCCCCCAATAAAAATCAATTTTTTACGATTGGAAAAAGTTTAATTTGAAAAATACAAGTTAAATGGATAAAAACCTAGAAAAGAAAACCTAAAAACAGGTAAAAATGAGAGAACATACCTGTATGGATGACGTGGACGTTGAAACCCGGAGTCAAACCGATAAAAAACAGTGGAGTAGCACTGTAGCAACTCAGAGAGGAGAGACGAGTCGAAATGGGAGGGAAATAATAAGAAATGACCCAAAAATCGGATCTTAAAAATCTGATTTTTAGTCTGAGGGTCGGACAATTCGACTAGAACAATCGACCCTCGAATCGACCCTCCCATCGACCATCGGCTCTCGGGAATCTGACAGAAAACTAAGGGTCGGAACTGTGGGTCGGACACCCATCGACCCTCACATCGACCCTCAGCTCTCGGGAAGAACAGGTTATTCCCAAGGTCGGATACTAAGGGTCGGACAAACCATCGACCCTCACCATCGACCCTGCATAGAAAAGACAGTATTTTTATTTAAAAATGAGTTGGAAATTGAAATTTTATATCGATTAGCGTGCCTACATGAACTATAAATGATTGTCTCACCTATTTGATGATTTCAGGCACCACCAATCACAGAAGGAATTATGTCTGGACGTAGGGTAACCCGACAGAACCGAAATGCAGTTCCACCACCACCACCCGTGGAGGAGACCAGTCAGGAAAAAAATTATGCACCGGGTAATCCAGAACAGGTAAACCCTACAAATTTGCCACCTCCACCACCAGAGCTAACAACCGTGGTGATGAATCTGGCTCAGCAGCTGCAACAGATGCAATAAGCACAGGCTCAAATGCAAGTTACGATGGGTATTATGTTCCAAGCCATGCAAGCTGTACCTATGCAGACAGGACAAGCCAGTGCAGCACCGGTGGGTAACCACCCAGCACCTCAGACACCTCAACAACCTGCTACACAGATTCCAGTACAGGCTCTGGAAGCAGCTCAGGTTAATTACCATTATCCACCCCATATGTTTGGGGCATATCCCCAAAATCAGTTGGATCACTCTCGATTGGTGGAGAGATTTTTGAAGATGAAGCCTGGGGAATTTAATGGCAAGCCATCTGATCCATTATGGCCAGCACACTGGATAGACGAGATGGAGAGAAATTTTCTTATGATGACTATTACAGAAGAAGAGAAAGTATTATGTGCCACCTTCATGCTCAAAGGCGATGCACATCACTGGTGGAAATCTACTCGGGACTATCTATTGACCAAGCACGCCCAACTGAGTTGGGCTATATATAAAGAAGCTTTCTTTGAGAAGTATTTTCCACGAAGCTTCAGAGATTCTATGGAGAAGGAGTTCATGAGTTTATATCAGGGACAGATGTCATTGGATGCATACCAACAGCGTTATGAGGAGCTGTTTTTCTTCGCACCACAGAGTATGCAGGAAGAAGAAACCAAAACCCGTAGGTTCGTCATGGGACTGAGAGGAAGCATCAGAGAGCATGTTCTGGGCTTAGAAAAGAAGATTTATAATGAAGCTGTCCAAATAGCTCGAGTCATTGAATCGAGCCAGAAGGAGAGTTATTTCACACAGAACTGGGGTATCAAAAGGCCAGCTGGAAATTCTTATAACGAAGGCAATAACAAGACATATAAGCCTTTCCGCCCTCAGAATTTTAATGCTGCAACTAAGACTACTCCAGGGGCTCAACCTCAGCCAAAGCCAAATTCTGAAAGCTCGAAGTGTTACAACTGCAACCAACCGGGACATATGGCAAGGGAGTGCCCTAAGCCCAAGAAGCAGTTCCATCAGGGACGGGTATATGCTGTTACATCCGAGGATGCGGCTGCATTACCCGATGTGGTCACAGGTATGACTGAAACTTTTTGAAGTTGTAATTACATTGTGTGAGCATGTAGACTAAGTTAAAATAAATCACAGGTATCGTACCTATAAATTGCGCACCCGCCAGAGTACTTTTTGATTCAGGAGCTACTCATTCATTTATATCTGTGTCATTCCGAAAGAAGATAAACTTACCCATTAAAACATTAGACTTCAAATTACTTGTACGGTCACCGATGGGGTTAGAAGTGGAATTAGAGAAAGGATATGGACCATGTCCAGTCCACATTGGTGAGAAAACCTTAGATGCAACCTTGATACAACTTGAGATGGCAGACTTTGACGTCATCTTGGGAATGGACAGGTTAGCTAGGCATTCTGCGAACCTACTATGCGCTGAAAAGAAGCTAACATTTAAAGACCAAGCAGGAGCAGAATTCAGTTTTACGGGAACCAAACTTCCCCGTAGACGCAAGCTCATACTCTCAGCACTAAAGGCTAAGAGATGCCTTGAGAAAGGGGCAGTCGGATATCTAGTATCAGTGGTCGACCTAACCAAGGAAGCACCACAAATGGAAGATATTGAAGTCGTGCGGGACTATCCCGACGTATTTTCAGAGGAACTACCAGGATTACCACCCTACCGAGCCACAGAGTTTGTGATAGATTTGATACCTGGAGCCGCACCAGTATCAAAAGCACCTTATAGAATGGCTCCTACGGAACTGAAGGAACTGAAGGTGCAACTACCAGAACTACTGGACAAGGGTTATATTCGACCCAGTATATCACCATGAGGAGCGCCGGTGTTATTCGTGAAGAAGAAGGACGGTAGTGTTCGATTATGCATCGACTATCGGGAGTTGAACAAACTGACAATCAAGAATCGATATCCACTACCACGGATCGATGACTTGTTCGATCAGTTGCAAGGAGAAAAAGTATTTTCTAAGATCGATCTTCGATCGGGCTATCATCAATTGGAGATTAAAGAGGGTGATATTCCTAAGACAGCTTTCAGGACCAGATACGGACATTATGAGTTCTTGGTCATGTCTTTTGGATTAATAAACGCACCAACAACTTTTATGGAACTAATGAATCGGGTTTTCCACGACATGTTGGATACGTCGGTTATAGTATTTATTGATGATATATTGGTATACTCCAAGGACAAAGAGACTCATATCAAGAACCTAAATGCTTCCCTACAGCGTTTAAGGAAAGAGAAGCTATATGCCAAATTTTCAAAGTGTGAGTTTTGGCTAAGTGAAGTCGCCTTCTTAGGCCATGTAGTATCCACTGAAGGAATCAAAGTGGACCCCAGCAAGATCGAGGCTATTGTAAAGTGGGAAGCACCAAAGAGCATTTCAGAAATCAGAAGTTTTCTGGGTCTAGCTCGTTATTATCGGAGATTCGTAGAAGATTATTCCCGGATTGCCGTACCTCTCACCAGTTTGACTAAGAAAGGTGAAAAGTTCGTGTGGACCGATAAATGTGAGAAGAGTTTCCAAACGCTGAAGACTAGATTGATATCCGCTCCGATTTTGACTATTCCCATTCCAGGACAGACATTTACTTTATACACTGTTGCGTCGGGACTGGGATTGGGATGTGTGCTTATGCAAGAAGAGCAAGTGATTGCTTATGCTTCAAGACAGTTAAAGGTACATGACAAAAATTATCCCACTCACGATCTGGAGCTAGCGGCAGTAGTACATGCGGTCAAGATATGGAGACATTATCTATACGGAGAGAAATTCCAGATTAAGTCAGACCATAAAAGTCTTACTTATCTATTTAATCAGAAGGAATTGAATATGAGACAAAGAAGATGGCTGGAACTATTGAAAGACTATGATTGTGATATCCAGTATCATCCGGGAAAAGCGAACGTAGTAGCGGATGCGTTAAGTAGAAAAGCAATGATAAAATCGCAAGGAGAGGTTAGTACAACTGCAGCAATGTGTACTACCGGAATAGTATTCAATCACGGAAACGAGCAGTATGTGATAGACGCAACGGATGAAACAGCCAACCAAGGGTTCATTCATCGGTTTTCAAATATGTTCGCTGCATTGAAGATTATACAGGACATAATGGAGGAAGTGAAGACAGCTATCAAATCGGATCCTTATTTGAGAACAGTACAAGAAGATATCGAGAAAGGTAGGACTAACTCTGAGTTCACCTTGGACGAAGAGAAGGTACTGAAATACAAAGGAAGAATACGTGTACCTGAAATAGAATGTATGGACATTAGACACCGACTGATGAAGGAAGCCCATACCACCATCTATTCGATACATCCTAGAAGTACAAAAATGTATCATGATCTAAAGAAATTATATTGGTGGAGGGGAATGAAAGAAAATGTAGCCAAGTACGTGTCTCAATGCCTAAATTGTCAGAAAGTAAAGGCTGAACGACAAAGACCCGTAGGACTGTTA
The DNA here is from genome assembly GCA_028583415.1 of Protea cynaroides. NCBI lineage: Eukaryota > Viridiplantae > Streptophyta > Magnoliopsida > Proteales > Proteaceae > Protea > Protea cynaroides. The sequence goes on from CM053266.1 coordinate 14,375,044, forward strand.
CAGCCATTATCGAAACCAGCATGGAAATGGGACTGCATCACTATGGACTTCGTCATGGGACTACCACTGACTCCTCTAGTAGTTGACGCAGTTTGGGTGATTGTAGACCGTCTGACTAAAACAGCTCGCTTCATACCGATACAACCTCAGTATACACTGGAGAGGTTAGCAAAGCTGTATGTGGATAATATTGTTCGATTACATGGTGTTCCGGAAAGCATTGTGTCTGATAGAGATCCACGATTTACTTTCAAGTTTTGGGAGGGATTGCAAAAAGCTATGGATACAACGTTGAAGTTCAGTACTGCATTCCACCCACAGACAGACGGACAGTCAGAGCGTACAATCCAGATTCTAGAAGATATGCTACGAGCATGTGTAATTGATTTCAAAGGATCATGGGACGAAAAGTTACCATTGATCGAGTTCGCTTATAACAATAGCTATCAGGCTACTATACAGATGTCACCATATGAAGCACTGTATGGCAGAAAGTGTCGAACTCCTTTGTTTTGGAATGAATTGGAGAACGTAGTATTGTTGGGCCAGAATTTGTTGAAGAGACTTTCCGAGTGGTCGATATTATCAATGAAAGAGTAAGAACAGCTCAGAACCGTCAGAAGCAATATGCAGATACTCGACGCAGAGATCTTGAGTTCACCGTAGGTGATAAAGTATTCTTGAAAGTATCACCTATGCGAGGATTGAAAAGGTTCGGGCAGAATGGGAAACTGAGTCCAAGATATGTCGGGCCGTACGAAATTCTATCTAAGCATGGAAAAGTGGCTTATCAGTTAGCACTACCACCATCTATGTCAAGTGTGCATGACGCATTTCACATTTCCCTATTGAAGAAATATGTCAAGGATCCAACGCACGTTTTGACCGAAGACTTACCTGATTTGACTGAAGATTTGACCTTTGAAGTAACGCCAACTGAAATCACGAGCCGAAAGGTTCAACGACTACGCAACCGAGATATCTATTATGTTAAGGTCACATGGAAAAGTAGAGACATGGAAGAAATTACTTGGGAAGAAGAAAATGCTATGCGAAAGCAATACCCTCACTTATTTGATTCAGAAGGTACGTACAATTTCGAGGACAAAATTTTTATAAGTAGGGGGGAGTTGTAAGACCCGTGTCAATCTAATCCGGTCTTACCACCTTGAACCAGGTTTACCTATCATGGTCGAGTCAAATGGACCAAGGGCGTGAGGAAGATCGAGATCCCAGGTATCAAATCGACCCAAAAACACTTAATTTAAGGGGAGGGTTGCATACCCAGCTAAGCAGGGTCGGACCTCCCGAAGCAAAAATTCAGACCCTCAATTTTGAAGGGAGGGTCGGACATCTTGAACCCTAGGGTCGACGGGATCATCGACCCTCGGTTACTGTAGGAAATAGAATTAGGAAATTTCCTAATTTTCGATTGGGATTCTTTCCTAATCTCAAAGGGACTTATTTTAGGATGTTCCTACTCTATTTAAAGGATGTCCCTAAGCCTCTTTCCCTCCTTTTACAACCCTAATTGAATTGAGAGAAAGAGAAGAGAAGGAGAAGAGGAAAAAGGGAAACAAGGAAGAGAATTTAGCCAAAAGAGAAGATTTGCAGAGAAGGAGTATTCTTCTCAGGTATGGATACTAATTCCATGAGTTTCTATAGACCATAGGTTAGCTATTGATGAGAGTGTGATCTCAGAGAAACCCAAACCATCAACCCATGGTTAGGTTTTCATGGAAAACCATAGGAGAATGCATGAAAGCTATCGAGGTGGGTTATACATGGTTTCAGACCATGGAATGAATGTAGAATGGAAAGTAGGAGCAAGACATAGGATCCCAAGCACGAAGAATGGACTAAAAGAGGGAATTGGACCAAAGTGCACCGAGGGTCGCACCGAGGGTCGATGACCATCTGACCTTAGGTGATCCTGACCATCGACCCTCAGTGTTCGGGAAGTTCAGAGTTTGGGGAGGGTCGCACCCAGGGTCGATCATGACTCCGACCCTACCTCCGACCCTCAGTTGACAGAATGATTTTTAAATTCATAATTAATTCTAATTAAATTCTATCGACTTTGTTAGGTCTTCTAGCAATATAATAACAATATAAAGGTGATTCTAAAGCTTGGAAAAGTATCTATTAGCAAGCTAAGGTGAGGAAACGGAACTCTAAACTAATTGGTTAATAACAAACTGTTTTCTATTTTCATGAGTCCAATGCCATGTTTGATTCTATGCGACTATGCTTGTAATGTGCATACAACATGTCATCCAATTTTTCTATTACTTGTTCATGCATATTTACTTTATTGTTTATAACATGATGATGATGATGATGATAGGAATAGACATGTGATTGTATGTATGTGGTTGGTGTACTTGATGCGAGCGAGTATCAGGGGAGGTGTGATGAGAACGTCAATAAACGTTAACCTTTGGCGGGTCTCAGCACTTTAGCTCTATCTCTAACTCAAGTCTTGTGCATTAGCATCGTCGTATCGCCATTACTTTAGCAGAACTATTATGTCGTAGAGTATCAGGGGAGGTGGTCTCGACCCTTGTAGTCTCTGACTCTACCGGGGGGGCGTAGCTCTATCTCTATGGACATTCTGAGGGATGCTGGGGTGAGGCCTTGGATACACTATTTGGCATTAGGATTGGTTAGTTGCGAGCCTAGTTTGCAAGCCCTCGCTAACAGGGGCTTACGTGTTGGTATGGTATTATATAGCAATAAACGTTAACCTTTGTTGTATAATGTCATGATTAGGGTGGATGGGGACGACGATAAACGTTAACCTTTGGGCGGACTTCCACACCCTGTGTATAGAGGCGGGGTCAATAAAAGTTAAACTTTGACCACCCAACCTTTCTATTGCGCATTGCAAACTATAAACCAGACCAAAGATATAAATTGATTGCATGCATATGTAATGTTGCATTGTTTTGTCTACTCACTGAGCCGTGATGTGTGCTCACCCCCTCGATGTCAAATATTTTTAGTTGATGATACAGGTTAGACAGTTGAAGAATACATGAATGCTCCAGCGTAGGGGAACGTGGCGGCAATGGAAGTTGAAGCTGAAGTAGATACACATGACTCCTCTTGTGAGTGCAACTCATGTGTATTCGACTAGATTTTCTTAGTTTTCTTTATTTGGATTTAATAAAGACATGTATTTGATAATTAATTATGTCTCAGTTGATACAGACTAATTTTGCAATTTAATATTACTATCACAGTAGATCCTCAGTTCATTTTATTATAAGATTTTTGCTATTGTGTATTTACTCTGATTATGATTACGGATGTGTGTAAGTTTAGATAACGCGGGGATAGCCTACTTGAGATCCTGGTTGAACCGTTGGTTTGCTAGCGGTTCATCACACCATTCTGAACGGTGCGAAATTGGAGTGTGACAGTGAGATCTGTATTGTAGCTTGATAGCTATTATTATAAGCACACTCAATCAATGGTAATTTCTCTTCCCATGATCCTTTGAAATCAATTACGCAAGCTCAGAGCATATCTTTTAAAATATGAATGGTACGTTCTGACTGTCCATCGGTCTGAGGATGGAATACAGTACTAAATTTCAACGTTGTACCCATAGCCTTTTGTAATCCTTCCCAAAACCTTGAGGTAAAACGTGTGTCTCTGTTGAACATGATGCTTTCAAGTACACCATGCAATCTGACAATATCATCAACATACAGCTTAGCTAACCTCTCTCGGGTATACTGAGGTCGTAAAGCTATGAAATGAGTTGTCTTAATCAAACGATCTATAATCACCCAGACTGCGTCAACTACTCGAGGAGTCAATGTTAATCCGGTGACGAAGTCCATATTGATGCAGTCCCATTTCCATGTCGGTTCTGGCAGTGGCTGCAACAATCCTGCAGGTCTTTGCCTTTCAGCCTTTACCCGCTGACCATTTAGGCATTGAGACACAAATTTAGCTACATCCGCTTTAATTCCTCTCCACCAATAAAGTTTCTTCAGATCATGAAACATCTTTGTACTTCCAGGATCTATCGAATAAGCGGTGGTGTGAGCTTCCTTCATTATTTTGTGTAAAATATCTAAGTCTTCATTTTCAAGAATATATACCCTTCCTTTGTATCTTAGTACCTTTTCAACGTCCAAGGTGAACTCAGGAGTAGTTCTACCATTTTCAAGGTCTTCTTGCACCGTTCTCAGATAAGGGTTTGATTTAATAGCTGCTTTCATTTCGTCTAATAGATCAGGTACAATCTTCAATGTAGCAAACATGTTTGAGAATAGATGAATAAACCCTTGGTCAGTTGATTCATTCAGAATATCAATCATGAACTGCTCGTTATCATAATTAAATACTCTTCCTGTGACACACACTATAGCATTTGTATTAGCTTCTTCCTAGGATTCTGTCATAGCTTTCCTGCTTAGTGCGTCAACAACTACATTAGCTTTTCCTGAATGATACTAGATATCGCAATCATAATCCTTCAATAATTCTAGCCATCTTCTTTGTCTCATGTTCAACTTCTTTTGATTAAAAATATGAGTGGGACTCTTATGATTTGATTTAATCTAAAATTTCTCTCCATACAGATAATGTCTCCATATCTTGACAGCATGTACCACTACTGCTAATTCCAAGTCATGAGTGGGATATGTCTTCTCATGTGACTTCAGTTGTCTTGAGGCATAAGTAATTACTTGTTCTCTTTGCATAAGTACACATCCCAAACCTAATCCAAACGCATCGATGTACAAGGTAAATGGTTGTCCTGGGATCGAAATAGTTAAGATGGGAGCTGATATCAATCTAGCCTTCAATGTTTGGAAACACTCTTCACATTAGTTGGTCCAAACAAACTTTTCTCCTTTCTTTGTCGAACTGGTGAGAGGTACAAAAATTCTAGAGTAATCTTTCACGAATCATCGATAGTACCCAGCTAAACCTTAGAAACTTTTAATTTCAGCGACATTTTTAGGTGTTTTCCATTTCACAATGGCTTCAATCTTACTAGGATCCACTTTAATTGCTTCAGCGGATACAACATGGCCTAAGAAAGCGACTTCATTCAACCAGAACTCACACTTAGTAAATTTTGCATAAAGCTTTTCTTTTCTTAGTCACTGCAAAGCAGTTTTTAGATTTGTGACATGAGTTTCTTTATCCTTGGAGTAGACTAGTATGTCGTTAATGAATACGATGACTGACATATCCAACATATCATGGAATACTTGATTCATAAGTTCCATAAAAGTTACGTGCATTAGTTAATCCAAAAGACATGACTAATAATTCATAATGTTCATATCTTGTTCTGAATGCTGTCTTCAGAAGATCACCTTCCTTAATCATCAACTGATGGTATCCTGATCAAAGATCAATTTTGGAGAACACTTTGGCACCTTGCAACTGATCGAACAAGTCCTCAATTTGAGGAACGGGTATCAATTCTTGATTGTAAGCTTATTTAATTTCTGATAGTCTATACGAAGTCGAATGCTACCATCCTTCTTTTCCACGAATAATACTGGCGCTCCCCATGGTAATTTACTGGGTCTGATATAACCCTTGTCCAATAACTCCAGTAATTGTACCTTCAGTTTCTTCAATTCAGTAGGAGCCATTCGATAGGGTGCTTTAGATACTGGTGCGGCTTCAAGTATAAGATCTATAACGAACTCTGTTGCTCGGTCGGGTGGTAGTCCTGGTACTTCCTCAGGAAATACATCCAAAAATTTACGCACAACTTCAATATCCTCCATTCGTGGTGCTTCCTTGGTGAGGTCGACCACGGATACTAGATACCCAATTCCTCCTTTCTCAAGGCATTTTCTAGCCTTTAATGTAGAGAGAATGAGTTTTCATTTATGGGGAAATTTGGTTCCCGTAAAACTAAACTATGCTCTTTCCTTATCTTTAAATGTCAGTTTCTTTTTCGCATATAATAAGTTTGCGGAGTGCCGAGCTAACCAATCCATTCCCAAGATAACATCAAAGTCTACCATCTCGAGTTAGATTAAGGTTGCCTCCAAAATCTTCTCACCGATAAGAACTGGACATGGTCAATAACCTTTTGTCTAGTTCCACTTCTAATTCCATAGGGGATTGTACAAGCAGTTTGCAGTCTAAAGGTCTGAGGGGTGGATTTAACTTCTTTCCAAAAGACACAAATATAAAAGAATGAGCAGCTCCAGAGTCAAAGAGTACTTTTGCGGGTAAGCCATTAATAGGTACGATACCTGTGATTTGATTTAATTTAGTCTACATACTCACAAAAGGTAGTACAAAATGAACAGTTCAGGTCATACCTAGGACCACATCAGGCAATGCAGCAGCATCCTTAGAAGTAACTACATAAACTTTTCCTTGTTGTGACTGCTTCCTTGGCTTGGGACACTCTCTTGAATAATGTTCTACTTAATCACAGTTGAAGCATTTAACTCCAGCACTACTTTGGTTTTGTAGAGGTGGGGCTGTTGGGATAGTCTTGGCTATAGCATTGAAGCCTTGAGTATGGAAGGGTGTAAATGTCTTTGAGTTCCCTCCATTGTATGAGTTTCCATTGGGCCTCTTTATACCTCTGTTATGAGCAAAATAACTTTTCCTCTGGCTCGATTCCAGTACTTGAGAAATCTGTACAGCTTAATTATAAATATTCTTTTCTAATCCCAATACATGCTCACGGATGCTTCACCTATGTCCATAACGAACTGTCAGGTTTTGGTATATTCCTCCTGCATGCTAGAGGGAACAAAGAAAAATAGTTCTTCATAACGCTGTTGATATGCGTCTACAATCATCTGTCCCTGATACAGACTCAGAAACTCCTTTTCCATTTGATCTATGAAACTCCTTGGAAAATACTTCTTAAAGAAAGTTTCTTTATAAATAACCCATGTCAGTTGGGCATGCTTTGTTAACAGATAACTTCTAGTTGATTTCCACTAGTGGTGTGCGTCACCTTTTAACATAAATGTGGCACATAATACCTTCTCTTCCTCTTCTTCATTTATAGTCATCATCATAAAGTTTCTTTCCATTTCTTCGATCCAGTGAGCTAGCCACAACGGATCTAATGGTTTGCCTGTAAATTCTTTCAGCTTTAACTTCAAAAAATGCTCGATCAGTTTGGAGTGATTAAGTTGATACTGAGCATATGCCCCATACAAAGGCGGTTGATACTGATAGTTACCTTGGTTGTACCCGCCTTGCGGTGCTTCAGGATTTGGTACTTGGTCTTGTACTACTGGTGTTTGCGGTGCTTGGGGTACAGTTTTGCTACCACTAGGTGCAGTACTAGCTTGTTCTACAGGTAGAGATGTTGTGTTTGCAACTAGGAAAGCAATTCCCATAGCAACGTGCATGTTGACTTGCATTTGCTGTATATGCGGCATTTGCTGTGCCAAATTCATCATCGCAGTAGCCAAATCTGTAGGTGGTGCAGGTAAGTTGGTTGGGTTGGCTTGGCTTGGGTGTGCACATTCTGAGGCGCAGCATGTTGAGTTCTAATATTTTCTTCTAGTCCTTGCCATCCTTCATTGTCATTGGTCTCCATAGGTGGTGGAGGATGGGTTGACACATTCTCCTTCTACTTACTCTACGGCCAGTCATTTCCTATTTTCGGAGGTGGTAGTGTTTAAAAATCAAGGAAACATATGAGGCAAGCATAATATACAATGATCTCATGTTAATTTCCAAATAAACAAGGAAAAGTTTTAATTTTTTTAAGTCATTTAGTCAAAACAGGGCATTTTCATTGTGGGGTCGATCGTGGGGTCGCACTATATGCGACCACAGGGTTGCGACCACACAAACCTTGTCAGCTCACCGAGAGCCTGTGGTCGATCGTGGGGTCACATTTTTGGTCGAATTCTGCGACCACACGACACCAAATCCGGTTTTTAAATTCTAATTTGAAGCCATTTTCTTATTTTCACTTTTGTCTTCTATTATTCACAACTCAACTCGCCACCACTAAGTTGCTACAGTGTACACCATACAAATTTGGTGATTATTTCATCGGTCTATGACCTACATTCTGTTCCTCCAGGTATGTTCCCTACTCTTTCTCCTTTTTAAGCTTTCATACCTAGGTTTTGCTCCATTTATAGGGTTTTCTTCAAATTAATTTTTTTCTGACCGTAAAAATTTGATTTTTATTGGGGGTTATTACTATTAGCCACCCAATGAATGAAAGCCCCTAAGAAAATTCAAATTTCATCGGTTAGTTTAATAGAAACTTGAAAATTCCCATTTTGACCTAAATTTTGGGGTTTTTCCAAATTGTCAAAATTTCTTCAAATTCGACCCAGCTAGTTTAAATTTTTGATTGTATGAACCTTGTAGGATGGGGTGGGACCTATGTAAGTCCTCATGCCAAAATTTTTGGGTGAAAAGTGAGGCTTTTGGCCAATCACGCCGTCATAATGCCAAAATTTTATAATTTTATATTTGATATGTTGTTTATTGGTCTATGCCCTTGCAGATAACATGGCTCGCACTAAACTCCCTAGATTTCATGATCGCCGTCGCTTCAGGTCCATTGCAGAGGCACAATATCCCTGGTATGAGCGCAAGAAGGTGGAAGGGGGTCATTGTGTCAACTTGGCCAGTTTAACCCTATTTGATGTAGAGGGAGCTTTTGGTGATATGGGCTGGCTCCCTGTGATTCTGTATAAGGGTTGAACCTGTCTTGAGTTGGTGAAATAGTTTTACTATAATTTACAAGTGGAGGGTAACCCAGAGGACATAAATAGGGGCAGAGAGCTCAGGATCACCAATTTAGTTTAAGGGGTAGAGGTTTCATTTAACTGCCAGGAGTTTACTGATATCCTGGGTATCTCCAATGACGGTCCCTTAGTATACTACGCACCCAAGGAACCCCAGTTCCTATCAGTGCGAATGCGCTCATAAATAGATAACCAAATTCTTTGGGATGATCGCTGGTAGATGAAGGCAATGAACCTACGTCTAGAGCGTTGAGTGTATAGTAAGATCATTAATCTGATTCCCCAGAGTGGACACTATGAGAAGGTTTCACAGTTAACCCAGTACCTTCTATACTGCATCTGCACTAGACAGCCTATCTACCTTCCTTATATCATTATCAGGACCATGCACCGTGCCACGATGCCAAGTCTGGTGGGTAACCTACCCTATGGGCGTTTGATCACCACTCTACTCACTCGCCTACAGGTAGACTTGGTCATTGAGAGGATTCACGAGGACACTTTTTTGACTGACCTTGATTGGAAGGCCAACTGCAGGATGGGGAAGCAAGATGTGCAGGTCAGTGACAAGGAGAGAAATGCTATGAGACGTCGTCTCACTCGAGTAGCGGCAGCAGATGCAGAGGCGGCAGCAACAGAGTTAGGAGTAGAGGCACACGAGAGTGATGATGAGGAGGATGATGATCGGATGTACATGGATGTGGATGCCATACCTCCTCCATCACCATAGCAATCCTCTAGAGCTGGTCCCTCTCGAGCCCCTTCTCACTCAGATGGTCCTTCGCGCCTAACACCAGTTGACATGATGGGGCTGCTACGTGAGATTTGAGAGGCTCAGCAAACCACAGATCAGAGGGTAGCAGATCAGGCAACTAGTCTCCAGGTGACCCAGACTCAGGTAGCCTCGCATACTAGAGTATATGCTGAGGACTATGACTGAGATCGTGAGGCACCTCCTCCTCTAACACCCCCAGTAGACCAACGGTTCAACCAGGATCTCGTATAGGCCATGCCCATTCGATTAAACCAGATATAACCCATAAGCAAATTCAGAGTAAATAAACGACAGCAGAAGTCTTTAATACGAATGAACTGAGAATCTGACAGTGATAGCATAATTAAGTATCCAATTATCTCCAATGTATCTTAAGACATAAAGTAAAGTAAAATAATCAATTACATGTCCCAATAGTTAAATAAGTAAGCTAATAAAAAATACATGAGTTGCACTCGCACGACGAATCATGCACATCTTCTTCAGCTTCTACGTCCATCTCCATCCGTCGACGCATTCAAATATTCTTCAACAGTAGGACATGCATCAAGAACTAAAAGTATTTGACGTCGAAAGGGTGAGCACACATCACGGCTCAGTGAGAAAATAAAACAATGCAACAAACATATGCATGCATTCAATTCATATCTTCGGTCTGGTTTATAAGTTTGTAATATGCCATAGAAAGGTTTGGTGGCCGCTGCACCTCAATACAAGAGTGTCTGAATCTGCCCAATGAATCAAATACCATTGCAGCCCTACATGCACCCACCATGGAATAGAGATAGAGCTAAAGTATCCGGATCAAACACCGTCAACACTTACCCTGATGCCCTACCCATACCAACACGTAAGCCCCTATTAGCAAGGGTTTGCAAACTAGGCTCGCAACTAACCAATCCTAATGCCATATAGTATATCCAAGGTCTCACCCCAGCATCCCTCAATACATCCATAGAGATAGAGCTAAGGCCCCCCCGGCAGAGTCAGAGACCACACGGTCCGAGACCACCTCCCCTGATGCCCTTTGACGTAATAGTTCTGCTAAGGTAATGGCTATATGAGATGTTAGTGGGCAAGACTTGAGTAGAGATAGAGCTAGAGTCTGGTGACGAGGTCGAAGACCACCATGCCACATCCTCCTCTTGATGCTCCACTCGCATCCAACACACCAACCACACACATACATTTACATGCCTATTCCTAGCATCATCATCATCATCATGTTATAAATAAATAGAATTAAATATGCAAGAACAGTAATAGCAAGAATATTGGATGACATATGAGTTGCACATTACAAGCATACAAGCATAGAATCAATCATGTCATTGGACTCAATAAAAATAAAACAGTTTGTTATTATCCAATTAGTTTAAGTCTTGTTCCCTCACCTTTGATCGATGGTTGTTCCTCTTCCAAGCTTTGTAAATCACTTTTAGACCACTTTGAAACCTAATAAATTTATGGATTCTATGTTAGAGTTCATATTCATTAATTAAAATATTTAAATGTCCCATCTGGAATCAATTAGACCTCTAGAAACTGAGTGGTCGCAGGTGTGGCTGCACTTGTGGTCTCAGTTTTTGCGACCACATGGTGTGTGGTCGATACGTGTGGTCGCATATCATGCGACCACACACATGCGACCACACTCTGCCTGGAAACTTCCCGAGGGCGTGTGGTCGATAAATGTGCCTTGTGTGGTCGACTATAGCTACGACCACATGAGTGTTTGGTCGACTTTCATTCTCAGTCTAATCCCTTTATGATTTGATTCCTTGAACTATCATTGGGGTCCTTCCTATGATTGATCTATGGCCTTAATTTAGTATTTTTCATAATCATCTACTCCAACCTACTCTTCATGGATTTCGTTTGAGTTTCCGTCTATGGGTCTCATGGTTGAGATCCTAATTTGAATCAATACTTCCTCCATGATCTATTCTAGGCATTCAACGAAGGTAGAAGATGTTTTCATACCTTAGACTTATTGAAGAATCAGAGCACTCTCTGAAATTTCTTTGCTTAGTCTTCCTCTTCCATTCTCCTTCTCTTCCTCCTCTTCTCTTTCTCTCTCTCTTTCAGTTTGATTTTTAAAAGAATGAAAGAGGCTAAGGATATCCTATATATAGAGGAAAACCCTCCATATAGAGTCCTACTTATATTAGGAAAGAACCCCCTTCAGATTAGGAAGGTTTCCTAATTACGGAGTCAATTTGACATCGTGTGATCGCATGTGGGGTCACAGGATCCATCGACCACACGTCCTAAATCTGTAACCACATGTCCCAGACACCTGTGGTCTCATTACTTTGAGGTGTGATTGACCATACCTGTTTAGGTATGTGACCACACGTCTCAATTAGATGATTTATGGTTCGAATTACATACCTAGCCTTGTGGTTTCTTCACGCACTTGGTCCTTTTGGTCCGACCACGATAGGAAGACCTGATACAAGGTGGTATGACCGGGTTAGTATGATACGGGTCTTACAACTCCCCCCTCTTTTATAAATTTCATCCTCGAAATTTCCTCATACCTTCTGAGTCGAAAAGGTGAGGATATTGCTTTCGCATAGCATTCTCTTCTTCCCATGTTATCTCTTCCACGTTTTGGCTCCTCCAAGTAACTTTAACATAGTAAATGTCACGGTTGCATAGATGTTGAACCTTTCGGCTGGTAATTTCAATTGGAGTTACTTCGATTGTCAAATCATCAGTTAGACCAGGTGGATCCGTTGTTAGGACGTGTGTTGGATCTCAGATGTACTTCTTCAGTAAAGAGATATGAAATACATCATGCACACTTGACATGGATGGGAGTAGTGCTAACTGATACGCTACCTTCCCACGTCTAGCTAGAACTTCATAAAGTCTAATATATCGGGGACACAACTTTTCCTTCTGCCCATACCTTTTCAAACCACGGATAGAAGATATTTTCAGAAATACCTTATCACCTATAGTGAATTCGAGATCTCTGCGTCGATTATCTGCATATTGCTTCTGACGGTTCTGAGCTATTCAGACTCCTTCCTTGAAAATGTCGACCACTCGACAAGTCTCTTCAACAAACTCTGGTCCAACAATACTCTGTTCTCCAACTTCGTTCCAAAATAAAGGAGTTTGACATTTCCTACCATACATTGTTTCATAGGGTGACATCTGTATTGTCACACCCCAATTCTGAACCAACCAGAATGGTGTGATGAACAGTCTATGATCCAACGGTTCAACCGAGATCTCGAATAGGCTGTGTCCTTTTCCTTAAACCATATACATCCACAACCATAATCAGAGTAAATAAATAATAGCAGAAGTTTTTAATATTAATAAACTGAGTATCTAACAGTGATATCATAAATAAAGTATCCAATTATCTCAAATAATGAAAGACATAAAATATAATAAATTAATCAATTACATGTTCTGAATAATCCAACAAATAAATCTAATCAAAGACACATGAGTTGCACTCGCACGACGATTCATGCAACTCCATCATAGCTTCTGCATCCATTACCGCAACATGCCCGTACATTGGAGCATTCATATATTCTTCTACTATAGGACATGCATCATCAACTAAAAATATTTGACATCGAAAGGGTGAGCATACATCATGGCTCAGTGAGCAAACAAAATAACGCAACAAACATATGCATGCATTCAATTCATATCTTTGGTCTGGTTCATAAGTTTGCAATGTGCAATAGAAAGGATAGGTGGCTACCACACCTCTATACACGAGTGTGTGAAGCCGCCTAATGGATCAAACACCATTGCCGTCCCACATGCACCCATCATGGAATAGAGATAGAGCTAAAGTGCCCGGATCAAACACCGCATTACACTTCCCCTGATGCCCTACCCATACCAATACGTAAGCCCCTATTGGCGAGGGTTTGTAAACTGGGCTCGCAACTAACCAATCCTAATGACAAATAGTATATCCAAGGCCTCACCCCAGCATCCCTTAATACATCCATAGAGATAGAGCTAAGGCCTCCCGGCAGAGTCAGAGACTACACGGTCCGAGACCACCTCCTCTGATGTCCTACGACGTAATAGTTCTGCTAAGGTAATGGCAATTCGACGATGTCAGTGGACAAGACTTGAGTAGAGATAGAGCTAGAGTCAGGTGACCAGGATGAATCACAGTGTCACGTCCTCCCCCTGATGCCCCACTCGCATCAAGTACACTAACCACACACATACATTCACATGCCTATTCCTAACATCATCATCACATCATGTTATAAGTAAACGAAATTAAATATACACGAGCAGTAATAACAGGAATATTGGATGACATGTGAAATTCATATTACAATCATACAAGCATAGAATCATTCATGGTGTTGGACTCAATAAATAAAAATAATTTATTATTAGCCAATTAATTTAGGTCTTGTTCCCTCACCTTTGGTTGATAGTAGATCCTCGTTCAAGCTTTGTAATTCACTCTTAGACCACTTGGAAATCTAACAAATTTATAGATTTTAAATTAAAATTTATTTCCAGCAGTTTAAACCAATAGAAACTGAGGGGTCGCAGGTGTGGCAGCACCTGTGGTCTCAGTTTCTGCGACCACAGGGCGTGTGGTCGCAAGGTGTGGTCGCATATCCTGCGAACACACATGCGACCACACCCTCCCTGGAACTTCCCGAGGGCATGTGGTCGCAGGGTGTGGTTGCATATCATGCGACCACACATGCGACCACACCCTTCCTGGTCTTCCCGAGGGTGTGTGGTCAAATATGTGTGTCTCGTGTGGTCGCATATCATGCGACCACACGTGCAACCACACGTGTGATGGTCGACCTTTCACTCTCAACTCCAATTCCTTCATACTTAGATTCCTTGGCTTATCATTATGGTCCTTCCTATGATTCTTCTATGGCTTAGAACTAGTATTTTATATAGAATCCATTGTCTACATAATTCTTTACATGGATTCTCTTGGAATTTGTCCATGTATTGATGATTGGTTCTCACTTAAATCCTATCTCTTTTATGAACTATTCTAGGCTTTTAATTGACATGGGAAATGTTCCATACCTTAAACTTGTTGAAGATTCAAAGGTCTTCTCTGAATTTCCCCTTTTTAGTCTTCTTCTTCAATTCTCCTTCTCTTCCTTCTCTTCTCTATCTGTCACTTTCAGTTTGAGTTCTAAAAGGATGAAAGAGGCTAAGGGACGTTCTATTTATAGAGAAAAATCCCCCATAATAAGCCCTACTTAGTTTAGGAAAGAACCCCCTTCGGATTAGGAAGGTTTCCTAAACTCGGTTCTGTCTGGGTTCCTTGTGGTCGGAGGTGGGGTCGCAAAATCCGTCGACCACACCCTCTGAATCATGCGACCACATGACCTAATTTCCTATGGTTGCATTATTTTGTGGTGTGGTCGACCACACCTATTTAGGTATGCGACCACACGCTCATAATTGACTATTTTTGGGTTCAATTTCATACCTGGTCTTGTGGTTTCTTCACGCACTTGGCACACTTGGTTTGACCATTATAGGAAAACCTGATATAAGGTTGTAAGATCGGTTAGTTTGATACGGGTCTTACAACTCCCCCCCTCTTATTGTAAATTTCATCCTTAAAATTTACACATACCTTTCGAGTCGAAAAGGTGAGGATTTTGCTTTCACATAGCATTCTCTTCTTCCCATGTGATCTCTTCTATATCTTGGCTTCTCCAAGTGACCTTAACATAATAAATATCACGGTTACATAGACGTTGAACCTTTCAGCTGGTAATTTCTGTTGGTGCTATCTCAAATGTCAAATCATCAGTTAGACCCGGTAGATCTGTTCTTATAATGTGTGTTGGATCTCTGACGTACTTCTTCAGTAATGAGATATGAAATACATTATGCACACCTGACATAGATGGGGGTAGTGCTAACAGATACGCCACTTTTCCACGTTTAGCAAGAATCTCATGTAACCCGACATATCTTGGACTTAGCTTCCCTTTCTATCCGAATCGTTTTAAGCCTCGCATAGGTGATACTTTCAAGAATACCTTATCACCCACGACGAATTCAAGGTCTCGACGTCGAGTATCTGCATATTGTTTCTGACGATTCTGAGCTGTTCTAACGCTATCCTTGGTAATGTCGACTACTCGACAAGTCTCTTCAACAAGTTCTGGTCCAACGATACTCCATTCACCAACTTCATTCCAAAACAAAGGAGTTCAACACTTCCTACCATACAGTGCTTCATAGGGTGACATCTATATAGTAGCTTGATAGCTGTTGTTATAGGCGAACTCGATCAATGGTAGTTTCTCATCCCATGATCCTTTGAAATCAATAACACAGGCTCGTAGCATGTCTTCTAAAATCTGAAAGGTACGCTCTGACTGTCCATCTATCTGAGGATGGAATGCATTACTAAACTGTAACGTTGTACCCATAGTCTTCTGTAATCCTTCCCAAAACTTTGAAGTAAAGCATGGGTCTCTATCGGACACAATGCTTTCAGGTACACTATGTAATCTGACAATATTATCCACGTATAGCTTGGCTAACCTCTCTAGGGTATACTGAGGTCGTATAGCTATGAAGCGAGTTGTTTTAGTCAGATGATCTACAATCACCCAGACCGCGTCAACTACTCGGGGAGTCAATGGTAACCCGGTGACGAAGTCCATAGTGATGCAGTCCCATTTCCATGCTGGTTCGGGCAGTGGTTGCAACAATCCTGTAGGTCTTTGCCTTTCATCCTTTACCCTATGACAATTTAGGCATTGAGACACAAATTTAGCTACATCCGCTTTCATTCCTCTCCACCAATATAGTTTCTTTAGATCATGGTACATCTTTGTACTTCCAGGATGTACCAAATAAGCGGTGGTGTGAGCTTCCTTCATTAGTCTGTGTCTAATATCCAAGTTTTCATTTTCAGGAACACACACTCTTTCTTTTTTTTTTTTTTTCTTTTTAAAGTCTTAAGGGAATCTTAAGAATATTTTTTTTTTTTTATTTTTTTTTTTTTTTTTTTTGTTTTGGGTTTTTTTTTTTTTGTGGGTTTTTTTTTTTTTTTATATTTTTTTTTTTTTAATTTTTGGGGAAAATATATTAGAAGAGGGATGAAAAAATTTTTTTTTTTTTTTGGCGGGGGGGGTATAATATTATGATTGGTAACAATAAATGAATAAATAATTTTTTTAATAAAAAATAGAATGTTAACCTCTCCTTGGGATTTTATCATTGCTTTTTTGCTTAGTGCATCAGCAACTACATTAGCCTTTCCTGGAGGATACTGGATATGTCACACCCCGATTCCGCACACTTCAGAATGGTGTGATGAACTGCCAAATAACCAACGGTTCAACCAGGATCTCTTATAGGCTATCCCCGCGTTATCCAAACTTAACACGCATCCACAATTATAATCAGAGTAATACACAATAGCGGAAAATTTATAAATAATATGAACTGAGAACTAAGATGATATCCATAAATAATAGCAAATTATTATGTGATTAACCGAGACATAAATATTGAAATACCAAATACATGTCTTATAAATCCAATAAAGAAACCTACAAAAAATATCTAATCGAATACACACGAGTTGCACTCGCAAGAGGAGTCGTGTGTATCGTCTTCAGCTCCAACTTCCATAGCTGCTACAGTTCCATACGCTGACACGTTCATATAATCTTCAACAGTATATCCTGCATCATCAACTAAAAATATTCGACGTCGAGGGGTGAGCACACAACACGGCTCAGTGAGTAGCCAAAACAATGCAACAATACATATGCATGCAAAAAGTCAATTCATATCTTTGGTCTTGGTTTATAGTTTGCAATGTGCAATAGAAAGGTTGGGTGGTCAAAGGTTAACGTTTATTGACACCGCCTCTATACACAGGGTGTGGAAGCCCGCCCGAAGGTTAACGTTTATCATCGTCCCCATCCACCCTACCATAACATTATACAACAAAGTTTAACGTTTATTGCTATATAATGCTATACCAACACGTAAGCCCCTGTTAGCGAGTGCTTGCAACCGGGCTCGTCGCTAACCAATCCTAATGCCAAACAGTGTATCCAAGGCCTCACCCCAGCATCCCTCAGAATGCCCATAGAGATAGAGCTAAGGCCCCCCGGTAGAGTCAGAGACTACAAGGACCGAGACCACCTCCCCTGATACTCTACGACATAATAGTTCCGCTAAGGTAATGGCGATACGACGATGTCAATGCACAAGACTTGAGTTAGAGATAGAGCTAAAGTGCTGAGACCCGCCAAAGGTTAACGTTTATTGACGTTCTCATCACACCTCCCCTGATACTCGCTCGCATCAAGCACATCAACCACACACATACAAGCACATGCCTATTCCTATCATCATCATCATCATCATGTTATAAACAATAAAGTAAATATGCATGAACAAGTAATAGAAATATTGGATGGCATGTTGTATGCACATTACAATCATATTCGCATAGAATCAAACATGGCATAGGACTCAAGAAAAGAAAAACAGTTTATTATTAACCAATTTAGTTTGGGGTTAAGGTTCCTCACCTTAGCTTGCTAAAAGATACTTTTCCAAGCTTTAAAATCACCTTTATAATGTTATTATATTGCTAGCAAACCTAACAAAGTCGATAGAATTTAATTAGAATTAATTCAGAATTTAAAAACCATTCCGTCAGGCGAGGGTCGATGCTAGGGTCGATGCTAGGGTCGATGGGTCTATCGACCCTCCCGACGACCCGGACTTTCCGAATCTCGAGGGTCGATGGTCAGAAACACCTAGGGTCGGATGGTCTATCGACCCTCGGTGCGACCCTCGGTGCACTCTGGTCCAATTTCCACTTTTTAATCCATTCTTCGTGTTTGGGGTCCTATGGCTTGCTTCCTACATTCACTCAACATTCATTCCATGGTTTAGAACCATGTATGATTCATCTAGATAGCTTTCATGCATCCTCCCATGGTTTTCCATGAAAACCTAACCATGGATGGATGGTTTGGGTTTCTCTGAAATCCTACACTCAATCATATCTAACCTAAGGTCCGTAGAAACTCATGGAATTAGTATCCATACCTGAGAAGATTACTTTCCTCTGCAATTTCTTCTCCTTTTTGCTAAACCTTCTTCCTAGCCTCTCTTCTTCCTCTTTTCCTTCTCCTCTCTTTCTCTCAATTCAATTAGGGTTGTGAAAGGAGTGAAAGTGGCTTAGGAACGTCCTTTAAATAGACTAGGAATGTCCTATAATAATCCCATTGAGATTTGGAAAGAATCCCAACCGAAAATTAGGAAATTTCCTAATTTCAGTTTTCGTCAGAAACCGAGGGTCGACGGGATCATGATCCCGTCGACCCTAGGGTCTTAAGCTGTCCGACCCTCCCTCAAAAACTGATGGTCGATCTTTCCGGTTTGGGAGGTCCGACCCGCTTAGCTGGGTGTGCGACCTTCCCTAAAATTAAGTGTTTTTGGGTCGATTTTATACTTGGGATCTCGATCTCCTTCATGCCCTTGGTCCATTTGACTCGACCATGATGGGTAAACCTGGTTCAAGGTGGTAAGACCGGGTTAGATTGACACGGGTCTTACAACTCCCCCAACTTATAAAAATTTCGTCCTCGAAATTGTACGTACCTTCTGAGTCAAACAAGTCAGGGTATTGCTTCCTTATAGCATTTTCTTCCTCCCATGTAATCTCTTCCATGTCTCTACTTTTCCATGTGACCTTAACATAGTAGATATCTCTGTTGCGTAGACGTTGAACCTTTCGACTAGTGATTTCCGTTGGTATTACTTCAAATGTCAAATCATCAGTCAGTTCCGGCAAATCTCTGTCAACACATGTGTTGGGTCTTTGACATACTTCTTCAATAAGGATATGTGAAATACGTCATGCACACTTGACATAGATGGTGGTAATGCTAAGCGATAAGCTACTTTTCCACGCTTAGCCGGAATCTCATATGGTCCGACATATCTTGGACTTAGTTTTCCTTTCCGTCCGAACCTCTTCAATCCTCGCATAGGCGATACTTTCAAGAATACTTTTTCGCCTACGGCGAACTCTAGATCTCTTCGTCGAGTATCTGCGTATTGCTTCTGACGGTTCTGAGCTACTCTTACTCTTTCCTTGATGATGTCGACCACTCGACAAGTCTCTTCAACAAATTCTGGTCCAACGATACTACGTTCTTCAACTTCATTCCAAAACAAGGGAGTTCGACACTTCCTACCATACAGTGCTTCATAAGGTGACATCTGTATAGTAGCCCGATAAGTTTGTTATTGTAAGCGAACTTCGATCAATGGTAACTTCTCGTCCCATGATCCCTTGAAATCAATCACACATGCTCGTAGCATATCTTCTAAAATCTGAATGGTACGCTCCGACCGTCCGTCGGTCGCGTGGGTGGAATGCGATCTTGAACTTCAATGTTGTACCCATAGCCTTTTGCGGTCCTTCCCAAAATCCGGAAGTAAATCGTGGGTCTCTATCGGACACAATGCTTTGCGGAACACCGTGTAGCCGAACAATATTATCCACATACAGCTTTGCTAACCTTTCCGGTGTATCTTGGGGTCGTATCGGTATGAAAGCGAGCTGTCTTAGTCGGACGGTCTACAATCACCCAAACTGCGCCAACCACTCGAGGAGTCAATGGTAGTCTGTGACGAAGTCCATAGTGATGCAGTCCCATTTCCAAGCTGGTTCCGGTAATGGTTGTAACAGTCCTGCGGGTCTTTGTCATTCCGCCTTTACCTTCCGACAATTTAGGCATTGAGACACGAACTTGGCTACATACGCCTTCATTCCCCTCCACCAATACAGTTTCTTTAGATCATGATACATTTTTGTACTTCCGGGATGTACCGAGTAGATGGTGGTATGGGCTTCTTTCATGAGTCGGTGTCTAATGTCCACACTTTCCGTTTCGGGTACACATATTCTTCCTTTGTATTTCAGTACCTTCTCGTCATCCAAGGTGAACTCGGGGTTAGTCCTACCTTTCTCAATATCTTCTTGTACTGTTCTTAGATAAGGATCTGCTTTGATAGCTGTCTTCACTTCGTCCACTATATCCGGTATAATCTTCAATGCTGCGAACATATTCAAAAACCGATGAATGAACCCTTGGTTGGTTGATCCATCCGGTGTATCTATTACATCTTGCTCGTTGCCGTGATTAAACACCATTCCATTGGTATACATTGCTGCGGTCGTGCTGGTTTCTCCTTGAGATTTTATCATTGCTTTTACGCTCAATGCATCCGCTACCACGTTCGCTTTTCCCGGATGATACTTGGATATCACAATCATAGTCTTTCAATAATTCCAGCCATCTTCTTTGTCTCATATTTAACTCCTTTCGATTAAATAGATAAGTAAGACTTTTATGGTCCGACTTAATCCTGAAACTTCTCTCCGTATAGGTAGTGTCTCCATATCTTGACGAGCATGTACTACTGCCGCTAATTCCAAATCGTGAGTGGGGTAGTTCTTCTCATGTACCTTCAACTGTCTCGATGCATACGCAACTACTTGTTCTCCTTGCATAAGCACACATCCTAATCTCAATCCCGATGCATCAGTGTATAAGGTGAATGTCCGTCCGGAGCGGGAATGGTTAAAATTGGAGCGGATATCAATCTGGTCTTCGGTGTTTGAAAGCTCTTTTCACACTTATCCGTCCATACAAACTTTTCTCCTTTCTTGGTCAAGCGGTGAGAGGTACGGCAATCCGAGAATAGTCTTCTACGAATCTCCGATAATATCCAGCTAGACCCGGAAAACTTCTAATTTCTGAAACACTCTTTGGTGCTTCCCACTTCACAATAGCTTCGATCTTCTTGGGGTCCACTTTGATTCCTTCCGCGGATACTACATGGCCTAAAAATGCAACTTCGCTTAGCCAAAACTCACACTTAGAAAATTTGGCGTATAACTTCTCTTTCCTCAAACGTTGTAGGGCTGCGTTTAGGTTCTTGACATGGGTTTCCTTGTCCTTGGAGTATACCAATATGTCATCAATAAATACTATCACCGACGTGTCCAACATATCGTGGAAAACTCGGTTCATAAGTTCCATGAACGTTGCCGGTGCATTAGTTAGTCCGAAAGACATCACTAAGAATTCATAATGTCCATATCCGGTCCCGAAAGCTGTCTTCGAATGTCACCTTCTTTAATCTTCGGGTTGATGATAGCCCGATCGAAGATCGATCTTTGAAAATACCTTCGCTCCTTGTAACCGATCGAACAAGTCATCGATCCCGGGTAGTGGATATCGATTCTTGATTGTCGGCTTATTCAACTCTCTATAGTCGATACATAACCAAACACTACCATCCTTCTTCTTTACGAACAACACCGGTGCTCCCCATGGAGATATACCGGGTCTAATATAACCCTTATCCAGCAGTTCTTGTAGTTGCACTTTTAATTCCTTCAGTTCAGTAGGAGCCATTCTATACGGTGCTTTTGATACTGGTGTGGCTCCAGGTATAAGGTCTATTACAAACTCCGTGGCTCGGTCGGGTGGTAATCCGGGTAGTTCCTCCGGAAATACATCAGGAAAGTCCCGCACGACATCAATATCTTCCATTTGTGGCACGTCCTTGGTTAGGTCGACCACTGATACTAGATATCCGACCGCTCCTTTCTCAAGGCACTTCTTAGCCTTTAATGCGGAAAGTATGAGCTTGCGTCTCTTGGGAAGTTTGGTTCCCGAGAAACTAAATTTTGCTCCTTCTTTGTCTTTAAACGTTAGCTTCTTCTCGGCGCACAACAAATTTGCAGAGTGCCGAGCTAACCAGTCCATTCCCAAGATGACGTCAAAGTCTTCCATCTCAAGTTGTATTAAGGTTGCATCCAAGGTCTGCTCTCCAATGAGAACTGGACATGGTCCATAACCTTTCTCTAGTTCCACTTCTAATCCCATCGGTGACCGTACAAGTAATTTGTAGTCTAATGTTTTGTGTGACCACATCGGGCGATGCGGCTGCATCCTCTGATGTAACATCATATACCCGTCCTTGATGTAACAGCTTTTTGGGTTTTGGGCACTCTCTTGCCATATGCCCTGGTTGGTTGCAGTTATAGCACTTCGGGGCTTCAGAATTTGGCTTTGGCTGAGGTTGAGCTGTGGGGATAGTCTTGGTTGCAGCTTTAAAATTCTGAGGACGGAAAGGTTTATACGTCCTGTTATTGCTTCCGTTATAAGTATTCCCAGCTGGCCTTTTTATGCCTTTGTTTTGAGTGAAATAACTCTCTTTCTGGCTCGATTCAATCACTCGAGCAATTTAAACAGCTTAATTATATATGTTCTTCTCTAATCCCAGAACATGTTCCCTGATACTTCCTCTCAGTCCCGCGACGAATCTACGGGTTTTTGTATCTTCCTCTTGCATGCTAGTTGGTGCGAAGAAAAACAGCTCTTCGTAGCGCTGTTGATACGAGTCTACGGACATCTGCCCTTGGTACAGACTCAGAAATTCCTTTTCCATTGAATCTCTGAAGCTTCTTGGGAAATACTTCTCGAAGAATGCTTCTTTATATGTAGCCCATGTCAGTAGGGCGTGCTTGGTCAATAAGTACGTCTTTGTAAATTTCCACCAATGGTGTGCGTCGCCTTTGAGCATGAAGGTGGCGCATAGTACTTTCTCTTCCTCAGTAATAGTCATCATAAGGAAGTTCCTTTCCATCTCGTCTATCCAGTGTGCTGGCCACAGTGGATCAGACGGCTTGCCGTTGAATTCTCTTGGTTTCATTTTCAAAAATCTCTCCACTAGCCGGGAGTGATCCAGTTGATTTTGATATGCGCCAAACATAGGGGGTGGATACTGATAGTTCCCTTGGGCTGCTTCTGCGGCTTGCACTGGAACTGGTGCAGTCGGTTGTTGAGGTGTCTGAGGGGCTGGGTGGTTACCCACTGGTGCTGCACTAGCTTGCCCAGTGTGCATGGTTGCAGCCTGAGTGGCTTGAAACATAATTCCCATCGCAACCTGCATTTGTGCTTGTGCAGGTTGCATTTGTTGTAGCTGTTGAGCCAGATTCATCACCACTGTTGCTAGCTCTGGTGGTGGTGGTGGTAAATTTGTAGGGTTTACCGGTTCTGGATGTTCCGGTACCTGGTTATTCTCTTGACTAGTCTCCTCCACGGGTGGTGGTGGTGGGACTGTGTTTCGGGTCTATCGGGTCACTCTACATCCAGACATATTTCTTTTCTGAGATGGGTGGTGCCTGAAAATCATCAAAATCAGTGAGAAATCATTTATACTTCATGTAGGCACGCTAACCGATGTAAAATTCAAAATCCTCAATTCATTCTGAAAAATTTTACTGTCTTTTCTATGTAGGGTCGATGGTATGTCCGACCCTTGGTATCCGACCCTGGGAATGACCTGTTCTTCCCGAGAGCTGAGGGTCGATGCGAGGGTCGATGGGTGTCCGACCCTCAGTCCGACCCTTGAATTTCTGTCAGATTCCCGAGAGCCGAGGGTCGATTGGAGGGTCGATCCGAGGGTCGATGTTGTCAGTCGAATTGTCCGACCCTCGGACTAAAAATCAGATTTTTAAGATCCGATTCTGGGTCATTTCTCACTATTCCCCCCTCCGTTTCGACTCGTCTCTACTCTCCGAGTTGCTACAGTGCTACTTCGCTATTGTGGATCGTTCCTAGTCCGAATTTCGACATCCACATCACCCCTACAGGTATACTTCCCCAACTTTACCTGTTTTTAGGTTTTTATTTCTAGGTTTTTGCTCCTTTAACTTGTATTTTTCAAATTAAACTTTTTCCAACCGTAAAATTTCGATTTTTATTGGGGGCTTTTGTTATTGGGGTCTTGAGGAACGAAAGCCCTCAAAATTTTTTGAGTTTCATCGGTTGGTCATCGAGAAACTTAAATTTTTTTCTCTTTTTGCCCTAATTTGTCGACATTTTTGGTTTTTCTTGAATTTCTCCAAATTAGACCTTATCCGTTAAAATTTTCTATTGCCTGTAGATTGTAGGATATGTTTTAACTTACGTAAGTTCTTACGCCCACTTGTATGGTGAAAAATGAGACTTTATTGTTAACTTACGTAGTTATTAAATCCAATTTCGGATTTTATCCTACTAACTCCTGGTTTATTTTCTCTTTCTTATTTTTGCAGGTACTATGGCCCGTACCAAAGTACCAAGATTGCGTGATCCTCTCCGTTTCCGTTCAAATGAGGCCGAGGCACAGTATGCCTACTATACAGGCAAGAAAGTGGAAGGGGGTCGTATGGTGAACCTGGCTGATCTAGCCTTGTTCAACGTAGAGAGCGTTTGGCGACATGGGGTGGCTCCCTGTCATCACATACGACGCGTGCACATGTCCGGACTTGGTGCGCCGGTTCTATTGTAATCTCGAGGTGGTGGGGGATTACAATGATGTCGAGCGGGGTCGGGAGTTGCGCATCACTAGCTACGTCAAGGGGGTGCACATTTCTTTTGACTATCGGCAGCTGGCCGATCTATTGGGCATTCCCCTTCGATGGCCCTATGGTGTACCGTGCGCCGGGAGAGCCACGGTTTGTTGAGATGGAGATGAGAGCAGAGATCGACAATCGGTTGCTCCGTCCCGATAGATGGCGGATGAGAGCTTGCTACTTGCGTCCATCTCCACGAGTCTTCGCAAGATTATCCAAGCATAATCTGATTCCGCGAGTGGGCACTATGAGAGGGTGTCTCAGCTGACCCAGTTCTTGATCTAAAGCATATGCACTCGGCGGCCGGTCCGCCTTCCTTACATCATCATGCGGACGATGATCAGTGCCACATTGTCCGGTCATAGGGGGTAATCTACCCTATGGGACGCATGATTACGATGTACCGACCCGTTTGGGGGTGGGGTGGATCCGGTTGATGAGAAGATCCGGGGAGAAGACCTTCTCGTCGCCTCTAGATTGGGAGGCTATCTCGCAAGATGGGGCTGCGAGATGCGGAGGTTAGCGATGAGGAGAGGAACGCGATGGTGCGCCCTCACACTCGGGTCGAGGTGACCGATGCTTGCGGCTGCTGCTAGGGCTCGGGGAGATCCGGTCGACGATGATGATCGTATGTATATGGATGTCGACGCGATACCCCCGCCATCACCCACACGGGCGGATGGAGTTGGTACTTCGCTGCGGCGGCTTCGGTACCCGAGGCCAGTCCTTCTCATGATGCTGGTCCTTCACGCCCACTTTCTGATATGATGGAGATGCTGCAGGAGATCAGGGATGCTCAGCGCAGATCTGATCTGAGGATGGATGAGCTGTTGGCTGCTCAGTACGCATCAGATGCGCGGATTTGAGAGCTCCTAGAGGTGCAGCGTGCGACTGATCAGAGGATAGCCGGTCTTACAGCTAGTCTCCAGACGACCCAGACCCAGGTGGCCTGGTTGACTAGGGTCTATGTTGAGGACTACACACGAGATCATGAGGCACCGCCTCCTCCTTCGCCTCCAGCTTCCTGATTGTACTTTACTTTTCTTGTACTACAGAGTAACTGTCCGGGTTGTGGACTGTACTCTGCTTTAGCGATGTATATACGTTGTAGTTCTGTAACTGGTTTTTCCTTTAATAGATGCATTATTCTCTTTTTAATTCGGTTTCAATCATCACTTGTGCTTACCGTGTGTTTGTATTAAAGCTTTTAATTTATCCTATCTCAGTTCACAATGGTCTTGAATGTGTGTGTCAGTTCGGCGGGCAAGGCCTGAGATGCTCTGATACCAAGTTGCCACACCCCAATTCCGCACACTTCAGAATGGTGTGATGAACCGCCAAATAACCAACGGTTCAACCAGGATCTCTTATAGGCTATCCCCGCGTTATCCAAACTTAACACGCATCCACAATTATAATCAGAGTAATACACAATAGCGGAAAATTTATAAATAATATAAACTGAGAACTAAGATGATATCCATAAATAATAGCAAATTATTCTGTGATTAACCGAGACATAAATATTCAAATACCAAATACATGTCTTATAAATCCAATAAAGAAACCTACAAAAAATATCTAATGGAATACACACGAGTTGCACTCGCAAGAGGAGTCGTGTGTATCGTCTTCAGCTCCAACTTCCATAGCTGCTATAGTTCCATACGCTGACAGGTTCATATAATCTTCAACAGTATATCCTGCATCATCAACTAAAAATATTAGACGTCGAGGGGTGAGCACACAACACGGCTCAGTGAGTAGCCAAAACAATGCAACAATACATATGCATGCAAAAAGTCAATTCATATCTTTGGTCTTGGTTTATAGTTTGCAATGTGCAATAGAAAGGTTGGGTGGTCAAAGGTTAACGTTTATTGACACCGCCTCTATACACAGGGTGTGGAAGCCCGCCCGAAGGTTAACGTTTATCGTCGTCCCCATCCACCCTACCATAATATTATACAACAAAGGTTAACGTTTATTGCTATATAATGCTATACCAACACGTAAGCCCCCCGTTAGCGAGGGCTTGCAAAGCCGGGCTTCTTGCTAACCAATCCTAATGCCAAACAGTGTATCCAAGGCCTCACCCCGAAGCATCCCTCGGAATGCCCATAGAGATAGAGCTAAGGCCCCCGGTAAGAGTCAGAGACTACAAGGACCGAGACCACCTCCCTGATACTCTACGACATAATAGTTCCGCTAAGGTAATGGCGATACGACGATGTCAATGCACAAGACTTGAGTTAAAGATAGAGCTAAAGTACTGAGACCCGCCAAAGGTTAACGTTTATTGACGTTCTCATCACACCTCCCCTGATACTCGCTCGCATCAAGCACATCAACCACACACATACAAGCACATGCCTATTCCTATCATCATCATCATCATCATGTTATAAACAATAAAGTAAATATGCATGAACAAGTAATAGAAATATTGGATGGCATGTTGTATGCACATTACAATCATATTCGCTTAGAATCAAACATGGCATAGGACTCAAGAAAAGAAAAACAGTTTATTATTAACCAATTTAGTTTGGGGTTAAGGTTCCTCACCTTAGCTTGCTAAAAGATACTTTCCCAAGCTTTAGAATCACCTTTATAATGTTATTATATTGCTAGCAAACCTAACAAAGTCGATAGAATTTAATTAGAATTAATTCGGAATTTAAAAACCATTCTGTCAACAGAGGGTCGATGCTAGGGTCGATGCTAGGGTCGATGGGTCTATCGACCCTCCCAAAGATTCGGGACTTCCCGAATGCTGAGGGTCAATGGTCAGAAACACCTAGGGTCGGATGGTCTATCGACCCTCGGTGCGACCCTCGGTGCACTCTGGTCCAATTTCCACTTTTTAATCCATTCTTCGAGTTTGGGGTCCTATGGCTTGCTTCCTACATTCACTCAACATTCATTCCATGGTCTAAAACCATGTATGATTCATCTAGATAGCTTTCATGCATCCTCCCATGGTTTTCCATGAAAACCTAACCATGGATGGATGGTTTGGGTTTCTCTGAAATCCTACACTCAATCATATCTAACCTAAGGTCTGTAGAAACTCATGGAATTAGTATCCATACCTGAGAAGATTACTTCTCTCTGCAATTTCTTCTCCTTTTTGCTAAGCCTTCTTCCTAGCCTCCTTTCTTCCTCTTTTCCTTCTTCTCTCTTTCTCTCAATTCAATTAGGGTTGTGAAAGGAGTGAATGTGGCTTAGGAACGTCCTTTAAATAGACTAGGAATGTCCTATAATAATCCCATTGAGATTTGGAAAGAATCCCAACCGAAAGTTAGGAAATTTCCTAATTTCAGTTTCGTCAGAAACCGAGGGTCGATGGGAGGGTCGATGATCCCGTCGACCCTAGGGTCTTAAGCTGTCCGACCCTCCCTCAAAAACTGAGGTTCAATCTTTTTGGTTTGGGAGGTCCGACCCTGCTTAGCTGGGTGTGCAACCCTCCCCTAGAATTAAGTGTTTTTGGGTCGATTTCATACCTGGGATCTCGATCTCCTTCATGCCCTTGGTCCATTTGACTCGACCATGATGGGTAAACCTTGTTCAAGGTGGTAAGACCGGGTTAGATTGACACGGGTCTTACAGGGTATCGCAATCATAATCCATCAATAATTTCAGCCATCTTCTTTGTCTCGTATTCAACTCTTTCTGATTAAAAAGATAAGTGAGACTCTTATGATCTGATTTAATCTGAAATTTTTCTCCATACAAATAATGTCTCCATATCTTGACAGCTTGTACTACTACTGTTAATTCCAAGTCATGAGTGGGATAGTTCTTCTCATGTGTCTTTAGTTGTCTTAAGGCATACGCAACTACTTGTTCTCCTTGCATAAGCACACATCCTAAACCCAACCCAGACGCATCAGTGTACAAGGTAAATGGTTGTCCTGGAATAGGAATAGTCAAGATGGGAGTAGATATCAATCTAGCTTTCAATGTTTGAAAACCTTCTTCACATTTATCGGTCCAAACAAACTTTTCTCCTTTCCTAGTTAAACTGGTGAGAGGTACGGCGATTCTAGAGTAATCTTCCACGAATCGTCGGTAATACCCAGCTAGACCTAGGAAACTTTTGCTTTTTGCAACACTCTTAGGTGTTTCCCATTTCACAATGGCTTCAATCTTGCTAGGATCCACATTAATACCCTCAACGGATACAACATGGCCTAAGAAAGCGACCTCATTTAGCCAAAACTCAGACTTTGTAAATTTGGCGTAAAGCTTCTCTTTTCGTAGTCGCTGCAGAGCGGCTCTTAGATTCATGACATGAGTTTCCTTGTCCTTGGAGTAGACCAATACATCATCAATAAACACAATGAATGACGTATCCAACATATCATTGAATACCCGATTCATGAGTTCCATAAAAGTTGTGGGTGCGTTAGTCAATCCAAAAGACATGACTAAAAATTCATAATGTCCATATCTTGTTCTAAATGCTGTCTTTGGATATCACCTTCCTTAATCTTCAGCTGATGGTATCCTGACCAAAGATCAATCTTGGAGAACACCTTGGCACCTTGCAACTGATCAAACAAGTCATCGATCCAAGGCAACGGATACCAATTCTTGATTGTAAGCTTATTTAATTCCCGATAGTCTATACACATCCTGGACCAAAGATCAATCTTGGAGAACACCTTGGCACCTTGCAACTGATCAAACAAGTCATCGATCCGAGGCAACGGATACCAATTCTTGATTGTAAGCTTATTTAATTCCCGATAGTCTATACACAGTCGAACACTACCGTCCTTCTTCTTCACAAACAATACTGGCGCTCCCCATGGTGATATGCTGGGTCTGATATAACCTTTGTCCAGTAATTCCTGTAACTATACCTTTAGTTCCTTCAGTTCAGTATGAGCCATTCGATAGGGTGCTTTAAATACTGGTGCGGCTCCGGGTATAAGATCTATAATGAACTCTGTCGCTCGGTCGGGTGGTAGTCCTGGTAGCTCCTCAGGAAATACATCTGGAAAGTCATGCACAACATCAATATCTTTCATTCATGGTACTTCTGTGGTGAGATCAACCATGGATAAGATACCCAACTCCTCCTTTCTCGAGGCATTTTCTAGCCTTTTGTAAGCACCCCATTTTTGCCACCCTCAGCATAAGTGAACCAATATGGTAGATTTCTGACCTTTAATCCAAAGATTTATGATTCTCCACTGAACCCCACAGCAGGATCATGGGCTATTATCTACTTGGATGAATAGGTTGTGAAATTATCTTCCAAATGAGACCAGAATCATCAAATTCTGACTTCAAACAAGAAAGATATCGCAGTTTGAAAGTACAGAGCCATTTACATAATTATCGTATCATGCATGCATTATCATTCAAACTTCAAGACATCATATCTGGGTCATCTGATATCGGAATCAGATCATTCAAAGGCCAATATTCCTTATTTTCAGTCATCTTCAAAGTGGACGTAAAAAATCCTAGATAGAAGTCACCAGCGGGCCCCATGCAAGCTTTCATGCAAAATTATCATTAAAACTTCAAAGCTTCATATCTTTTTCGTTCTACGTCGGATTCAGATGATTCCAAGGCCATTATTCTTCATTCACGATGTTCTACAAAGTGGACGTGAAAAATCCCGGGTAGAAGTCACTAGTGGCCCCCACGCAAATTTTCATGAAAATTATCGTTAGAACTTCATAGCTTCATATCTTTTCCGTTCTACGTCGGATTTAGATGATTCCAAGACCATTATTCTTCATTTATGATGTTCTACAAAGTGGACGTGAAAAATCTCGGGTAGAAGTCTCCGAAGGGTCCCATGCAAAATTACACATGAAAATGGTCATTTAACATTTGGAAATTCATATTTTGGTCACCTCATATCCAAATCAGGCGATTTCAGTTTCATTATGTTCCATTTTTAGTACTCTACAGATTGGATGTAAAGAATTTCTGGTAGAAGTCTCCAAAGGATCCCATGCTGAATGGTCAGCCAAATTATCGATAATTGGTTTGCTTAAACTTCAAAAATTCATAGGTTAACCATTTTATTTCCAAATGTGATGATTCAAGTTCCATTATTATTCATTTTTAGTGTTCTACAAAGTGAACGTAGAAAATTTGGAATAAGGGCTATCGAAAAATTCCATGCGGAATAAAAGCGGAAATGGCCTATGAAATAATAAAGAGAGAAAATCCAGTTAATTCCAGTCAATCCAGTCAACTCAGCTCAACCCATGCCAGTCTTGGCCCAACCCAGTCAATCCTTGTCAATCCGAACCAATTCATATCGGCACATATGCATGTATTTCTTTTATATATATATATATATATATATATATATATATATATTTATATATATATATATATATATATATATATATATATATATATATATATATATATATATATTTATATGTTTATATAATGTATAATATATTATAATATGTCATATAATATATACATATGTCTTATATGTATATTATGCTATATATATTAATATATTAATATATTATATATTTATATATATGTTTTATATAAAAAAAAACAAAGCAAATAAGATCCGATTGGAAAAGAAAAGGGAAAGAATTTGAGATCGAGAAAAGGAAAGAAAAATCAGAAAGAGATTGAGAGATTGAGGGAGTCCAAGAAAAGGAAAGGGAGGCGGAGATTTAGAAGGGGATCCAAGAGAGAGAAGGGGGAGTTCAAGATTGACTAATTGCGGAAAGAAAAAAATGGAAAGATTGAGAGGAGATACGGAGATCGAAGGGAAAAGAGGAGAAGGGATTGAGATTGAGAATAAAAGGGAAGAAATCGAGATGGAGGAGGCGGACCCGAGGAGAGTGGGGAAAGAAATCGAGATTGAGGAAGGGAAAGGAGAGAGAGAGAGAGAGAGAGAGAGAGAGAGAGAGAGAGAGAGAGAGAGAGCGGTGGGGAAATGAGAATGAAAAAAGGAAAAGAAGAGGGGAAGATCGAGAAGAGGCGGGCGGTGGAGAAGATATATATATATATATATATATATATATATATATATATATATATATATATATATATATATATATATATATATATATATATATATATATATATATATATATATATAATAAAAGAAGAGGGGAAAAATCGAGAAGAGGGGAAGATCGAGAAGAGGGGGGCGGTGGAGAAGAAGAAAAAAAAATATAATAAAAGAAGAGGAGAAGGACCAAGAAGATGGGGGGATGAGGAGAAGAAGAAAAAAAAATAATAAAAGGAGAGGGGAAGAGCCGAGAAGAGGGGAAGATCGAGAAGAGGGGGAGAACCGAGAGGAGAAGGAGGAGGAAAAAAAACAAAATAGAGAAAAAAAGAAAAAAAAGAAAAATCGGACCGAGGAGGATTAAGAAGAGGGATAGGTGGCAGATCGAGAAGAAGAGGAGAAGAAGAAGAGGGACGGCCCGAGGGATCAAGAAAGAGCAGAAGAGAGCGAGGGAGAAGAAGATTCAGGTAAGCTCTTCTCTCCCTGATTTATTTTTTATTCTCATTTATCATGATTGAGCTATCTATCCACACACCTAGCCAACTCCTTAACCACCTTCCATTTGTCTACGAATCTCTTTCAAAACCCAACCATTTGGTAAACCCACAAACCATGAGAAACTCACCCTACGGTGAACAAAAAAACCTGCTCACTTTTCCATCCACCACCATTTCTTCATCTTCCATCGATTACAGCCATGCACCCATGGTCAAGAACACCATCATATTCCAATATTATAGCACATACCACCACCACTAAGTCCACATGGCTTCATGACCTATTGACACCACTATCACCGCTTGTTAAACTCTCTTCCCAATCCCATATACCTGTACACGCTACCAGCTTTGCCCCTCCTATCCACCTTGTTGTCCATCCATATGCATAAACCCAATCCTAGTCAAGTCCCCACCATTAAGCTGCTACCCTCTGATTACAATTTTATGTGATTGAAATTGGTTCCCATGATTTTAATTTTTACGAAATTGATCCCACGACATGTTTGGAATTTCTATGAAATTAATCCCATTGGCTAAAAATTTAAGGTAATTTGAATATGGACCATTGGATGTCAAATTTGATTTTGAACCATTAGATTATGAGTTTGACTGATCCGAACCATTGGATTTTCATCAAAAATCGATTTTAAATGAATCTAAATGGATAGATTATGTTTTTTAATGAGTTTAATCGTTGGATCTTGATCATATGTGTTTTAAGTGATTTTAACCGTTGGATCTTGATTTTTTTTTAAACCATCTAAACCATTGGATCTTTATTGTGAGTGATTTTGAGTGATCTGAATGGTTGGATTACCATCTTGAGTGATTTGAACCGTTGGATTATATTTAGGAATATTTTAAATGAATCTGAACGGTTAAATTACAATCAATAGTGATTTATACCGTTGAATTTTTCATCATGAGTGTTTTTAGATACACTAACATGTTTGGATGCTCACTGCCATGTCTGGATGATCATTGCCATGTTTGGATGCTTGTTGCCATGTTTAGATGCTTATTGCCATGATTGGAATGATCACACTGCCATGTTTAGATGCTTACTGTCATGTTTGGATGCTCATTGCCATGTTTAAATGCTCACTGCCATATTAGGTCTTGCCATGCTTAGAAGATAGCATACTAGATCATGCCGAATAGGCTCTTGCCTTATTTGCAATACATGCGATATTTGAGAGATTTGAACTATCTTACTACATGTGATTTTCTTGCCATAAATGTTTTATATGACATATTTAGATAGAATATTCTATTTTGGGCAATAATTTAATTTATGCAACACCCTAGTCAGACTGCCATATATGTACACCTACCAAACATATTAGGTGTGGGGACGTGCATTTAGGCACCCACATTCTTGGGAAGGGCATAATGGGAATAATAAAAACCCTAATAAAGAAAGGAAAATGCTTTGCCAAACTTTCCAAAATTAGAACTTAGGTTGAAAAAGGTAATTCAGGATAATTTTGCCCCTCGGTAAACCATAAATCTAGAATAGATTTTCAACCCTAAACCTAGAATAGGTTCTCAACCCTAAACCTAGAATAGCTTCTCAATCATTAACCTAGAATGGGTTATCCAGCCCGAACTACGTGGATTCTGATTCCTAGGACAAACCCTAGAATACGTAGGCCATTTGGGAGAAACCCAAATTCGGATCCACACCTTAGTCCACTTGGACTATCCATAGATCCACTAGGATATTCACCCATATTTTAACTCAAATAGGGTTATCCATCCCGAACTACGCGGATTCTGATTCCTAGGGCAAACCCTAGGATACGTAGGCTATTTGGGAGAAACTCAAATTCGGATCCACACCTTAGTCCACTCGGACTATCCATTGATCCACTAGGATATCCACCCAATTTCGAACTATGTAGATTCTGATTCCTAGGGCAAACCCTAGGATAAGTAGGCCATTTGGGAGAAACTCAAATTCGGGTCCAAACCTTAGTCCACTTGGACTATCCATAGATCCACTAGGATATTGATCCACATTTCAACCCAAATAAGATTATTCACATTTCATCCCATAATGGATTATCCATATTTTAACCCAAATAGGGTTATTCTTAGATCCATTAGGACTATCTATCAGTCCACATAGACTATCCAGATCCTGACCCATAGGGTTTCTCATCCATTCAAGCATAAACTTCAACTTGAACAAAGAACTTAATCATGCACAAGCATAAATTACAATCGTAAACTTTAATCACACCTGAACTACGATGGTGAACCTGATTTTCAAAATAAATCCGTAATACGTAGGCAATCTGATGGATACAGATTCGGTTCAATGATATCAAACCACTTGGTTTGGTTCGATTTAACAAATAAAGTCTAGCATAGGAAAGGTATAGGAGACCGATTTCGATCGGGCGGTTTGGGTGCCTAACCCCTTCCCATAACCGTAACCTGACGCTTACCCAATCTCTGATGGACCAAAAATCCAATTTAAGGGTCATGAATCAATCGAAGTCTTACCTTAGGGTGAGATTTCACATTTCTAAGGTCCTAGACCTTAATCTAGGTGGCGACTTCTAAGATTTCCTTCTTTGTCCTCACACCTTTAATGTAGAGAGGATGAATTTTCGTTTACGAGAAAGTCTGGTTCCCACAAAACTAAACTCTACTCCTTCCTTGTCTTTAAATGTCAGTTTCTTTTCTACACATAATAGGTTTGCAGAATGCCGAGCTAACCAATCCATTCCCAAGATAACGTCAAAGTCTATCATCTCAAGTTGAATTAAGGTTGTGTCCAAAATCTTCTCGCCAATAAGAACTGGACATGGTCCATAACTTTTTTCTAGTTCTACTACTAATCCCATAGGAGATCATAGAAGCAATTTGTACTCTAAAGATCTGAGGGTAAATTTAACTTTTTCCAAATGACACAGATATAAAGGAATGAGTAGCTCCAGAATCAAAGAGTGCTCTGGCAGGTATGCCATTAATAGGTACGATACCTGTGATTTGTTTTAATTTAGTCTACATGCTCATACAAGGTAATACAAAATGAAAGGTTTAGGTCATACATGTGACCACATCAGGCGATGCAACAGCATCCTCAAATGTAACTGCATAAACCTTTTCTTGTTGTAGCTGTTTCCTAGGCTTAGGATACTCCCTTGAATAATGTCCCATTTGATTACAGTTATAGCATTTAACTTGTAAGACCCGTGTCAATCTAACTCGGTCTTATCACCTTGAACCAGGTTTACCCATCATGGACGAGTCAAATGGACCAAGGGCGTGAAGGAGTTCGAGATCCCAGGTATCAAATCGACCCAAAAACACTTAAATTAGGGGAAGGGTCGCATACCCAGCCAAGGAGGGTCGGACCCCCCAAGACAGAAAGTCAGACCCTAAATTTTGAAGGGAGGGTCAGACTCATTAGAAACCTAGGGTCGACGGGATCATCGACCCTCAATTGTCCCCGAAACTGAAATTAGGAAATTTTTAGATTTTCGATTTGGATTCCTTCCTAATCTCAAAGGGACTTATTTTAGGATGTTCCTACTCTATTTAAAGGACGTCCCTAAGCCTCTTTCACTCCTTTCACAACCCTAATTGAATTGAGAGAAAGAGAAGAGAAGGAAAAGAAGAAAAAGAGAAACAAGGAAGAGAAACTAGCCAAAACGAGAAGAGTTGCAGAGAAGGAGTATTCTTCTCAGGTATGGATACTAATTCCATGAGTTTCTACAGACCTTAGGATAGATACTGATGAGAGTGTAATCTCGGGGAAACCCAAACCATCAATCCATGGTTAGGTTTTCATTGAAAACCATGGGAGAATACATGAAAGCTATTTAGGTGGATGATTCATGGTTTCAGACCATGGAATGAATGTTGAATGGAATGTAGGAGCAAGCCATAGGATCCCAAGCACGAAGAATGAACTAAAAAGAAGAAAATTGACCAAAGTACACCGAGGTCGCACCGAGGGTCGATGACCATCGGACCCTAGGTGATCCTTACTATCGACCCTTAGTGTTCGGGAAGTTTAGATTAGGGGGAGGGTCGCACCCAGGGTCGATTAGGACTCCAACCCTACCTCCGACCCTCAGTTAACAGAATGGTTTTTAAATTCCGAATAAATTCTAATTAAATTTTATCGACTTTGTTAGGTCTTCTAGCAATATAATAACAATATAAAGGTGATTTTAAAGCTTGGAAAAGTATCTATTAGCAAGCAAAGGTGAGAAAACAGAACTCTAAACTAATTGGTTAATAACAAACTATGTTCCTTTTCTTGAATCCAATGCCATGCTTGATTCTATGCGAATATGTTTGTAATGTGCATACAACATGTCATCCAATATTTCTATTATTTGTTCATGCATATTTACTTTATTGTTTATAACATGATGATGATGAAGATAGGAATAGGCATGTGATTGTATGTGTGTGGTTGGTGTACTTGATGCGAGCGAGTATCAGGGGAGGTGTGATGAGGATGTCAATAAACGTTAACCTTTGGCGGGTCTCAACACTTTAGCTCTATCTCTAACTCAAGTCTTGTGCATTAGCATCGTCGTATCGCCATTACCTTAGCAGAACTATTGTGTCGTAGAGTATCAGGGAAGGTGGTCTCGGTCCTTGTAATCTCTGACTCTACCGGGGTGCCTTAGCTCTATCTCTATGGACATTCTGAGGGATGTTGGGGTGAGGCCTTGGATACACTGTTTGGCATTAGGATTGGTTAGTTGCGAGCCCAGTTTGCAAGCCCTCGCCAACAGGGGCTTACGTGTTGGTATGACACTATTTAGCAATAAACGTTAACCTTTGTTATATAATGTTCATGATTAGGGTGGATGGGGACGACGATAAACGTCAACCTTCGGGCGGACTTCCACACCCTGTGTATAGAGGCGGGGTCAATAAACGTTAACCTTTGACCACCCAACCTTTCTATTGCACATTGTAAACTATAAACCAAACCAAAGATATGAATTGATTGCATGCATATGTACTGTTGCATTGTTTTGTTTGCTCACTGAGCCATGATGTGTGCTCACCCCTTGACGTCGAATATTTTTAGTTGATAATGCAGGTTTTACAGTTGAAGATTATATGAATGCTCCAGCGTACGGGAACGTAGCAGCAATGGAGGTTGAAGCTGAAGTGGATACACATGACTCCTCTTGCGAGTGCAACTAATGTGTATTCGATTAGATATTTTTCTAGATTTTTTTATTTGGATTTACTAAAGAACATGTATTGGATATTTATTTATGTCTCAGTTGATACAGAATAATTTGCTATTAAATATTAATATCACAGTAGATTCTCAGTTCATTTATTTATAAGACTTCCACTATTGTGTATTTACTCTGATTATGATTATGGGTCTATGGGGTTCAGATAACATGGATATAGCCTACTCGAGATCCTGGTTAAACCGTTGGTTTATTAGCGGTTCATCACACCATTCTGAATAGTACGGAATTGGGGTGTGACAACTTGGTATCAGAGCATCTAAGGCCTTGTCCGTTGAACTAACATACATTCAAGACAATCGTGAGCTGAGATAGGATAAAAGTAAAAACAGTAATATTAATACATTATAAGCACAAGTTATGGTTGAGACCAAATTTAAAAAGAGAATAATGCATCTATTAAATGAGAAACAATTTTACATTCTATGAGAGAGAAACAAACATTTATACATAACTAAAGCAGAGTACAGTCCACAACTCGGACAGTTACTCTGTAGTACAAAGAAAAATAAATACAATCAAGAAGCTGGAGGTAAAGGAGGAGGCGGCACCTCACGGTCTCTGTCATAGTCCTCGGCATAGACCCTAGTCAACCAGGCCATCTGAGTCAGGGTCATCTATAGACTAGTCGTAAGATCGGCTACCCTCCTATCAGTCGCACACTGAACCTCTATGAGCTCTCCCATCCGCGTGTCTAATATGCGCTGGGCGGCTAGCAGCTCATCCACTCTCACACGCTGAGCGTCTAGTAACTCCTCCATCCTCAAATCAGATCTGCGCTGAGCCTCCCTGATCTCCTGCAACATCTCCATCAGGTCAAAAGGTGGGCGTGAAGGACCGGCCGCATGAGAAGGACCAATCTCAAGTACAGGATCCGCCGCAGAAGAAGTACCAACTCCAGCTGCATGCGTAGGTAAAGGCGGTGGTATCGAGTCGACATCCATATACATACGATCGTCATCATCGACAGGATCCACATGAGCTCTAGCAGCGGTAGCAACGGCCTCAGCGTCAGCCATCTCAATGCGAGTGTGAGGGCGTACCATCTCGTTCCTCTCCTCATCACTGACTTGGGCATCCCGCATACCCATCTTGCAGATAGCCTCCTAATCTAGAGGCGACGAGAAGGTCTTCTCCTGAATCTTCTCATCCGCTAAGTCAACCCCCAGGCGGGTCAGTAGAACAGTAATCATATGTCCATAGGGTAGATTACCCCTATGATCGGACAATGTAGCACTAATCATGGTCCACATGATGATGTAGGGAAGGCAGACTGGCTGTCTGGTGCAGATACTATATATCAGAAACTGGGTCAGCTGAGAAACCCTCTCATAGTGCCCATTCTGTGAAATCAGATTATGCTGGATAATCTTGCAGAAGACCCGTGGAGCTGGACGTAGGTAACAAGCTCTCATCTGCCAGCGATCAGGTCATAGCAGCTGATTGTCGATCTCTGCCCTCATCTCCATGGAAACAAACTGGGGCTCTCCAGGCGCACAGTACACCATAGGGCCATCATAAGGAATGCCCAGTAGGTCGGCCAGTTGCCGATAGTCAAACGAGATAATCACCCCTTTGACGTAGCTGGTGATGCGCAACTCTTGACCCCTCTCGACATCATTGTAATTCCCCACCACCTGGAGATTACAATAGAACTGGTGCACCAAATCCGGACATGTGCACGTGTCGTAAGTGATGATAGGGAGCCACCCCATGTCACCGAATGCTCTCTCTACGTTGAACAAGGCTAGCTCAGCCAAGTTCACCATACGACCACCCTCCACTTTCTTACGAGCATAGTCGACATATTGTGTCTCGGCTTCATTGGAGAGGAAGCCAAGTGGATCACGAACTCTGGGTACCTTGGTACGAGCCATGGTATCTGCAGATAAGAAAGAAAAAGGGAGACAAGGAGTAAATAGGATAAAAATTCAAAATTTGACATTATAACGACGTAAGTTGGCCAAAAGCCTCACTTTTCACCCATACACGTGGGCAGGAGGACTTACGTAGGTTCCAACATATCCTACAACACTCACACAGTAGGAAATTGGAACTAATGAAGTCCAATTTGAAGGAATTTTGAGAAATCGAAAAATTTCGACAAATTAGGGCAAAAAGAGCAAAAATCCAAGTTTCTCGATAACCAACCGACGAAACTCGAAATTTTTTGAGGGCTTTCGTTCCTCGATACACCAATAACAAAAGCCCCCAATAAAAATCAAATTTTTACGGTTGGAAAAAGTTTAATTTGAAAAATACAAGTTAAGTGGGCAAAAACCTAGAAATGTAAACCTAAAAATAGGTAAAAATGAGAAAACATACCTGTAGGGATGATGTGGACGTCGAAACCCGGACTCAAACTAACCAAGAATAGTGGAGTGGCATTGTAGCAACTCAGAAGGGAGAGACGAGTCGAAACGGGAGGGAAATAATAAAAATGACCCAAAATCGGATCTTAAAAATCTGATTTTTGGTCTGAGGGTCGGACAATTCGATCAGAACCATCGACCCTCGGATCGACCCTCCCATTGACCCTCGGCTCTCGGGAATCTGACAGAAAACTAAGGGTCGGAACTGAGGGTCGGACACCCATCAACCCTCACATCGACCCTCAGCTCTCGGGAAGAACAGGTCATTCCCAGGGTCTGATACTAAGGGTTGGACATACCATTAACCCTCACATCGATCCTGCATAGGAAAGACAGTAAATTTGTTATAAAATGAGTCGAAATTTGAAATTTTACATCGGTTAGTGTGCCTATATGAAGTATAAATGACTTTCTCACCTTTTTGATGATTTTCAGGCACCACCAATATCAGAGAAAAATATGTCTGGACGAAGGGTGACCAAGCAGAGTCGGAATGCAGTTCCACCACCACCACCTGTGGAGGAGACCAGTCAGGAAAATATGAATGTACCAGAAAACCCAGTTCAGGTAAATCCGACTAACTTGCCACCTCCACCCCCGGAGTTAGCAACTGTGGTAATGAATTTAGCACAACAGCTGCAACAAATGCAACATGCACAGGCTCAAATGCAAGTTGCAATGGGAATCATATTCCAAGCTGCTCATGCTACACCCATGCAGACGGGACAAGACAGTGCAACATCTGTGGGTAACCACCCAGCACCTCAAACACCTCAACAACCTGCTGCACAGATTCCAGTACTAGGTCCAGAAGCAGCTCAGGTTAATTATCAGTATCCACCACCTATGTTTGGGGCATACCCCCAAAATCAGTTGGATCACTCTCGACTGGTTGAGAGATTCTTAAAATAGATGAAGCCCAAGGAGTTTAATGGCAAACCGTCTGATCCTTTA
Organism: Protea cynaroides; assembly: GCA_028583415.1. Lineage (NCBI taxonomy): Eukaryota > Viridiplantae > Streptophyta > Magnoliopsida > Proteales > Proteaceae > Protea > Protea cynaroides. The sequence continues at coordinate 14,416,104 of CM053266.1, forward strand.
TGGCCAGCACACTGGATGGACGAGATGGAGAGAAATTTTCTTATGATGACTATCACCGAAGAAGAGAAAGTACTATGTGCCACCTTCATGCTAAAGGGTGACGCACATCATTGGTGGAAATCTGCTAGGGCTTACTTATTGACCAAGCACGCCCTATTGACTTGGGCTATATATAAGGAAGCTTTCTTTGAGAAGTATTTTCTACAAAGCTTCAGAGATTCTATGGAGAAGGAGTTCCTGAGTTTATATCAGGGACAGATGTCAGTGGATGCATATCAACAGCGTTATGAAGAGCTGTTTTTCTTTGCACCACTTAGTATGTAGGAAGAAGACACAAAAACCCGTAGGTTTGTTACGGGACTGAGAGGAAGCATCAGAGAGCACGTTCTGGGCTTGGAAAAGAAGGTATACAATGAAGCTGTCCAAATTGCTCGAGTCATAGAATCGAGCCAGAACCAGAGTTATTTCACACAGAATAGGGGTATAAAAAGGCCAGCTGGAAATTCATACAACGGAGGCAATAACAGGACATATAAGCCTTTCTGCCCTCAGAATTTTACTACTGCAACCAAGACTATCCCAGTAGCTCAACCTCAGCCAAAGCCAAATTCTGAAAGCCCGAAGTGTTATAACTGCAACCAACCGGGACATGTGGCAAGGGAGTGCCCTATGTCCAAGAAGCAGTTACATCAGGGACGGGTATATTCTGTTACATCCGAGGATGCTGTCGCATCACCCGATGTGGTCACAGGTATGACTAAAACCTTTTAAAGTTGTAATTACATTGTATGAGCATGTAGACTAAGTAAAATAAATCACAGGTATCGTACCGATAAATGGCGTACCTACCAGAGTACTCTTTGATTCAGGAGCTACTCATTCCTTTATATCTGTGTCATTCGAAAAGAAGATAAATTTACCCATCAAAACGTTAGACTACAAATTACTTGTACGGTCACCAATGGGGTTAGAAGTGGAATTAGAGAAAGGTTATGGACTATGTCCAGTTCTCATTGGCGAGAAAACCTTAGATGCAACCTTGATACAACTTGAGATGGTAGACTTTGACGTCATCTTGGGAATGGACTGGTTAGCTCGGCATTCTACAAACCTATTATGCGCCGAAAAGAAGTTAACATTTAAAGACAAAGAAGGAGCAGAATTCAGTTTTATGGGAACCAAACTTCCCCGTAGACGCAAGCTCATACTCTCAGCACTAAAGGATAAGAAGTGCCTTGAGAAGGGGGCAGTCGGGTATCTAGTATCAGTGGTCGACCTAACCAAGGAAGCACCACGAATGGAAGATATTGATGTCGCGCGGGACTACCCTGACGTATTTCTGGAAGAACTACCAGGATTACAACCTGACCGAGCCACAGAGTTTGTGATAGATCTTGTACCTGGAGCCACACCAGTATCAAAAGCACCTTACAGAATGGCTCCTACTAAACTGAAGGAACTGAAAGTACAACTACAAGAACTACTGGACAAGGGTTATATTCGACCCAGTATATCACCATGGGGAGTGCCGATATTATTCGTGAAAAAGAAGGACGGTAGCATTCGATTATGCATCGACTATCAGGAGTTGAATAAACTGACAATCAAGAATCGATATCCACTACCTCGGATAGATGACTTGTTCGATCAGTTGCAAGGAGCAAAGGTATTTTCTAAGATCGATCTTCGATCAGGCTATCATCAATTGAAGATTAAAGAGGGTGATATTCCTAAGACAGCTTTCAGGATCAGATATGGACATTATGAGTTCTTGGTCATGTCGTTTAGATTAACAAACGCACCAGCAACTTTTATGGAACTTATGAACGGGTCTTCCACGATATGTTGCATACGTCGGTTATAGTATTTATTGATGATATATTGGCATACTCCAAGGATGAAGAAACCCATATCAAGAACCTAAACGCCGCCCTACAGCGTTTAAGGAAAGAGAAGTTATATGGCAAATTTTCAAAGTGTGAGTTTTGGCTAAGTGAAGTTGCCTTCTTAGGCCATGTAGTATCCGCTGAAGGAATCAAAGTAGACCCCAGCAAGATCGAGGCTATTGTAAAGTAGGAAGCACCAAAGAGCGTTTCAGAAATTAGAAGTTTTCTGGGTCTAGCTGGTTATTATTGGAGATTCGTGGAAGACTATTCCCGGATTGCCGTACCTCTCACCAGCCTGACTAAGAAAGGTGAAAAGTTTGTGTGGACGGATAAATGTGAGAAGAGTTTCCAGACATTGAAGACCAGATTGATATCCGCCCTGATTTTGACTATTCCTATTCCAGGACAGACATTTACCTTATACACTGATGCGTCGGGACTGGGATTAGGATGTGTTCTTATGCAAGGGGAGCAAGTAATTGCTTATGCCTCGAGACAGTTAAAGATACATGAGAAAAATTACCCCACTCATGATTTGGAGTTAGCGGCAGTAGTACATGCTGTCAAGATATGGAGACATTACCTATACGGAGAGAAATTTCAGATTAAGTCGGACCATAAAAGTCTTACTTATTTAGTTAATCAGAAGGAGTTGAATATGAGACAAAGAAGATGGCTGGAACTACTGAAAGACTATGATTGTGATATCCAGTATCATCCGAGAAAAGCGAACGTAGTAGCGGATGCGTTAAGCAGAAAGACAATGATAAAATCGGAAGGAGAGGTTAGCACAACTGCAGCAATGTGTACTATCGGAATAGTATTCAATCACGGCAATGAGCAATATGTGATAGACGCAATGGATGAATCAGCCAACCAAGGGTTCATTCATCGGTTCGGTTTTCAAATATGTTCACCGCTTTGAAGATTACACCGGATATAATGGATGAAGTGAAGACAGCTATTAAATCAGATCCTTATATGAGAACAGTACAAGAAGATATCGAGAAAGGTAGGACTAATCCTGAGTTCACCTTGGACGAAGAGAAAGTATTGAAATACAAAGGAAGAATATGTGTACCTGAAACAGAAAGTATGGACATTAGACACCGACTGATGAAAGAAGCCCATACCACCATCTATTCGATACATCCTGGAAGTACAAAAATGTATCATGATCTAAAGAAACTATATTGGTGGAGGGGAATGAAAGAAGATGTAGCCAAGTTCGTGTCTCAATGCCTAAATTGTCAGAAAGTAAAGGCTGAACGACAAAGACCCGCATGACTGTTACAGCCATTACCAGAACCAGCATGGAAATGGGACTGCATCACTATGGACTTCGTCACGGGACTACCACTGACTCCTCGAGTAGTTGACGCAGTTTTGGTGATTGTGGACCGTCTGACGAAAACAGCTCGCTTCATACCTATACGACCTCAGTATACACTGGAAAGGTTAGAAAAGTTGTATGTGGATAATATTGTTCGATTACATGGTGTTCTAGAAAGCATTGTGTCTGATAGAGATCCACGATTTACTTCCAAGTTTTGGGAAGGATTGCAAAAGGTTATGGGTACAACATTTAAGTTCAGTACTGCATTCCACCCACAGACAGACGGACAGTCAGAGCGTACAATCCAGATTCTAGAAGATATGCTACGAGCATGTGTAATTGATTTCAAAGGATGATGGGATGAAAGATTACCACTGATCGAGATCGCTTATAACAATAGCTATCAGGCTACTATACAGATGTCACCTTATGAAGCACTGTACGGCAGGAAGTGTCGAACTCCTTTGTTTTAGAATGAAGTTGGAGAACGTAGTATTGTTGGATTAGAATTTGTTGAAGAGACTTTCCGAGTGGTCGACATTATCAAGGAAAGAGTGAGGACGGCTCAAAATCGTCAAAAGCAATATGCAGATACTCGACGCAGAGATCTAGAGTTCACTGTATGTGATAAAGTATTTTTGAAGGTATCGCCTATGAGAGGATTGAAAAGGTTCGGACAGAAGGGGAAACTAAGTCCAAGATATGTCGGGCCGCATGAAATTCTAGCTAAGCGTGGGAAAGTGGTTTATCAGTTAGCACTACCACCATCTATGTCAAGTGTGCATGACGTATTTCACATTTCCCTATTGAAGAAGTATGTCAAGGATCCATCGCATGTTTTGACAGTAGATTTGTCGGGATTGACTGATGATTTGACATTTGAAGTAACACCAACAGAAATCACCAGCCGAAACGTTCAACGTCTACGCAACCAAGATATCTAATATGTTAAGGTCACATGGAAAAGTAGAGACATGGAAGAAATTACATGGGAAGAAGAAAATGCTATGCGAAAGCAATACCCTCACTTATTTGATTCAGAAGGTACGTACAATTTCGAGGATGAAATTTTTATAAGTAGGGGGGAGTTGTAAGACCCGTGTCAATCTAACCCGGTCTTATCATCTTGAACCAGGTTTACCCTTCATGGTCAAGTCAAATGGACCAAGGGCGTGAAGGAGATCAAGATCCCAGGTATGAAATCGACCCAAAAACACTTAAATTAGGGGGAGAGTCGCATACCCAGCCAAGGAGGGTCGGACACCCCAAGACAGAAATTCAGACCCTCAATTTTGAAGGGAGGGTCGGACTCATTAGAAACCTAGGATCGACGGGATCATCGACCCTCCCATCGATCCTCAGTAGTCGCCGAAACTAAAATTAGGAAATTTTTAGATTTTTTATTTGGATTCCTTCCTAATCTCAAAGGGACTTATTTTAGGATGTACCTAATCTATTTAAAGGACGTCCCTAAGCCTCTTTCACTCCTTTCACAAACCTAATTGAATTGAGAGAAAGATAAGAGAAGGAAAAGAAGAAGAAGAGAAACAAGGAAGAGAAACTAGCCAAAACGAGAAGAGTTGCAGAGAAGGAGTATTCTTCTCAGGTATGGATACTAATTCCATGAGTTTCTACAGACCTTAGGATAGATATTGATGAGAGTGTAATCTCGGGGAAACCCAAACCATCAATCCATGGTTAGGTTTTCATTGAAAACCATGGGAGAATACATGAAAGCTATTTAGGTGGATGATTCATGGTTCCAGACCATGGAATGAATGTTGAATGGAATGTAGGAGCAAGCCATAGGATCCCAAGCACGAAGAATGAACTAAAAAGAAGAAAATTGACCAAAGTACACTGAGGGTCGCACCGAGGGTCGATGACCATCCGACCCTAGGTGATCCTAACTATCGACCCTCAGTGTTCGAGAAGTTCTGATTAGGGGGAGGGTCGCACCCAGGGTCGATCAGGACTCTGACCCTACCTCCGACCGTCAGTTAACATAATGGTTTTTAAATTCTGAATAAATTCTAATTAAATTTTATTGACTTTGTTAGGTCTTCTAGCAATATAATAACCATATAAAGGTGATTCTAAAGCTTGGAAAAGTATCTATTAGCAAGCTAAGGTGAGGAAACAGAACTCTAAACTAATTGGTTAATAACAAACTGTGTTCCATTTCTTGAGTCCAATACCATGCTTGATTCTATGCGAATATGTCTGTAATGTGTATACAACATGTCATCCAATATTTCTATTATTTGTTCATGCATATTTACTTTATTGTTTATAACATGATGATGATGATGATAGGAATAGGCATGTGATTGTATGTGTGTGGTTGGTATACTTGATGCGAGCGAGTATCAGGGGAGGTGTGGTGAGGACGTCAATAAACGTTAATCTTTGGCGGGCCTCAGAACTTTAGCTCTATCTCTAACTCAAGTCTTGGGCATTAGCATTGTCGTATCGCCATTACCTTAGCAGAACTATTGTGTCGTAGAGTATCAGAGGAGGTGGTCTCGGTCCTTGTAGTCTCTGACTCTACCAGGGGGCCTTAGCTCTATCTCTATGGACATTCTGAGGGATGCTGGGGTGAGGCCTTGTATACACTGTTTGGCATTAGGATTGGTTAGTTGCGAGCCCAGTTTACAAGCCCTCGCCAATAGGGGCTTACGTATTGGTATGGCACTATATAGCAATAAACGTTAACCTTTGTTTTATAATGTCCATGATTAGGGTGGATGGGGACGATGATAAATGTTAACCTTCGGGCGAACTTCCACACCCTGTGTATAGAGGCGGGGTCAATAAACGTTAACCTTTGACCACCCAATCTTTCTATTGCACATTGCAAACTATAAACCAGACCAAAGATATGAATTGATTGCATGCATATGTACTGTTGCATTGTTTTGTTTGCTCACTGAGCCATGTATGTGCTCACCCCTCGACGTCGAATATTTTTAGTTGATGATGCAGATTTTACAGTTGAAGATTATATGAATGCTCCAGCGTACGGGAACGTAGCAGCAATAGAGGTTGAAGCTGAAGTGGATACACATGACTCCTCTTGTGAGTGCAACTCATGTGTATTCGATTAGATATTTTTCTAGATTTCTTTATTTGGATTTACTAAAGAACATGTATTAGATATTTATTTATGTCTCAGTTGATACAGAATAATTTGCTACTAAATATTAATATCATAGTAGATTCTCAGTTCATTTATTTATAAGACTTCCTCTATTGTGTATTTACTCTGATTATGATTATGGGTGTATGGGGTTCAGATAACACGGATATTGCCTACTCGAGATCCTGGTTGAACCGTTGGTTTATTAGCAGTTCATCACACCATTCTGAATAGTATAAAATTGGGGTGTGACATTACTCCTTCACTATTTTGCTTCTGTTGAGGTTGGACTGTTGGAGTAGTCTTGGCTGCAGCATTAAAGCCTTGAGTACAAAAGAGTTTAAATGTCTTTGTGTTCCCTCCATTATATGAATTTCCATTTAGGCTTTTGATACCTCTTTTCTGAGTAAAGTGTCTCTCCTTCTGGCTCGATTCTAGTACTCGAAAAATCTGTATTGTTTCATTATAAACTTTCTTTTCTAGCTCCAAAACATGCTCCCGAATGCTTCCCCTAAGTCCCATGACAAACCTTCGGGTTTTAGTATTTTCCTCCTGCATGCTAAAGGGAGCAAAGAAAAATAGCTCTTCATAACGCTGTTGATATGCATCCACAGTCATCTGTCCCCGATATAAACTCAAGAACTCTCTTTCCATAGCGTCTCTGAAACTTCCAGGAAAATATTTCTCGAAGAATGCCTCTTTATGGATATCCCAGGTCAATTGGGCATTCTTTGTTAATAGATAAGTCCGAGTAGACTTCCACCAGTGGTGTGCATCACCCTTAAGCATAAATGTGGCACACAACACTTTTTCCTCTTCATTAACAGGTCATCATCATGAAATTCCTTTCCATCTCGTCGACCAGTGAGCTGGCCACAAAGGATCCGTTGGCTTGCCATTATATTCCTTAGGTTTCATTTTCAGAAAACGCTCGATTAGTCAAGAATGGTCCAACTAATACTGAGCATAGGCCCCATATATAGGTGGTTGATACTGGTAACTGCCTTGGGCTACTTCAAGGTTTTGTACTGGAGCTTGTACAATTGGCGTTTGAGGTGCTTGAGGTACCGTGTTGCTACCCCCTGGTACCGTGCTAGCTTTTCTGGCTGGTATAGGTGTAGTATGTGCAGCTAGAAAAGCCATTCCCATAGCAGTGCATATTGGTTTGCACTTGCTGTTTTTTGTTGCAGCTGTTGTGCTAGGTTCATTACCACGATAGCCAAATCTAAAGGTGGGGCTGGCAAGTTTGTAGGATTATCCTGGTTGTTGGCTCCTATTGGTACCACATTCTGATCTTCTTGTCTTTCAGGGCTTTCATGGGTATTTTCCTCCACAAGTGGTGGTGGTGGAATTGGGTTACGTCCTCGCCTGGTTACTCTTCGCCTAGCCATTTCCTGTTTTCGGTGGTGGTAGTGTCTGAAAATCATAGAACATGTGAGACAATCATAATACATCATTCCAATGTCAAAATCCAATTAATCAATGTAAAATTCTAATTTTCCAAGTCATTCAGTCAAAATACAACATTTTCCATCGTGTGGTCGATGGTGGGGTCGCAATATATGTGACCACAGGGTATGCGACCTCACAAAACCTTATCAGCTCACCAAGAGCCTGTAGTCGATCGTGTGGTCGCAATATGTGTGACCACAGGGACCGACCACATGAAATCTGTCAGCTTATCGGGAGTCTGTGGTCGATCGTGGGGTCGATCGTGTGGTCGCATATTTGGTCGAATTCTGCGACCATACGACCCCAAATCAGGTTTTTAAACCTAATTTTTGGAGTCATTCCCCACTTTTTCTTTTGCTTTCAACTCAACTCGCTTCCACTGAGTTGCTACAGTGACGACAACTCATGTTTGGTGACTCTTTCTTCCATTCACGACCTTCGCTCTGTTCTTATAGGTATGTTATCTACTAGTCCTCATTTTTAAGCTTTCAAAAATTGGTTTTTCTACATTTATAGCGTTTTCTACAAATTAAAATTTTTCTAACCGTAAAAATTTGATTTTTGTTGGGGGCTTTTGCTATTGGCAACCCAATGGATGAAAGCCCTCAAGAAAATTTGAGTTTCATCGGTTAGTTTTTGAGAAACTTGAAATTTTCCATTTTTGACCTAATTTTCAGGATTTTTCCAACTTGTTAAAATTTCTTCAGATTCGATCTTCCTAGTTTAAATTTCAAACTGTATGAGCCTTGCAGGATGGTTTGGAACATATGTAAGTCCTCCTGCCCAATTGTTTAGGTGAAATGTGAGGCTTTGGACCAATTCATGCCGTTATAATGCCAAAATTTTTTGAGTTTTGTTCTATAACTCATATCTTGTTTATTTGTTTGTGTCTTTGCAGATAACATGGCTCGCACCAAGGTCCCCAGAGTTCATGATCCTCTTCATTTTCGGTTTAATGAAGCAAAGACTTAATATGCTCGTTATGAACATAAGAAGGTGGAAGGGGGTCATTGTGTAAACCTGGCTAATTTAGCCTTATTTAATGTGGAGGGTGCCTTTGGTGATATGGGTTGACTCCCTGTGATCTTGTATGAGGGTTGCACCTCTCCTGCACTGGTAAAGTAGTTTTATTGTAATCTTCAGGTAGAGGGTGACCCAAATGATATAGATAGGGGTAGAGAGCTCATCATCACTAGTTATGTTAAAGGGGTGGAGATCTCCTTTAACTACCAGGAGTTGGCTGATCTCCTATGTATATCAAACGATGACCCCTTAGTATACTGTGCACCCAAGGAACCCCAGTTCCTATCTGTGATGATGCGTACAGAGATTGACTGCCAGCTTCTTAGGGATGATCGCTGGGAGATGAAGGCAATCAACCTACGGCCAGAACCTCGGGTGTACTGCAAGATTATTCAGCACAACCTGATTCCTCAGAGTGACCACTATGAGAAGGTTTCTCAGTTAACCCAGTATCTCCTATACTACATCTGCACTAGGCAACCTGTCTGCCTTCCATACATTATCATCAGGATGATGCGCTGTGCTACGATGCCTAGTCAGATGGGCAACCTGCCCTATGGGCGTTTGATCACTACCCAGCTCACTCGCCTGCATGTCGACTTAGTTGATGAGAGGATTCATGAGGACACCTTCTCGACTGACCTTAACTGGGAGGCCATCTGCAAGATGGGGATGCGAGATGCGCAGGTCAGTGACAAGGAGAGGAACGCTATGGTGTGTCCCCGTACTTGGGTAGAGATAGCAAATGCGGAGGTGGCAGCAGCAGCAGCAGAGGTCCATGGGGGTGATGCTGAGGATGATGATCATATGTACATGGATGTGGATGCCATACCTCTTCCATCACCACTGCATTCCACTAGAGCTGGCCCTTCTCGGGTTCCTTTCCACTCAATTGGTCCTTCGCACCCACCACCTAATAACATAATGGGACTGCTGCGTGAGATTCGGGAGGCCCAGCGTGCAACTGATCAGCGGGTGGCAGATCTGGCAGCTAGTATCCAGGTGACCCAGACTCAGGTAGCCTGGCTTATGAGGATGTATGCAGAGGATTATGATCGAGATCGTGACGCACCTCCTCCTCCAGCACCTCCATCTCCATGATGCATATTTTTTTTCCTTGTACTATAGAGTAACTGTCCAGATTGTGGACCATACTCTAATTTGGATATAAATATATTGTTTTATTCGATGTATATATGAAACTTGTTTCTCATCATAATAGTGCATTATTCTCTTTCTTAATTTTTGTCTCATACAACACATGTGCTTATAGTGTGTTATTATTAAAACTTTGAAGTTTTATCCTAACTCAGTTCACAAACTTTTGTGGAAGTATACCGGTTTGATAGACAGAGCCTGAGAGCTCTGATACCAAGTTCTTACACCCCAATTTTGAACCAACCAGAATGGTGTGATGAACCATCTACGATCGAATGGTTCAACCAGGATCTCAAAGAGGCTATGTCATTTGCTTATACCATACACATCCACAATAATAATCAGAGTAAATAAATAATAGTGGAGGTCTTTAATATTAATGAACTGAGTATCTAATAGTGATATCATAAATAAAGTATCCAATTATCTCAAATAACTGAAGACATAAAGTATAATAAATTAATCAATTACATGTTCTCAAAAATCCGACAAACAAATATAATCAATCACACATGAGTTGCACTCGCACGACGATTTATGCAACTCCATCATAGCTTCTGCATCCATTGCCGCAACATGCCCGTAAATTGGAGCATTCATATAATCATATACTGTAGGACCTGCATCATCAACTAAAAATATTCGACGTCGAAAGGGTGAGCACACATCATGACTTAGTGAGCAAACAAAACAATGCAACAAACATATGCATGCATTCAATTCATATCTTTGGTCTGGTTCATAAGTTTGCAATGTGCAATAGAAAGGATAGGTGGCCGTCGCACCTCAATACATGAGTGTATGTAGCTGCCCAATGGATCAAACACCATTGCCGTCTTACATGCACCCATCATGGAATAGAGATAGAGCTAAGGTACCCGGATCAAACACCGTATGACACTTCCCCTGATGCCCTACCCATACCAATACGTAAGCTCTTATTGAAGAGGGCTTGTAAACTGGGCTCGCAACTAACCAATATTAATGTCAAACAGTGTATCCAAGGCCTCACCCCAGCATCCCTCAATACGTCCATAGAGATAGAGCTAAGGCCCCCCGACAGAGTCAGAGACTACACGGTTCGAGACCACCTGCCCTGATGCCCTACGACGTAATAGTTCTGCTAACGTAATGGCGATACGATGATGTGTAAGACCCATATCGAACTAACCGGTCTTACCACCTTGTACCAGGTCTACCTATCATGGTCGAGCCAAGTGGACCAAGTGTGTGAAGAAATCACAAGACCAGGTATGAGTCTAACCAAAAAACATTAAATGTGAGGGTAGGGTTGCATGCCTAAATAGGTAGGGTCGACCCCACCTCAGTAGAAGTCCAACCCATGACTTTTAGTCGTAGGGTCGGATGACTAAGAAGTGTTGGGTCGACGGATCCTGTGACCCTATGTCCGACCCTACGATGACAGACAGAAACGGTAAATTAGGAAACCTTCCTCATTCAAAAGGGGTTCTTTCCTAAACTTGATGGGACTTATTTTGGGGGGGTTTTCTCTATAAATAGGACATCCCTTAGCCTCTTTCACTCCTTTTAGAACCCTAATTGAAAGTGAGAGAAAGAGTAAGAGAAGGAAAAGAAGAAGAGAAGGAAAATTGAAGAAAAGACTAAGGAAGAAGAGGAAGTTCAGGGAAACCTTTGAATCTCAGCCAACTTCAGGTATGAACCTAATTCCCTTCATAAATTAAGAGCCTAGAATAGATTATGAAGAAGTTAGGATTAAGAGAAACCCAAATCATCCATCCATGGATGAGTTCTAAAGGAATCCATGGAAGTAATCATCATAGGCAATGGAAAGTGTGTAAAAATCATAGTTATGAGACATAGAACAATCTTAGAATGGACCTACGAGACCGTAGGATCGACCACCTGCCCTCGGGAAGTCTCAGGGAGGGTGTGGTCACACGTAGGGTCGAATGGTATCTGACCCCACGTCCGACCCTACACCCTAAGGTCGCAGAAAACTACTTACCCTAGGTGCTACCCTACCTGCGACCTTATGATTTAGGTTAGTTTAAGTTTATTGGAATTATTAATTCTAATTAAAATCTATCGACTTGTTAGGCCTTTCTACTGATTTAAAAGTGATTCATAAAGCTTGAACGAGGATCTACACTCAATCAAAGGTGAGGGAACAAGACCTAAATTAATTGGCTAATAATAAACTATTTTCGTTTATTGAGTCCAATACCATGTATGATTGTATGATTGTAATTTGCATATCACATCTCATCCACTATTCCTGTTATTACTGTTCATGCATGTTTAATTTCATTTATTATAACATGATGATGATGATGATGCTAGGAATAGGCATGTGAATGTATGTGTGTGGTTAATATACTTGATGCGAGTGAAGCATCAGGGGGAGGACGTGACACTATGGTTCATTCTGGTCACCAGACTCTAGCTCTATCTCTACTCAAGTCTTGTCTACTAGCATCGTCGTATCGCCATTACCTTAGTAGAACTATTACGTCGTAGGGCATCAGGGGAGGTGGTCTCGGACCATGTAGTCTCTGACTCTGTCGGGGGGCCTTAGCTCTATCTCTATGGATGTATTGAGGGATGCTGGGGTGAGGCCTTGGATACACTGTTTGACATTAGGATTGGTTAGTTGCAAGCCCAATTTGCAAGCCCTCGCCAACAGGGGCTTACGTGTTGGTATGGGTAGAGCATCAGGGGAAGTGTGATGCGGTGTGGTCCTAAGCACTTTAGCTCTATCTCTATTCCATGGTGGGTGCATGTGGGGGCGGCAATGGTGTTTGATCCGTTGGGCGGTTCCATACATTCGTGTATAGAGGTGCGGCGGCCACCTATCCTTTCAATAGCACATTGCAAACTTATGAATCAAACCAAATATATGAATTGAATGCATGCATATGTTTGTTGCATTGTTTTGTTTGCTCATTGAGCCGTGATGTGTGCTCACCCTTTCGACGTCGAATGTTTTTAGTTGATGATGTAGGTACGACTGTAGAAGATTATATCAATGCTCCTATGTATGGACATGCTGCGGCAATGGACACTGAAGTTATGATGGAGTCGCATGATTCGTCATGCGACTGTAACTCATGCATTTTTTATTAGATTTTGTTTAGATTATAAAAAAATGTAAGTGATTAGTCTTAGTCAAATGAAGATAATTGGATACTTATGTCTTAGTCAAATGAAGATAATTAGATATTTTATTTATGTTAACACTCTTAGAATTCTCAGTTCATTTAATATATAAGTCTTCTGCTATTGTTTATTTACTCTGATTATGGTTGTGGATGTGTATGGTTTAAGCAAACAGACACATCCTATTTGAGATCCTAGTTAAACCGTTAGTTTATTAGCGGTTCATCACACCATTCTAAATAGTGTGAAATTGTGGTGTGATAACTTGGTATCAGAGCTCTCAAGCCCTATCTATTAAACCAGTACTTCCACAAAAGTTCATGAACTGAGTTAGGATAAAATTTAAAAGCTTTAATAAGAACACACTGTAAGCACCTGTGTTGTTTGAGAGAAAATTAAGAAAGAGAATAATGTATATATAAAAAGGAGAAACATGTTTCATATACATCAAATCAAAATCACGTTTATACATATCCAAAGAAGAGTATAGTCCACAACCCAGACAATTACTCTGTAGTACAAAGAAGGATAAAAAGAAAATATACATCATGGAGCTGGAGGTGATGGAGGAGGAGGTGCCTCGCGATCTCTGTCGTAGTCCTCAGCATACACTCTAGTCAACCAGGCTACCTGAGTCTGGGTCGTCCGGAGACTAGCTGTCAGCTCGGCCATCCGTTGATCAGACGCACGCTGAGCATCTAGAAGCTCGCCCACTCTCAAGTCCGTCGTGCGCTGAGCCTCTCTGATCTCACGTAGTAATCCCATCATATCATCAGATGGTGGGTGTGAAGGATCAGCCATGTGTGAAGGAGCCCGAGATGGACCAGCTCCAATTGATTATAGAGGTGATGGAGGAGGTATGGCATCTACATCCATATACATGCGATCCTTATCCTCAGCATCACCCCCATGGAACCCTGCTCCGGCTGCTGCTGCTGCTGCTGCTGCCACCTCAGCGTCTACTGTCTCTACTCGAGTACGAGGACGCACCAGAGCGTTTCTCTCATCATCACTGACCTGAGCATCCCGCATACCCATCCTACAGATGGCCTCCCAGTCAAGATCTGATGAGATGGTCTTCTCCTGAATCCTCTCATCTACTAAATCAACGCCTAGGCGGGTGAGCAGTGTAGTGAACAGACGTCCGTAGGGTAGGTTGCCTAGCTGACCAGGCAGTGTAGCACGGATCATCGTCCTCATGATAATGTAAGGTAGGTAGACAGACTACCTAGTGCAAATGCAGTAGAGGACATACTAAGTCAACTGGGAGATCCTCTCATAATATCTACTCTGGGGTATCAGGTTGTGCTGGATGATCTTGCAGTACACCCAAGGCTCTGGACGTAGGTTGATCGCTTTCATCTCCTAGTGATCATCTCTAATAAGCTGACTATCAATCTCAGCACGCATCTCCAAGGATAAGAACTGGGGCTCCTTGGGAGCACAGTACACCAAAGGGCCGTCATTTGATATGCCCAAAAGATCAGCTAACTGCTGTCAGTCAAATGAAACCTATACCCCTTTGACGTAGCTCGTGATCCTGAGCTCCCTACCTCTCTCGGTGTCATTGCGATCCCCCACTACCTGAAGGTAGCAATAGAACTATCTCACCAAATCAGGGCGGGTACAAGCCTCATAGGTGATCACAGGAAGCCAGCCCATGTCACCAAAGCCCCCTCCACGTTGAACAAGGCTAGACTAGCCAAGTGCACACAACGACCCCCTTCTACTTTCTTACGCTCATAGCAAGCGTACCGAGCTTCGGCCCCATTGGAGCGGAAACGAACTGGATCATGAGTCCTAGGAACCTTGGTACGAGCCATACTATCTGCCAAAATAAAGAAAAACAAATAATAGATTAGTAATGGTGAAAAACTCAAAAATTTCGACATGAATTAGCCAAAAGCCTCACTTTTCACCCAAACACTTGGGCCAGACGACTTACATAGGTTCCAAACCATCCTGCAAGGCTCATACAGTTGGAAATTTAATCTAAAAAGATCGAATTTGAAGCAATTTCAATAAATTTGAAAAATCTCAAAAATTAGGTCAAAAATGGAAAATTTCAAGTTTCTTGATAACCAACATGCAACTCAAATATTTTTGAGGGCTTTCGTCCATTGGGTGACCAATAGCAAAAGCCCCCAATAAAAATTAAATTTTTACGGTTGAAAAAAATTTAATTTAAAGAAAACGATGTAATAGGTAAAAAATCTAGTTTGGAAAGTTTAAAAATGTGAAACAGTAGAGAGCATACTGGAGGAGAAGGAGCGGAAGTCGCGAACGGAAGAAACAATCACCAAACCCTAGGGGTCGATACTATAGCAACTCAGGGGAAGCGAGTTGAGTTGGAAGAAAGGAGAAAGAATGAGAAATGAATCCAAAATCGGGTTTTAAAACCTGATTCTGGATAGTAGGGTTGCAGAATTCAACCAAAATATGCGACCCTACGTCAGACCCTACCATCGACCCTAGGCTCTCGGTGATCTGATAGAGAACCATGGGTCAGACCTAGGGTCGGACAATTACCGACCCTACCATCGACCCTAGGCTCTCGGTGATCTGACAGAGAACCATGGGTCGGACCTAGGGTCGGACATATAACGACCCTACAATCGACCCTAGGCTCTCGGTAAGCTGACAGGGTTTATTAGGGTCGCATACCCTAGGGTCGCATAAGGACCGACCCTATGATGGAAAATACAGTATTTTGTCGGAATGATCTGAAAAATTTGAAATTTATATTAATTAGATGGATTTTTACTTGAGAACAACTTATATTGATTGCCTCACATGTGCTATGATTGTTTTCAGACACTACCACCACCAGTACAGGAAATGGCTGGGCGAAGGGTGACCAGACGAGGCTGTAACCCAATTCTACCACCACCACCTATGGAGGAAGACAGCCATGTAAATCATGAAGCACAGGAGAATCTGAATACGGCACCGCCAGTGGCTAGTGGCCAGGCAAATCCTACAAACGTGCCAGCCCCACCTACAGATCTGGCTACAGCAGTAATGAACTTGGCTCAATAGCTGCAGCAAATACAGTAGGTGCAAGCCAATATGTAGACTGCTATAGGCATGGCTTTTCCAACTGCACATACGACACCTATGCCAGCAGGACAAGCTAGCACAGTACCAAGGGGAAGCAATACGGTACCCCATGCACCTCAAACACCAGTCATGCCGGCTCAAGTACAGAATCCTGAGGTAGCTCAAGGCAGTTAGCAAGTATCAACCAAGGCAGTTACTAGTATCAACCAGCTATGTATGGGGCCTATGCTCCGTATCATCTAGACCACTCCCGACTGATCGAGCGTTTTCTGAAGATGAAGCCCAAAGAATATAATAGTAAGCCAGCAGATTCTTTGTGGCCAGCACACTGGATGAATGAAATGGAAAGAAATTTTATGATGACGACAGTGAATGAGGAGGAGAAAGTGTTGTGTGCAACCTTCATGCTGAAATGCGATGCACACCACTGGTGGAAGTCCACACGGACTTATCTGTTAACAAAGCATACCCAATTGACCAAGGATATATATAAAGAGGCATTCTTTGAGAAGTATTTCCCTAGAAGTTGTAGAGATTCTATGGAAAGAGAGTTCCTGAGTTTATATCAGGGCCAGAGGACTGTGGATGCATACCAACATCGTTATGAGGAGCTGTTTTTCTTTGCACCCGCCAGCATGCAGGAAGAAAACACAAAGACCCAAAGGTTCATCATGGGACTCAGGGGAAGCATACGTGAGCATGTTTTGGGATTGAAAAAGAAGGTCTACAATGAAGCAGTACAAATTTCTCGAGTAATAGAGTCGAGTCAGAAGGAGAGTTATTTTGCTCAAAATAGGGGTATTAAAAGGCCAAATGGGAATTCTTATAACGGAGGGAATATAAGGACATTCAAACCCTTCCGTACTCAAGGCTTCAATGCTGTAGCCAAGACTACTCCAGCAGCTCAACCGCAACAAAAACAAAACAATGAAGGAGTAAAATGTTTTAACTGCAACCAACTAGGACATTATTCAAGAGAGTGTTCTAAATCCAGAAAGCAGCTACAACAAGGGAAGGTTTATGCTGTTACATCTGAGGATGCTGCTCTAAGGATGCTGCCGCATCGCCTGATGTGGTCACAGGTATGACCTGAGCCTTTCCTTTTGTGTTACATTGTGTGATCATGTAGACTAAAACTAAAACAAATCACAGGTATTGTACCTATTAATGCCATACCCGCTAGAGTACTCTTTGATTCTGGAGCTACTCATTCTTTTATATCTGTGTCATTTGGAAAGAAGTTGAATCTACCCCTCAGATCATTAGACTACAAACTGCTTGTACGATCGCCGATGGGATTAGAAGTGGAATTAGAAAAAGGTTATGGACCATGTCCAGTTCTTATTGACGAGAAGACTTTGGATGCAACCTTGATTCAACTTGAGATGGCAGACTTTGACGTCATCTTGGGAATGGACTGGCTAGCTCGGCATTCTGTAAACCTATTATGTGTAGAAAAGAAACTGACATTTAAAGACAAGGAAGGAGCAGAGTTTAGTTTTGCGGGAACCAAACTTCCTTGTAAACGGAAACTCATCCTCTCTGCATTAAAGGCTAGAAAATGCCTAGAGAAAAGAGGAGTTGGGTATCTAGGATCAGTGGTCGACCTCACCAAAGAAGCACCACAAATGGAGAATATTGATGTTGTGCGCGACTTTCTAGATGTATTTCCTGAAGAACTACCAGGACTACCACCCAACCGAGTGACAGAGTTTGTTATAGATCTGATACCCAGAGCCACACTAGTATCTAAAGCACCTTATAGAATGGCTCCTATTGAATTGAAGGAATTAAAAGTACAGTTACATGAATTACTGAACAAGGGTTATATCAGACCTATCATATCACCATGGGGAGCGCCAGTATTGTTTGTAAAGAAGAAGGACGGAAGCGTTCGACTGTGTATAGACTATCGAGAATTGAATAAGCTTACAATCAAGAATCGGTACCCGTTGTCTCGGATCGATGACTTGTTCAATCAGTTGCAAGGTGCCAAGGTGTTCTCCAAGATTGATCTTCAGTCAGGATACCATCAGTTGAAGATTAAGGAAGGAGATATTCCAAAGACAGAATTCAGAACAAGATATGGACATTATGAATTCTTAGTTATGTCTTTTGGATTGACTAACGCACCAGCAACTTTTATGGAACTCATGAATCGGGTATTCCATGATATGTTGGATACATCGGTCATTGTGTTTATTGATGATATATTGGTCTACTCCAAGGACAAGGAAACTCATGTCATGAATTTAAGAGCCGCTCTGCAGCGATTAAGGAAAGAGAAGCTTTACGCCAAATTTACAAAGTGTGAGTTTTGGTTAAATGAGGTCGCTTTCTTAGGCCATGCTGTATCCGTTGAAGGAATTAAAGTGGATCCTAGCAAGATTGAACCCATTGTGAAGTGGGAAGCACCAAAGAGCGTTGCAAAAATTAGAAGATTGTACCTGATATAATTGATGAAGTGATAGATGCAGTAATGAGCAGTTCGTGATAGATGCACCGGGTGAATCAATCAACCAATGGTTTAATCGGTTTTCAAATATGTTCGCAACGTTGAAGATTGTACCTGATATAATTGATGAAGTGAAAGCAGCTATTAGATCAGACCCTTATCTGAGAATGGTACAAGAAGACATCGAAAAAGGTAGGACTATTCCTGAGTTCACCTTAGACGATGAAAATATACTGAAGTACAAAGGAAGAGTATGTGTGCCTGAAGCAGAAAATTTGGACATTAGACACCAACTAATGACGGAAGCTCACACCACCGCCTATTCAGTACATCCTGGAAGTACAAAGATGTATCATGATTTGAAGAAATTATATTGGTGGAGAGGAATGAAAGCAGATGTAGCTAAATTCGTGTCTCAATGCCTAAATTGTCAGAGGGTGAAGGCTGAACGACAAAGACCTGCAGGACTATTGCAGCCACTGCCAGAACCAGCATGAAAATGGGACTGCATCACTATGGACTTCGTCACCGGGTTACCATTGACTTCTCAAGTAGTTGACGCGATCTGGGTGATTGTAGATCGTCTGACTAAGATAGCTCGCTTTATAGCAATACGACCACAGTATACCCTGGAGAGGTTAGCCAAGCTATATGTGGATAACATTGTCAGATTACATGGTGTACCTGAAAGCATTGTGTCCGACAGAGACCCACGCTTTACTTCAAAGTTTTGAGAAGGATTACAAAAGGCTATGGGTACAACGTTGAAGTCTAGTACGACATTCCATCCTCAGACAGACGGACAGTCGGAGCGTACCATTCAGATTTTAGAAGACATGCTTCGAGCCTGTGTACTTGATTTTAAAGTATCATGGGATGAGAAACTTCCATTGACTGAGTTCGCCTATAACAATAGCTATCAGGCTACTATACAGATGTCACCCTATGAAGCACTGTATGGAAGGAAGTGCCGAACTCCTTTGTTTTTGAATGAAGTTGAAGAACGTGGCATTGTTGGACCAAAATTTGTTGAAGAGACTTATCGAGTACTCGACATTATCAAGGAAAGAGTTAGAACAGCTCAGAATCATCAGAAACAGTATGCAGATACTCGACGCAGAGACCTTGAATTTGTCATAGGTGATAAGGTGTTCCTGAAGGTATCACCTATGTGGGGTTTAAAACGATTCAGACAGAAAGGGAAGCTAAGTCCGAGATATGTTGGGCCAAATGAAATTTTAGCCAAACGTAGAAAGGTCGCTTATCAGTTAGCACTACCACCATCTATGTCAAGTGTGCATGATGTATTTCATGTCTCATTGTTAAAGAAGTATGTCAGAGATCCAATGCATGTTTTGACAGTGGATCCACCAGATCTAACTAATGATTTGACATTCGAAGTAGCACCAATTGAAATCACTAGTCGAAAGGTTTAATGACTATGCAATCATGACATCTACTATGTTAAGGTTACCTGGAGTAGCCGAGATATAGAAGAGATCACATGGGAAGAAGAGAACGCGCGGAAGCAATATCCTCACCTTTTCGACTCGAAAGGCATGTACAAATTTTGAAGATGAAATTTTTAATAAGAGGGGGGGAGTTGTAAGACCCGTATCGAACTAACCAGTCCTACCACCTTGTACCAGGTCTACCTATCATGGTCGAGCCAAGTGGACCAAGTGCGTGAAGAAATCACAAGACCAGGTATGAGTCTAACCCAAAAATAGTAAATGTGAGGGTAAGGTTGCATGCCTAAATAGGTAGGGTCGACCCCACCTCAGCAGAAGTCCAACCCATGACTTTTAGTCGTAGGGTCGGATGACTAAGAAGTGTAGGGTTGACGGATCCTGCGACCCTACCTCCAACCCTACAATGACAGACAGAAACCCTAAATTAGGAAACCTTCCTAATTCAAAAGGGGTTCTTTACTAAACTCGATGGGACTTATTTTAGAGGGTTTTCCTCTATAAATAGGACATCCCTTAGCCTCTTTCACTCCTTTTAGAACCCTAATTGAATGTGAGAGAAAGAGAAAGAGAAGGAAAAAAAGAAGAGAAAGAAAATTAAAGAAAAGACTAAGGAAGAGGAGGAAGTTAAGAAAAACCTCTGAATCTTAGCCAACTTCAGGTATGAACCTAATTCTCTTCATAAATTAAGAGCCTAGAATAGATTATGAAGAAGTTAGGATTAAGAGAAACCCAAATCATCCATCCATGGAGGAGTTCTAAAGGAATCCATGGAAGTAATCATCATAAGCAATGGAAAGTGTGTAAAAATCATAGTTATGAGCCATAGAACAATCTTAGAATGGACCTATGAGACCCCAGGTACGACTACATTCCCTCAGAAAGTCCCAGGGAGGGTTTGGTCGCACGTAGGGTCGAATGGTATCCGACCCCACGTCCGACCCTACACCCTAGGGTCGCAAAAAATTACTACCCTAGGTGCTACCCTACCTGCGACCCTACGATTTAGGTTAGTCTAAATTTATTGGAATTAATTCTAATTAAAATCTATCGACTTGTTAGGCCTTTCTACTGATTTAAAAGTGATTCATAAAGCTTGAACGAGGATCTACACTCAATCAAAGGTGAGGGAACAAGACCTAAACTAATTGGCTAATAATAAACTGTTTTCATTTATTGAGTCCAATACCATGTATGATTATATGATTGTAATGTGCATATCACATATCATCCATTATTCCTGTTATTACTATTCATGCATGTTTAATTTCATTTATTATAACATGATGGTGATGATGCTTGGAATAGGCATGTGAATGTATGTGTGTGGTTAGTGTACTTGATGCGAGTGGAGCATCAGGGGCAGGACGTGACACTGTGGTTCATCCTGGTCACCAGACTCTAGCTCTATCTCTACTCAAGTCTTGTCCACTTGTCCACTAGGATCATCGTATTACCATTACCTTAGCAGAACTATTACGTCGTAAGGCATCAGGGGAGGTGGTCTCGGACCGTGTAGTCTCTGACTCTGTCGGGGGCCTTAGCTCTATCTATATGGACGTATTGAGGGATGCTGGGGTGAGGCCTTGGATACACTTTTGACATTAGGATTGGTTAGTTGCGAGCCCAGTTTGCAAGTCCTCGCCAACAGGGGCTTACGTGTTGGTATGGGTAGAGCATCAGGGGAAGTGTGATGTGGTACGGTCCTATGCACTTTAGCTCTATCTCTATTCCATGGTGGGTGCATGTGGGGGCGGCAATGGTGTTTAATCCATTGGGCGGTTCCACACATTCGTGTATAGAGGTGCGGCGGCCACTTATCCTTTCTATAGCACATTGTAAACTTATGAACCAGACCAAAGATATGAATTGAATGCATGCCTATGTTTGTTGTATTGCTTTGTTTCCTAACTGGGCCGTGATGTGTGCTCACCCTTTCGACGTCGAATGTTTTTAGTTGATGATGCAGGTATGACTGTAGAAGATTATATCAATGCTCCTATGTACGAACATGTTACGGTGATGGATGTTGAAGTTATGATGGAGTCGCATGATTTGTCATGCGAATGCAACTCATACGTTTTTTATTAGATTTTGTTTTGATTATACAGAAAATGTAATTGATTATTTTACCTACTTTTGTCTTAGTCAAATGAAGATAAGTGGATATTTTATTTATGTTAACACTCTTAGAATTCTCAGTTCATTTAATATATAAGTCTTCTGCTATTGTTTATTTACTCTAATTATGGTTGTGGGTGTGTATGGTTTAAGCAAACGGACTCAACTTATTTGAGATCCTGGTTGAACCATTGGTTTATTAGTGGTTCATCACACCATTCTGAATAGTGTCGAATTGGGGTGTGACACAATGTCAGTGGACAAGACTTGAGTAGAGATAGAGCTAGAGTCTGGTGACCAAGAGGAACCACAGTGTCACATCCTCCCCTTGATGCCCCACTCGCATCAAGTACACTAACCACACACATACATTCACATGCCTATTCCTAGCATCCTCATCACATAATGTTATAAGTAAACAGAATTAAATATGCATGAGTAGTAATAACAGGAATATTGGATGACAAGTGAAATGCACATTACAATCATACAAGCATAGAATCATTCCTGGTGTTGGACTCAATAAATAAAAACAGTTTATTATTAAACAATTAATTTAGGTCTTATTCCCTCACCTTTGGTTGATAGTAGATCCTCGTTCAAACTTTGTAATTCACTCTTAGACCACTTGGAAACCTAACAAATTTATAGATTTTAAATTAAAATTTATTTCCAGCAGTTTAAACCAACAAAAACTGAGGGGTCACAGTTGTGGCAGCACCTGTGGTCTCAGTTTCTGCGACCACAGGACGTGTGGTCTCAAGGTGTGGTCGCATATCCTATGACTACACATGCGACCACACCCTCCCTTGAACTTCCCGAGGGCATGTGGTCACAGGGTGTGGTCGCATATCATGCGACTACACATGCGACCACACCATTCCTGGTCTTCCTGAGGGTGTGTGGTCGAATATGTGTGTCGACGTGTGATGGTCGACCTTTTACTCTCAACTCCAATTCCTTCATGCTTAGATTCCTTGGCTTATCATTATGGTCCTTCCTATGATTGTTCTATGGCTTAGAACTAGTATTTTATACAAAATCCATTGTCCACATAATTATTTCCATGGATTCTCTTGGAATTTGTCCATGGATTGATGATTGGGTTCTCACTTAAATCCTATCTCTTTTATGAACTATTCTAGGCTTTCAATTAACATGGGGAATGTTCCATACCTTAAACTTGTAGAAGATTCAGAGGTCTTCTCTGGATTTCCCCTTCTTAGTCTTCCTCTTCAATTCTCCTTCTCTTCCTTCTCTTCTCTTTCTCTCACATTCAGTTTGAGTTCTAAAAGGATGAAAGAGGCTAAGGGATGTCCTATTTATAGAGGAAAACCCTCCATAATAAGCCCTACTTAGTTTAGGAAAGAACCCTCTTCGGATTAGGAAGGTTTCCTAAACTTGGTTCTGTCTGGGTTCTGTGTGGTCGGAGGTGGGGTCACAGAATCAGTCGACCACACCCTCTGAAACATGCGACCACACGACCTAATTTCCTGTGGTTGCATTATTTTGAGTTGTGGTCGACCACACCTGTTTAAGTACGCGACCACACGCTCATAATTGACTGTTTTTATGTTCAATTTCATACCTGGTCTTGTGGTTTCTTTACGCACTTGGCCTGCTTGGTCCGACCATGATAGGAAGATCTGATACAAGGTGGTAAGACCGGTTAGATTGATACGGGTCCTACATGTATTGTAGCTTGATAGCTGTTATTATAAGCGAATTCAATCAGTGGTAATTTCTCGTCCCATGATCCTTTGAAATCAATTACGCAAGCTTGGAGCATATCTTCTAAAATCTGAATGGTACATTCTGACTATCCATCGGTCTGAGGATGGAATGCAGTTCTAAACTTCAACATTGTACCCATAGCCTTTTGTAATCCTTCCCAAATCCTTGAGGTAAAACGTGGGTCTCTGTCGGACATGATGCTTTCAGGTACACCATGCAATCTGACAATATTATCAACATACAGCTTAGCTAACCTCTCTAGGGTATACTGAGGTCGTATAGCTATGAAATGAGCTATCTTAGTCAAATGATCTATAATCACCCAGACCGCGTCAACTACTCAGAGAGTCAATGGTAATCCGGTGACGATAGTGATGTAGTCACATTTCCATGTTGGTTATGGCAGTGGCTGAAACAATCCTACAGGTCTTTGCCTTTCAGCCTTTACCCGCTGATAATTCAAGCATTAAGACACAAATTTAGCTACATCTACTCTCATTCCTCTCCACCAATATAGTTTCTTCAGATCATGATACATCTTTGTACTTCTAGGATCTACCGAATAAGCAGTGATCTGAGCTTCCTTCATTAGTCTGTGTGAAATATCCAGGTCTTCATTTTCAAGAATACATACCCTTCCATTGTGTCTTAGTACCTTTTCAACGTCCAAGGTGAACTCAGGAGTAGTTCTACCTTTTTCAAGGTCTTCTTGCACCGTTCTCATATAAGGGTCTGATTTAATAGCTGCTTTCACTTCGTCTAATAGATCAGGTACAATCTTCAATGTAGCAAACATGTTTGAGAATAGATGAATAAACCCTTGGTCCATTGATTCATTCAGAATATGAATCACGAACTGCTCGTTATCATAATTAAATACTCTTCCTGTGATACACACTACAGCATTTGCACTAGCTTCTTCCTAGGATTCTGTCATAGCTTTCCTGCTTAGTGCTTCAACAACTACATTAGCTTTTCCTGGATGATACTGGATATCGCAATCATAGTCCTCAGTAATTTCAGCCATCTTCTCTATCTCATATTCAACTCCTTCTGATTAAAAAGATGAGTAAGACTCTTATGATCTGATTTAATCAGAAATTTCTCTTCATACAGATAATGTCTCCATATCTTGACAGCATGTACCACCGCTGCTAATTCCAAGTCATGAGTGGGATAGGTCTTCTCATGTGTCTTCAATTGTCTTAAGGCATACGCAATTACTTGTTCTCCTTGTATAAGCACACATGCCAAACCTAATCTAGATGCATCTGTGTACAAGGTAAATGGTTGTCCTAGGATCAAAATAGACAAGATGGGAGCTGATATCAATCTTGCCTTCAATGTTTGGAAACACTCTTCATATTTGTCAGACCAAAAAAACTTTTCTCCTTTCTTTCCCAAACTGGTGAAAGGTATGGTGATTCTAGAGTAATCTTCCACGAATCATCAATAGTACCATGCTAAACCTAAGAATTTCTGAGGGATAGATTTAACTTCTTTCCAAAAGACACAGATATAAAAGAATGAGTATGTCACACCCCAATTCCGGCTGAACCAGAAGTATGAGTGAACCGTCATTGAACCAACTGTTCACACCAGGATCTCAATAAGACTGTGTCCACTCATACAAATCATTGCACATAACCATAATCAGAATATAACAAGTACAGCGGAAGTCTTAAATAAAATGAACTGAGTAATCTATTGATAAATTTAAATAAAATATCAAGTTATTCAAATTCCCAAAACTTAAATAAATATCTTTACATCACTGTAATTTCAACCAAAAATAAATAGAATAAATTAAAATCAAATCCTAAAGGTACACGCAGAAAGGGTATTCGCATGAAACGTCATGCTTGTCCTCTCCTGCTTGTACGTCCAGGGCAGCCACGCCTCCATACACTGGAGCGTCCACGTAATCCTCCACCGAGTAACCTGAATCAACATCTAAAAATAGTGTGTACACAAGGGTGAGTTCACAACTTAGCTCAGTAAGACAATCAGACAATGCAACAAACATATGCATGAGTAACATTCAAATTATGGTCTGGTTTTAAGTTTGCAATGTGTTATAGAAAGGATTGGCGGCCACCACACCTCTATACACGAGTATGTGAACCCGCCTAATGGATCAAACACCACTGCCATCCCACATGCACCCTATCATGGAATAGAGATAGAGCTAAGGCGTCCGGATCAAACACCGCCAACACCTCCCCTGATACTCTACCCATACCAACACGTAAGCCCCTATTGGCAAGGGCTTGCAAACTAGGCTCATAACTAACCAATCCTAAATGTCATCACAGTAGGCCCTGTCCCAGCGTAGCTCCCTACGGCATAGAGATAGAGCTAGAGTCTAGTGGCCAGGCTGGAGACCATAGTGTCACTTCCTCCCCCTGATACCCTACTCGCACCAAGCATGCTAAGACAGAATGATATGCACCGTAGGCCCTATCCCATCACAGCTCCCTACGACACAGAGATAGAGCTAGAGTCTAGTGGCCAGGTCGATGACCACATTGCCACTTCCTCCCCCTGATACCCTACCCGCACCAAGCATGCTAAGATAGAACAATACGAAAAGGTGCAAGTGTGAGGAATGATCCCAGACCCCAGGCCCTTCCCATTCCATACACCAGCAAAAACAATCACATGCATAATAGTCACAACCTAGCGTAGCAAGTATGCATGAACAATAATAATAACTTAAAGTAAAAGATGACATGCGAGTATGCACAAACATCAATCCACAGAAACATAGTTATTAACAACGTTTTACTGTTATTAATTATTAGGGTTTAATGTCAGATTCCCTTACCTGATGCTCGTTTGATAGCTTGTTCCATGTCACAAGGTCCAAACGTGCTATCACAAAGTCCTACATGATTTTAGGGTTTAGTTAGAATAGTTTTTCTTAGGTTTTACGTTGGTCAGAAAACCAACGAGATTACAAAACTTCTCACAAGGCTAATCGATCGCAGGTACCGGTCGTAGCACTGTGGGGAAACCTACGACCGGTATGATCAGCCGGTCCCCATAGACCAGTCCCCGAAAGGTACCTGTCGCGGTACCGATCGCATAGGGTGCAACCAGTATGGTCGATCGGTATATCTCCGAAAGCCCATACGTCTGGTTCTCGACTGCCGTCGATCATCCCCTATTGATCCTAGGGTTCCTCCTACACATTCTAGGTCTGAATACTAAGTTAGAGTTATTTCCAACTCCATTCAAGTCCTAGTTTTGATGATTTCAACCTAGAACTCGAATATAGGGTTTACCGACTAGATTAGAGTTTGTCGGTAAAATAGGGTTTAGATCAATACCTGCTTTGCATGGTATTGATCAAAGCAAACTAACCATCTTAGAGTCATAATGTAAAAGAAGGTTTATGCACTTACCGTCGACTGGCGGTAAGGTGTTATTCGTCGAACAGCAATGGCGGCTCTTCCCTCTCCTTCCTAGCTCCTTCTCCTTCTTCAACATTTTCTCCTTTTTAGGGTTTGTAAGGATCAATGGAAAAGGTTTTAGGAGGTTTAAAGGGGTTTATATAGGCTAGGTTTAGGTTTAGGAAGCCTCCTAGGATTAAAAAAGTCCTAAGGTTTGGAATTTGGAAAGTGGGACCCACAGAGATCTGTTTCTGGATCTTAATAGTCTATCACGCAGGCTATACCGGTCGACCGGTACCAAGACCGGTACCATCAACCGGTATGAATTAATTCATACTTAATTCGGTCTGTTTCATACCTGTTTGTCATCCGCTCATCCTGTCTGGCTCGGTGATGATTGGAAGACCTGTTACGACATGAATTCAAGGTTTAGATCGGGTTCATGGAGTGCGGGTCTCACAACTCCCCCACCCTTAAAAGAAATTTCATCCCCAAAATTTGCATGTAGGTTTCACAACTCCCCCACCCTTAAAATTAATTTTGGCCTCGAAATTTGAATGTACCTTGGTCGTCGAAAAGATTAGGGTATTCCTTTCTCACTGCGTTCTCTTCCTCCCAAGTAATTTCTTCTACATCTTGGCTTTTCCAATGCACTTTGACGTAGTGGATATCCTTGCTTCGAAGGTGTTGTACCTTTCGGCTTGTGAGCATCACAGGTATCACTTCAAATGTTAAGTCCTCTGTCAAGTCTCGTGGGTCTGCTATCAAGATGTGCGATGGATCCCTGACATACTTCTTCAATTAAGATACATGGAACACATCATGAACGCTTGACATGAATGGCGGTAGAGCCAGTTGATATGCCACATTACCACGTCTGGTCAAACTCTCGTATGGTCCCATATACCTGGGGCATAGCTTACCCTTCTTACCAAACCATTTCAGACCTTGCACAGGTGATATCTTCAAGAACACTTTATCACCCACTGCAAACTCCAGATCTCGACGTCGATTATCTACATAGTGCTTTTGTCGAACTTGACCTGTCTTCACTCTTTCCTTGATTTGATCATTCACTCAACAAGTTTCTTCGACGAACTCCGGTCCTCCAATCCTTTTCTCTCCCACCTCATTCCATAACAGAGGTGTACAACATTTCTTCCCATAGAGTGCTTCATATGGAGCCATCTGGATCGTAGCCTGGTAACTGTTGTTATAAGCAAACTCGATGAGTGATAGCTTCTCGGCCCAAGCTCCTTTGAATTCTAGAGCACATGCTCTGAGCATATCTTCTAGGATTTGAATAGTTATTTCTGACTGCCCATCTGTCTGAGGGTGAAAAGCTGTGCTAAACATTAACTTGGTTCCCATAGCTTTCTGTAATCCTTCCCAGAACTTTGATGTAAAACGGGGATCTCTGTCAAACACTATACTTTCTGGGACGCCATGAAGCCTGACTATATTATCCACATATAACTTGTCCAGCTTCTCCATGGTATACTAAGGTCTGATAGCGATGAATCGAGTTGTCTTGGTAAGTCGATCGACTATAACCCAAACTGCATCCACTGACCTTGGTGTCAAAGGTAGGCCAGTGATGAAATCCATTGTGATACAATCCCACTTCCATGCTGGCTCCGATAGTGGTTGTATCAAACCTGTGGGTCTCTGCCTTTCAGCTTTAACTTGCTAGCAATTCAGACATTGGAATATGAACCGAGCTACATCCGCTTTCATACCCCTCCACTAATATAATCTTCTTAAATCATGGTACATCTTGGTGCTTCTTGGATGTACCGAATATGGGGTGTAATGAGATTCTGTCATAACTCGATCTTTGATATTTGAGTTCTCACTCTCAGGTATACATAATTGTCTATGATACCTGAGTACCTTGTTTGAATCCAAGGTAAAGTCAGGATTTCTTTTACCCTTCTCTAGATCTTCTTGCACAGTCTTGAGGTGTGGATCCTGTAGGATTGCTACTTTGACCTCATCTATTAGATCCGATGAGATCTTCAGAGCTGCGAACATCAATGTGAATTTATGAATTAAGTCCTGTTCCACTGGATCTCTTGCAGTCTCTATTATATACTCTTCATCATTTTCTATTGAACTTGAGGCTACAGCACACAATGCAGCATTTGTACTAGGTCCTGCCTCAGACTTCGATGCCCACTTTCGGCTTAAGGCATCAACCACAACATTTGCCTTACCCGGATGGTATTGGATGTCACAATCATAATCTTTCAATAATTCCAGCCATCTCCTCTGTCTCATATTCAGGTCCTTCTGAGTGAAAAGGTAAGTTAAGCTCTTGTGATCCGATTTAATCTAAAACTTTTCACCGTAAAGGTAGTGTCTCCAAGTCTTGATTGTGTGAATAACCACTTCTAATTCCAGGTCATGTATAGGATAGTTCTTCTCATGCTCTTTCAACTGTCTTGATGCGTATGCAATCACCTGTTCTCCTTGCATCAACACACATCCAAGACCTAACCCTAAGGCATCCGTATATAAGGTGAACGGCAAGCCTGGTGCTGGGATGGTCAAGGTAGGTGCAGAGACTAGTCTTGACTTCAAAGTCTGAAAGCACTTCTCCCACTCATCTATCCATATGAATTTTTCTCCCTTCTTGGTTAGTCTGGTATGTGGAACGGCGATCCTTGAGTAGTCTTCCATGAATCTTTTATAGTAACCAGCCAATCCAAGGAAACTACGAATCTCCGTGACTGATTTCGGTGCATCCCATCCTACTATAGCTGTGATCTTGCTTGGATCTACCTTGATACCATCTACAGATACTACGTGACCCAAGAAGGCCACTTCCTTCAGCCAAAATTCACATTTCTTGTACTTGGCATAAAGCTTCTCTCTTCTTAGCCGTTGTAGGGCTGCTCTCAAATGTGTCGCATGAGTCTCCTTGTCTTGCGAGTAGACCAATATGTCGTCGATGAATACAATGACCGAAGTGTCCAACATGTCATGAAACACTCGGTTCATCAGTTCCATGAACGACAGGGGAGCGTTAGTCAACCCGAATGACATTACAAGGAACTCATAATGTCCATACCTTATCCTGAAAGCAGTCTTCGGAATATCTGCGGCCTTGATCTTTAATTGGTGATACCCTGATCTAAGATCAATCTTTGAGAAAACCTTTGCACCCTGCAACTGATCGAATAGATCATCGATCCTTGGTAAAGGATATCGGTTCTTGATGGTTAACTTGTTCAGCTCTTGGTAGTCGATACATAGCCGTACACTACCGTCCTTCTTCTTAACGAACAATACAGGTGCTCCCCATGGCGATATGCTTAGTCGTATGAAGCCCTTATCTAGTAGTTCTTATAATTGGGTTTCTAACTCCTTTAATTTTTGTAGGGGCCACCATCTACGGTGCCTTAGACACAGGCGCCGACCCTGGCAATAAGTCGATAACGAACTCGGTTGCATGATCATGTGGCAACCTGAGTAAGTCTCTTGGAAATACATCAGGGAATTTATGCATCACATCAGTATCTTTCATCTGTGGTTTTTCTTTGGTAGCATTTACCACAGATACCATATATCCAACTCCTTTCTTTTCAAAGCATCTCTTCGCCTTTTGTGCAAAGAGGATGAATATCGCTTCCTAAGCAATATACTTCTAATAAAACTAATTTATGTGCCATCTTTGTTCTTAAATGATAACCTCTTATATGCACATAATCACTTGCAGAGTGTTGAGACAACCAGTCTATTCCCAAGATGACGTCAAAGTTTGCCATCCCAAGTTGATTTAGGTTGCATCCAAATTCTGTCCATCCATATGATTCAAACAATGTTCATAACACTTACCCACTACAACATCTAGTCCAAAAGAGCTTGAACTAGTGAAATCTGGTATAAAGGTCTTAAGAGCTTGTCTAGTTCCTTCATCTCTTATGATTTTTCAAAGACTATCGACAAAAATCTCATATTGCACTCGGTAGCTTACATTTCTTTTATCAATGATGTTCTACCCTGATCTCTCTTTCGTATATCTCGAAAAGCATCTTCTAACCATTTACTCATTACATATCCTAAGTCTATCTATAAGCATTAGGGTACATGCTTATAAATTCATTAATTCAGCCAAACTCTTTTGGTCTTTACTTGATCATCTCACTCGACATTGGGCATAACTCAGTATTACTTACTAATCTGAATACTATCAATGCCATAATTTTTTACTTCATCCTTGTATCCACTCTTAGATCTACCTTTAGAAATCTTCTGCCTTTTCAAAATTCATACCAATATAGCCGTCTTTAACTCTACTTGAGTGCTATCTATTTCTTTACTGGCTATTCTTGATAGTTCTTACTTCCTATTTATGCACTCTTTTACAGATCATGACACAAATCCATCCATTCAGCAATCTCAGAATAGATCCTCCATTACTTCATCTGAGGTTCCTTGGCTATAGAATCTAATCTGAATTTAATCATCTCCCTTCCAATAATTTTCTTATTAACTAAGTATCTCTATCAACGGATGTCAAAGAATATAAGAATCAGAATGTTTATCCAAAAGTGATTCATTTCCTTCTTTCAAATTCAATATGATGAAGAACACTTATTTTATCTAGTGAACTTAGGTTTAAAGGATCAGGAGTAAATCTATGGTAATCCAACCGGCATTCAAAGGTCGTTAAGTTGCACGGTGGTCCAAATATATGGAAATAGAAGTTTTACAGTTCTTAACCTCATGGTTACAGGTTCTATCGAGTATATAGTGTCATTGGTCAAGGCACTACAGGAGTAAATCTGAAGAAGTTTTGGTACATCAGTAAATCAGGTATAAAATCAAAATATGTACATTCGAAATGACTAAACTTTTAAATGTTCATTCGGTTCATATCTCTATTCATATTGTCGATCATAGGAGTAGCTTAGATTGGTATAATCAGGACTAATTCTAAGGAAATAACATCTATAACTCTAATTGACAGGTTGAATCAAGAAGTTATTCTATCAAGGTACGAGAACTAGAATCAGGTATGTGCATCCTCTATAATAATAAGAGTAAGTCAATAATGCACTGCATCCTATATAAACCTATCTAGCTCTTTGGATGTTCTATATTATACTCTTGATACAGTTTCCTTTTCAATTTGGTGGAAATTTATGATTTTTCTCACCTGTCATTAAGGTTCCTATCTAGAGCATGACTGTTTATTAATTTTGCCTTTAGTATAGTACATTATGCTCTTTCGTATTTAGTCTCAGGCATCAAACAAGTGCTTAAGCTGGATTTTTATTAAAGCCTTTAATTCTTCCTATCTCAGTTCATCGACTTAGTTAAGTGCAAATATGGTCTGTTGGACAGAGCCTAAGAGCTCTGATACCAAGTTGTCACACCCCAATTTCGGTTGAACCAAAAGTGTGAGTGAACCGTCACTGAAGCAATGGTTCACACCATCAATAAGATCGTGTCCACTCATACAAATCATTGCACATAACCACAATCAGAATATAACAAGTACAACGGAAGTCTTAAATAAAATGAACTGAGTAATCTATTGATAAATTTAAATAAAATATCAAGCTATTAAAATTCCCAAAACTTAAATAAATATCTTTACATCACTGTATTTCCAATCGAAAATAAATAAAATAAATTAAAATCAAATCCTAAAGGTACACGCAGAAAGGGCACTCGCATAAAATGTCATGCTCGTCCTCTCCTGCTTGCACGTCCAGGGCAGCCACGCCTCCATACACTGGAGCGTCTACGTAATCCTCCATCGAGTAACCTGCATCAACATCTAAAAATAGTGTATACACAAGGGTGAGCTCACAACTTAGCTCAGTAAGATAATCAGACAATGCAAGAAACATATGCATGAGTAATATTCACATTATAGTCTGGTTTTAAGTTTTCAATGTGCTATAGAAAGGATTGAAGGCCACCGCACCTCTATACACGAGTGTGTTAAGCCGTCCAATGGATCAAACACCACTGTCATCCCACATGCACCCTATCATGGAATAGAGATAGAGCTAAGGCGTTCGGATCAAACACCGCCAACACCTCCCTTGATACTCTATCCATACCAACACGTAAGCCCCTATTGGCAAGGGCTTACAAACTGGGCTCGCAACTAACCAATCTTAAATGTCATCACAGTAGGCCCTGTCCCAGCATAGCTCCCTACGGCATAGAGATAAAACTAAAGTCTAGTGGCCAGGCTAGAGACCGCAGTGCCACTTCCTCCTCCTGATACCCTACCCGCACCAAGCATGCTAAGACAGAACGATACGCACCATAGACCCTATCCCAACATAGCTCCCTACGGCATAGAGATAGAGCTAGAGTCTAGTGGCCAGGCCGGAGACCACAGTGCCACTTCCTCCCCTGATACCCTACCCGCACCAAGCATGCTAAGATAGAACAATACGAAAAGGTGCTAGTGTGAGGAATGATCCCAGACCCCAGGCCCTTCCCATTCCACACACCAGCGAAAACAATCACATGCCTAATAGTCACAACCTAGCATAGCAAGTATGCATGAACAATAATAATAACTGAAAGTAAAAGATGACATGTGAGTATGCATAAACATCAATCCACAGAAACATAGTTATTAACAACATTTTACTGTTATTAGTTATTTGCGTTTAGGTCAGATTCCCTTACCTGACGCTCGTTTAATAGCTTGCTCCGCGTCACAAGGTCCAAACGTGCTATCACAAAGTCCTACACAATTTTAGGGTTTAGTTAGAATAATTTTTCTTAGGTTTTACGTTGGTCGGAAAACCAACGAGATTACAAAACTTCTCACAAGGCTGACCGATCGCAAGTGCCGATCGCAGAACTATGGGGAAACCTGTGAATGGTATGGTTAGCTAGTCCCCATAGACCAATCCTCGGAAGGTACCTGTCGTGGTACCCATCGCATAGGGTGCGACCGGTATGGTCGACCGGTATGTCTCTGGAAGACAATACATCCGGTTCTCGACTGCCGTCGATCATCCCCTATTGATCTTAAGGTTCCTCCTACACATTCTAGGTCTGCATACTAAGTTAGAGTTGTTTCCAACTCCATTCAAGTCCTAGTTTCGATGATCTCAACCTAGAACTCGAATATAGGGTTTACTGACTAGATTAGGGTTTGTCGGCAAAATAGGATTTAGATCAATACCTGCTTTGCATGGTATTGATCAAAGAAAACTAACCATCTTACAGTCATAATGTAAAAGAAGGTTTAAGCACTTACCATCGACTAGCGGAAAGGTGTTCTTCGTCGAACGGCAATGGCGGCTCTTCCCTCTCATTCTTAGCTCCTTCTCCTTCTTCAACGTTTTCTCCTTTCTAGTGTTTGTGAGGATCAATGGAAAAGGTTTTAGGAGGTTTAGAGGGGTTTATATAGGCTAGGTTTAGGTTTAGGAAGCCTCTTAGGATTAGGGAAGTCCTAAGGTTCAGAATTTAGAAAGTGGGACCCGTAGAGATCCGTTTCCGGATCATAGTAGTCTGCCGTGTAGGCTATACCGGTCGACCGGTACCAAGACCGGTACCATCGACCGGTATGAATTAATTCATACTTAATTTGGTCTGTTTCGTACCTATTTGTCATCCGCTCGTCCCATCTGGCCCGGTGATGATTGGAAGACCTGTTACGACATGAATTCAAGGTTTAGATCGGGTTCATGGAGTGCGGGTCTTACAGAGTAGCTCCTTAGTCAAAGTGTACTCTGGCTAGTAAGCCATTAATAGGTACGATACTTGTGATTTGATTTAATTTATTCTATATGTTCACACAAGGTAGTACAAAATGAATAATTCAGGTCATACCTGTGACCACATCAGGCGATGCGACAGCATCCTCAGAATTAAGTGCATAAACTTTTCCTTGCTGTAACTACTTTCTTGGCTTGGGACACACTCTTGAATAATGTCCTACTTGATCACAGTTGAAGCATTTAACTCCAGCTCTACTTTGCTTTTGTAGAGGTGGGGCTGTTGGGGTAGTCTTGACTGCAGCATTGAAGCCTTGAGTACGGAAGGGTTTAAATGTCTTTGAATTCCCTCCTTTGTTTGAGTTTCCATTAGGCCTCTTTACACCTCTATTCTGAGCAAACTAACTTTTCCTCTGGCTCGATTCCAGTACTCGAGCAATCTGTATAGCTTCATTATAAATATTCTTTTCTAATCCCAATACATGCTCACGAATGCTTCCCCTAAGTCCCATAACGAACCTTCGAGTTTTGGTATTTTCCTCCTGCATGCTAGAGGGAGCAAAGAAAAACAGTTCTTCATAACGCTGTTGATATGTGTCTACAATCATCTATCCCTGATATAGACTCAGAAACTCCTTTTCCATTTGCTGAAACTCCTTGGAAAATACTTTTCGAAGAAAGCTTCTTTATAAATAACCCATGTCAGTTGGGCATGCTTTGTTAACATATAACTTCTAGTTGATTTCCACTACTGGTGTGCGTCACCTTTCAACATAAATGTGGCACATAATACCTTCTCTTCTTCATTTATAGTCATCATCATAAAGTTTCTTTCCATTTCGTCGATCCAGTGAGCTGGCCACAATGGATCTGATGGTTTGCCTGTAAATTCCTTTGGTTTCAACTTCAGAAAATGCTCGATAAGTCTGGAGTGATCAAGCTGATACTGATAATTACCTTGTTGTGCCCGCCTTGCGATGCTTCAGGATTTGGTACTTGGCCTTGTACTACTGGTGTTTGTAGTGCTTGGGTACAGTGTTGCTACCACTAGGTGCAGTACTAGCTCGTTCTGTAGGTAGAGATGTTGTATTTATAACTAGGAATGCGATTCCCATAGCAGCGTACATGCTGGCTTGCATTTGCTGTGCCAAATTCATCATCACAGTAGCCAAATCCGTAGGTGGTGCAGGTAAGTTGGTTGGGTTAGCTTGGGTGTACACATTCTGAGGTGCAGCATGTTGAGTTCCAATATTTCCTTCCGGTCCTTGTCGACCTTCATTGTTATTGGTCTCCATAGGTGGTGGAGATGGGTTGAGACATTCTCCTTCTACTTACTCTACGGCCAGCCATTTCCTGATTTCGAGGGTGGTAGTGTCTGAAAATCAAGGAAACATATGAGGCATGCATATATACAATGATCTCATGTTAATTTCCAAATAAACAAGGCAAAGTTTCAATTTTTTTTTAAGTCATTCAGTCAAAACAAGGCATTTTCATCGTGGGGTCGATCGTGGGGTCCCACTATATGTGACCACAGGGTTGCGACCACACAAACCTTGTCAGCTCATCGAGAGCCTGTGGTCAATTGTGAGGTCATATTTTTGGTCGACTTCTGCGACCACACGACACCAAATCGGGTTTTTAAATTATAATTTCAAGCCATTTTCTTATTTTCACTTTTTCCTTCTACTATTCACAACTCAACTTTCCGCCACTAAGTTGCTACAGTGTCAACCATACGAATTTGGTGATTCTTTCATCGGTCTACGATGTACATTTCGTTCCTCCAAGTATGTTCCCTACTCTTTCTCCTTTTTAAGCTTTCATACCTAGGTTTTGCTCCATTTATAGGGTTTTCTTCAAATTATTTTTCTGATCGTAAAAATTTGATTTTTATTGGGGGTTATTACTATTAGCCACTCAATGAATGAAAGACCTTAAGAAAATTCAAATTTCATCGATTAGTTTAATAGAAACTTGAAAATTCCCATTTTTGACCTAAATGTTAGGGTTTTTCTCAATTGTCAAAATTTCTTTAAATTCGACCTAGCTAGTTTAAATTTCTGATCGTATGAACCTTATAGGATGGGGTGGGACCTATGTAAGTCCTCATGCCAAAATGTTTGGGTGAGAAGTGAGGCTTTTGGCCAATCACGCCGTCATAATGCCAAAATTTTAAATTTTCCCTATATTTGATATATTGCTTGTTGGTCTATGCCCTTGCAGATAACATGGCTCGCACTAAAGTCCCCAGATTTCATGATCCCCATCGCTTTAGGTCCATTGAAACAGAGGCACAGTATCCCTAGTACGAGAGCAAGAAGGTGGAAGGGGGTCATTGTGTCAACTTGGCCAGCCTAGCCCTATTTGATGTAGAGGGAGCTTTTGGTGATATGGGCTGGCTCCCTGTGATTATGTATGAAGGTTGCACCTGTCCTGAGTTGGTGAAACAGTTTTACTATAATTTACAGGTAGAGGGTGACCCAGAGGATATAAATAGGGGTAGAGAGCTCAGGATCACCAGTTTAGTTAAAGGGGTAGAGGTTTCATTTAACTGCCAGGAGTTGGCTGATATCCTGGGTATCTCCAATGACGGTCCCTTAGTATACTACGCACCCAATGAACCCCAATTCCTATCAGTGTGAATGTGCACATAAATAAATAGCTAGATTCTTTGGAATGATCGCTGGCAGATGAAGGCAATTAACCTACGTCTAGAGCCCCGAGTGTATTACAAGCCCATTAATCTAATTCCCCAGAGTGGACACTATGAGAAGGTTTCATAGTTGACCTTCTGTACTGCATTTGCACTAGGCAGCTTATCTGTCTTCCTTATATCATTATCAGGACCATGCACCATGCCACGACGCCTGGTCTGGTGGGTAACCTACCCTATGGGTGTTTGATCAACACTCTATTCACTCGCCTGCAGGTAGACTTGGTCGATGAGAGGATTCAAGAGGACACTTTTTTGACTGACCTTGATTGGGAGGCCATCTACAGGATGGGGATGCAAGATCTGCAGGTCAGTGATGAGGAGAGAAATGTTCTAAGACGTCCTTTCACTTGTGTAGCGGTAGCAGATGCAGAGGCGGTAGCAGCAGCAGTAGAGGTAGGAGCAGAGGCACACGAGAGTGATGATGAGGAGGATGATGATCAGATGTACATGGATGTGGATGCCATACCTCCTCCATCACCACAGCATTCTTCTGGAGCTGGTCCCTCTCGGGCTCCTTCTCACTCAGTTGGTCATTTGCACCCACCACCAGATGACATGATGGGGCTGCTATGAGAGATTTGGGTGGCTCAATGTACCACGAATTAAAGGGTAGCAGATTTGGCAACTAGTCTCTAGGTGACCCAGACTCAGGTAGCCTGGCTTACGAGAGTATATGCTGAGGACTATGACCAAGATAGCGAGGCACCTCCTCCTCCAGCACCCCCAGCTTTATGATGCCGTTTATTTCTTTTTCCTTCTTTTCTTTTTATACTATAGAGTAATTGTCCGAGTTGTGGACCATACTCTAATTCGGATGTATATTTTTCTTATTCTCTTTTGGATATATATATATATATATATATATATATATAATTGGTTTTCCATTTATATATGTGCATTATTATTTTTCTTACTTTATGTCTCATACAACACCGGTGCTTATGGTGTATTTTTATTACAGCTTTTAATTTATTTTAACTCAGTTTACGACCCTTATGGTAGTATTTGGTTTAATAGAGCAGAGCCTGGGAGCTCTGATACCAAGTTGTCACACCCCAATTCTGAACCAACCAGAATGGTGTGTGAACCATCCATAGACCAATGTTTAACCAGGATCTCGTATAGGCCGTGCCCATTCGATTAAACCAGATACATCCCATAAGCAAATTCAGAGTAAATAAACGATAGCAGAAGTCTTTAATACTCATGAGCTGAAAACCTGACAGTGATAGCATAATTAAGTATCCAATTATCTCCAATGTACCTCAAGACATAAAGTAAAGTAAAATAATCAATTACATGTCCCAATAGTTAAACAACTAAGCTAATAAAAAACACATGAGTTGCACTCGCACGACTTAAACCAGGTACAAACCAATTTGATAATATTTTAAGACTTTTAGGTTTAGGTGCTCTTAAAACTGGGCACCAATCGCGACAAAATGATCGGAGGAACACAAAATAATCTAAGCTGAAGACCACGACCAGTAAAGCTAGAAAAGTTTGCTTGCGAATGTAAGTTTAAAAACTTCATTACAAGGTCGAGTGGGATATTCCCTAGACCTAGGGATGACCCCAATGGGTCCCACTTCACTCCTAACCAATTTAGAATTGGTGGAAGAAGTGGAGAACCTAAGGGACTCCTCAGGTTGCCAATTAGCAGTCCCTTATAGTCTCCAACTCTGTAAGGAGTTCTACCTCAAGAGGGAGACTCCAATTTCATATAAGTTCCCTCAAAACCCTCTCTCTCTCTCTCAAAGTACCATTACAATACCTAAAGTTTTGACGCGAGAGGAGAGAGTTAGAGGAAGAAGAAGAAGGTTGTGAGGAAGAATCACCTTGGAGATCACCGGTATGTTTTGATATCTTCAATAGTTAGTTCGAAACCACTGTAAGTAAATCCTACACTACCCTATAATGGATTTAAAATTAAAATGGATTGATAAACCATGGATCATCAACCATTAATGGAGTTACTACCCATTAATGGCTGAGGATTTAAGAAAGTTCCATCAAACTCGATTCCAAGTTATACCTCGAGTTTGTTCATTATTATAAATCAAATAAGAAACCCTAGTCTAGGTGGTTTATGGATTATTAACTTCACAATGCCTAGAATAGGATTGAAAATCCCTAATTGATGTCAGGCCAAAGGGTGCAACAATGGAGTTTCATAACAGAGGTTTGTGGTTGAAATCCAGTTGGACTAAATCCCCAGACCAACCTTTCGAGGAAGGTCCGATCGCGATATACGCAACCAAATTTGCCATCGGATGTATTTGGGAAGCCCCTAAAATGTAACTGGCCTCAATATCCAGTAGCGATACTATAGCAGCCGGATACATGACCAGTTAGAAATAGAAAGGTTCCCGAGGGCAACCAGCCTCGATATCGGTCTCGACCAATCGCAACTGGTTGGTCCCAAGAAACCCTATATCAGATTAATTCTAATAAATCATAATATTCCCATATGCTAGATGACTCGTACATAACTACGAGTAACCCATTGACTGGGAGTAGTAGTAATCTTCATATCTCAGGTGAGAAAACTAAACCCTTGACTTAATTTATGGAGTGTTTTTAATTGATTATGCCTGTGATTGGATTGATTTGATTATGATAACATGTCATCCAATAATTACTTTTGCATGCATTTGCATTTATATTATGTTGTCGTGTGAATGTGTGTGGAATGTACCTTGTGAGGTGTGGTGAAATGGGTGAGGACCGAGGGATCCAATCCACTTGGTAAACTTTGACTTGTATTGTTCTCGCACCCTAGTGGGATGACAATGTTTAAGGGAGGGTGGTCGAACAGACTGGGATTCCTGCTGGGAGTGTAAGGAAACTACAAATGATGACGTGTAGGATAATGGTTAGTGGAATGACCCATGTATGTGATCCTGGCCAATAGGGCGTTAGGTGTTGGTATGGATAGGAAGGAGGGTAAGGTGTTGGCAATGCTCGTTAGAGCATCATTGGCCAAACCTTTGCCCTATCACTATGTCTCTTGGATGATGCATGGGAGCACCAGGGCTACTGGTGTAGGCTGGTGAATATCCATTCTCTTCGGTGCATGGAGGT
The DNA here is from genome assembly GCA_028583415.1 of Protea cynaroides. Classification (NCBI taxonomy): domain Eukaryota; kingdom Viridiplantae; phylum Streptophyta; class Magnoliopsida; order Proteales; family Proteaceae; genus Protea; species Protea cynaroides. The sequence goes on from CM053266.1 coordinate 14,456,976, forward strand.
TATGGTCAGCTTTGGTGAGTGTGGCCAGGCCTTACCATATCACTAGCATACATTATACTAGACCAATTGCATTTGTTGTGTGTAATAAACTAATCATGCATTTTCCTTGCTTGCTTGTCAATTTTCTCATGAGCTCAAGTTGGAGAGCTCACCTTCGCGTACGCAAATTTTTTAGTTGATGTTGCAGGTTCTACTGTAGCTGATTACGTGAACACCCCACTTGTCACTTCTATAGCGCACATGGACGTTAAAGCTTTAGAGGAGGATGAACATGATGCTGAATGTGAGTGTGATTCTTACGTGTTCGAGTAGGAGAAGCAAGAGACGTTGTGTCAATTATTGGGGGAAATCAATGTTTAGTTTATTCATTTTAGTTTCATTTACTTTTTATAGTACTAGTTTATAGCCAATGTTGTAGGGCTGGATTAAGAATGGTTTTATTTTATTGGTTGTGGATTGTTGAACCAGAATTTATTTAAAGTATCAATAGAAGCTCAGTTGATTTATTATTTCCACTATTTATATATCTCTGATTAATTATTTGTGACATTGGTCATGGTGTGGTTGAGGTTGGGCATACATTGCTTTTGAGATTCTGGGTTGGACCAAACATAAAATGTGTGTCGGTTCAGTTAGCTACAAAATTTTACATATCGTAAGTTTGGGGTGTGACAATGTTGATGCCATGAAGCTTTGAACTGCTGAAAATTTTTGCCTACATCCATGGAATATTTTGTTTTAAGAGTGCCTCCATCACTGATTTAGAGTCACCTTCAATTAAACCTTTCTCTTCTGCAATCTTGATTTTGATCAGTAGTGCTTGGATTTCGACTTCGTAATTGGTAGCGACAATAATGTACTGTGGAAAAGCCATTAAAACTCTACCTGTTCAGTTTCGAAAAACACCGGTTGAGCCGGCCCTCTCTGGATTTCCAATAAAGCATCCATCGACATTCAAGTTAATCTAGTTACTCATTGGCTTACCCACTTTAATTCTGTAATCGTTCTTGGCCGAGCAGATTTTGCTTTAAGATTGAAGAATCTTACCATCGATCTGCCCCCCATTGGTTTAATTTCACATGGATCCTTTAAGGAGTGTTCCACATTATCCTTTAGAATTTGTGCTAGGATTATTTTATAGTTTCACATAACACCATAGTAACAGGCTCGGTTTTTAGACAACCAAATATTCCAAGTCATTATTACAAAGATGGAGTTCCAAATGTTTGGCAAGTTGACAACTTGTCCTTTACCAACCCACCAAACAATTAGTGCATCAAGACTTCTGAATCTTGGCCATTGTAAATTATAGAATCCCATAATGCTTTTCTAAATTTCTATTGATAGGTTGAATTGAAGCATGATATGCTGTAAAGATTATGAATTTTGATGGCACAAATAACATCTAGAAACCAAAGGGATATATTTCATAGCTACCTGATCATCAGTAGGGAGTTTTCCATGTGCCATATGCCATCCAAAAAAACTCATTCTTGGGTTTAAAGCTTTTTCCCATACCAAGCGATTCCAACTTGGCACTTGATTCTTGATTCGAAGGAGTGACCATGCTGATTTGACTATAAAGTTTCCTCTAGTTGTGCCTTCCTAGATTAAAGTGTCCTCTTTTCCATCACCTAGATATATCTCGTTGGCTTGATTTATCCATTATTGAATAGTTGGATGGTAAATGACCATCCAAAATAAATTCTGATACTTTACTTTGGAAATTTGCATAGATGTCTTGTTTGGTTATATATTTATATTTCATGATTGAGTATGTTTTAATACTATGCTTGATTGTTTATATAAATCTAAGGATCCTGACGCGTTCTCAGAGAACGGAGGGTTAGAGGAAGAAGGTGAAGAGAGGCAAAGGGTTTTTCTGACAACTTCCGGCACCATTCAACCTCAATATATCGACTTCACGTATTGTCAGTATTATGCCTCCTCGTTATGGATATGATTTGATGAACTAAGCAGAATAGGGGAAACCTTAATGCCGAGCTAAGGACAAACCTTATGCCTCCATTAATGGCGAAATGGGATGACTTCGTTCGAGTAAAGGGAGAGAGAACCCTTCTGAAGTCATTCAAATATAGACCTTGAACCAAGCGATGTAAGCGGTAATGGTATGAATCCCACCAGTAACTAATCACATTGAGCCTTAGAATAGGATTGGTGAATCATCATCGAAACTCCGATTTGGAGATCAGCCGAGGGACTTCTATTGTGGAAGTCTGGAAGCATGTCCAGAAGGAGTTCCGGTTGTAAAACTCATGCAACAGGACAAGGCTTAAGACTGACCTTGCATTTGGGAAGGTCTGACAACTAGTCTAGTAGCATAATTGTACAACAAGAGTTGCGACCGGGCAGAACCAGAAGCTCTTTGTGACAGATCGATTGCAGTACTGGTCGCACCACTATGCAACCAGAGCTGCCCTGGACAAGACTAAAAAGGTTTCTAACCATCCGGAGGGAGGATCTGGCCACAGTCTCCAATCAAAGACTTCCAACCAGAGACTGCCATCGAACACCCCTGAGAGGACTAAGACCAGTGTGGCGTACTGAATGATTTTGTAACATCTTCATTTTACTTAATTAGGTGACGCGAGCATAGACAAGAGCAAACCTCATAATACGGACTATCGAAATAACAAGGCTTCAGGTGAGGGACCGAACCCTGATCTTATTTTTGGAGTGATTCTAATCAGTTTCTTGTCTATGTTGCATTCTTGGTGAATAACATGTCATCCAATATTTGTATATTGCATGCATTTACATTTTATATGAATTCTATGATTGTGTGATGACTTATGTTTGAGTGGAATGTTGGGAAAGGGTCAAGGACCATTGAACCAGGTCACCACCCAAACCCTGCCATGCATTGCCTCATATCATAGAAGATTGACAATGTCTAGGTGGGGGAGTAGATGGACGGTTTGGGATATCTGCTAGGGTATCGTTGGGGTGTATATGATAACATATAGGAATGGTTAGTTGCATTATCCCATGTGTGTGACCTTATCCAGTAGGGGGTTTGGTACTGTGTAAGAGGAGGATGATGGGGAGGTGTCGACAGTGTTCTTTGGAGTGTCACTGGTCAAACTTTTGCCTTATCACCATCCACAGTGGGAGATGCATGGCTTTACCAAGGTTGTTGGAACAGACCGGGTGAGCATCCATTCTCTCTTGTGCATGGAGGTTATGGTCAACTTTAGTGAGTGTGGTCAGGCCTTACCATAACACATGGCAAACATTATACCAGACCTTGCTTGTAAATATTTATTATGTATTATTGCTTGCTTGCTTGTTTATTTCTCATTGAGTTCAAGTTGTGGAGCTCACCCTATACGTTTTCATTTTTAGTTAATGGTACAGGTTTGACTATGCTAACTTTGTGGACACACCAGTCATCTTCCGTCTTGCTCAGATGGGTGTGCAAACCTACGAGGAGGAAGAACATGATGAAGACTGTGAATGTAATGCCTGAATGTTCGATTAGAAGAATATTCTTGTTCATTCTAATAGTATAGTTTCAATAAACAATTATTTATTATTATGACCTAAGTTTAGCTTATGAAATTACATTGTGTGGCTTATGAAGTTTATGGTTATGGAAATGAACAAACGTATAGTTTGTACTAATTATTTTTTATCAATAGAATCTCAGTTTACTTACTATGATCTTTTGCTTTATGTATTTAATTCTAATTTTTGTATCCATGTGTTTGATTGGTTATGGTTGGTGGGGATATACATGGCTTAATGTGGTTCTGGGTTGGACCATGTTTAGTTAAGTATCGGTCTAGTCACACTTCCATAAATATATCGGAATGGGGTGTGACAGGCAATACCGGTTTGGATTCTTCTATGAGAGATCCGAGTGCAGCTTTGTTGGTCTCTTTAGATTTTTGTCCTCTCGCATCAAGTATAGGATTTCTGACATAGGGATGTTAAGAAGAGTAAAAAAATTTTGAGTTTTCTATGTGGGTTTATCGGGGTATGGTTCATTCCCCGGCCATTGCTTCTTGCTTAATTAGCGTACCTTATTCTTATTTTGTTGCTCGGCTCGCTATTTATCTGAGCTGCCTCCCAAGTTGCCAGCCTTCATCTTCTCAACCGTGATAGCCTCGTTGGCAGTTGCATATTATTCACACCGATTTAGCAGGTCGGTGAGATTTCTAAGGGCCTTTTTCGCTAGGGAAAAGATGAGTCGCGTGTTCCTTATTCTAGCTGACAATGCGATGAAGACGACTGAGGGCTCGATGTCTTTTATTTTGAGGAGTTCAGCATTGAATCTTGTAATGAATGCTCAGAGGGACTCATCTTTTGCTGTTTGACAACTATCAAGTGGACAGCTATTTTCTCTTGCACTCAGCTACCTTGAAAGTGAGTGTAGAACCTGTCGCTAAGCTCTCTAAAGGAGTCGATGGACTGCAGGAGCTGGTTGTCACACCCCAAATTTATAATATGTAAAATTTCAGAGCTGACTAAACTAACACACATTTTATGTTCGGCCCAACCTAGAATTACTTAAGTGGTGTACGCCCTCACCAACCCCACCACCACCAATGTCACAAAATAATAATCAGAGTAAATTAAATAGCGGAAGTAAATAAGTCAACTGAGCTTCTAATGATAATTAAAATAAATTAAATAACATTGTATCAGAATTTATGCTTGTCCAATCAACTTCAACCAATAAACCATTCATAAAGCAGCCCTATAATACTAGGCCATCAAATAATATTGTAAAATGAAACAAAAAGTACATAAATCAAAACATAAGTCGTTACCAGCTTTCACATAATCTCTTCAACTTTTTTCTACTCGAACACACATGTGTCACACTTGCAATCAGCATCGTACGCATCTTCCTCCAGAGGTTGAACATCCAATATGTGCCATAGAAGAGATGACTGGGGCATTCACGAAATCATTAACCGTAGTACTTGCAATATCATCTAAAAAGAAGGCGTACGCAAGGGTGAGCTCTCCAACTTTGGCTCGTGAGAAAATAGACAAGTAAGCAAGCAAATGCATGATATTTTATTACACACACAAGGGTTTGGTATAATGTATACTAGTGCTAAGGTAAGGCCTGAACACGCTCACCAAAGCTGACCAAACCTCCATGCACAGGAGAGAATGGACACTCACCAGCCTGCACCAACAACCCTGGTGAAACCACGCGTCTCTTATATAGACTGTGATAAAGCAAAGGTCTGGTCAATGATGCTCTAATAAACATTGCCACCACCTCCCCCTTATCCCCTATCCATACCAACACCTAACCCCCTGTTGGCCAGGGTTGCATACATGGGTAATTCTACTAACTTTTTTTACATATCATCATATTTTACTCCCCTCAAACTCCCAGTAGGAATCCTAGTCTATTCATCACCCCCACTAGATGTTGTCATCCTACTAGGGTATGGGAACAATACATGGCATGTCACATCCCAATTCTGGACTAACCAGTGGTGTGATGAACCGTCATGAGAATCAACTGTTCAAACCAGGATCTCATAAAGACTGTGCCGACCATGTTAAATCAAAATATATTCCACAGTAATAATCAGAGATAATAAAGTAAATAGAAGAAGTCTTATTAATAATGAACTGAGGTCTAACATGATAAATAAATATTTAACAAGTTATCTCTAAGTAAGAAAAACATAATTATAACAACCTATTACAAATATCCAAATACGAAAGTTAAACACTAAGCGTAATCATAGTTGAAACACTCGCTTAATTAGTCATAATCGTCCTCTACAGCTTGCACATCCATAGCCGTCATATGTCCATACGTTGGTGCATCGATATAATCTTCGACAACAATACTTGCAACATCAGAAACTAAAAATAATTATGTACGCAAGGGTCAGCTTTCCAACTTGAGCTCAGTAAGTGAACAAAACAATGCAACAAACATATGCATGGATTCAATTAATATCTTTGGTCTTGTTTTTAAGTTTGAAATGTGCTATAGAAAGGATTGGCGGCCACCGCACCTCTATACAGGAGTGTGTGAATCCTCCCAATGGATCAAACACCATTGTCGTCCCACATGCACCTACCATGGAATAGAGATAGAGCTAAAGTGTTTGGATCACATACCGCCAACACTTCTCTTGATGCCCTACCTATACCAACATGTAAGCCCCTGTTGGCGAGGGCTTGCAAACTGGGCTCATAACTAACCAATCCTAATGCCATCCAATGTATCCAAGGCCTCACCCTAGCATCCCTCAATATGTCCATAGAGATAGAGCTAAGGCCCCCCGATAGAGTCAAAGACCATACGGTCCGAGACCACCTCCCCTGTTGCCCTATGACGTAATAGTTCTGCTAAAGTAATGGAGATACGATGATGTCAGTGGGCAAGACTTGAGTAGAGATAGAGCTAGAGTTTGGTGACCAGGCAGAACCATAATGTCACGTCCTCCCCCTGATGCCCCACTCGCATCTAACATACTAACCATACACACAATCACATGCTTATTCTTAGCATCATCATCATCATGTTATAAATAGACAATAATAAATATGCATGAGCAGAAATAGCAGTAATATTGGATGACATATGAGATGCACATTACAAGCATACAAGTATAGAATCATTCATTTCATTGGACAAATAAAATAAAATAGTTTGTAATTATCCAATTAGTTTAGGTCTTATTCCCTCACCTTTGATTGATGTTTGTTCCTCTCCCAAGTTTTAGAAGTCACTTTGAATCTATTGGGAGCCTAAACAATTAATGTATTTAAGTTAAAATTCGATTGTACCAAGTTACATTAATCAAAAACCTTGTTTGGTTTCAAAACATACTTACTGTTATAGTATGGTCGATCCGTGTGATCGATCCTATGGTCTCAATATATGCGACCATATGATGTATGGTCGATACCCTATGGTCGCACTATATGCAATCATACCTACGACCATACGTTTCTTAAATTCTTTCCAAATGGTTGTGGTCAACTCTCTTCTCATCCTATGGTAGACCATAGCTACGACCATACGTAGTCAGGTTAATTTTTACTTCTCATACGAGTTCCTCCTCTTGGCTCATCAATGGGATTCATCCTAAAATCATTCTATGGTCTTTAATCATAGTTTAGCCTTATCAATTATCCCTGTCCTACTCTCTATGATTTTCCATAGAAAACCTATAACCTGCATCATTGTATTAAGTTCCATATATCAATTTAAAAAGAACCTATTCTATCTGACCTACCCTATAGAGTCAAGTCCATACCTTAAGCTTGTTGTAGAGAGATAAAACTCTTATTTGCAAAAACCTTCCTCTTAACTTTCTTCTCCAAATCTCCTTCTCCTTCTCCTTCTCTCCTCTTTCTCTTTCTCTCTTAGGTTTAAGGTTTCAATTTATGTTCTAAAAGAGTGAGAGAGGCTAAGGGACATCCTTTATATAGAGAAAAACCTCCATATAGAGTCCTCTTTCAATTAGGAAAGAGTTCATCTCAAATTAGGAAAGTTTCCTAAACACGGAGTCGATTTTGGGTTCGTGTGGTCGATCGTGCAGTCGCATAATCCGTCGACCATATGTTTTCAAAATAGTACACCATACGCTGTACGGTCTCAATATGGTCTACCATACGTGCGACTGTACCCCTAAAAAATGCCACCGTATGTCCAAAATTTACTGGTTTTTAGTTTTTGACTAATTACTTCCACACAAACTTAAATAGTCAACCACACCAACTAAATTTGACTTGTTGCTTACCTCATCTTATGGTTTCTTCATACAATTGGTTCACTTGAGCCAATTATGATGGGAAGACCGATCACGACATGAGAACGTAAGGTTAGACCGGGTTCGTGGCGTGTGGGTCTTACATGGCAAGGTTAACCAAGTGAATCAGATCCCTCGATCATTGACCACTCCCTACAAGGCATAATCATCGTACACTTACAACAATCATAATTAGATGCAAATACATGCAAAAGCAATTATTGGATGAAATGTTATCACAATCAATCAATGCAACACAGACATACGCATAATCAGAAATACTCCAAAATTAAGTCAGAGGTTCCATTTCCTCCTTTGAAATATGATTAACGTTACTATTTTCAGTAAATGAGTTGCTCTTGCTTATGCATGTGTCACCTAGTATATGAGTTATAACATTAGTTACAATGTGTATTAAAATGAGCTTGATACAGGGCTTCTTAGGACCAACCGGTTGCAACATTCAACTGCAACAGTGTCGAGGCCAGTGTCGCTACCAGTTTCTCTGGGGCACCTTTCTGTTTTCAACCGGTTGCACATCTGGCTACTACAGTCATGTGACCAGTGTCGCAGCAAGTTGAATTACTAAGACTTCTTGAATGTATCTAGTCGCAAGTCCATAGCTATATCTTGCAACCGGTGGTCACGATCGGACCCTCCCCAAGAGGTTAGTTTGAGTATCTTGCCTATCCAGATGCTCAGATTTTGCCTCTAGGAGTCCCCTCTAGATCCAACTATGGAATTCTGTTATAGAAGTCTATCAAGGGATCGTTGGGTCTAGCATTCGACATGGATTTCCAAACCTATTCCAAGGTATTGTGAGGTTAATTAAGGATACACCTCCTACTCTAGTGTTTATTATCTTGGTTCTTATAACGTATGGACTCAAGGTATATTCCTGAGTCAATTTCACTGTAATCTTCCCTATAAGTTCAATCCATTAAGCAACTCCATTAAGGTTGGAAATCATGGTTTTCCTTGATGGAACTCAAACATTCACAATTTAAACTCAATGCAAGACAATATAGAGCTTACCGGTGGTGTTTTTAAACAAGTATATGATGGTGTCGAATAGATCCGGCAGTTTCCCAAGGTTGCTATTCCTTCTTAGCCTTTTCCTTCTTCCTTAACCCACCTCTCTTTAAGAACACACAAAAAATTCTTGGTAATGAGTACATACTTCAAAGAGATGGTTTGAGGGAACTTAGTTTTATGGGAGTCTCCCTGTAGAGATGAAACTCCTTGGAGAGTTGGAAACTGCTAGGAACTGCCAAGTGGCAAGCTGAAAAGTCCTAAGGGTTCTCTATTCCCTCAATCAACTTCAAAGTGGTTAGGAGTGAGATGGGACCTATTGGGGTCGTCCCTGGGTCCACAGCATATTCCCCCTCAAGCCTTGCAATGGAGCTTTAAATCTCACATTTGTGGGCAGGCTTTCTAGCCTTACCGGTCTCATCATCCGGCTGGAATAGTTTTGAGTTCCTTCGACCAGTGACAATGACCGGTGCCCCATTTAAGAGCACTACAGTCTAGAATTTTGACATATTTATTTAAGTAATCTGTACCTGATTCAAGCTGGCCTTTAAGCAGTCATTGGACCGGGTTTGCCAGCGGTGGAGAACCCTACCATGGTAAGAAAATCTGAGTTAGGTTGGGTTTTCTGGGAGTGGGTTTTACAACTCCTCCCTCTTAAAATAATTTCATCCCCATAATTTCTACTATCCGTAGTATTAAATAAGTATGGATATTTCTTCTTTATTGACTCTTCATCTTTCCACGATAGGTCTTCTTCGTGCTGGTTTTTCTAATTACCTTGACGTAATGAACATCTCGGTTCCTTAGGTGTTGAACCTTTCTATCCAAAATGGCCTGAGGCTCGAGTTCAAATGTTAGATCTTCATTTAATTTTGGAGGAACTGCCTTCAATATGTGGGATGGATCCAAGACGTACTTCTTCAACATGGATATGTGAAATACATCATATACACTTGACAGAAATGGCGGTAATGCTAATTGGTATGCTATTCCTCCATATCTCTTGATGATCTCGTATGGTCCCATATATCTAAGACTTAGCTTCTCTTTCTTATCGAAGGGCTTCGATCCCGTCAAAGGTGAAATCTTAACAACACCTTATTTCTTACAATAAACTCGATGTCCTTTCTTTTAACATCAGAATAGCTTTTATGACGAGTTTGTACGGGTTTGATCCTCTTTCTTATCAGATCGACTTCTTGACAAGTCTCTTGGATGAAGTCAGGTCTGATAATTCTTCTCTCACCTACTTTTTCCCAATACAAGGGAGTTCAGCATCTTCTTCCATATAAGGCTTTATATGGAGCCATGCCAATAATAGCTTGGTAGTTGTTGATGTAGGCAAACTCCATCAAAGGTAATTTCTCATACCAAGCTCTTTTGAAGTCAATGGCATAAGCACGGAGTGTGTTTTCTAGTATTTGAATGGTTCTTTCTGACTGACCATCAGTCTGAGGATGGAAAGCTGTATTGACTTTCAGTTCAGTAGCCATTGCATATTGTAGACCTTTCCAAAATTCAGAGCTAAATCTTAGGTCTTTGTCCGATACTATGCTTTGCGGCACACCATGCAGGCACACTATTTGATTTACATATAGTCTAGCCAGTATATCTATGGTATCCTAAGGTCTTATTGCTATGAAACCTACTGTTTTGGTGAGCCAGTCAACAATTACCCAAACATTATCCACCACTCTAGGTGTTAAAGGTAAGCTAATGATGAAATCCATGGTAATACAGTCCCATTTTCATTCAGGTACCGGTAATGGCTGAAGCAATCTAGAGGGTTTCGATTTGACTGCCTTTACTTGCTAGCAAGTTAAACACTTGTATATGAAGCTTGCTACATCTGCTTTCATTCCTCTCCACCAGACGATTTTCTTTAAGTCATGGTACATTTTAATACTTCCTGGATGAGCTGAGTAGGGGGCATTATGGGCTTCCCTCAACATCCTTTCTTTATTACCTTTAGCTGTTGCAGGAATACAAAGTCTCCCTCAAAATTTGAGTGCACTATCATCTAAAAGAGTGAAATTAAGGTCCAATCTCCCTCTCTGTAAGTCTTCTTTCAGTATTCTGAGGTAAGGGTCTGTCGGTAGCTCTCTCACTACCTTTATAACTTGTTCTACTTTTATCTGTAAGGTTGCAAACAGGCTTGTAAGTTTACAAATACCTTGCTTCTTAGGGATCCTTCTAACACATCATGTTTCTTTTGTGTCTTCTTGAGAGTGCTAGTCCGTGTTGTTTGCACTGAATTGGGTTTGGTCCCTTTCGCTGGTCTAGTTAGACTTTCAAGGCGTCAAGTACAACGTTAACCTTGCTTGGGTGGTTATGAAATCTCACAATCATAATCCTTTAGCAATTCGACCCATCTTTGCTATCTCATGTTCAAGTCCTTTTGAGTAAACAAGTGGGTAAGACTTTTATGGTCGGACTTGATCTGAAACTTCTCGCCATATAAGTAGTGTCTCCATGCCTTAAGAGCAAAACTACTGTTGCTAGTTCTAAGTCGTGTGTGGGGAAGTTTTCCTCATGTTTCTTCAGTTGGCATGAGGCATAGGCTATGACTTGGTTTCCTTGCATGAGTACACATCCCAAGCCTAGATTGGAGGCATCGGTATACAGGGTGAAAGGTTCATCTGGCTTTGGAATGGTCAATATGGGAGCTGAGACCAATTTATCCTTCAAGGTTTGAAAACCTTTCTCACATTGGTCTGACCAAATGAACTTTTTCCCTTTTTTTGTTAACTTCATCAGAGGTACAATGATCCTGGAGTAGTCCTCCACGAACCTTTGATAGTACCCGGCAAAACCCAAGAAACTGTGAATCTCAGTAACTGTCTTGAGTGCTTCCCAATTTATGATGGCTGGGATCCACTTTGATTCCTTCAACTGATACTATGTGATCTAGGAATGCCACTTGGTTCAGCCAATAGTCACATTTCTTAAACTTAGCATAAAGCGTCTTCTCTCTTAGCCTTTGCAATGCTTGTCGCAATTGCACCTTGTGTTCTTTTTCATTCTGAGAGTAGATTAGAATATCATCAATAAAGACTATGACTAAGGTGTCTAATATATCGTAAAACTCTCGGTTCTCGAGTTCCATGAACAATGCCAGAGTATTTGTCAGTCCAAATGACATGATTAGGAATTCGTAGTGTCCACCCCTATTTTGAAAAGCTGTCTTAGGTTTGTCACTCTCCTTGATCTTCAATTGATGGTAACCTGACCTGAGGTCGATCTTCGAGAACACCGCGTCACCTTGTAGTTGGTTAAATTAATCATCTATGCATGGTAGCGGATACCAGCTCTTGATGGTGAGCTTGTTTAATTCATGGTAGTCTATGCAAAGACACACACTACCATCCTTCTTCTTCACGAACAATACAGGTGCACACCACGGGGAGATGCTAGGTCTAATAAAATCTTTGTCCAATAATTCTTGTAACTGTACCTTTAATTCAGTAGGTGCCATTCAATATGGAGCCTTGGACACCGGTGCTAATCCTAATAGTAGGTTTATCACAAATTTTATTGCTCAATCTGGCAACAATCCTGGTAGATCTTTAGGAAAAACATCGAAAAACTCTTTTACCACCTCTAGATCTTCCAACTGAGGTCTATCTGTAGTGATATCTAAGACAAATACCAAAAATCCTACTCCCCCTGTAAGCACCTAACTTCCTTAAGTGTAGAGAGAAATAGTTTCCTTTTCTTGGGCTTCCTATCCCCTATGAATTTGAACGCCTTCCCATCACCTTCATTGAACAACAACTTCTTCTCTGCACATTGGAGACTTGCCTTGTGTAAAGATAACCAGTCCATACCCAAAATTACATTAAAGTCTGACGTGTCTAGTTGACTTAGGTTTGCATCTAGAGTTCTACCATCTATTTGGACTGGGCAGGGCCTTGGTATTCATTAAGAATTACTTCCACACCAAGATGCAATTGGACAACCAATAATGCTTGGAGGGGCTTTGCAATACCTTCTGTAAGACCCGTATTCCATTAATCCGGTCTAACCGTGTTGTGTCAAGTTTTTCCATCATAACCGACTCAAGTGAACCAATTGTATAAAGAAACCACAAAGCCAAGTAAGAAACCAGTCACTCATAGTTTATCTAGTCACTAGTGTTAGGTTGTCCAGTCCTCAGATTTGGTGACCGGTGAGTCAATCGGTCAAGCCCAGAAACAGACTCCTAGATTAGGAAAGTTTCCTAATTTGATAAGGTTACTCTCCTAATTGAGAGTTGACTTTGTATGGAGACTTTCTCTCTATATAGAGGACGTCCCTCTATCTTCTCCCACTCTTTTGATCAATCTCAAACCCTAGAGTTTAGAGAAAGAAAGGAGAAGGAGGAGAAGAAAACTTGGACAGGAAGGAAGCTTGAAGAAAGGAGGAAAATCTTTGTAGAAGGAGAATTGCCGATGGTTTCTAACTCTACAGCAAGCAATCAATGATAAGTCCTTTGTTTTGTAGAATGTTAGGGTGCTTAGGATGGAGATCCAGAATCACCATTAGTAGATCGACTCCATCATGATTCTATTACTAGATCTCTTGATAAACCTATAATGAACTGTAATGGTTAGAGTTACATTGAATGAGACCAATCACTAATGATTAATGGCCATAGAGTAACCCTAGGATGGATCCCGTCATTGAGCCGATGAATCGACTCAGAAAAAATTCAGAACGAAAGGCAAACCTAGCGTATGACTCAGGAGTTGTCTAGTCCCTTGATCGGTCGACCATATAGGAGACCGGTGAGGTGATCAGTGGCTCTCGGGAAGTATGACAGGGTTTGTCTAATGGACTCATCGGTCGTCAATGCAAGATCAGTGATTGGATAGGACAACACAGAAGACATATATTGGAGACCGGATAATGAGTCTGAGTGTCAAACTTGATGGAATGAAACCCTAATCTAAGTTCATTAATTGTTTTGGCTATCTAATAGTTTAAGATAGTTTCCAAGGAGTGGAAGAGGAACAAACATCATTCACAGGTGAAGGAACAAGACCTAAACTAATTAGTTAATAACAATCTACCTTTTACTTTTCTATTAATCTAATTTAATGCCATGCTTTATATGATTGTTTGTGCATCTCACATGTCATCTAATATCTGTTATATATCTGTTCATGCATATTTATTTATGTTTTTATTATGATATTGATGAAGAGGATAGGCAAGTACTTGTGTGTTTAGTGTGCTGAATGGGGAGAGGTTGTAGCATCGAGCCATTCATCACACTGACATTGTCGTATTGCTATTACTTTAGCAGAACTAGTATGTCATAGGGTATCAAGGGGGATAATCATAGTATGTGGCTATAAGCTCTGTCGGTGGACCCTAGCTCTATCTCTATGGTTGTATTAAGGAATGTTGGGGTAAGACCTTGGATATATGTGGATGACATTTTGGATTGGTTAGATATGAACCTAGTTTGCAAGCCCTCGCCAGTAGGGGCATACGTACTGGTATGGGATAGAGTATCAGGGGGAGTGCTAGCGGTGTGTGACCCATTAGGCTTTAGCTCTATCCCTATTTCTTAGTAAGTGATGTGGGGTGACAACAGTATGTAATCTATTGGTAGTGCTCACACTCTCGTGCATGGAGGTGTGGTGGCCGCCTATCTTTACCATAGCACATTGCAAACTTATACTAGATTAAAGATTTGAATTACATCATGCATATGTTTGTTGCATTGTTTTGTTTACTTACTGAGTTAAGTTGTGAGCTCACCCCATGATGTCGTATATATTTAGTTGAAGATGCGGGTACTACTGTGGAAGATTAGTTGAATGCACCATCTTATGGACACGTAGTGGCTTTGGACATACAAGCATTGGAGGATGAGCATGACTCATCATGCGAGTGTTTCCATTGTGTTTATGCTTAGTTTATTTTTCTTATTTTGACCTACGGATTGTAATCAGATATTTATTTATATTTTGGTTTACTTGGTGATAATTGGCTTAATATTTGTTTATCACATTAGACACGGTTCATCATTAATATAATTTTGTTATTTATTATTATCTCTGATTGTATAGAATGTGTATGGTTTGATTGTTGGCATGGTCTTATGTGTTCCTGAATTGAACCGTTGGTTCATATGACGGTTCATTTACACTTCTGGTTTGTTTAGAATTGACGTGTGACACCTTCAATACTTTCTCCGAAGGATGGAGACACAAAGGAGTGGGTAGCTCCTGAGTCGAAGAGTACCTTTGCTGGAACTCCCGCTATGGTTACAGTACCTATAGTAATTTTTAAAATTATCTTATGTACACAAATTACTAATGCAATAATTTAAAGTACATACCTATCACTATATCTGGGGAAGCCTCTCCTTCTTTGGTGAAAACAGCATACACCTTTCCCATCTGAGTTGCTTTAAAAGAGTGAGGCCAAGACATGGAAAAGTGCCCTGTCTGCCCACAATTGAAGTACTTGAGGTTGGTGACAGATGGAACAGCTGGACAATTTCCCATAGGTTCGGCCTTAGCTGCTGTAGGTCTTGCCGTGGTTTGAGTATTATGGAAAGTTTTGTTATTTGTCCTTCCGTCAGTAAAGTTAACTGTCTTCTTGTTGCTTCCTTTTTGTGCAAAATAGCCCTCCCTTAAATTGTCTTCGATGACCTTGGCTATTTTGAATAGTCTCAGAGTACACTTCCTTTCCTATGGTATCCGCAGTAGCTCGAATATTACCTCGTAACCCCTTGGTAAACCTGTGAGCCTTGGTCTCTTCCTCCTTATACTGGCTAGAGCAAAATAGAACAATTCTTTAAACCTGTGCTGGTAGTCTTCCACTGACTACTGTCCCTGTGACATATTTAGGTATTCTACCTCTTTCCTATCCTTGAAACTCCTTGGAAAGTACTTTTCGAAGAAGGCTTCTTTGAATATTTCCCAAGTTATTTGGGGATGCTTTACAGCTAAGAGAGGCTGAGTGGATTTCCACCATGTATTTGGTTCACCTTTAAGCATATAAGTGGTGCGAAGGATCTTTTCTTCTTCTGTGCAGACCATCATTTGTAGTGTCTTCTTAATGGACTTAATCCAAATTGCTGGTTGCAGTGAGTTATTCCCTATTCCAGTGAATTTTAGAGGTTTCATCTTCATGAACCTCTCAACAATTTTGGTTGGGTCGACCTGATGCGGTACCGGCATAATTGGTAGCTGGTTCTGAGTAGCTCTGCACTCCGGTTGGCTTCATTTGTAAACCTATCTTGACCTATTGATGTACCAACAATGTTAGCAATATTAGCTCCTGGCAGAGGGGCAGTGGTGGTGGTGTTCCCCTGATTAGCTATTCTTTAAGGTGCAAGTCTAGCTTTAGTATGGCTTTAATGTCATTCAAAAACTGTTGCTGCTCTCTCAACACCTCATGCTATTACTCTATCAGCATCTGACACTGCTCCTGACCCATAGTGTGAGCTAGGTTCCTCATAATTGTTGGAATATTCTCAAGAAAAGCTTCGGGTGGAGGCTGCAATGCAGTTTCCTCCTGAGTGTTCTCACCAAGAGACAAATTGAGAGGCTGTTCCTGTTCAGATTTGATCCATCACTTTGTTTGTTGGTGCATAAAGCGGAGCAGGTATTGGGTGCCATTCGTAACCAGTAATGATTCTTGAAATGTTATGTTAACACGGTTAGTGACATGTTCTAAGACAAGCAGTATGAGAGTAATATCGGAATAGAACATGTATGAAATAGCACCAAACATATAAATAGCTAATTCCAAATGATGCTCATATTTAATCAAATTTTTGTTTATCTGGTTGCAGTATTCGGTTTCAAAAATTGCAATCGGAACCTGTGATCAAAAGTCTTTCAGAGTCTTTTGGAACTGTAAGACCCGTGTCAATCTAACCCAGTCTTACCACCTTGAACCAGGTTCACCCATCATGGTCGAGTCAAATGGACCAAGGACGTGAAGGAGATCGAGATCCCAGGTATCAAATCGACCCAAAAACACTTAAATTAGGGGAAGGGTCGCATACCCAACTAAGCAGGGTTGGACCTCCCAAAACAAAGAGTCAGACCCTTAGTTTTGAAGGGAGGGTCGGACAGCTTAAGACCCTAGGGTCGACGGGATCATCGACCCTCCCATCAACCCTCGGATCCTGCCGAAAATAGAAACTATGAAATTTCAAGATTTTCGATTGGATTCCTTCCTAATCTCAAAGGGACTTATTTTAGGATGTTTATAGCCTATTTAAAGGACGTCCCTAAGCCACTTTTACTCCTTTCACAACCCTAATTGAATTGAGAGAAAGAGAGGAGAAGGAAAAGAGGAAGAAGAGAGGCAAGGAAGAGAACCTAGCAAAAAGGAGAAGAGTTGCAGAGAAAGATTAATCTTCTCAGGTATGGATACTAATTCCATGAGTTTCTACAGACCTTAGGATAGTTATTGGAGAGAGAGTGATCTCGGAGAAACCCAAACCATCCATTCATGGTTAGGTTTTCATGGAAAATCCTAGGAGAATACATGAAAGCCATCTAGGAGGATGATTCATGGTTTTAGACCATGGAATGAGTGTTGAATGGAATGTAGAGGCAAGCCATAGGACCCCAAACACGAAGAATGGATTAAAAGTGGAAATTAGACCAGAGTGCACCGAGGGTCGCACCCAGGGTTGATAGGCCATCCGACCCTAGGTGTTTCTGACCATCGACCCTCAGCATTCGGGAAGTCCAAAAAGAGGGGAGGGTCGATAGACCCATCGACCCTAGCATCGACCCTAGCATCGACCCTCAGTTAACAGAATGGTTTTTAAATCTGGAATTAATTCTAATTAAATTCTATCGACTTTGTTAGGTCTTCTAGCAATATAATAACACTGTAAAGGTGATTCTAAAGCTTGGAAAAGTATCTTATAGCAAGCTAAGGCGAGGAACCTTAACTCCAAACTAAATTGGTTAATAATAAACTGTTTTCTATTTCTTGAGTCCTATGCTATGCTTGATTCTATGGGAATATGTTTGTAATGTGCATACAGCATGCCATCCAATATTTCTATTACTTGTTCATGCATATTTACTTTATTGTTTATAACATGATGATGATGATGATAGGAATAGGCATGTGCTTGTATGTGTGTGGTTGATGTGCTTGAGGCGAGCGAGTATCAGGGGAGGTGTGATGAGAACGTCAATAAACGTTAACCTTTGGCGGGTCTCAGCACTTTAGCTCTATCTCTAATTCAAGTCTTGTGCATTAGCATCGTCGTATCGCCATTACTTTAGCAGAACTATTATGTCGTAGAGTATCAGGGGAGGTGGTCTCGGTCCTTGTAGTCTTTGACTCTACTGGGGGGCCTTAGCTCTATCTCTATGGACATTCTGAGGGATGCTGGGGTGAGGCCTTGGATACACTTTTGGCATTAGGATTGGTTAGTTGCAAGCCCAGTTTGCAGCCCTCGCTAACAGGGGCTTACGTGTTGGTATGGCAATATATAGCAATAAACGTTAACCTTTGTTATATACTGTTCATGGTTGGGTGCATGTGAGTTGACGATAAACGTGATCTTCGGGTAACGTCACACACTCGTGTATAGAGGCGGAGTCAATAAACATGACCTTTGGCTACCTAAACCTTTCTATTGCACACTGCAAACTTTAAACCGGACCAAAGATATAAATTGATGTGCATGCATATGTATTGTTGCATTATTTTGGCTACTCACTGAGCCGTGATGTGTGTTTACCCCTCGACGTCGAATATTTTAGTTGATGATGCAGGTTATACCGTTGAAGACTATATGAATGCGTCTACGTACGGGAACGTGGCAGCTATGGAAGCTGGAACTGAAGTAGATACACACGACTCCTCTTGCGAGTGTAACTCGTGTGTATTTGATTAGATATTTTATAGATTTCTTATTTGGATTTATTAAGACATGTATTTGGTATTTAAATATTTATGTCTCAGTTGAAAACAGAATATTTGCTATTAAATTATTGATATCATCTTAGTTCTCAGTTCATGTTATTATAAGACTTCCGCTATTGTGTATTTACTCTGATTGTGATTACGGATGTGTGTAAGTTTAGATAACGCGGGGATAGCCTATTTGAGATCCTGGTTGAACCGTTGGTTTATTAGTGGTTCATCACACCATTCTGGTTAGACCAAAATTGGGGTGTGACAGGAACTGTCTGATCGTGACATCCGGTTGTAACAGTAACGTGACCGGTGTCTCAACCGATGCCAATACTGAGAGCACCAAAGCCCAAAATGTGGGATATCTGATCGCGGCATCCAGCTGCAACCTCCATCAGGATTCGCGACCGGTTGGTGTAATTTTTCCCTCCAATAAATCCCACATGAGTTTTGAAAATCTTTCTTGTCTTTTTGACTTTCCTCCCAAGCTACTGGAGCTCTATTTTCACCTCTGGACGTTGGATTCTCACATTCGGTGGACTCCCAAACATCGATACTCCAACCAAACTCCTCCTACGTCAATCAAAGGTATGTTTCCTTTGACTTCCATGGCAAAATTCCTTTCTGGGGTTTAGGAATGAATGGAATAAACCCTAGCTCCCTCTTTATTGAGTTTTTCTTCTCAACTCAATGCAAGCATGTTTTTATTCATTCAAATGTTTTCATGGTGCCTTTCTTGTGGTCATTAACTCTCTATTTATATTTCCCTTGGACACACCACATGAATCATGCAAAATTGGATTTTTTTTCCTCTATATTTTTTTATATGATTGGATGCTACCATAGTAATTCTCACACCCCGTTCTTGATGTATCTGTACTATAAAATGCAACGGGATCTCTCCATCCTATCAAGGGATAAGAAATCCCCTTCTAGGAACGTAGGTCATGGTATTCCACCAATCAACCCCAAGCATTTTTTTATAACATTTCAGAGTAACATAAACATTTCTAAATTTCATTCCCAACTAAAACATTTATAAAGAAACCAAAAAATGATTATGAAGCAGAGGTCTTGTAAATTTAAAACTAATTATTATATGCTTACATCTAAAGACTTAAACTAAAATCATCCTAGTTATTCAAAGTTCTCATAATTATTAAAATCCAAATAAAACCTTAAACACTATCTCAAATCCAAAGTGATTAAAATAATTATTCAATTATCCAGAAATAATCCAAATTAAAGTAATAACCATTGTTCAAGGCTTATTCAAAATGTAAACCCAGAATAGTAAAATCTCAAAGCCAAAGTAATAATGAAATAGACACATCCTAAGCCTATAAGTAACTCTACACATCGCATGACGGATTAGAGACATCTTCCTCAGGTTCATTGTCTTCATCCTCCACGGTAGATGAACGGTTACGTGAAGCATCAAGCGAAGAACCTGCAACATCTAAAAAGTAGTTTGTGCGCACAAGGTAAGCTCAACCACTGAGCTTAGCAAGAAAATTAAACGTGCAACAAGCAAAAGCATGTAACTATCAACTACGGTTAGGTATGATAACTGTAAATGCCAGCTCAAAACAACCCACGTATGGAATCTCCAGGATACACGAGTCATCCCCATCAGATGATGCCACCTCACTCGACATACAGCACCACCCCTAAGTATGGGTATGTTGTTTAGGTCCCATACATGACTGCAAGTCATTCCAAGCCCGTATTACGCCAGCCACTTGCGGAAGTGATAATCCCATTAGTCAACTCGCCCATCCATCCACACTACGTCTGGTATGGGGAGCATCGCAGCTATGTTCATACCACCCTTTATTGAACCCATGCCATTACATAACCCCCTAATGGCCAGGGGTACAGTTATACGGGTGATTAAAGTTCGACTAACCAAATCCACCTAATTAGCCATATTACTGGACCGTAACATCACCAAGCTCCTGACCCTATCTAAGCCCCTACATAGGACATCATGACTTGGCTAAGTTATATATGATCAATGCAAAGTAGTATCAGTAAGAAGTGATGCAAGCTTCTCATTCTACCCACCTTCCTCTTTATGGATTTAACCAGACATCATGAATCAAACATGGATCAGTTGCCTTTGTGGAAAGGTAGTGAGTATCCTATTCCACTTACCCTCTAATCCCTACACAACACTATTGATCCCAAACATAAGGATGCATATGCATGATCACACAAGACAGTATATTGGATGGCATGTTATCACATAAAAACATGTTATCAATCTCACACCATCACACAGCATAATCAAATAATGAAACATATGCATCCAAGAGGTTTAGTTCCCTTACTGAAAGATAGAGAGTAACCTATAGTAAATCCGATCAGGTAGCTACCTACCATAATCCTCGTAGCTCTATCAAGATCATAACAACAATACTCATTAATGTATTATCCAATAGAGTTATTCCAGTTTTTCTTTAAGCTTATTATTCTGGTGTTTACAATGTTATATGCTTGCTTGATAACTCAAGCCTAACTTATATTGTCTTATTATCATAGCATAGCATTAAGATTCTTTTGTTGTTTACCTCATTCATTACTGTTCATAGTATTAGGGTACTTTTAACCTAAATAGACCTTCTATCCACACGAAACAAGTAACTAGTGGGTTGGTTCCCATAAGATAGCATGCTCATTAGGTAGAAATCACCTTCTATTAGCTTTAATACTAAAAAGGACTTCTTCTAATGAAATCAGGGGTGTTCTAGCACCATGCAAGGGTTAGGATATTAGATTTTAAGGTTCAACACTTATTGTCCAAAGGTTTCTAGCAATTCACAGAGTGATAGTAAACAACTAAATAAGTTATTAGGTTACCAAAAGAAATAGCAGGGAATACATAGCTATAAACATGACTTTAGGGATCCAACCCCTTAATTAGGTTTCTAAAAATCCCAGAAAGTCACTGACCAAAGATGGTCAACAACGGAGTTTAGAATCCAGTGCAGCACATGGCATTGACCTCAGGATATGACCACCAGGCATGCGGCACGTGCCATCAACCGCATGCTTTTATGTGGTCGTTTGATAGTGCCAGCACCCCAAAAGGGTTGCCTAGATCCTGTAGGTTGGGTTTAAGGTCTCAAATCACAGAGACAATACATGGTTGGTCGTTGTGGAGTGTAAACCAAACTGTACCTCTGGCATTCATGAAACATAAAGGGTTTTACTTTAAGGAAATTTCAAAACTGGGTTCTTAGCCCTTAAATAATTCAACATAAATTATAGAAAGTAATTGGCCAAGTATGGCCGGAATCCAATGTTGGAATGACGTGAGGCTGGTGGCATCAAACACACACCTCGACATATTTGTCGTGTTGCACATCCCATCAATTGCACGTCGAAACGTGGTCCGACGGCCACCAATTTTCTCCAATGAGTTCCTCATATTTTTTCATTTTGAATAAGAAGTTTAAGCTCCTAATTCAACTTCTACACAAAGTTATGGATACCGTTTCAATTTGACAGTTAACCGACACAACAGATCTGGTTTTGAATGTTATTCCCAGGTTGACACTGAGAGAGGGGGTGAATCAGTGACCACTAAAAATCCTTTTCCACTATACTGGTTTGATCTGCTGCTATGGACAATGCTGCCAAGAGCTGTTGATCAATTTGTGCTATGCTGCCTTGAGCTGATTACTTGGGACTTTCTCACAGACAATCTGTCAAACACATTTCATGCACACACCAACTACACACCCACAAGTATCCATACCAGGGGCTTGGCCTGCCATGTGTATACACCCAGACCTGCAACACACAGACTTCTAATCCATACTCACAAGCACATACATAGGACACACAATATAACGTGGTTCACCAATCACACACTGTGATGGCTACTCCACGGGGCAATACCCTAACCAGGCTTTCGTATATACCCAATACTCAACAGTAATGCTATGGTTGCACCCACAACCCCGATGCTACAACATCAACCGCATTCACAGCTACAACTATGTCTTAGGCACCAACCCCAACTCCAGTCAAGCACCCACTTGACAAGTCATACAATATGTATATCAAATGATTACAAACCCTTCCCATATAGCACTGATACAGTAAATAGAGTTTGTGTGCGAGTTTACCTCTCGGTCTTGCTCACTACTAATGCAAGCCTCTCTGTGGTAGCATTTCGGCCTCCTCTTGGACTGCATAGCTCATTCTTTACCACAAGGGCTCCATTGGACACTCACAGCAGGTCCACACACTCTCTTCAAGCTTCAACGAATCTTTCATGGCCTCACATAGGCAGTAGGAGTTTCTCTCTCTCTTGGAGAAGCTTCAATGGAGGGTTTCCTTCAAAATCGCCATTAGAGGCCTTCTGCTCGAGTTCAAACCACTCCCAAAGTCTTCCATCATGAAATACCTTCAGTTTGACATATTATAAGCCTCAATCCGAGATCGGACGGCGGAGATATGATCAAAAGAAGTTCAGCGAACCACAACATTCCAAATGGAATCTTTCAGCATGATTCTATGAGCCGCGACACACCTTATCGCCGCCCTCGCTGATGTACCATACGCCGCTGTCGTCTTCTGATTGGCGGAGAGGGCATCTATAGTTTTAGACCACTGGATCGGTCTCTTAATGGCGGGATCTCTTCTGAACCATCAGATCGATCAGATCCCGTCAGTGAAACTCGGCATCTATACAATCCTTCAAATGGGAATCTTTGGCACAGCTGTATCATGCGCGCGCTACACTATATCTTGGGCTCGGCTCCATGCGACAAGAATCACGGCATTAAGTTGCCTCCTGCCAATGGGAAGCATCGCGCAAGCATCTGGGCGTGAATTCTGTGCTACACCTGATCCCGCCTTTTTGAGGATCGTCAATCTGGAATATTGTTGTCGTGGCTTGATCCGAGCCACCCATATCGAACATTCCCCTTTATAAAATGATCAAAATGCCCTTATTAATATACGAAATGGCCTCTGTAATCTGAGTATCACCTGCAGGGTTTTGGATTCCAGTAGGGTCCAAAACTGCTGCTTTGCTATATTAGGTCGAACTACTTGCGTGCATGCAGACTGCCTCCTTGCGCTGGCTTGCGACGCCCGTGCGGCATCGCTTGCGGTGCTGCTTGCTGCCGAGCTTGGCTTGCAGCATGGCATGGCACGCATGCGCTTGCTGCTGTGCGCATGGCCCCTGCTGTGCTGTGCGCATGGGCTTGGCTTGCATGGCTGTGCTTGCTTGCATGGCCTGCTGGCCTGGTGCTGCGGGCATCGACCCTGCTAGCCTGGGCTGGCTGCCACGCTGGCCTGACCACCCAAGGTGGGACCCACCTGGTCCCCACCCACTCTCTCTCCTCTTTTTCTCTCTCTTCTTTCTCTCTCTTCTTTTTCTCTCTTCATCTAGGCTTTCTCATCAGCTGAACTGCATTCTCTTCCACTGCTGCATCAACCCAATCACCCTGTCTTGACTGCCCCGTCACCCTATCTATCAGAGAGTCCTACAGACACTCTCTCTCCTCTTTTTTTCTCAGATAGGAGCTTTCCACCTGTCTGACCATGCTTGTTGCTGTCTGGACTCTGTCTGTTGTGCCTGCTAAGCTGTCCACTCAGTCTACTGTGCTATCCACTCAGTCTGCTGTGCCTGCTGAGCTATCTGTTAAGCTGTCCACTCTGTCTGTTGTCCACTCAGTCTACTGTGCCTGCTGAGCTGTCCACTCTGTCTGCTGTCCACTCAGTCTACTGTGCCTACTGAGCTGTCTGCTGAGCTGTCCATACTGTCAAACCATGCATGCT
This sequence comes from Protea cynaroides, assembly GCA_028583415.1. NCBI lineage: Eukaryota > Viridiplantae > Streptophyta > Magnoliopsida > Proteales > Proteaceae > Protea > Protea cynaroides. Next base: position 14,481,464 of record CM053266.1, read on the forward strand.
ATGCTATATACATGTTCTGCTTTTCCTTCTGTCCTCCTGCATGTCATGCTGACATTCTCTCTCCTCCATATCATCCTGCCAACTGTCTAGAGGTTGCCAACAATGACAACACACACAATACAAAGTTGCTGACAACATCACAACTTGGCCAAGGTTCCAACAATCTCCCCCTTTGGAATTGTTGGCAACCTACCTATATGATATCTCCACAGATATCAAGTACTAACACCACACAGCCTTTCTCAGCCTTTCTCTCCCCCTTTGACAATAAGTCCCAAAGGGCATAGCCTCACCTGTATAGACTACCCTTAGAAATGCTCCCCCTTCATAGGTGCTCTTCCTTCATAGGAACTCTTCTTACATAGCCTCATCTGTGGGAGTGCCCATCGCATCTTTCCAATCCCACAGATGAAAGATGATGCTGTGTAGACATCAACTCCCCCTTTCATCATTGCTCCCCCTATATCAGAACTTCCTTTGAATGGACTCACCTATAGGAGTGCCCACCGCATCTTTCCAATCCCATAGATGAACAAAGATGCATTTCAGAAACCAATTCCCCCTACATCTGTACCATCTCCAAAGAACTAAGAGTCACAACTCTTAACTTGACTTTGAGAGACACTCAACTGAGTTCTTTGAGAAGATCTTTCTGAAGACATCTGCCACTTAATCACCACTGACTGTAGCTACTAAACTCTTCTTCTGCTTTGCTAGGCCACAAAACCTTTAAAAAAAAGCATGCACTGCCACTAGTGCCCTTTTCTGTCATCAACATACTTGGCCAAGCACATAGCTAGTAGACAATCAGTTTTTTGAAAGAACATACATGTTTCCCTGTGTTCTTGTCCCTTGTGCCATTACTCTCCCTTTTTCAACATTTTTTTATCATAAAACCATTTTTGGTGAAGGTTATTTCATTTCCTTGATCACAAACTTGACTCACACTCAAGAGATTGTGTTTCCGGCCATTGACTAGTAAAACCTTCTGGGATTTCAATTGTGCACTGTAGATGTTGACTGTTCCTCTTCCTTTGATCCTTGCACCATCATTGTTTTCAAATCTAACTGAACCACCTGCTTCAGCATTTAGACTTGAAAAAATCTTTCTATCCCCTGTCATGTGAGTGGAGCACCCACTGTCCAAGATCCATGGTGTAGGTCTACTTTCAGCTTTAGGAGTTGTTTGTAAAATTAAGGATTTATTTCCCTTTTTCTGGCTCTTCTCAACCCATATTGCCTTTTCTTTCACTGTGATGGGTTTTCTTGCCTTTTCTTTCACAACTCTCTCTTCTCTTTGAGCTGGTCTTCTGGGAGTATTTCTTCTCATGTTCTCTCTTGGTTGCCTTTGATATGAAAGGAGTGTTTGACAAGTTCTGGCTATGTGACCATATTTCTGACACCTGAAGCATTCTATCTTGTCTTCTGCCAAAGAAGCAAATCTGTTCCTGCTTGTGAACACTGGAGGTCTCTTCTGTCTTCTGCTCTCTGCCACTCTATGCCCATATGCATCACAGCCATGATAGTACCCTCTGAAGCTCTCTCTTTGCCTGAGATTTTTGCCTTGCTTCCTCTGCTTGTGCTGGTTGACTGTATTGATGCTATCTCTGCCAGTTCTGTTCTCAGCTTGCTTCTCAACATGTGACCTGATCTATTTTGCTCTGAAAAACACAGTGGGGTTCTCAACAAACCCTTGACCTTGAGCTTTTTCTGTCCTCTGCTTCTCATAACCAAGCCCAGACTTGATGTGAGATGACCTTTGGTAGCTAAGAATTTCATCCAGAATATTCTCCTCTTCAATTTGTGAGCAGTCATCCTCACCCTCTTGATCTGTTGCAGTCTTCTCCATTGATTTTAGGATAGTTACTGATGGAGCTGATGTTGTTGCTTCCATGTAACTCCTGTTCTCTCTCACAGAGCTTGCGAGCTCAGTTTTTAGTCTGAGAATCTCTTCCTCAAGTTTTGCACATTCATCTGATTTTGAGGACAACTCATAATTCAGATCAGATGCTATCTTCTTTGATTCTTCAATGGTGACTTGCAGTTGACTGATCAACTCAGTTGCTTCATTATATTGATCATTCAATTTTTTGTTCTTTGTCCTCTCAGTTCTGAGATCTTTAAGAGTTGAAAGCAACTCTCCTTCAAGATCAATTTCTTCTTCAAAGTCATGTTTCCTCTTTGATTTTTTCTTCTTCCCTTGAGGCTCATCAAGAAGGACCATGAAGAGGGCCTCATCATTATCATCCTCTGTTGATTCATCTGAGGAATATTCATTCTTCCTTGTAAGCAGACTTCTCTTCTTGGGCACATACTTTTTCTTTCCTTTTTGGTCTTGACTCTCTTTGGGTTCTTCATCATCAGAGTCATAAAATTTTCCCTTTTTCTGGCACTTGGACGCAAAGTGTCCTAGGCCTCCACAGTTAAAACATCTCATGGTTGACTTGCCTTTGTACCTGTCACTCCTTTTCTTCAACTTTCTGGTAAGATAAGCTATAAGCTCATCATCTGAGTCATCAGAATCACTATTGTCTTCTGATCTTGACTTCTCTGCTGGTTCTTTAATTTTCAATTTCTTTATAGCCTCAAAAGCAGCTTCTTTTTCCATTGACACTGGGTCTATCATTCTCATCTCATAAGTGGTCAGGATGTCATGTAGCTCATCAATGGTTAGACTGTCCAAGGTGGTTATTTCTACAAGTGCAGACACCTTTGCATTATACAGCTTGGGCAGTGTTCTCAATACCTTCTTGACAACATGGACTTCCTTCAGCTCTTTCCCCAGTGCTCTGATTGCATTGGTGACTTCATTCACTCTGTTGAGATAGACTTCAATGGTTTCTCCCTCGGTCATCCTCAGACTCTCAAACTGTGATCTAAGGATTTGTAGTTTTGCCTCTTTGATCTTGCTATCTCCCTCATATACACTCTTTAGCTTGTCCCAGATTTCTTTGGATGTAGGACAGCTGATAACTCTAGTGAGCTTATTGCTCACAAGTGAAGCCAGAAGGGCTGTGACTGCCTTGGCATCATTTTCTCTCTTCTTCATCTCCACTATATCAGTGATGTCTTCTGTGGTGTGCTTGTAGCCGTTCTTCACTGCTAGCCATACTCCATAGCCTTGAGCTATCAAATATGCTTCCATTCTCACTTTCCACACACTGTAGTTGGCCCCATCAAATATAAGAATTCTTCCATTCTTGCGGTGGTCTTCACTGGATGCCATTTCTCAGTCTCAATTTACTGTCTGTACCCGAAGCTATCAGTCTTCTTCCCTTGGGAACTCAGCTTTGATACCAATTGTTATTCCCAGTTGACACTGAAAGGGGGGGTGAATCAGTGACCACTAAAAATCCTTTTCCACTATACTGGTTTGGTCTGCTGCTATGGACAATGATGCCAAGAGCTGTTGATCAATTTGTGCTATGCTGCCTTGAGCTGATTACTTGAGACTTTCTCACAGACAATCTGTCAAACACATTTCGTGCACATACCAACCACACACCCACAGGTATCCATACCAGGGGCTTGGCCTGCCAAGTGTGTACACCCAGACCTGCAGCACACAGACTTCTAATCCATACTCACAAGCACATACATAGGACACACAATATAACGTGGTTCACCAATCACAAACTGTGATGGCTACTCCACGGGGCAATACCCTAATCAGGGTTTCGTATATACCCAATACTCAACAGTAATGCTATGGTTGCACCCATAACCCCGATGCTACAACATCAACCGCATTCATAGCTACAACTGTGTCTTAGGCACCAACCCCAACTCCAGTCAAGCACCCACTTGACAGGTCATACAATATGTATATCAAATGATTACAAACCCTTCCCATATAGCACTAATACAGTAAATAGAGTTTGTGTGCGAGTTTACCTCCCGGTCATGCTCACTACTGATGCAAGCCTCTTTGTGCTAGCATGTCGGCCTCCTCTCGGGCTGCATAGCTCATTCTTCACCACAAGGGCTCCATTGGACACTCACAGCAGGTCCACACACTCTCTTCAAGCTTCAACGAAGCTTTCATGGCCTCACATAGGCAGTAGGAGTCTCTCTCTATCTTGGAGAAGCTTCAATCGAGGTTTTCCTTCAAAATTGCCATTAGAGGCCTTCTGCTCGAGCTCAAACCACTCCCAAAGTCTTCCACCTTGAAATACATTCAGTTTGACATATTATAAGCCTCAATCCGAGATCGAACAGCTGAGATATGATCAAAAGAAGTTCGGCAAACCATAATATTCCGAATGGGATCTTTCAGCATGATTCTATGAGCCGCGACGCACCTTATCGCCGCCCTCGCTGAAGTACCATACGCCGCTGTCGTCTTCTGATTGGCGGAGAGGGCATCTATAGTTTTAGACCACTGGATCGGTCTCTTAATGGCGGGATCTCTTCTGAACTGTCAGATCGATCAGATCCCGTCAGTGAAACTCGGCATCTATACAATCCTTCAGATGGGAATCTTCGGCACCGCTGTATCATGCGCGCGCTACACTGTATCTTGGGCTCGGCTCCATGCGACGTGAATCACGGCATTAAGTTGCCTCTAGCCAATGGGAAGCATCGTGCAAGCATCTGGGCGCGAATTCTGCGCTACACCTGATCCCGCCTTTTTGAGGATCTGGGCGCGAATTCTACGCTTGATCCGAGCCACCCATATCGAATATGCTCCTTTATAAAATGACCAAAAAGCCCTTATTAATATACGAAATGGCCTCTGTAACCTGAGTATCACCTGCAGGGTTTTGGATTCCAGTATGGTCCAAAACTCCTGCTTCATTGCGGCATTAGGTCGAACTACTTTCGTGCATGCCGACTGCCTCCTTGCGCTGGCTTGCGGCGTGCGCCCTGCATCGCTTGCGGTGCTGCTTGCTGTGCTGCTCGCTGCCGAGCTTGGCTCTCGACATGGCACGGCACGCATGGGCTTGCTGCTGTGCGCATGGCCCCTGCTGTGCTGTACGCATGGGCTTGGCTTGCATGGCTGTGCTTGCTTGCATGGCCTGCTGGCTTGGTGCCACAGGCATCGACCCTGCTGGCCTAGGCTGGCTGCCATGCTGGCTTGACCAACCAAGGTGGGACCCACCTGGTCCCCACCCACTCTCTCTCCTCTTTTTCTCTCTCTTCTTTCTCTCTCTTTTTTCTCTCTCTTTATCTAGTCTTTCTCATCAACTGAACTGCATTCTCTGCGACTGCTGCATCAACCCATTCACCCTGTCTTGACTGCCCAGTCACCTTGTCTATCAGAGAGTCCTACATACACTCTCTCTCCTCTTTCTTTCTCAAATAGGAGCTGTCCACCTGTCTGACCATGCGTGCTACTATTTGGACTCTGTCTGCTATGCCTGCTGAGCTGTCCACTCAGTCTACTATGCTATCCTCTCAGTCAGTTGTGCCTGCTGAGCTATCTGCTGAGCTGTCCACTCTGTCTGCTATCCACTCAGTCTACTGTGCCTGCTGAGCTGTCTGCTGAGCTGTCCACACTGTCAAACCATGCATATTGTTCTGTATACATGTTCTGCTTTTCTTTCTGTCCTCCTGCATGTCTTGCTGACATTCTCTCTCCTCCATATCATCCTGCCAATTGTTTAGAGGTTGCCAACAATGACAACAAACATAATACAAAGTTGCTGACAACATTTTAACTTGGCCAAGGTTCCAACATTAAATTTCAGATCCGACCTCGAGTCATTGGATCCACTATTGAATCTTAGTCCTGGTCTCTTTTAGTCATCTTAGGCCACTCTAAGGTCTCTAACAATTTATTTACATTTCTACTCAGTTCCATTGGTTTATTATTAAGCTATCTTTTGCATTGGATGTACTACTATTCACGGTTTTATCTTGTGGACAGTTGTTCATATAGATCAAGGCTTCACCATTACTAGTGATGGTCATTCTGTCCTTTGGTTTGATTATGAAACAATGCCATTACAGTGTATGGGAAACTAAATGGTTAGATATTAGTTTATGATACTTCTTTTTGATGTCTGTTTCATCACAGGATTCGTTTCAAGAGGTATTTGCAGCCTATTTACATATGAAAAGAGGGTTACCTGCTGGGATCTCTTTCGCCTTCCCGTCCTCCAGCAATCGACTCGATGATCCAGAGGTACGCTCCTTTCCTCTCTCTCTCTCTCTCTCTCTCTCTTTGTGTTTCCCTTCTCTGAGAGGCTGTAATTGGAGGAACTCCTCCTCTCTTTTCTTCTTCTTCTTTCTCTCATTTCTGTCTTCTCTCTCAGTTCGTGTGTCAGAACCTCCCTCTCAATCTTTTGGTTTAATCGAGTGAATGGGATAATAGAGATTAGAAATCTCTTCTTACACAAAATCGGTAAGATGTGATCCCATGATGGTAATGGGCATGATTTTCCTCCCTCTCTTTCCATTCTCAGTTCATGCAGGATCAGATTACCATGGATAAGCCGTTGGTAATAGGCTTTCCATGCACTGAGAGAGTCTAGATTTAAATCGGTGGGAATTGCCATTAGATAATCACCAAGTTAGATTCGCACCTAGAGGTATAGCTGGACATGTGCGGTTGGTGTACTGCCGCACCACCCATGTCTCCAGCCGGACCTTCTTTTGGGTCTGCCCGTTGAGGTGCGAGCATGCCTAGCACTCGGTGATCGCATGAGCTAGGTCCTAGACTTCTCTTAGTATACTTTTGTGTTCTCTATTAGTCAGATAGCAGTTCTATGTCACCTCATGATTATGTTCTCATCTTCGGTCGTGTTGTTACGATATGTTCATACGTGGGAAGATCCGACACATGCCCAAAATTGTCAGATCGTAACGGGGTTTGGGCATGGGTCTTACAATAATTTTTATATCGCCACACCATGCTCTACTACAATTTTCTTGTACTTTCCATGGCTTTCAAATGTAAAACATGCCAAATTCTTTCTCTTGTTTGTATACTCTATTTCTAATGTTTTTTCCATCTCCTCGACAATTTTCCTCCCAATGATTTTCTCATTTTCCATCAATGCCTATTTTTCAATTACATGGATTCATTAGAACTATCACCTATCAATTCTACTATCATTGTTAACTCAGCCATTGTGCTTGTTTAAAAATATTTTTCATATGTTTCTTTTGTAGACACATGGCTACAAGGAAGAGTTCACAGGTTCCCACTCCCTCAATGTTGGATGAAGTATGGTTTTGTTCACTGGGAGTGTAAGAGTCTTACCCAAGGTTTAAGAACAAACTTGTAGAGGCTAGCAGGTGGGTGGTATTCGAAGAGTTAGAGAGGTTCGATGTTCGGGCGACCTTTGATGCTATGGGTTGGTCCCCCATTCTTCGAATCGGTTTCATCACCAAGCCTGACTTGGGGAGAATGTTTTATTGTAACCTCCGAGTGGAAGGTGGGTTGGGTGAATTCGACTTGGTGTGAGACCTTCACCTTTTTAGTTGAGTCATGGGTGTTGAAATTTCCTTCAACACCGACCAACTGGCGGGACTCTTTGGGATTTCTATGGATGAAGATGTGGTCTTCGGCAGCTCAAAAGAGAATGATTTTCTGCTAGAGAGCATGAGAGTAGAGATTTGGAACCAAATCCTTATTCTTGGCCAGCGGCATTAGTGTGCCAATTATTGTCCCTTACCCAAAGTTTATTGCAGGATATTGTAGTACAATATCGTTCCTCAGGGTGGCCACTATAACAAAGTATCTACCTTCTACCAGTTCCTCACTTATCACCTGGTAACTAGAACTCCTGTCTGCTTGCCCTATATTTTGATGTTGGTTATGATCATGGCTGCAGAAGGTACAGCTCCATCTAACCTGCCTTATGGAAGGTTACTCACTCACATTTTCATACACATGGGCATCAACATGCACAAAGCAGAGGCTTTTGATGAGATAGAGGCTATCGATTTTGACTGGTATGCCATTATCAAGATGAAACTGAACCAGGTAGTGTTGTCAGATGACAAGTTGGAGGCTAGACCTCCTCCCAAATGGAAAGAAACACCTGCAGTGGAGGAAGCAGAGGAGGCAGAGGATAGAGAAGACGATGAGGTACCAATGGAGGTATAGGGAGAGGGTAGAGATCCCCCTGTAGGTCCCGCAAGGGCTCGTATTACACTAGATGACAACATGGCAGAGATTTATGGTGTCCAGGTTGACCAGAGACAGCATGCACACATCATGGAGAACCAGATCTGATGAATATAGTACACCCAGTCCTGCTTCTCGACTTGCCTCGATACTATTCAGGCGCCGATGGAGATAGTTGGCCTATTGCTATTTCGAGGGTGTTGGAGAGGCGTTAGCATCGGGTACAACTCGGGTGCAAACTTTTCAGTGGGTTCGTATGTCTATAACTCCACCATCAGACATTCTGTAGAGATATTCTACATATATTTAATTTATATACTTGTGCAGTGAGTAATTGTTCGGCTTGTAAACCATACTCATGATGAACAATTTATTCTTTTTCCTAGTTTGTTTATATTTCACTTTTTATGCAGAGTACTTTTCATACATATGTTTCTGTTCCAAAGATACTCTAGAATCCTTTACAGAAAATGTGTTATCAGACAAGTTTTTACTCCCAAATAATCTTGGAATAGCCTGAAGTAGAATCCAAATTCTGAATCGGAGTCTAGAATCCAAAGCATAAGTTTTATCAAACAGGCCCTAAAGCCCTGTTTGATAAAACTTCCGCTTCTAGATTCTATGAATTATGGCTTCTAAGGAGCCATTTTGGAGTAGAAGCGCATTTGATAAGTCCGGTTGGATTTCAACTCCCACAGAGTGAACCGGATTCAGAATTGCTCCAGAATCCAAAATTTTGGAGTCCATACTCCAAGCAGTTGGATTAACTTTTTGGGAGAAAGAAAAGAGTCAAGTCCCACATGACCCTCACTTCACCACCACCACCACCACCGTCGCCACCACCCACCACCGCCACCACAACCACCACCACGGCCACCACCCACCACCACCACCGCCGCCACCACCACCCACCACCCACTTCCACCACCGCTACCACCACTGCCACCACCATCACCGCCGCCACCACCCACCACCCACTTCCACCACTACCACCACCACTGCCGCCACCACCACCACCACCACTTCCATCACCATAACCACCGCTACCGCCACAACCACTGCCATCGCCACCATCGCAACCACCCACAACCACCACCATCAGCACCACCCCCACCACTACCACAGCCACCTCTACCACCACCACCACCACTGTCGCCATCTCCACTACCACCCACCACCAACCATTGCCATTACCCACCACCACCACCATCATCGCCACCACCGCCCACCACCACCACCACCCACTACTACCATGACTATTTTTTTAGACTTCAATTAGGGGGATAGTTTATTATCAAACATGTTCTTAATCTAAGATGCTCTGAAATCTATTTCAGAATTACGTTTCAAACAAGTTTCTACTCCAAAATAATCATGGAGTAGCCTAGAGTAGAATCTAAATTTAAACCAAAATCTATAAGTAGAAGTTTTATCAAACGGTTTGAATTCTATGGATCTGACTCCCAGGGAGCCATTTCAGAATAGAAGCGCGTTTGGTAAGCTCGGTTGGATTAGAGCTCCCACGGAATGAACCAAATTCAAATTGGCTTTAGAATCCAAATTTTTGGAGTAAATAATACTTGCTTTTTTCTATTGGAGCAAGTTTTGGGAGAAGAAAAAGAGTTCGACTCTTACTTGACCACCACAACTACCACCCATCCACCACCACCGCCGCCACCCACCCACCACCACCGCCACTGCCACCAACCACCACCACCACCATAGCCATCACCACCATCGCCACTGCCATAGCCACAGCCACCACAACCACCACCACCACCACCAGCACTATTGCCACCACTATCGCCACCAGCACCACCACCACCACAACCACCACCACTGTTACCACCACTGCTGTTCACAGCCACCACTGCCACAACCACCATTGCCCACCACCCACTACAGACCACCACCACTGTCACACCCCAATTCTGTACTATTTAGAATGGTGTGATGAACCGTTAATAAACCAATGGTTCAACTAGGATCTCGAATAGGTTGCGTCTGTTTTCTTAAACCATATGCATCCACAACAAAAATCAAAATAAATACACGGTAGCGGAAGTCTATATAATATTAAATAAACTGAGAGTCTAGCTATGATAAAGTAAATAAATTATCCAATTATCTCCCAAAAAGACTAAGACATAAGTTAAAATAATTAAATCAATTACATTGTCTGTATAACTTAAACAAAATCTAATAAAAAACATAGGAGTTGCACTCGCATGATGAATCATGCGACTCCATCATCACTTCTGCCTCAATTACTGTCGCATGCCCGTATGTTGGTGCATTCATATAATCTTCCACCGTCGTACCTGCATCATCAACTAAAAATATTTGAATTCAAAAAGGGTGAGCACACATCACGGTTCAGTGAGCAAACAAAACAATGCAACAAACATATGCATGCATTCAATTCATATCTTTGGTCTGGTTCATAAGTTTGCAATGTGCAATAGAAAGGATAGCTGGCCGCCACACATCTATACACGAACGTGTGGAACCGCACAATAGATCAAACACCATTGCCACCCCCACATGCACCCACCATGGAATAGAGATAGAGCTAAAGTGCTTAGGACTGCACCACATCACACTTCCCTGATGCTCTACCCATACCAACACGTAAGCCCCTATTGGCGAGGGCTTACAAACTGGGCTCGTAACTAACCAACCCTAATGTCAAACAGTGTATCTAAGGCCTAACCCCAGCATCCCTCAATACGTCCATAGAGATAGAGCTAAGGCTCCCCGGCAGAGTCAGAGACTACACGGTCCGAGACCACCTCCCCTGATTCCCTACGACGTAATAGTTCTGCTAAGGTAATGGCAATACGACGATGTTAGTGGACAAGACTTGAGTAGAGAAAGAGCTAGAGTCTGGTGACCAGGATGAACTACAGTGTCACGTCCTCCCCCTGATGCTCCACTCGCATCAAGTACACTAACCACACACATACATTCACATGCCTATTCCTAGCATCATCATCATCATCATGTTATAATAAACGAAATTAAATATGCATGAACAGTAATAACAGGAATAGTGGATGACTTGTGATATGCACATTACAATCATACAAGCATAGAATCATTCATAGTATTGGACTCAATAAATGAAAATAGTTTATTATTAGCCAATTAGTTTAGGTCTTGTTCCCTAAACTTTGATTAAGCGTAGATCCTCGTTTAAGCTTTATGAATCACTTTTAAATCACTAGAAAGACCTAACAAGTCGATAGATTTTAATTAAAATTAGTTCCAACATGTTTAAACTAACAGAACTTGTAGGGTCGCAGGTAGGGTAGCACCTAGGGTTGCAGTTTCTGTGACCCTAGGGTGTAGGGTCGCAGGTGGGGTCGGATACCATTCGACCCTACGTGCGACCACACCCTCCTTGGAACTTCCCAGGGCATGTGGTCGATCCTGTGGTCTTGTAGGGTCGGATATTATTCGACCCTACGTGCGACCACACGTATTCTGAGTCGACCTTTCATTCTAAAGTCCATCCCTTCATGTTTGGATCCTTTGGCTTACTTTCATTGTCCATTATATGATTGTTTTTTGGCTCAAAACTACAATTTATACACTATTCATTGTCCATAATGATTTCCTCCGTGGAATCTCTTGGAACTTGTCCATGGATGGATGATTTGGGTTTCTCCTAATCCTAAGTTCTTCATAACTATTCTAGGATCTCTTATTCAGGTAGAGAATTAGGTTCATACCTTTATTCAGAGGTTTCTCTGAACTTCCTCCTCTTCCTTAGTCTTCTTCTTTAAGTTTCCTTCTCTTCTTCTCTTCCTTTTCTTTCTCTTTCTCTCACTTTCAATTAGGGTTCTAAAGGAGTGAAAAAGGCTAAGGGACATCCTATTTATATAGGAAAATCCCCCATAATAAGTCCCAATGAGGTTAGGAAAGAACCCCTTTTGAATTAGGGAAGTTTCTTAATTTTTGGATTATGTCTACTATCGTAGGGTCGCATGTAGGGTCGCAGAATCCGTCGACCCTATGTTTTTCTAGTCATGCGACCCCACGACTAAAAAGTCATGGATTGGACTCTTTTGAGGTGGGGTCAACCACACCTGTTTAGGCATTCGACCCTACCCTCACATTTGCTATTTTTGGGTTAGACTTCATACCTGGTCTTGCGGTTTCTCCACGCACTTGGTCCACTTGGCTCGACCATGATAGGTAGATCTGGTACAAGGTGGTTAGATCGGTTAGTTTGATACGGGTCTTACAACTCTCCCCCTCTTATTAGAAATTTTATCCTCGAAATTTGCACATACCTTCTGAGTAAAAAAGGTGAGGATATTGCTTTCGCATAGCATTCTCTTCTTCCCATGTGATCTCTTCTATATCTCGGCTCCTCCAGGTGACCTTAACATAGTATATGTCACGGTTGCGTAGACGTTGAACCTTTCGGCTAGTGATTTCAGTTGGTACTACTTCAAATGTCAAATCATCAGTTAGATCTGGTGGATCTACTGTTAAAACGTACGTTGGATCTCTGACGTACTTCTATAATAATGAGATATGAAATACATCATGCACACTTGACATATGGTGGTAGTGCTAACTGATAAGCCACTTTTCTACATTTAGCTAGAATCTCTTATGGCCCGACATATCTCAGACATAGCTTCCCTTTCTGTCCGAATCGTTTTAAACCTCTCATAGGTGATACTTTCAAGAATACCTTATCACCTACGACAAATTCAAAGTCTCGACGTCGAGTATCTGCATATTGTTTTTGACGATTCTGAGCCGTTCTAATTCTTTCTTTGATAATGTCGACTACTCAATAAGTCTCTTCAACAAATTATGGTCCAACGATGCTATGTTCTCCAACTTCATTCCAAAACAGAGGAGTTCGACACTTTCTACCATACAGTGCTTCATAGGGTGACATCTGTATAGTAGCCTGATAGCTGTTGTTATTGGCGAACTCGATCAAGGATAGTTTCTCATCCCATGATCCTTTAAAATCAATTACACAGGCTCGAAGCATGTCTTCTAAAATCTGAATGGTACGCTCCGACTGTCCGTCTGTCTGAGGATGGAATGAAGTACTGAACTTTAACGTTGTACCCATAGCCTTTTGCAATCCTTTCCAAAACTTTGAAGTAAAGTGTGGGTCTCTATTGGACATAATGCTTTCAGGTACACCATGTAATCTAACAATGTTATCCACATATAGCTTGGCTAACCTCTCCAGGGTATACTATGGTCGTATAGCTATAAAGCGAGTTGTCTTAATCAGACGATCTACAATCACCCAGATCACATCAACTACTTGAGGAGTCAATGGTAACCCGGTGACGAAGTCCATAGTGATGCAGTCCCATTTCCATGTTGGTTCTGGTTGTGGCTGCAACAATCTTGCAGGTCTTTGTCGTTCAGCCTTCACCCTCTGACAATTTAAGCATTGAGACACAAATTTAGCTACACCTTCTTTCATTCCTCTCCACAACTATAATTTCTTCAAATCATGATGCATCTTTGTACTTTCAGGATGTACCAAATAGGCTGTGGTATGAGCTTCCTTCATTAGTCGGAGTCTAATGTCTAAATTTATGTTTCAGGAACACATACTCTTCCTTTGTACTTTAGTACCTTTTCATCGTCCAAGGTGAACTCAGGAGTCGTCCTACCTTTTTCGATGTCTTCTTGTACCGTTCTCAGATAAGGGTCTGATTTAATAGCTACTTTCACTTCATCAATTATATCAGGTACAATCTTTAACGTTGCAAACATATTAAAAAATCTATGAATAAACCCTTGGTTGGTTGATCCACCCGGTGCATCTATCACGAACTGCTCATTACCATAATTGAATACTTTCCCTATAGCACATATTGCTGCAGTCGTGTTAACACCTCCTTGAGATTTTATCATTGTTTTTCTGCTTAGCGCATCAGCAACTACATTAGTCTTTCTCGGGTGATACTCGATATCACAATCATAATCCTTCAATAATTCCAGCCATCTTCTTTGTCTCATGTTCAACTCCTTCTGATTAAAAAGATAAGTGAGACTCTTATGATCTGATTTAATCTGAAATTTCTCTCCATACAAATAATGCCTCCATATCTTGACAGCATGTACTACTACCGCTAATTCCAAGTCATGAGTGGGATAATTCTTCTCATGTGTCTTCAGTTGTCTTGAGGCATACGTAATTACTTGTTCTCCTTGCATAAGTACACATCCTAAACCCAATCCAGACGCATCAATGTACAAGATAAATGGCTGTCCTGGAATATGAATAGTCAAGATCGGAGCAAATATCAATCTAGCCTTCAATGTTTGAAAACTTTTCTCACATTTATCAGTCCAAACAAACTTTTCTCCTTTCTTAGTCAAGCTGGTGAGAGGTACGGAAATTCTGGAATAGTCTTCCACGAATCGTTGATAATACCCAGCTAGACCTAGGAAACTTCTAATTTCTGCAACACTCTTCGGTGCTTCCCACTTCACAATGGCTTCAATTTTGCTGGGATCCACTTTAATTCCCTCAGCGGATACAACATGGCCTAAGAAAGTGACCTCATTTAACCAAAACTCACACTTTGTAAATTTGGTGTAAAGCTTCTCTTTCCTTAATCGCTGCAGAGCAACTCTTAGATTCATGACATGAGTTTCCTTATCCTTGGAGTAGACCAATATATCATCAATAAATACAATGATCGACGTATCCAACATATCATAGAATACCCGATTCATGAGTTTCATAAAAGTTGCGGGTGCTTTAGTCAATCCGAAAGACATGACTAAAAATTCATAATGTCCATATCTTGTTCTGAATGTTGTCTTTAGAATATCACCGTCCTTAATCTTCAACTGATGGTATCCTAATCGAAGATCAATCTTGGAGAACACCTTTGCACCTTGCAACTGATCGAACAAATCATCGATCCGTGGCAACGGGTACTGATTCTTGATTATCAGCTTATTCAATTCCCGATAGTCTATACACAGTCGAACACTACCGTACTTCTTCTTTACAAACAATACAGGCCCTCCCCATGGTGATATGCTAGGTCTAATATAACCTTGGTCCAATAATTCCTGTAACTGTACCTTCAATTCCTTCAGTTCAGTAGGAGCCATTCAAAAGGTTGCTTTAGATACTGGTGCGGCTCCGGGTATCAGATCTATAATGAACTCTGTCGCTCGGTCTGGTGGTAGTTGTAAGACTCGAATCGAACTAACCGGTTTTACCACCTTGTACCAGGTCTACCTATCATGGTCGAGCTAAATGGACCAAGTGCGTGAAGGAAATAGCGAGACCAGGGATTAAACTGACCCAAAAATAGTAAAATAGGGGGCAGGGTCGCATACCCAGATAGGCAGGGTCAGACCCCCCTCATTAAGGAGTCAGACCCCTAAAATTTTGACCGAGGGTCGGACAATTTAGACCTGAGGGTCGACGGGATCTCCGACCCCCTCATTGCCGATAGAAACCGTAAATAGGAAACTTTCAAAATTTTAAGGGGATTCTTTCCTAATCTCAATGGGACTTATTTTGGGAAGGGTTTTTCTCTATAAATAGGACATCCCTTAGCCTCTTTCATTCCTTCTGAAACCCTAATTGAAAGTGAGAGAAAGAGAAGAGAAGGAGAAGAGAAGGAAAGTTGAAGAAGAAGACTAAAGTGAAGAATTCAGAGAAACCTCTGAATCTCAGCAAACCTAAGGTATGGGTATGTTTCCATTAATGATTTAAGACCTTAGAATAGTTCATAAAGAGGGTATGATCTAGGAGAAACCCAAATCATCCATCCATGAGATGATTTCAATGAAATCCATGGAGGGAATCATGGTAGGCAAGTAAGGAAGTAACCTGGAGTTTTAAGCCATAGAACAAGCGTAGAATGGAATGTGAAAGTAAGCCATAGGACCCAAACATGAAAGAATTGACTGTTGGAAGAAAAGGTCAACTCAAACCACGTGGGGTCGCACATGGGGTCGATTGGGAATCGACCCTACCAGACCACAGGATCGACCCCCAGCTTTCGGGAAGTCCAGGGAAGCGGTGGTCGCACCCAGGGTCGATGGAACATCCGACCCTGGCATCGACCCTACACCCTGGGGTCGCAGAAAACTGCTGCCCTACCTGCGACCCTCGCTTAACAGCAAGTCTAAAATTATCAGAATGAATTCTAATTAAAATATATCGACTTGTTAGGTTTTCCTATTGATATAAAAGTGATTCTTAAAGCTTGAAAGAGGATCTACACTCAAGCAAAGGTGAGGGAACAAGACCTAAACTAATTGGCTAATAATAAACTATTTTATTTCTTGAGTCCAATGCCATGACTGATTCTATGTGTGTATGCTTGTAATGTGCATTCAACATGTCATCCAATATTTCTATTATTACTATTCATGCATATTTAATTTTATTGTTTATAACATGATGATGATGATGATGATAGGAATAGGCATGTGAATGTTTGTGTTTGTTAGTGTACTTGATGCGGATAGGGGATGGTATCAACCGGTACTTCAATGCCGTTTTCATTAGGTATATTGTGCCATGGCTCTATACAAGTCTTGTCCACTAACATCGTCGTATCGCCATTACCTTAGCAGAACTATTACATCGTAGGGCATCAGGGGAGGTGGTCTCGGACCGTGTAGTCTTCGACTCTGCCAGGGCCTTAGCTCTATCTCTATGGGGGTATTGAGGGATGCTGGGTGAGGCCTTGGATACACTGATTGACATTAGGATTGGTTAGTTGCGAGCCCAGTTTGCAAGCCCTCGCCAATAGGGAATACGTGTTGGTATGATGCAACTGGTACTGCCATGCCGTTTTCATGGGGGTATATTGTGTCATAGTGGGTGTACGTGGGGTCGATAGTGCCATTTTCATTGGGCAGTTTCACACACTCGTGTATAGAGGTGAGGCAGCCACCAAACCTTTCTATAGCACATTGCAAACTTATATACCAGACCACAGATATGGATTGAATGCATGTATATGTTTGTTACATTGTTTTGTTTGCTCACTGAGCCGTGATGTGTGCTCACCCTTTCGATGTCGAATATTTTTAGTTAATGATGCAGGTACCACTGTGGAAGATTATATGAATGCTTCTGTGTATGGGTACGTGACTGCAATGGAGGCTGAAGACATAGTGGAGACGCATGACTCCTCATGCGAGTGCAACTCATGCGTTTTCGAATATATTTTTATTTGAACTATTAAGGAAATGTAATTGATATTTTATTTAATTATGTCTCGGTTGATACAACATAATTTGATATTTATTTATGATTATCACAGTTAGATTCCTCAGTTCATTTAATATTAAAACTTCCGCTATTATGTATTTATTCTGATTATGGTTGTGGATGTGTATGGTTTAATTTAAAAGGACACAGCCTATTAGAGATCCTGGTTGAACCATTGATTTATTAGCGGTTCATCACACCATTCTGAATAGTGCAGAATTGGGGTGTGACAACTTGGTATCAGAGCTCTCAGGCCCTGTTTTTTAAACCAGTATACTACCACAAAAGTTTGTGAACTGAGATAGGATAAAAATTTTAAATTTGTAATAATAACACACCATAAGCATCTGTGTTGTTTGAGACAAAAAATTGAAAGAGAATAATGCATCTATTAAATGAGAAACAAATTTATATACACTCGAAGGAAGAACAAACGTATATACACAAGTCTAAAGCAGAGTACAGTCCACAACCAGGACATTTACTCTGAAGTACAAAAAGAAAAATAAAAAGAAAATACATCAGGAAGCTGGAGGTGATGGGGAAGGCGGTGCCTCGTGGTCTCTGTCATAATCCTCAGCATAGACTCTAGTCAACCAAGCTATCTAATTCTGGGTCATCTGAATACTAGCTGTGAGATCAGCCACCCGCTGATCAGTCACGCGCTGAGCATCTAGAAGCTCTCACACCCTCAGATCTGACATGCGCTGAGCATCTAGAAGCTCTCCCACCCTCAGATCGGACATGCACTGAGCCTCTTTAATCACGCAGTATCCCCAGCATGTCATCAGAAGGTGGGTGTGAAAGACCAGCTGCATATGAAAGACCAGTTGCATAAGAAGGACCAGCTCCCGCAGTATGTGTAGGTGATGGAGGAGGTATGGAGTCCACATCCATGTACAAACGATCATCATCCCCAGCATCACCCCCATGAACCCCTGCTCCAGCGGCTGCTGCTGCTACCTCAGCGTTAGCCATCTCCACTCGAGTACATAGACGCACCAGAGCGTTCCTCTCATCGTCGCTGACCTGAGCATCCCACATGCCCATCTTACAATTGGCCTCCCAATCCAGAGGTGTTGAGAAGGATATCTCCTGAATCCTCTCATCCACCAAATCAACACCCAGGCGGGTAAGTAGTGTAATGATCATGCGTCCATAAGGCAGATTGCCAACGTGATTTGTGGCACTGATCATCGTCCGCATTATAATATAAGGAAGGCAGACAGACTACCTAGTGCAAATATAGTACAGCAAGAACTGGATCAACTAGGAGATCCTCTCGTAGTGCCCACTCTGAGGTATCAGGTTGTGCTGAATGATCTTACAGTACACCCAAGGCTCTGGACGTAGGTAGATCACTTTCATCTCCCAGCGATCCTCTCTGATGAGCTGACGGTCAATCTCAGCCGTCATCTCCAAGGAAAAGAACTGGGGCTCTACGGGAGCACAATACACCAAGGGACCGTCGTATGAAATGCCCAACAAGTCCGCTAGCTGCCGATAATCAAAGAAAACCTCAACTCCCTTGACGTAGCTAGTGATCTTGAGCTCTCTACCCCTCTCAGCATCATTGTAGTCCCCCACCACTTGGAGGTTACAATAAAACTATCTCACCAAATCTGGATGGGTACAGGCGTCGTAGGTGATCACAGGATGCCAGCCCATGTCACCAAAAGCTCTCTCCACATCAAACAAGGCCAGGCTAGCCAAGTCCACCCGACGACCTCCCTCTTCCTTCTTACGAGCGTAACGGGCATACTGCACCTCAGCCTCGCTAGAACAGAAGCGGACTGGGTCATGAACCCTGGGTACTTTGGTACGAGCCATACTATCTGCAAAAAATAAAGAAAAACAGATACTGGCTTAGTAAAGATAAAAACCCAAAAATTTCGACATTATAACGACATAAATTGTTCAAAAGCCTCACTTTTCACCCATACACGTGGGTAGGAGGACTTATATAAATTCTAAAAGATCCTGTAAGACTCATACAGTTGGAAATTTTATCTAAAGAGATGGAATTTGAAGAAATTTCAAGAAATTCAAAAATTTGAACAAATTAGGGTAAAAATGGGAAATTTCAAGTTTCTCGATAACCAAATGATGAAACTCAAATATTTTTGAGGGCTTTCGTCCATTGAGTCACCAAAAACAAAATCCCCCAATAAAAATCAAATTTTTACGGTTGGAAAAAGTTTAATTTGAAGAAAATGATATAAACAAGCAAAAACCTAGTTAAGAAACCCTAAAAACATGAAACCGTAGAGAACATACCTGTAGAAGAGGAGTAGACGTCGAAAAGAGAAACAAAAATCCCCAATGGGTCAGAGTTGTCACTGTAGCAACTCAGAGGAACGAGCCGAGTCGGAAAGGAGGAGAAAGAATGAGAAATGGATTCAAAATCAGGATTAAAAACCTGATTTTTAGTCCTTGGGTCGGAGAATTCGACCAAAACATCCGACCCTCCCTCCGACCCCCTCATCGACCCTAGCCTCTCGGTGATCTGACAAAGAATTAGGGGTCGATCCCAGGGTCGGACATCCATCGACCCCCACCATCGACCCTCGGCTCTCGGTAAGTATCAGTGATTCCCAAGGTCGCATATCCTAGGGTTGGACATCCATCGACCCTGCGATGGAAAATATAGTATTTTTAATAGAATGATCTGAAAAATTTGAAAATATCATTGATTAGTGGATTTAAATATGAGAATGAAGTATATAATGATTGCCTCACGTATTCTATGATTTTCAGGCATCACCACTACCAGAACAAATAATGGCTGGACGTAGAGTGACCAGACAAAGTCGTAACTCTATTCCACCACCACCACCTGTGGAGGAAGACAGCCATATACACCCTGAAACACAGGAGAATCTGAACACGGCACCGTTCGTAGTTAATGGGCAGACAAATCCTACAAATCTGCCAGCTCCACCAACAGACCTGGCTACAGCCGTAATGAATTTGGCACAACAGCTACAGCAAATACAACAGGTACAAGCTACTATGCAAGCTGCCATAGGCATGGCTTTTCCAGCTGCACAGATGACACTGATGCCAGCAGGACAGGCAAGCACAGTACTAGGGGGAAGTAACACAGTACCCCATGCACCTCAGACTCCCATCATGCCGGCTCATGTACAAAACCATGAAGTAGCTCCAGGTGGATATCAATGCCAACCGCCTATGTATGGGGCTTATGTTCCTCATCAACTAGACCACTCCAGATAGGTGGAACGTTTTCTGAAGATGAAGCCCAAGGAGTATAGTGGTAAGACAACTGATCCGTTGTGGCCAGCACACTGGATCGATGAGATGGAGAGAAACTTCATGATGATGACAGTGAATGAAGAAGAGAAAGTATTGTCTGCAACATTCATGCTGAAAGGCGATGCACACCAATGGTGGAAGTCCACACGGATGTATCTGTTGACAAAGCACACCCAATTGACTTGGGATATATATAAGGAGGCATTCTTTGAGAAGTATTTTCCTAAGAGTTTCAGAGATTCCATGGAGAAGGAGTTCCTGAGTTTATATCAGGGACAGATGACTGTCGATGCGTATCAACAGCGTTATGAGGAGCTGTTCTTCTTCGCACCAGTCAGTATGCAAGTGGAAGATACAAAGACCCGAAGGTTCTTCATGGGACTTAGGGGAAGCATACGTGAATATGTTATGGGACTTGAGAAGAAAATCTACAACGAAGCTGTACAAATTGCTCGAGTGATAGAGTCAAGCCAGAAAGAGAGCTACCTTGCTCAAAATAGAGGAATCAAAAGGCCAAATGGAAATTCTTATAACGGAGGGAACACCAAGACATTCAAACCCTTCCGTACTCAAGGCTTCAATGCTGCAGCCAAGACCACTTCAGCCGCCCCACCGCAACCAAAGCAAAATGGTGAAGGAATAAGATGTTTTAACTGCAATCAAGTAGGGCATGTCGCAAGAAAGTGTACTAAGCCCAAGAAGCAACTACAACAAGGCAGAGTTTACGTGGTTACATCTGAGGATGCTGCCGCATCGCCTGATGTGGTCACAGGTATGACCTGAATCTTGTCATTATGTGTTACATTGTGTGAGCATGTAGACTAAATTAAAACAAATCACAGGTATTGTACCTATTAATGTCATTCCCACCAGACTACTCTTTGAGTCAGGAGCTACTCATTATTTTATATCTGTGCCATTTGGAAAGAAGCTAAATCTACCCCTTAAATCCTTAGACTACAAACTGCTTGTACGATCGCCTATGGGATTAGAAGTGGAATTAGAAAAAGGTTATGGACCATGTCCAGTTCTTATTGACGAAAAGACTTTGGATGTAACCTTGATTTAACTTGAGATGGCAGACTTTGACGTCATCTTGGGAATGGACTGGTTAGCTCGGCATTGTGCAAACCTATTATGAGCCGAAAAGAAGCTGACATTCAAAGACAAGGAAGGAGCAGAGTTTAGTTTTGCGGGAACCAAACTTCCCCGTAAACGAAAGCTCATACTCTCGGCATTAAAGGCTAGGAAGTGCCTTGAGAAAGGAGCAGTTGGGTATCTAGTATCTGTGGTTGATCTTACCAAAGAAGCACCACGAATGGAGGACATTGATGTCGTGCATAACTATCCAGATGTATTCCTGAAGAACTACCAGGACTACCACCCGACCGAGCTACAGAGTTTGTTATAGATCTGATACCCGAAGCCGCACCAGTATCTAAAGCATCTTATCGAATGGCTCCTACTGAACTGAAGGAATTAAAAGTACAACTACAAGAACTACTGGACAAGGGTTACATCTTTCCTAGCATATCACCATGGGCAGCGCCAGTATTATTCGTGAAGAAGAAGGATGGTAGTGTTCGACTGTGTATAGACTATCGAGAACTGAATAAACTGACAATCAAGAATCGGTACCCATTGCCTCAGATCGATGACTTGTTCGATCAGTTGCAAGGTGCTAAAGTGTTCTCCAAGATAGATCTTCGGTCAGGCTACCATCAGTTGAAGATTAAGGATGGTGATATTCCCAAGACAGCATTCAGGACCAGATATGGACATTATGAATTTTTGGTCATGTCTTTTGGATTGACGAACGCACCAGCAACCTTTATGGAACTTATGAATCGGGTATTCCACGATATGTTGGATACGTCGGTTATTGTATTCATCGATGATATTTTGGTCTACTCCAAGGACAAGGAAACTCATATTAAGAATCTAAACACCGCTCTAAAGCGATTATGGAAGGAGAACCTCTACGCCAAATTTACAAAGTGTAAGTTTTGGCCAAAGGAAGTTGCTTTTCTAGGCCATGTTTTATCCGCTGAAGGAATTAAAGTGGATCCTAGCAAGATCGAAGCTATTGTGAAGTGGGAAGCACCGAAGAGCGTTGCAGAAATTAGAAGTTTCTTAGGTCTAGCTGGGTATTATCGACGATTTGTGGAAGACTATTCCCGAATTGTCGTACCTCTCACCAGTTTGACTAAGAAGGGTGAAAAGTTTGTTTGGACTGATAAATGTGAGAAGAGTTTCCAAACATTGAAGGCTAGATTGAAATCTGCTCCAATCTTGACCATTCTGATTCCAGGATAGCCATTTATTTTGTATACTGATGTGTCAGGATTGGGATTAGGATGTGTACTTATGCAAGGAGAACAAGTAAATGCTTATGCCTCAAGACAATTGAAGACACATGAGAAGAACTATCCCACTCATGATTTGGAATTAGCGGTAGTAGTACATGCTGTCAAAATATGGAGACATTACTTGTATAGAGAGAAATTTCAGATTAAATCAGATCGTAAGAGTCTTACTTACCTCTTTAATCAGGAGTTGAATATGAGACAAAGAAGATGGTTGGAACTATTAAAAGACTATGATTGTGATATCCAGTATCATCCGGGAAAAGCTAATGTGGTTGCTGACGCGCTGAGTAGAAAGGCCATGATAAAATCTCTAGGGGAGGTTAGCACCACTGCTGCACTGTGTGCTATCGGAAAAGTATTCAATTATGGTAATGAACAGTTTGTGATAGATGCACTGGGTGAATTAACCAACCAAGGGTTTATCCATCGATTTGCAAATATGTTCACCACATTGAATATTGTATCCGATATACTTGATGAATTGAAAACAACGATTAAATCAGACCCTTATTTAAGAATGGTACAAGAAGACATCAAAAAAGGTAGGACTATTCTTGAGTTCACCTTAGATGATGAAAAGGTACTGAAGTACAAAGGAAGAATATGTGTACCTGAAACAAAAAGTTTGGACATTAGACACCGACTAATGAAGGAAGCCCATACCACCGCCTATTCGATACACCCTGGATGTACAAAAATGTATCATGACCTAAAGAAATTATATTGGTGGAGAGGAATGAAAGCAGATATAGCCAAGTTCGTGTCTCAATGCCTAAATTGTCAAAAGGTGAAAGCTGAACGACAAAGACCAGCAGGACTGTTACAGCCGTTATCGAAACCAGCATGGAAATGGAACTGCATCACTATGGACTTTGTCACAGGGTTACCACTGACTCCCTGAGTAGTTGATGCAGTTTGGGTGATTGTAGACCGACTGACTAAGACGGCTCGATTTATATCTATATGACCTCAGTATACACTGGAGAGGTTAGCTAAGTTGTATGTAGATAATATTGTCAGATTACACAGTGTACCTGAAAGCATTGTGTTCGACAGAGATCCATGATTTACTTCAAAGTTTTGGGAAGGATTACAGAAGACTTTGGGTACAACATTGAAGTTCAGTACTGCATTCCATCCTCAGACAGATGAACAATCGGAGCGCACCATTCAGATTCTAGAAGACATGCTCCGAGCCTGTGTAATTGATTTTAAAGGATCATGGGATGAAAAGTTACCACTGATTGAGTTCGCTTATAACAATAGCTATCAGGCTACTATACAAATGTCACCCTATAAAGCATTGTATGGCAGGAAGTGTCAAACTCCTTTGTTTTGGAATGAAGTTGGAGAACGTAGTATTGTTGGACCAGAATTTGTTGAAGAGACTTGTCGAGTAGTCGACATTATCAAGGAAAGAGTAAGAACGGTTCAGAATCGTCAGAAGCATTATGTAGATACTAAACGCCGAGACCTTGAATTCACCGTAGGTGATAAGGTATTCCTCAAAGTGTCACCTATGCAAGGTTTGAAACGGTTCGGACAGAAAGGGAAACTAAGTCCGAGATATGTCGGACCATATGAGATTCTAGCTAAACGTGGAAAAGTGGTTTACCAGTTAGCACTACCACCATCTATGTCAAGTGTGCATGATGTATTTCATATCTCCTTATTGAAGAAGTATGTCAGAGATCCAACTCACGTTTTGACAGTAGATCTACCTGATTTAACTGATGATTTGACAATTAAAGTAGCACCAACTGAAATCACCAGCCGAAAGGTGCAACGACTAAGCAATCATGACATTTATTATGTTAAGGTCACCTGGAGAAGCAGAGATATAGAAGAAATCAAATGGGAAGAAGAGAATGCTATGCAAAAGCAATACCCTCATCTATTCAACTCGGATGGTATGTACAAATTTCGAGGATGAAATTTTTATAAGCTGGGGGGGAGTTGTAAGACCCGTATCAAACTAACCGGTCTTACCACCTTGTACCAGGTCTACCTATCATGGTCGAGCCAAATGGACTAAGTACGTGAAGGAAATAGCGAGACCAGATATTAAACTGACCCAAAAATAGTAAAATAGGGGGCAGGGTCGCATACCCAAATAGGCAGGGTCGGACCCCCCTCATTAAGGAGTCGGACCCCTAAAATTTTGACTGAGGGTCAGACAATTTAGACCTGAGGGTCGACGGGATCTCCGACCCCCTCATCGACCCCCTCATTGCCGACAGAAACCGTAAATAGAAAACTTTTTAAATTTTAAGGGGATTCTTTCCTATTCTCAATGGGACTTATTTTGGGAGGTTTTTCTCTATAAATAGGATGTCCCTTAGCCTCTTTCACTCCTTTTGAAATCCTAATTGAAAGTGAGAGAAAGGGAAGAGAAGGAAAGTTAGAGAAGAAGACTAAAGAGAAGAATTTAGAGAAACCTCTGAATCTTAGCAAACCTAAGGTATGGGTATGTTTCCATTAATGATTTAAGACCTTAGAATAGTTCATGAAGAGGGTATGATCTAGGAGAAACCCAAATCATCCATCCATGGGAAGATTTCAATGAAATCCATGGAGGGAATCATGGTAGGCAAGTAAGGAAGTAACTTGGAGTTTTAAGCCATAGAACAAGCATAGAATGGATTGTGGAAGTAAGCCATAGGACCCAAACATGAAAGAATGGACTGTAGGATGAAAAGGTCGACTCAAACCACGTGGGGTCGCATGTGAGGTCGATTGGGAATCGACCCTACCAGACCACAGGATCGACCCCCAGCTTTCGGGAAATCCATGGAAGAGATGGTCGCACCCAAGGTCGATAGAACATCCGACCCTGGCATCGACCATACACCCTGGGGTCACAGAAAACTACTACCCTACCTGCGACCCGTCCTGCGACCCTCACTTAACAGTAAGCCTAAAATTATCGGAATGAATTCTAATTAAAATCTATCGACTTGTTAGGTTTTCCTATTGATATTAAAGTGATTCTTAAAGCTTGAAAGAGGATCTACACTCAAGCAAAGGTGAGGGAACAAGACCTAAACTAATTGACTAATAATAAACTGTTTTATTTCTTGAGTCCAATGCCATGATTATTTCTATGCGTGTATGCTTGTAATGTGCATTCAACATGTCATCCAATATTTCTATTATTACTGTTCATGCATATTTAATTTCATTTTTTATAACATGATGATGATGATGATGATAGGAATAGGCATGTGAATGTTAGTATTTATTGGTGTACATGATGCGGATAGGGGATGGTATCAATCGGTACTTAATGCCATTTTCATTGGGTATGTTATGCCAAGGCTCTATACAAGTCTTATCCACTAACATCGTCGTATCGCCATTACCTTAGCAGAACTATTACGTCGTAGGGCATCAGGGGAGGTGGTCTCGGACCGTGTAGTTTTCGACTCTGCAGGAGGCCTTAGCTCTATCTCTATGAGCGTATTGAGGGATGCTGGGGTGAGGCCTTGGATACACTGATTGACATTAGGATTGGTTAGTTGCGAGCCTAGTTTGCAAGCCCTCGCCAATAGGGGCTTACGTGTTGGTATGATGCAACCGGTACTGCCATGCCATTTTCATGGGGATATATTGTGTCATAGTGGGTGCATGTGGGGTCGACAGTGCTATTTTCATTGGGCAGTTTCACACACTAGTGTATAGAGGTGAGGCGGCCACCGTACCTTCCTATAACACATTGCAAACTTATATACAAGTCCACAGATATGGATTGAATGCATGCATATGTTTGTTGCATTGTTTTGTTTGCTCACTGAGCCGTGATGTGTGTTCACCCTTTCAACGTCGAATATTTTTAGTTGATGATGCTGGTACCACTGTGGAAGATTATATGAATGTTTTGTGTATGGGCACGTGGCTGCAATGGAGGCTGAAGACATAAAGGAGACGCATGACTCCTCATGCGAGTGCAACTCATGCGCTTTCGATAAGATTTTTATTTGAACTATTAAGAAAATGTAATTGATATTTTATTTACTTATGTTTCAGTTGATACAACATAATTTGATATTTATTTATGATTATCACAGTTAGATCCTCAGTTCATTTAATATTAAGACTTCTGCTATTGTGTATTTATTCTGATTATGGTTGTGGATGTGTATGGTTTAATTTAAAAGGACACAGCCTATTAGAGATCCTGGTTGAACCGTTGGTTTATTAGCGGTTCATCACATCGTTCTGAATAGTGCGGAATTGGGGTGTGATAGTAGTCCTAGTAATTCTTTAGGAAATACATCTGGGAAGTGATGCACAACATCAATATTCTCTATTTGTGGTGCTTCCTTGGTGAGGTCGACCACTGATACTAGATACCCAACTTCTTTTTTCTCGAGACATTTTCTAGCCTTTAATGCAGAGAGGATGAGTTTTCGTTTACGGGGAAGTTTGGTTCCCGCAAAACTAAACTCTACTCCTTCATTGTCTTTAAATGTCAGCTTCTTTTCTACACATAATAGGTTTATAGAATGCCGAGCTAACCAGTCCATTTCCAAGATGACGTCAAAGTCTGCCTTCTCAAGTTGAATCAAAGTTGCATCCAAAGTCTTCTCGTCAATAAGAACTGGACATGGTCCATAACCTTTTTTTAATTCCACTTCTAATCCCATCGGCGATCGCACAAGTAGTTTGTAGTCTAAAGATTTGAGGGATAGATTCAACTTCTTTCCAAATGACACAGATATAAAAGAATGAGTAGCTCCAAAATCAAAGAGTACTCTAGCGGGTATGCCATTAATAGTTACGATACCTGTGATTTGTTTTAGTTTAGTCTACATGCTCACACAATGTAACACAAAATGAAAGGTTCAGGTCATACCTGTGACCACATCAGGCGATGCAACAGCATTCTCAGATGTAACAGCATAATCCTTTCCTTGCTGTAGCAGTTTTCTGGGTTTAGGACACTCCCTTGAATAATGTCCTACTTGGTTGCAGTTAAAGCATTTTACTCCTGTTGTTTTGCTTTTGTTGCGGTTGAGCTACTGGAGTAGTCTTGGCTGCAGCATTGAAGCCTTGAGTATGGAAGGGTTTAAATGCCCTTGTATTTCCTCCATTATAAGAATTCCCATTTGGCCTCTTGATACCTCTATTCTGAACAAAATAGCTCTCTTTCTGGCTCGACCCTATCACTCGAGCAATCTGACTGCTTCATTGTAGGCTTTCTTTTCCAGACCCAAAACATGCTCATGGATGCTTCCCCTGAGTCCCATGACGAACCTTTGGGTCTTTGTGTTTTCCTCCTTTATGCTGGCAGGTACAAAGAAAAATATCTCCTCATAACATTGTTGGTATGCATCCACAGTCATCTGGCCCTGATATAGACTTAGGAACTCTCTCTCCATAGAATCTCTGAAACTTCTGGGGAAGTACTTCTCAAAGAATGCCTCTTTATATATAGCCTAGGTCAATTGGGTGTGCTTTGTTAACAGATAAGCCCGTGTGGACTTCCACCAGTGGTGTGCATCGTCTTTCAGCATGAAGGTTGCACACAGCACTTTCTCCTCCTCATTCACAGTCATCATCATAAAATTTCTTTCCATTTCATCGATCCAGTGTGCTGGCCACAAAGGATCTGCTGGCTTACCATTATATTCTTTGGGCTTCATCTTCAGAAAATGCTCGATCAGTCGGGAGTGGTCCAGCTGTTATGGAGCATAGGCCCCATACATAGGTGGTTGGTACTGGTAACTGCCTTGAGCTACCTCAGGATTCTGCACTTGAGCCTGCATGACTGGTGTTTGAGGTGCGTGGGGTACCATGTTGCTTCCCCCCAGTACTGTGCTAGCCTGCCCTGCTGGCATAGGTATCGTATGGGCAGCTGGAAAAGCCATTCCTATAGCAGCTTGCATATTGGCTTGCACCTGCTGTATTTGCTGCAGCTGTTGTGCCAAGTTCATTACCGTTGTAGCCAGATCTGTAGGTAGGGCTGGCAAGTTTGTAGGATTCACCTGGCCACTAGCCACTGGCAGTGCCATATTCAGATTCTCTTATACATCAGGATTTTCATGGCTGTCTTCCTCCACAGGGGGTGGTGGTGGAATTGGGTTACGGCCTCGCCTGGTCACTCTTCGCCCAGCCATTTCCTGTCCTGGTGGTGGTAGTGTCTGAAAAACAGTCGTAGAACATGTGAGGCAATCAATATAAGTTGTTCCCAAGTCAAAATCCAACTAATCAATATAAATTTCCAATTTTTCAGATCATTAAGTAAAAATACTAAATTTTCCATCGTAGGGTCGATGGTAGGGTCGCTCCTTATGCGACCCTAGGTTAGGAGACCCCAGAAACGCTGTCAGCTCACTGAGAGCCTAGGGTCGATCGTAGGGTCAGTATATGTCCGACCCTAGGTCTGACCCATGGTTTTTGTCAGATCATCGAGAGCCTAGGGTCGATGGTAAGGTCGGTCGTAGGGTCGCACATTTTGGTCGAATTTTGTGACCCTGCGATCCAAAATCAGGTTTTTAAACCTAATTTTGGATTCATTTTCCATTCTTTCTTCTTTCTTCCAACTCAACCTACCATCACCTGACAACCTATGATTTCATGTTCTTTGATGGGCGCAATTTCATCGATGATGATGATGTCTATCTTGATCCTGTAGAAGCTAGAGTTGTAAACTTGGATTCTCTTCCTTTGAATGTGACATTCAATTGTCCTTCTTCATGACTTTCTGCCAAATCTTCTCTGGAAGTTACTTAGGCTGATGAAATTGATAAGTTCAAGGGAACAAGCTCTAGTAAGTTGCTTAGTCCCTTATTGCTTTTGAATTTCTCTAACATGACTTATTTGTATTTCCATCTGCTTTTTCTTTTTAACTTGGTATAGTGGGAAAGTCAAAGCTTCCAAAGTATAATTTTGACTCGATCTTTCAGAGCTCTACATGCGATGATCCTTCCTATAGTTGCAGCTGGAACTGGAGGTGTTATCCTTCAATCCTCTGATAACACTCCTCATAATAACCTAGCTGTTCATAAAAATTCTGGTCACTACGAGGTGTTAAACACTCTGTCTACAATAGACGTAAGTGCCTCCTTTCTCAAATGTCTTATTGCTTGCCACTTTCATGATGAGTAACTTCTTTTTGTTGTTGACTTACTTTCTATTTTATTGCCTGTTGTAGCTTGCCAATCTTATGGTTGAAAGAGTGAAAGCATGGGATGCTGAGCATTCTGGCTTGCTCCAATAGTATTAGTCTATAGCTTAAGATTTAAAGAGGGAAAAAGAGAGTACAATTACCAAAAGGAGGAAGGTATTTGAAGAGAGAGAAAAGGTCGCCAAGGAAAAAGAAAGAGTTGAAAAGGAAAAGAAGAGGGTTGAGAAAATTAAAGAGGAATTAGGGAAACTGAAGGAAGAAAAATCTTCTTTAGAGATTAAGCTTAAGGAAACTGAAAACAACATCCTTGTTAAGATAAATGATGCAGTGATTGAATATAGGGACTCTGATGAGCTATATAACTACATCTGTGATTCTGAACAGTTTGAACCTCTGAGGAATGACTTGGGCTTCATTGCAAGCAAGCAGGCTCTGTGTAAGCTGTGCAATTTCGTTCAATAGAGGACTCCTGGATATGATTTCTCAAGATTCATAGTGGACCTTGATGCCCCTTCACTGGCAGATTCTAACAAAAAAGAGAAAATTCAACCCTCGAACATTGATGGTGCTGAAGCAGAGGCCAGGGCACAAGTTGAGGAAGAATCCCTTGCCTTAGACGAAGTACAAAAAGACAGCTGAAACTCTTTTTTTTTTTATATTTCGATGTATAATTTTTTAGTCAAACTCAATATAATCATCTTTTGCTCCTTCTTTGACTGAGTCATCTTTCTTCTTGTTTCTTTTGACAGAGGTGGGAATCCTTCAAAAGAACTATGATTTTGGAGTCCTCTGATATAAGACAAATTCACTTGCCTTCTGCTGCAAACTAGCTAGAGTTGCAGAGTTCAATGAATCCAATCCGAATATTTGCCATGCAATGGCTATCCTGATAGCGGACATAGAGATATTGCAACTATAGAATGAAGAACTTAGAAAGAGAAAGGATCCTTCACCTTCATTGGAGTCCTTGAGTCTTCAACTGTCTAACATGAAAATTGAGAATGCTACTTTAAAAGGAGAGCTGGAAAAGCTTAATATGCAGTATGACTTACAAGCGGAGACCATAAAAGATTTAATCTCCGAACATGATGCTGCAATTATGCAATCCACTGAGCTTAGGGAAGAGTTTAAATCTCAAATGAATATTTGACCATCACACTCGAAAAAATGTCATTAGACTTATAAACAACTCTCTTTCATCTTAGGAACGACTTATGACCCCCAATATGACCTACAGCAAGCAATTCAATGTAAACGACTTACTACATAGGCTAGAACTTTGTAGCAATTTTAATAAAATATTCGCCTATTCTTTGACTTTTGGTCTCTTCCACCTTCTTGTATAGTTTTCGACGACCGAAAACAAATGTCTCCTTTTGAAAACATTTGAAAAGTTGAGCTTCACCTTTTAAAGAGATGCGATCTTTGGCATTTAATATGATGGACGTCCGTTGATGGTTGGGGAAACGCCACTTGTAATCTCTCTTTTTTGAAACGACGTGATGCTTCAAAATTGATGTGACCGTTTCCTTGATAGTCATCTTTTGGATTCCAAAAGTTTGAAATCCGGGCTTATCTCTTTTTCTAACGCTTATAAATTCTTGTTCATCGAGGCTTTCTTCTTCAAGAAAAAAACATCTCTCTGGCCAAGCTTGTTCCTAATCCTCTAGTTTTCAAAAATGTCTTCTTCTTGAGGAAGATCTCTCCGCCCAAGAACAAAGCTTCATGGCGCTCCTCCAAGAGAGGGCTATATCTGCACCAGAACCCATTCCACCATGAAACAATATGGTAGAAAAATATTCTCTTCCTGATTTTTATGTGTATAGAGTTCCTCAAAGCAATAAGGCCCCTAGTACTGTTAACTTTGAAGAAATCTGTGTGTATATATGGACATGCTCATTTCTAGTTTCCGATTGCCTATTCCAGAAGCTATCCTTGAAATCCTGAGATATTACAGAATTACTCACGGGCATGTACAACCCAATTCATGGTGCCACCTTGTCTCTTTTTTTTTTTTTTCAAGCATCTTGAATGCACTCCTTCCATATCCTTATTTCACAATCTCTATAAGCTGAATGTTGAAAAGGAGACCATCCGTGAGACTCAAGAAAAGGTTCCCACAAGGTGGTATTACTTCAGTAGAAGAAGATTTCTCTAAAAATTATGAGTGCACAGAAGGGATCTCTTCAATTATGGCATCGCAGTTTCTTTTTCGTCAGTTTAAAAAATGATTCACCATTCCCTATTAGCAATAAGTAGGGGTTTCTTGATGATTGCGAGGCTCAAACTTTGAACAAGAAGCCTCAACTATTAGCATATGACCTAAAATCTTTTGATTTGGCTAGAAAACAAGGCCTTGAGGCAATGTTCTTTCATCTTGAACCTGCAAACCCTAACCTTCTTCAAAATCCTCGGGAAACGGATGTGGATGCTTCAATAGAGAGTGCAGAAGCAGATGACATCTATGCTCAAATTGACGCTTATGTTGAGGAGGAAGAAGAGGAAGAATCTCTTTCTATACCTGGTAAAAGTTCTCTTCTGTATGGTTACTTAAGGTTTTTTCATTTTCTGTTCAGGTTCTTGACTGCTATCATTTTTACCAGATATTTCTCTAGCCAGCGATATAAGGGCTGACTTGAAAGGAAAGAACCCTATCATAATTGGGTCTAACCTTACTTCTCCCGTGAGGCCTCCATCCACAAGTAAGATTACCCGCATTTCATAAGAACTTCAAGCTATGGTGGAGCGAGAGCTAGTATCCATAATAAAGAAAAAGAGGCCATCGTCTCCTACCACTTTCCTGGAAGGGGAGCCCAGTCGAGCCCACATTACTGAACCTAAGCATTCAACTAGGAACCTTCTTGTAAGCCACTTAGAGAGGGCTGGGTTGCGTACTCCTTCTATAGAAATTCCTCCTTCTGTCAATCCATCAGCTAGAACTACTACAAAAGAGATTTACGTACCAAGATGGTCAGTGAAATCTTTTGATAGTGGTATCTTTGACGATCGAGTTGCCAGAGAGCTTCTGTAGGGGATTTGCCTTCCTACAGATCAAAAAGATTTTCTCTATCGTTCTTTCCCAAAATTGGGTGATGAAATTTCTTCATCTCTCATCAGTGTAAGTTACCATTTATTCCATATGTCTTGACTTTCTCTTATGGGTTTTGATGCTTCTTGATGCTTCTTGTTTTTTGTCACAGGTCATAGCCTCTCTTTGGGAAGCCGCCAAGATATTTGAATCTTAGGAAGGATTGTATCTTGAAGCTAACTAGGAGTATAAAGATGAAGCCCTTGAAACATTACTCAATTGTTAAAGAAGAAGGAGATGGCTTTTGCCCAAGAAAAGACCAGGATAAAGGATGAGGTGGATACTGTCAGGGAAAAAACTCTTGAGGCTCTTAAAAGAGCAAGTTTGTAGGAAAGATATAATTGGACTAAAAATGAAAGAGCGAAGGCACTTGAAGAGAAAGAGCTTTTACAGAAAGAGATTGATCATCTAAATGACAACTTCATTCGCTTGAATGAATATTCTATGGACCAGTACAGGCGCTCAGAAGAGTTAATGAATTAGATTCACAAGGGGGAAGAGTCTGCTCCAATTCGTTATGAAATCGTTGAAGCGACCTACAAGCTGACCTTCCGTCAACTGCGAGATTTTGTGAAGACCAAGGTTCCTGATTTTGATTTTTCTAAGTTTGGGGAAGATCCTGATGATGATGCACCTTTACCTGCACCTACAGACTCACCTTCCACATCTTTTTGAAGAATTTTCTTTTTTGTTGACCTGTGAAGATCCTGTTAGAATAGGAATACTTTTTTTTTTTATGTTGGCATGGATGGAGTCTTGATCTTTTTGTTTTTTTACTGTTTAAAAGTATATATATATATATATATATATATATATATATATATATATATATATATATATATATATATATATATATATATATATATACCCCCTAGTTCGTGTTGAATGTACAAAGTACAGTGAATGTGAATTAATGTTCATTAAACTAATTGTACCCCCCCATATCAATCAATTCTTGTGAAGACAAAAAGTGAGCGATATAGAGTTAGAATTGAGACAAAAAGAGAAAGAATGTAAAGTATATTTCATTCAAAAAATAACCACTTTATATTATTGATAGAATTTCTAAATATTCTTGATCTGCCATGGCTTGGCAATTGCTGCGCCCTTCAAAGTGCACAAGTGATATGTTCTAGGTCGAGTCTCTCGGACAATTCTATATGGCCCTTCCCAATTTGGTTGTAATTTACCTTGTTGGGAAGGTTTAGATAAAGATTCTCGTTGGAAAATAAGATCTCCAACTTGAAATTGACAAGCTCTGACTCGTGAGTTGTAATATCTATCTACCTTGTGCTGGTAGTTTAATATGTTGAGGGTTGCTTCTTCTCGAACCTTGGGAAGTAAATCCAAATTTGCACATAGATCCTCTGAGTTTGTTTCTTCATCATAATTGAAGATTCAAAATGTTAGGAAGGTGATTTCAATTGGTACATGTGAGGACAAAATTGGTCTCTTCCCACCCATCTCTGATGGATGGAAAAATGATTATGGAGTCACCACCTAGATTAAGGTCTAGGACCTATGAATTTGTAGTCTCATCATAAGAAAAGACTTCTATTGACTCATTGGACCCAATATATATCGGCTTTGGTCTATCAGAGAATGAGTAAGAGTTCAAGGTACAGTTTGGGAAGGTGTTAGGCACCCAAAGCTACCCAATCCAAAAATCGGTCTCCTATGTGATTTTACTTTCCTTAGACTCTATGGTTCTGACTGTTCATGGTCAATGGATGATGACTAGGGCTCATGGGGGATCCTATACCAAGTTGTTAAATTCTTCTAACCTAGGGTTTAGCCAAACATATTTTCAAAAATAAATAAACAAGAAAAATAATATACAGTGAACTGAACCGAAGATGGTTCAGTGATGGACTGAATCTGAGACGTCCTAGATATCTCTAATTGCCTATCTATTCCAATCCTGAAAATCAAGTCCATAATGTAGTTCGAACGGAATGTGATTAAGATTTATGGATGTGGTTTATACTTAAGCTTTCTTAGATTCAATTGTTCAAGTTGAAGTTTATGCTTAATAAATGATTGAGATTGAATCTAGAAATAGCTTATGTGGATCGAAGTGAATATGGGTATGGATATGGATAGATATGGATATGGGGGACCTAAGGATTCTAAGATGTGGTACCATACTTGGAGAGGTCCTCCAAGTTGTCTACGTATTTCAGAGGTCCTAAAAATCAGGTACAACGTAGTTCGTTGTGATGTTTTGATACTCTCAAGGAGCAAAGAGGGACAAATACTCTCAAGGGGCAATGATAAGTCTACTCTCAAGAAGCAAAGGGGTAAATACTCTCAAGGAGCAAAGGGGTAAATACTCTCAAAGAGCAAGGGCTTGATACTCTCGAGGAGCAAGAGTTTAATACTCTCAAGGAGTAAGGGTTTAATGCTCTCAAGGAGCATACTCTCAAGGAGCAAGGGGTTTGATACTCTTAAGGAGCAAGGGGGTTGATACTCTCAAGGAGCAAGAGGTTTAATACTTTCAAGGAGCAAAGAGTTTAATACCCTCAAGGTGCAAAGGGGTAAATACTCTCAAAGAGCAAGGGTTTAGTACTCTCAAGGAGCATACTCTCAAGGAGCAAGGGGTTGATACTCTCAAGGAGCAAGGGGTTTAATACTCTCAAGGAGCAAGGGTTTAAGTCCATGTTTGGGAATCTCTCCAAACTGCCTACGTATCCTAGGGTACTACCCTAAGAATCAGGATCCGCGTAGTTTGAAATGCAGATTCATTCATTCATGTGTATATTCTTTCAAGATCATGGTGTGAAACCGTGTTTGGAAATCTCACCAAACTGCCTGCATATCTTAGGGTGCTGCCCTAAGAATCAGGATCCACATAGTTCGAAAGCGGATTCAATCATTTATGTTTTTCTGTCAATATTAAGGAGTGAAATCGTGTTTAGAAATCTCACTAATCTGCCTACGTATCTTAGGATGCTGCCATAAGAATTAGGATCCACGTAGTTTGGAATATGCATTCAATTCATTCATGTGTATATTCTTTCAAGATCATAGTATGGAAAGGTGTTTGAAAATCTCACAAAACTGCCTACGTATCTTAGGGTGCTGCCTTAAGAATCAGGATCTACATAGTTTGGAATGCGCATTCAATTCATTCATGTATTTATTCAAGATCAGGGTGTGAAACCTAAATGCTCTATGGTTCGATTCACATCACTCTTATCTAGTTCTCTAACCCTAAGGGAGATGAGCTGAGGGTAGGGATCGTCCTAAAACCTTAATTTGGCATATTTTTTTGGGCTAGACTTCATATCATTTTATTAAAATTTATCATTTTCATTCTTACCCTTCCCGTGAATGTGGATGCCTACATACACGTCCCCATACCTAATATGTCTTCTAGGTGTACAGATATGGCAGTTCGACTAGGGTGTTGCATAAATTAAATTATTATCAATAATAAATATCATCAAAATATGGCAAGTAACAATACTATCATCTCAAATATAGCAATTAAGCATGTGAATCAATATAGCAGCATGTGAAAGCATTGATCAAGCATTAATCATCAACAATGTGACCAAGATCATATTTGATCGACTACTCAGATTTGATGTAATCGATCATCATCAATGTGATCAAGATCATATTTGATCGATGGTTCAGATTCAACTAAAACATGCATGAGGTCAATCCAATGGTTCAGATTCAATTAAATCACTCACAAAGATAATCCAACAGTTCAAATCACTCAAGATGGCAATCCAATCATTCAGATCACTCAAAATCACTCACAGTAAAGATCTAACAGCTCATATTACTTCAAATGATAATCTATCCATTCAAATTCTTCTACATCATTCAACAAGACAATCTGATGGTCCAGATTCATTTATATCACTCATGATCAAAATCTAATGGTCTAGATTCAAATAAGATGCTCATGATCAAGATCTAATGGTCTAGATTTCATATCACTCATGATCAATGGCTCGATTCATTTCATTAAAAGA
Organism: Protea cynaroides; assembly: GCA_028583415.1. NCBI lineage: Eukaryota > Viridiplantae > Streptophyta > Magnoliopsida > Proteales > Proteaceae > Protea > Protea cynaroides. The sequence goes on from CM053266.1 coordinate 14,518,639, forward strand.
TCTGAATCAAAATTAAACATCCAACGGCTGACAATTAATATTCTCTCATGATACAAATAAAAATCAATCATCCGATGGCTTAAAATTAATTATATTAGAAACTCTAGATCAATGGTTAGATCTTAATCACATCAAATTCCAAGATCAATGGCCTAGATTTAATCATATAAAAATTCAACATCACATGGTCATATTTTTAATCACATTGAATTCAATCATCAATTGTCTAGATTTTATTCACATTAAAAATCATAAATCAAAGGCCTTGTTTTATTTTCATTAAAAACCCAAGGTCAATGGTTCAATTTTTAATCATATCATTCCAAGCATATGATCTTATCAATTTCATCAAAATTCCAAACATATGGGATCAATCAATTTCATCAAAATTTCAAACATATGGGATCAACAATTTCATCAAAATTCCAAACATATGGGATCAATTTCATTCAATCTTTACAATCGGATCAATTTCATCATATTCGCAAGGATATGGGATCAATTTCATCAAATCTCTACAATCGGATCAATTTCATTCGATTTTTACAATTCGATCAATTTCATCATATTTTCACGATCAGATCAATTTCATAAAAATTCCAAAGATATGGGATCAATCAATTTTCACAATGTCATAATTGGATTAATTTCAATTTCATCACAATTTCATAATCGGATTAATTTCAATTTCATCAAAATTCATATGATCAGATCAATTTCAATTTCATCAAAATTCATATTATCGGATCAATTTAATTTCATCAAAATTCATATGATTGGATCAATTTTATTTAATTTCTGCAATACCATAATCGGATCAATTTCAATTTCACCAAAATTCATATGATCGGATCAATTTCAATTTCATCAAAATTCATATGATCGGATCAAATTCAATTTAATTTCCGCATGTGATAGGATTAATTCGTAAAAAATAAACATCCATTGGGATCAAATTCGTCACATGATCAAAAATCAATCATCTAATTTAACTAATTGTATATCAATTAATCAAAATCCAACCAAATTAGATTAAATCATAAGCTATCAATTAATCATAATTTCAATCTTGAAATAAAAAAAGAGGGTGACATAGGTGAGGTCTAACAGTGGGTTGATGCAATTTGGTGGAGGTTTAGCCTGGTGGGGTGCTAGGAGATTGAGTGGGGGAGATAAAAACCAACACAAAAGAAAGGAAGGTGGAGGGCGGACTTACCTGGAGTTGCAGGCGATCTCTCTGCAGTTGCCTTCTCCTCCTCGTTCTTCTTCTTCTTCTTCTTCTCCTTCTCTATTTTCTTTCTCTCACTCTCTTCTTAATTCTCGATCTCCCCTCCTTCTCTTAGACTCTCTCCTTCCTCACGTTCTCTCACTTCTCCTTTTAGACTCTCCCCTTCTCTTAGACTCTCTCCTTCTTTACGTTCTCTCACTTCTCCTTTTAGGCTCTCCCCTTCTCTTAGACTCTCTCTCCCTTTTTTTTTTCTTTTTTTTTTTCTATTTCTTCTAGACTCCACCGAGCTTCTTTTCTTTCCTTTTATTTTTTTTATTTTTTTTACTTGAGTCACCACCGACTCTCTCTCTCACTCAATTTTTTCCATTTTTTCATTCTTTCTATATTTTTTTATTTATTTTTTTCTCTTTTCTCCACTGACTCTCTCTCTCTCTCTCTCTCTATTCGGTCTTTGATTTTTTTTCCTTTTATTTCCCTCTCTCCACCGACTCTCTCTCTCTATTCTTTCCTCTTTTTTCTCCTTTTTTTTTTATTTTTTTTATTTTTCTCCTTTTTTTTTCTTTCCAGGTTTCCCCACCGACTCTCTCTCTCTCTCTCTCTCTCTCTCTCTCTCTCTCTCTCTCTCTCTTTTAAAATTTTCCTTTTTTTTCTAAAACCGGCCAACATCTCTCCTTTCCTTTTTTTCTATTTTAATTTTTCCTTTATTTCTCCCGATTTTCTCCTTTTGTCGGTCTCTCTCTTTTTTTTATTAGATTTTCCTTTTTTTTTCTTTCTTTCCTAAAACCGGCCAGCATCTCTCCTTTCCTTTTTTCTTCAGATTCTGCTTCATTCCAATCATTTTTCGTCCTTTCTTCTTTCCTAATAGCTGGCCAAATCTCTTCTTTATTTTTCCCATGGTTTATATATGTTAATATATATAAATGCATTACATAAGATGTATATAACATAATATATAGCATGCTAATATTATAATAATATATGTAACATAACAATATATTACATAATATACATCAAGTACAATGCACATGGGTAAATCGATTCGGTCCGGGCTGATCTCTTCAAGGTTGACTGAGCTGGATTGACTTAATTGGGTTGGACCGACATGAGTTGACTAGGTTACTGATATGGGTTGAGCTGGGTTGGGCGAAAATTGATTTTTCTCTCTCTATCATTTCATGGGCCATTTTCGCTGCTATTCCGTATGAAATCTTTCAACAGTCTTTATCCCAAATTTTCTATGTTCACTTTGTAGAACACTAAAAATGAGAAATACCGGAGCTTGAATCACCTCATTTGGAAGTAAAATGGTCAGCTTATGAATTTCTGAAGTTTAAATAGGCTAATTCATGATAATTGGGCTAGCAACTCTGCATGGGATACCTCGGAGACCTCTACCTAAAATCCTTCACATCCACTTTATAGATCACTAAAAATAGAACATATTGAGACTGAATCACATGATTTAGACGTCGAATAATAAAACTATGAGGAATTAAAGTTTACACAGACATATCAACTTGCAGTTCTGCATGGGATCCCTCGGAGACATCTGTCCCAAATTCTTCATGTTCACTTTGTAGAGCACCAAAAATGAGGAATAATGACACTGGAATCACCTCATTTGAACATTGGATGAGAAAGATATGAGAAGATGAAGTTTAAATAATTAAACGATAATTTGCATGCAAACCCCTAGATATTATTAATTTTCAGAAAATACCCATATTCTTATTCCTAGACTAAAATCACCATATCTTCTTCATTTCATATCAGAATTGAGCGATCCTAGTCTCATTTCAAAGGTATTTTCAAGACCTACGCATCCATGCAGGTTGCAGCTCATGTCCTTACTGTGGGGCCCACCGAAAACCTCCTCATAGTCGCAGCCAATAATTCAAACCTTGCATTGGGATTTACCAACTTGCCATATAGTTTCACTTAGGTTTCTGGATACCGGGGATCATCTCAGTTATTCTTAAAGCATTATAGAGAGCATGCCGGGACTGATTGACTATCATTTTTTAGAGAGTTTCACTCACTTCCCTATACTTTTCCAAACATTCTCTTACTTCTCCCACTTTGATGTCTACTCTCCAATAAGACTGTGTTCAACTAGGGATGGCAAAAATGGGGTGCTTACAGTACTACTGCTTTTGTTCCGTAGACCAGCATGAAAGGAGTTTCTTCTGTTGCTGTACGTCTTGTGGTTCTATATGACCACAATACACTTGGTAATCCCTCATACCATAAATCTCTTCGATTCTTTGGAGTCGTCTACCCAAGGCATGCCCAAGTTCTTTTTTTGCAACTTCTATTTGGCCATAGATTCTGGATGATACACTAAAGTTGGGCGATGCTGTAAGACCCGTATCAAACTAACCGGTCTTACCACCTTCCAGGTCTACCTATCATGGTCGAGCCAAATGGACCAAGTACGTGAAGAAAATAGCGAAACCAGGTACTAAACTGACCCAAAAATAGTGAATTGGAGGGTAGGGTCGTATACCTAGGTAGGCAGGGTCGACCCCCCCTCACTAAGAAGTCAGACCCCTGATATTTAACTGGGGGTCAGACAACTTAGAAACTGAGGGTCGACGGGATCTCTGACCCCCTCATCGACCCCCTGTTTGTCGACAGAAACCGCAAATAGGAAACTTTCCAAATTTCAATGGGATTCTTTCCTAATCTCAATGGGACTTATTTTAGGAGATTCTACTCTATAAATAGGACGTCCCTAAGCATCTTTCACTCCTTTTGAAACCCTAATTGAAAGTGAGAGAAAGAGAAGAGAAGGAGAAGAGAAGGAAAGTTGGAGAAGAATACCTAAGTGAAGAATTCAGAGAAATCTCTGAATCTCAGTAAACCTAAGTTTCCATTGATGATCTTAGACCTTAGAATAGTTCATGAAGAGGGTATGGTCTAGGAGAAACTCAAATCATACATCCATGGGAAGATTTCAATGAAATCCATGGAGAAATCATGGTAGGCAAAGTAAGGAGGAAACCTAGTGTTCTAAGCCATAGAACAAGCCTAAAATGGATTGTGGAAGTAAGCCATAGGACCCAAACATGAAAGAATGGACTGTAGAATGAAACTCGACTCAAACCACGGGGGGTCGCATGTGGGGTCGGTTGGGAATTGACCCTACCAGACCACAGGATCGACCCCCAGTATTCAGGAAGTCCAGGAAAGGGGTGGTCGCACCCAGGGTCGATGGAACATCCGACCCTAGCATCGACCCTACCCTGGGGGTCGCAGTAAACTGCTACCCTACCTGTGACCCACCCTGCGACCCGTGCTTAAAAACAAGCCTAAAAGTGCCAGAATGACTTCTAACCAAAATCTATACTTGTTAGGTTTTCCTATTGATATAAAAGTGGATTTTAAAGCTTGAAAGATGATCAACACTCAAGCAAAGGTGAGGGAACAAGACCTAAACTAATTGGCTAATAATAAACTATTTTTATTTTCTTGAGTCCAATGCCATGATTGATTTTATGCGTGTATGCTTGTAATGTGCATTCAACATGTCATCCAATATTCCTGCTATTAATGTTCATGCATATTTAATTCTATTTTATTTATAACATGATGATGATGATGATGATGATGCTAGGAATAGACATGTGAATGTATGTGTGTGCTTAGTGTGCTTGATGCGAGTGGAGTATCAGGGGGGAAATGTGACATTGTGGTTCAGCCTGGTCACTAAGCTCTAGCTCTATCTCTACTCAAGTCTTGTCCACTGACATCGTCGTATCACCATTACCATAGCAGAACTATTATGTCGTAGGGTATCAGGGGAGGTGGTCTCGGACCATATAGTCTTCGACTCTGCCGGGGGGCCTTAGCTCTATCTCTATGGACGTATTGAGAGATGTTGGGGTGAGGCCTTGGGTACACTATTTAACATTAGGATTGGTTAGTTGCGAGCCCAGTTTGTAATCCCTCGCCAACAGGGGCTTACGTGTTGGTATGGGTAGAGTATTAGGGGAAGTGTGATACAGTGTGGTCCTAAGAACTTTAGCTCTATCTCTATTCCATAGTGGGTGCATATGGGATGACAATAAATATTAACCTTTGGGCGGCTTCACACACTCGTGTATAGAGGTGAGGCGGCCACCGAACCTTTCTATAGCACATTGTAAACTTATAAACCAAACCACAGATATGAATTGAATGCATGCATATGTTTGTTGCATTGTTTTGTTTGCTCACTGAGCCGTGATGTGTGCTCACCCTTTCGACGTCGAATATTTTTATTTGATGATGCAGGTACTATGGTGAAAGACTATATGAATGCTTCTACGTACGGGCACGTCGCTGCGATGGAGGAAGAAGACTTAGTGGAAATGCATGACTCTTCATGCGAGTGCAATGCATGCGTTTTCGACTGGATTTTTATTTGAATTTATAAAGAAATATAATTGATATTTTATTTACTTATGTCTCGATTGATACAACATAATTTGATATTTTATTTATGATTATCACAGTTAGATTCCTCAGTTCATTTATTATTAAGACTTCCGCTATTGTGTATTTATTCTGATTATGGTTGTGGATGTGTATGGTTTAATTTCAACGGACACAGCCTATTAGAGATCCTGGTTGAACCGTTGGTTTATTAGCGGTTTATCACACCGTTCTGAATGGTGCAGAATTGGGGTGTGACAACTTTGTATCAGTGCTCTCAGGCCCTGTCTATGAAACCAGTATACTTCCACAATAGTTCGTGAACTAAAATAGGATAAAAATTTAAAAGCTATAATAATAACACATCATAAGCATCTGTTTTGTTTGAGACAAAATTGAAAGAGAATAATGCATCTATTAAATGAGAAACAAATTTATATACACTCAAAAGAAGAACAAACGTATGTATACATGACTAAAGCAGAGTACAGTCCACAACCCGGACAGTTACTCTGAAGTACAAAAGAAAGATAAAAGAAAATACATCAAGAAGCTGGAGGTGATGGGGGAGGTGGTGCCTCGCGGTCTCTGTCATAATCCTCAGCATAGACTCTTGTCAACCAAGCTATCTGAGTCTGGGTCGTCTGGAGACTAGCTGTGAGGTCAGCCACCCGCTGGTCAGTCACGCACTGAGAATCCCTAATCTCTCCCACCCGCTGATCCAACAAGCGCTGAGCATCCAGAAGCTCTCCCACCCGCTGATCTGACATGCGCTGAGCAACCAGAAGCTCTCTCACCCACTGATCGGACAAGCACTGAGCATCTAGAAGCTCTCCCATCCTCAGACATGCGCTGAGCCTCTCGTATCTCATGTAATATCCCCATCATGTCATCAGAAGGTGCATACGAAGGACCAACTGCATATGAAGGACCAGTTGCATAAGAAGGACCAGCTCCTGTAGCATGAGTAGGTGATGGAGGAGGTATGGCATCTACATCCATGTTTAAGCGATCATCATCACCCCCATGAACCCCTGCTCCAGCGGCTACTGCTACTGCCTCAGCGTCAGCCATCTCCACTTAAGTACGTGGACGCACCAGAGCGTTCCTCTCCTCGTCGCTGACCTAGGCATCCCGCATGCCCATCTTGCAGATGGCCTCCCAATCCAGAGGTGATGAGAAGGATTTCTCCTAAATCCTTTCATTCACCATGTCAACACCCAGGCGGGTAAGAAGCATAGATATCATGCGTCCATAAGGCAGGTTGCCAGTATGACTGGGCAACGTAGCACTGATCATAGTCCGCATGATGATGTAAGGAAGGCAGACGGGCTGCCTAGTGCAGATACTGGGTCAACTAGGAGATCCTCTCGTAGTGCCCACTCTGAGGTATCAGGTTGTGCTGAATAATCTTACAGTACACCCAAGCTCTGGACGAAGGTAGGTCGCTTTCATCTCCTAGCGATCCTCTCTGATGATCTGACGATCAATCTCTGCTCTCATCTCCAATGAAAAGAACTGGGGCTCTCCAGGGGCACAGAACACCAAGGGGCCGTCATATGAAATGCCCAATAAGTCGGCTAGCTGCCAATAGTCAAATGAAATCTCGACCCCCTTGACGTAGCTGGTGATCCGAAGCTCTCTACACCTCTCGGTATCGTTGTAATCTCCCACCACCTGGAGATTACAGTAAAACTGTCGCACCAAATCCGGTCGAGTGCAGGCGTCATAGGTGATCATAGGAAGCCAACCCATGTCACCAAAAGCCCTCTCCACATCGAACAAGGCCAGCCTAGCCAAGTCTACCCGGCGACCTCCCTCTACCTTCTTACGAGAATAGCGGGCATACTGTGTCTCTGCCTCATTAGAACGGAAGCAGATTAGGTCATGAACCCTGGGTACTTTGGTACGTGCCAAAGTATCTACAAAAACAAAGAGCAACAGATATTGGGTTAGTAAAGATGAAAAACCCAAAACAATTCGACAGTATAACGACGTAAATTGGTCAAAAGCCTCACTTTTCACCCATACACGTGGGCAGGAGGACTTATAAAGGTTTTAAACAATCCTGCAAGACTCATACAGTTGAAAATTTCATTTAAAGAGATCGAATTTGAAGAAATTTCAAGAAATTAAAAAATCTCGACAAATTAGGGCAAAAATGGGAAATTTCAAGTTTCTCGATAACCAACCGATGAAACTCAAAAAATTTTGAGGGCTTTCATCCATTGAATCACCAACAACAAAAGCCCCCAATAAAAATCAAATTTTTACGGTTGGAAAAAGTTTAATTTGAAGAAAACGATTTAAATGGGCAAAAACCTAGTTAAGAAACCCTAAAAACATGAAAATGTAGAGAACATACCTGTAGACGAGGAGTAGACGTCGAAATGAGAAGCAAATAGCACCAATGAGTCCGAGTTGGCACTGTAGCAACTCAGAGGGACGAGCCGAGTCGGAAAGGAGGAGGAAGAATGAGAAATGGATTCAAAATTGAGATTAAAAACCTGATTTTTAATCCGAGGGTCGGAGAATTCGACCAAAACATCCGACCCCCCCTCCGACCCCCTCATCGACCCTCGGCTCTCGATAATCTGATAGAGAACCAGGGGTCGAACCCTGGGTCGGACATCCATCGACCCCCGGCTCTCGGTAAGAATCAGTGATTTCTCAGGGTCGCATACTGAGGGTCGGACATCCATCGACCCCCACCATCAACCCTGCAGTGAAAAAACAGTATTTTCGACAGAATGATCTGAAAAATTTAAAATTTGTATTTGTTAGGGGATTTAAAATATGAGAATGAAGTATGTAATGATTGCCTCACATATTCTATGATTTTCAGGCATTCCCACTACTAGAACAGATAATGGTTGGACGCAGAGTGACTAAATAAAGCCGTAACACTATCCCACCACCACCACCTATGGGGGAAGACAGCCAGATACACCCGAAAACACAGGAGAATACGAACACGGAACCATCCGTAATTAATGGACAGACAAATCCTATAAATCTACCAGCTCCACCTACAGACCTGGCTATAGTAGTAATGAATTTGGCCCAACAGCTGCAGCAAATACAACAGGCACAAGCTACTATGCAAGCCGCCATAGACATGACCTTTCCAGCTGCACAGATGACACCGATGCCAGCAGGACAGGCAAGCACAGTACCAGGGGGTAGTAACACAGTACCCCACGAACCTCAGACTCCCATTATGCAGGCTCAAGTATAAAACCCTGAAGTAGCTCCAGGTGGATATCAATACCAACCACCTATGTATGGAGCTTATGTTCCGCATCAACTGGATCACTCCAGACTGGTGGAGCGTTTTCTGAAGATGAATCCTAAGGAGTATAGTAGTAAGCCAGCTGATCCTTTGTGGCCAGCACACTGGATCGATGAGATGGAGAGAAATTTCAAGATGATGACAGTGAATGAGGAAGAAAAGGTATTGTGTGCAACGTTTATGCTGAAAGGCGATGCACACCACTGGTGGAAGTCCACACAGACATATCTGATGACAAAGCACACCCAATTGACTTGGGATATATATATAAGGAAGCATTCTTTGAGAAGTATTTTCCTAAGAGTTTCAGAGATTCCATGGAGAAGGAGTTCCTGAGTTTATATCAGGGACAGATGACTGTCGATGCATACCAACAACATTATGAGGAGCTATTTTTCTTCACACCAGTCAGTATGTAGGTAGAAGATACAAAGACCCGAAGGTTCGTCATGGGACTTAGGGGAAGCATACGCGAACATGTTCTTGGACTTGAAAAGAAAATCTACAATGAAGCTGTACAAATTGCTCGAGTGATAGAGTCAAGCCAGAAAGAGAGCTATCTTGCTCAAAATAGAGGAATCAAAAGGCCAAATGGAAATTCTTACAACAGAGGGAACACCAAGGTATTCAAACCCTTCCGTACTCAAGGTTTCAATGCTGCAGCCAAGACTACTTCAGCAGCTCAACAGCAACAAAAGCCAATTAATAAAGGGTTAAAATGCTATAACTGCCAGCAATTGGGACATATGGCAAGGGAGTGTCCTAAGCCCAAGAAGCAACTACAACAAGACAAAGTTTACACGGTTACATCTGAGGATGCTACCGCATCGCTTGATGTGGTCACAGGTATGATCTGAATCTTATCATTTTGTGTTACATTATATGAGCATGTAGACTAAATCAAAACAAATCACAAGTATTGTAGCTATTAATGGCATTCCCGCCAGAGTACTCTTTGATTTAGGAGCTACTCATTCTTTTATATCTGTGTCATTTTGAAAGAAGTTAAATCTACCCCTCAAATCCTTAGACTACAAACTGCTTGTACGATCGCCTATAGGATTAGAAGTGGAATTAAAAAGAGGTTACGGACCATGTCTAGTTCTTATTGACGAAAAGACTCTGGATGCAACCTTGATCCAACTTGAGATGGCAGACTTTGACGTCGTCTTGGGAATGGACTGGTTAGCTCGGCATTCTGCAAACCTATTGTGTGTCGAAAAGAAGCTGACATTTATAGACAAAGAAGGAGCAGAGTTTAGTTTTTCGGGAACCAAACTTCCCCGTAAACAAAAGCTCATACTCTCTGCATTAAAGGCTAGGAAGTGCCTTGAGAAAGGAGCAGTTGGGTATCTAGTATCTGTGGTCGATCTTACCAAAGAAGCACCACGAATGGAGGATATTGATGTCGTGCGTGACTATCCAGATGTATTTCCTGAAGAACTATCAGGTACCACCCAACTGCGCTACAGAGTTTGTTATAGATACCCGGAGCCGCACCAATATCTAAAGCACCTTATCGAATGGCTCCTACTAAATTGAAAGAATTAAAAGTACAACTACAAGAACTGCTGGACAAGGGTTACATCCGACCTAGCATATCACCATGGGGAGCACCAGTATTATTCGTGAAGAAGAAGGACGGTAGCGTTCGATTGTGTATAGACTATCGAGAATTGAATAAACTGACAATCAAGAATCGGTATCCATTGCCTCAGATCGATGACTTGTTCGATCAATTGCAAGGTGCCAAAGTGTTCTCCAAGATCGATCTTCGGTCAGGCTACCATCAGTTGAAGATTAAGGATGGTGATATTCCCAAGACAGCATTCAGGACCAGATATGGACATTATAAATTTTTGGTCATGTCTTTCGGATTGACGAACGCACCAGCAACCTTTATGGAACCTATGAATCGGGTATTCCACGATATGTTGGATAAATCGGTTATTGTATTCATCGATGATATATTGATCTACTCCAAAGACAAGGAAACTCATATAAAGAATCTAAACGCCGCTCTGCAGCGATTACGGAAGGAGAAGCTCTACGCCAAATTTACAAAGTGTGAGTTTTGGCTAAAGGAAGTCACTTTTCTAGGCCATGTTGTATCCGCTGAAGGAATTAAAGTGGATCCTAGCAAGATCGAAGCTATTGTGAAGTGGGAAGCACCGAAGAGTGTTGTAGAAATTAGAAGTTTCTTAGGTCTAGCTGGGTATTATCGACGATTTGTGGAGTACCTATTCCTGAGTTCACCTTAGATGATAAAAAGGTACTGAAGTACAAAGGAAGAATATGTTTACCTGAAATAGAAAGTTTGGACATTAGACACCGACTAATGAAGGAAGCCCATACCACCGCCTATTCGATACAACCTGGAAGTACAAAAATGTATCATGACCTAAAGAAAATATATTGGTGGAGGGGAATGAAAGTAGATATAGCCAAGTTCGTGTCTCAATGCCTAAATTGTCAGAAGGTGAAAGCCGAACGACGAAGACCAGTAGGACTGTTACAGCCGTTACCAGAACCAGCATGGAAATGGGACTGCATCACTATGGACTTCGTCACAAGGTTACCATTGACTCCCCGAGTAGTTGACGCAGTTTGGGTGATTGTAGACCGACTGACTAAAATGGCTCGATTTATAGCTATACGGCCTCAGTATACACTGGAGAGGTTAGCTAAGTTGTATGTGGATAATATTGTCAGATTACACAGTGTACCTGAAAGCATTGTGTCCGACAGAGATCCATGATTTACTTCAAAGTTTTGGGAAGGATTGAAGAAGGCTATGGGTACAACATTGAATTTTAGTATTGTATTCCATCCTCAGACAGACGGACAGCCGGAGCGCACCATTCAGATTCTAGAAGACATGCTCCGAGCTCGCGTAATTGATTTCAAAGGTTCATGGGATGAAAAGTTACCACTGATTGAGTTCGCTTATAACAATAGCTATCAGGCTACTATACAGATGTCACCCTATGAAGCACTGTATGGTAGGAAGTATCAAACTCCTTTGTTTTGGAATGAAGTTGGAGAACGTAGTATTGTTGGACCAGAATTTGTTGAAGAAACTTGTCGAGTAGTCGACATTATCAGGGAAAGAGTAAGAACGGCTTAGAATCGTTAGAAGTAATATGAAGATACTAGACGCCGAGACCTTGAATTCGTCGTAGGTGATAAGGTATTCCTCAAAGTGTCACCTATGCGAGGTTTGAAACGGTTCAGACAGAAAGGGAAATTAAGTCCGAGATATGTTAGACCATATGAGATTCTAGCTAAACGTGGAAAAGTGGTTTACCAGTTAGTATTACCACCATCTATGTCAAGTGTGCATGATGTATTTCATATCTCCTTATTGAAGAAGTATGTCAGAGGCCCAACGCACGTATTGACAGTAGATCTACCTGATTTGACTGAGGATTTGACGTTTGAAGTAGCACCAACTGAAATCACAAGTCGAAAGGTGCAACGACTACGCAACCATGACATTTATTATGTTAAGGTCACCTAGAGAAGCAGAGATATAGAAGAAATCACATGGGAAGAAGAGAATGCTATGCGAAAGCAATACCCTCATCTATTTGACTTGAAAGGTATGTACAATTTCGAGGATAAAATTTTTATAAGTAGGGGGGAGTTGTAAGACCCGTATCGAACTAACCAGTCTTACCACCTTGTACCAGGTCTACCTATCATGGTCGAGCCAAATGGACCAAGGCATGAAGGAAATAGCGAAACCAGGTACTAAACTGACCCAGAAACAGTAAATTGGAGGGCAGGGTCACATACCTAGGTAGGCAGGGTCGACCCCCCCACTAAGAAGTCAGACCCCTGATATTTAACTAGGGGTCGGACAACTTAGAAACTGAGGGTCGACGGGATCACCGACCCCCTCATCGACCCCCTGTTTGCCGACAGAAACCGCAAATAGGAAACTTTCCAAAATTCAATGGGATTCTTTCCTAATCTCAATGGGACTTATTTTGGGAGATTCTACTCTATAAATAGGACGTCCCTAAGCCTCTTTCACTCCTTTTGAAACCCTAATTGAAAGGGAGAGAAAGAGAAGAGAAGGAGAAGAGAAGGAAAGTTGGAGAAGAAGACCTAAGTAAAGAATTCAGAGAAATCTCTGAATCTCAGCAAACCTAAGTTTCCATTGATGATCTTAGACCTTAGAATAGTTCATGAAGAGAGTATGGTCTAGGAGAAACCCAAATCATACATCCATGGGAAGATTTCAATGAAATCCATGGAGAAATCATGGTAGGCAAAGTAAGGAGGAAACCTAGTGTTCTAAGCCATAGAACAAGCCTGAAATGGATTGTGGAAGTAAGCCATAGGACCCAAACATGAAAGAATAGACTGTAGAATGAAATTCTCGACTCAAACCACGGGGGGTCGCACGTGGGGTCGGTTGGGAATCGATCCTACCAGACCACAGGATCGACCCCCAGTATTCGGAAAGTCCTGGAAAGGGGTGGTCGCACCCAGGGTCGATGGAACATCCGACCCTGGCATCGACCCTACCCTGGGGGTCGCAGTGAACTGCTACCCTACCTGCGACCCACCCTACGACCCGTGCTTAAAAACAAGCCTAAAAGTGTCGGAATGACTTCTAACCAAAATCTATCGACTTGTTAGGTTTTCCTATTGATATAAAAGTGGGTTTTAAAGCTTGAAAGAGGATCAACACTCAAGCAAAGGTGAGGGAACAAGACCTAAACTAATTGGCTAATAATAAACTATTTTTATTTTCTTGAGTCCAATGCCATGACTGATTTTATGCGTGTATGCTTCTAATGTGCATTCAACATGTCATCCAATATTCCTGCTATTAATGTTCATGCATAATTAATTCTATTTTGTTTATAACATGATGATGATAATGATGATGCTAGGAATAAACATGTGAATGTATGTGTGTGGTTAGTGTGCTTGATGCGAGTGGAGTATCAGGGGGAAAATGTGACATTGTGGTTCAGCCTGGTCACTAAGCTCTAGCTCTATCTCTACTCAAGTCTTGTCCGCTGACATCGTCGTATCGCCATTACCTTAGCAGAACTATTACGTCGTAGGGTATCAAGGGAGGAGGTCTCGGACCGTGTAGTCTTTAACTCTATTGGGGGGCCTTAGCTCTATCTCTATGGACGTATTGAGGGATACTGGGGTGAGGCCTTGGGTACACTGTTTAACATTAGGATTGGTTAGTTGCGAGCCCAATTTGTAAGCCCTCGCCAGCAGGGGCTTACGTGTTGGTATGGGTAGAGTATTAGGGGAAGTGTGATACGGTGTGGTCCTAAGCACTTTAGCTCTATCTCTATTCCATAGTGGGTGCATATGGGATGACAATAAATGTTAACCTTTGGGCGTCTTCACACACTCGTGTATAGAGGTGAGGCGGCCACCGAACCTTTGTTTAGCACATTGTAAACTTATAAATCAGACCACAGATATGAATTGAATGCATGCATATGTTTGTTGTATTGTTTTGTTTGCTCACTGAGCCGTGATGTGTGCTCACCCTTTCGACGTTGAATATTTTTGCAGGTACCACGGTGGAAGACTATATGAATGCTTCTGCGTACGGGCACATCGCTGCGATGGAGGCAGAAGACGTAGTGAAAATGGATGACTCTTCATGCGAGTGCAATGCATGCGTTTTCGACTAGATTTTTATTTGAATTATTAACGAAATGTAATTGATATTTTATTTACTTATGTCTCGGTTGATACAACATAATTTGATATTTTATTTATGATTATCACAGTTAGATTCCTCAGTTCATTTATTATTAAAACTTCTGCTATTGTGTATTTATTCTGATTATGGTTGTGGATGTGTATGGTTTAATTTCAGTGGTTAGAGATCCTGGTTGAACCATTGGTTTATTAGCGGTTCATCACACCGTTCTGAATGGTGCAGAATTGGGGTGTGACAGATGCTCTATGTGAAAACCATCGCATGGTGCTCTGAATTTTCTACCATTGAATGGAAGTTCATTGTCTGTAATGAACACCTTTGGAACTCTAAACCTGTAAATAGTGTTTAATTTAATGAAATTCTCCACATGTTCAGTATCGATGGAAGTTATAGCTTCTACTTCAATCCATTTGGAGAAGTAGTATACCGCTACCAATAAATGACTTTTTCCTGAGCAGATGATGGGAATGGACCCACAATATCCAATCCCCACATTTCAAAAGGCAATGGGCTGTAAATCTACTGTAATTCCTCCGATGGGCTGTAAGATAATGAAGGGTGCTCTTGACACTGGGTGCACTCTTGGGAAAACTTTTTGCAATCTTTAACTATTGTAGGCCAATAGTAACCTTGCCTTAATAATCGATGACTCAGGGTGCTACCCCTTGATTGATTGTCGCATATTCCTGCATGCACATCTTGCACCTCAATTTGAGCTTTCTGGGGTGAGACACCTCAGAAGTTGTCATATAAATGATTTTTTATACAAGACTTCTTCTATGACAACATAATGCTTAGATTTCTGCAGAATACGCCTTCTTTATTTTCTTTCTTCAGGTAGAATTCCTTTAGTTAAATATGACTTGATGGGGTTTATCTAAGTTAAAGTCGTATCTAACTGTTGGATTTCTGGATGCTCCTTTATGCTTGGATTGGCCAGAACATCAATATAAACTGACTTATTTAAGTCAATTAAGTCTTCTTTTTGTAATCGAGATAACACATCGGCTTCCACATTATCTTTTCTATCTATATTTTGAATTTCATACTCATAAAAAATTAAGAGTGTGGATCTGACCTTTGTGAGATATAATTGGAGGTGTTCTTGCTTGGCTTCAAATCTCCTTTCACTTGGTTCACAACGACCTGCGAGTCATTGAATATCTGAAGTTGTCTAATAATTAGGCTTTTTGCAAGTCACAGCCCCATTTATAGTGTTTCGTACTCTGCAACATTATTAGTGGTGTCGAACTTGAATCTGACTACAACACGTACTTTGAAACTCTCTGGGCTTAGATAATTCCAGCTCTAGATTGTTATGGACTAGAAAATCCATCGACATATAACATCCACTTTGCGGGTGGAGTAACTCTTGCTTTCTTCGTTGGCTGCTCCAAGATTCTTTCCTCCATGCTTTTATGTTCATTTTCTTCAACGAGCATTTGCAAAATGAAATTCGCTAACGCTTGTGCTTTAATTGCAGTCCTTGGCAAATACTTGATTTCGAACTCAGTGAGCTCAATTGCCCAATTTACTAACTGACCAGATATATCTGGCCTAGCTAATATCTTTTTCAGGGGTTTGTCAGTTAGCACAACTATCGTATGGGCCTAAAAGTAAGGCCTTAATTTTTTAGCAGCAACTACCAAAGGAAGCGCCAATTTCTCTACTTGTTTGTACCTAGTTTCAGCGTCAAGTAATACCTTGCTTATGTAGTAGATTGGTCGTTGATGTTTCTTGATTGCCTTTATTAGGACTATGATAACTGCTGCAGTTGAAGTTGCTAAATAAATTTGAAGTCACTATCCAATTTCTGGCATAGATAAAACTGGTAGAGTTGTAAGATATCTCTTCAACTAGTCAAAGGATTTTTGACATTCTTCAGTCCATTCGAACTTCTTTGAGCCTTTTGAAGTTTTGAAGAATGACAAACAATAATCTGTAGATCTAGACATAAATTGCTCAAGTGCTGTGATGCGTCCTGTGAGCTTCTGAATTTGCTTTGGCTTTGAAGGTGCTGTCAAAATTGCTTCAATCTTTGCAGGGTTTGCTTCAATTCCTCTCTAGGACACCATAAAACCAAGAAACTTCCCAGAATGCACTCCAAATGCACATTTGGATGGATTTAACTTCATCTGATGTGCTCGAAGGACTTCGAATGCTTCCTATAGGTCATTTATATGGCTAGAACTCTTCTTGCTTTTGACGAGAAATTCATCAACACATACCTCCATGTTTCGACTTATCTATTTCTTGAAAACTTTATTTATCAATCGTTGGTAAGTCACTCTAGCATTCTTCAGACCAAAGGGCATAACTATGTAATAGCATAAGCCATCTTTGGTTATGAAGGAAGTACTTTCCTCATCCAGCTTGTGCATCTTTATTTGATTGTAACTGGAGTATGCATCCATGAAGATTAGCATCTCATGACATGCAGTCGCATCAATCAACTTGTCTATCCGAGGCAAAGGGTCATTGTCTTTAGGGAAAGCTTTATTCAAGTCAGTGAAATCAACACATATATGCCATTTCCCATCTGCTTTGCACCATTACAACTTTGAAACCTACTGGGGGTACTTGACTTCTAGAATGAAACCAACGGCTAAAAGTTTCTCAACTTCTTGTTTTATAATGGCTTCTCGTTCTGGGGCAAAGTTTCGCTTCTTCTGCTGCACTAGCTTTAACGACTTATTGACATTTAATTTATGCTCCATCATTTTCCTGGATATTCTAGGCATGTCAGAGGCTGACCATGCAAAAATGTCAATGTTGTGCTTAAAGAATAAGTTCATCTCCTCCTTCTGCTCTGTGGTGAGAGACGATCCAGTTTGGAAATACTTTTCTGGTTCGTCATCAGAGATTGGAATTTGGACAAGCTCCTCTGCAGGAGTTCCCCTCTCTTGTTGCAGGTCATCACGTAAATCCTCTATCTCGATGCTATTGGTGGCATGCTTCTTCTCATTCTTGTCAAAATCATCAAGATCTATCAAGTACTAGCGTCATGACAACAGTTGATCTACCTTGCAATGTCCCTCTCCGTAAAGGGTTGCAACTTTTACCAAAAGATGGGCAACATATATACATGCTTGAAGTAAGACCAATCTTGGACGACCTATAATGACATTATGAGTCAATGGAATTCTACCACCAAGTATGTGACGGTGATGCTTCTTTGACAAGGCTTTCTCCGAACTCTTTTTCCCTCCTTTACATGGACAAAATTGCCCGAAAAACTTCGCAAAGAATAGGTTACTGGTTGTAACCTATTTTAATCGATTTGCATCGCCTTGAAAGCATGAAAGTACAAGATATCTGCCAAGGTTCCTGTATCAACCAAACATAATGTGACTTCATTCTCATGGTTAATAACCGTAGTTATTACCACAGGATCTTCTTGCGGGAAGTTGATATGAAGCGCGTCTTTATCGCTGAACGTTATAACATCTCCATGAGTGTACGGCTTCCCTGGTGTGGATGCGCTGAAATACTTTTGGCATAGTTTATACGCCCTTTACGCGAGGAATTTTCCGATGCAGGTCCTCCAACAATAGCTTCCATATAATGATTAGGAACAGCAACTCGCCTCTGGTAGAAATTCCAGTTAGCAAATTCATGATCTGTTAGAGCCAATTGGTATTTGGCTTCTCGCTTCCCAATTCTCCTCAGTAGAGATGGGCTGCTAAATTTTGAATCAAATTTCTAACTATGCAAGTAACAGAAAGGATATTCATTAACTTTGGAAGATGAGGCTGAATCGGCTACAATGATTCTTTTTAAACTACATTTCTTTTGAAACTCTTCTTCCAACATAGTCAGAGTTACATAATTCTTTGAGAAATTTGCTGTTCGCCCTTTCGACTCACTTGAATTGCTTGAGACCTTGACAATTATCCCCATAGACCGTGGGTTGCCAACTATCTTGAGTGGAGGAGAGGCCTTTGGATCAGCTTCTGGATCGTCTTTATCCAGGTCGGTTAATTTGTTACCTACTTCCACCTTGCAATCCATGGGCTGTTTTCCTTTGTATGACTACCTACCAGGGTCTATAGGTTTGAAACTCCTCTTTGCTAGTTGAGGTCCACTAACATACTCCTTCAGATGTCCTCGCTGGATGAGTTGCTCGATGGTAATGCGGAGCGCTCTGCACTTGTCAGTGGTGTGACCATGGTCACGGTGATACTTATAAAATTCTCCTTAGTTCTTTTACTGGGATCTATAATCATCTTCGAAGGAGGAGGTAGAGCATTGCTTGTATCCTTCAGATTGTACATTATATCCATCGTGGAAGTATTCAGAGGGGTAAACCAGCTCCAATCAAATGGCTTGTTCGACTTACTAGGAAAGCCATCCTTCCCTGATTTTAGCTTATTGTTTGTAGACAAGGTGATTGCTTTCTCCGTCGGTGGATTAGTTCTCTTTTTATCAGTTGCAGTGGCCATCTTTCCCTTCCTCAATGCGATATCCATATTGGCAGCTTCTTCCGCACGAGCGTATTTATCACGCCGTGCTCTAAGATCAGAAAGATCCTTTGGAGGTTTCTTGTATAACAACTTCTTCAAGTCAAGATCTATGACTCCTCCTAGTAGCGTGGTAAACTTCACATCATCACTTACTCCTCAAATGCTGAGTGCTTCGAAATTAAATCTATTCAGGAAACCACGAAGGGTTTCATCTGACTTTTGTTTAAAATTTAATAGGTTGACTGCGGTTTTTCATAGACCTATTTGAGTCTGAAAATGGTCAAAGAACAAATCCCCAAGTTGGTTAAAATTATGGATGGAATGGGTAGACATGTTATTAAACCAAAGCCATCTAGGGCCTTGCAGAGTAGATGGAAAAGTACGATATAAAATGGCATCTAGGTAATTATGTAGAAGCATCTTTGTTAAAAAATGGTCTAAATGGGCTTGAGGATTTGTCATCCCATTGTAGGTGTTTAACTTAGGGAGAGTAAAATGCTTTGGAAGTAGAATCTTCATCAACTCCAGTGACAATGCAATGTCAGTGTTATACTCCTTCTTCTGACTGGCTGAATAGTATGCAGATTTTCCTTTTTCGACCTCAGCAAGTTGAGCTTGAAGTCCTTTAATCATTTCCTCCAAAGATGTAGTTTGAGGATTGACCTCTTGTTACACCCTAATTCTGGCTGAACCAGAAGTGTGAGTGAACCGTCACTGAACCAATGGTTCACACTAGAATCTCAATAAGACCGTGTCCACTCATATAAACCATTGCACATAACCATAATCAGAATACGATTAAATACAATGGCAGTCTTAAATTAAATGAACTGAGTACTTCTATTGATAAATAAAATAATTTAACCAATTATTCCAAGTACCAAAACGTAACTAAATATCTTTACATCATTCATAAATCCAACTGAAAATAAATAGAATAAATAAATCAAATATCCTAAAGGTACACGCAGAAAGGGCACACGCATGAAGCGTCATGCTCGTCCTCCCCTGCTTGCACTTCCAAGAAAGCAGCACCTCCATACACTGGAGTATCCATGTAGTCCTCCACAGTATAACCTACATCTACATCTAAAAACATGTATATATACAAGGATGAGCTCACAACTTAGCTCAGTAAGACAATCAGACAATGCAGCACACATCATGCATGAGTAACATTCACATTATGGTCTGGTTTTAAGTTTGCAATGTGCTATAGAAAGGATTGGTGGCCACTGCACCTCTATACACCAGTGTGGAAATCTGCCCAATGGATCAAACACCACTGTCATCCCACATGCACCCACCATGGAATAGAGATAGAGCTAAAGTGTTCAGATCAAACACCGCCAACACTTCCTCTAATGTCCTACCCATACCAACACGTAAGCCCCTATTGGCGAGGGCTTGTAAACTGGGCTCGTAACTAACCAATCCTATATGTCATCACAGTAGGCCCTATCCCAGCACAGCTCCCTACGGCAAAGAGATAGGGCTCGAGTCTAGTGGCCAGGCCGGAGACTACAGTGCTACTTCCTCCCCCTGATACCCTACCCGCACCAAGCATGCTAAGACAGAAGCGATACGAAAAGGTGCTAGTGTGAGGAATGATCCTAGACCCCAGGCCATTCCCATTCCACACACCAACGAAAACAATCACATGCCTAACAATCACGTCCTAGCATAGCGAGTATGCATGAACAATATAATAACTAAAAATAAAGATGACATGCGAGTATGCAAAAACATCATTCCACAGAATCACAATTACTAACAACGTTTTACTGTTATTAAGTTATTAGGGTTTAGGTCCGATTCCCTTACCTGACGCTTGATTGCTAACTTGTTTTGCATCACCGAATCTAAACTTGCTAACACAGGGTCCTACACGATGTTGGGGTTGAATTAAAATAATTTTTTTAGGATTCACATTGGTCGAAAATCAATTGGTATTGAAAACACCCTCACAGTGCATACCGATCGCAGGTATCGGTTGTAGCCCTGTGAGGCAAGGCACGACTGGTATGGTCCACCAGTCCCCCACAGACCAGTCCCCGAGAGGTACCGATCGTAGTACCGGTCGCATATGGTGCTAGAGGTATGGTCGATCGGTATGCCTCTAGAAGACCACCAACTTGGTGTTCATCTTTCGTCAATCCCCCCCATTGGTTCTGGTTCTCCTATGCATTCTAGGCCTGAGCAACGAGTTAGAGTTATTTTATGTTCCATTTAAGTCTTAGTTTCGATGATCCTCAGCATAGAATACGAATCTAGGGTTCATCGACTGTATTAGGATTTGACTGCAAATTTAAGGGTTTTAGATCAATACCTTGCCTTGCATGGTATTGATCAATTCATGATTAATCATCTATAATGCTTAACTTAGAGAGAAGTTCAAGCACTTACCGTTGGTTCGCAACTATGGTGTTCTTCGTCCAATGGCGGCTCCTCTCCCACCTTTCTTAGCTCATTCTCCTTCTTCGATCTCTTTCTCCTCTCTAAGGTTTGTGAAGATCAATCAAGGAGTTTTAAGGAGGTTTAAGGGTCCTTAAATAGACTAAGATAGAGTTTAGGAAGTTTTCCTACGTTAGGAAAGTCCCTAGGCTCAAGATTTGGAAAGCAGGACCCGCATAGATCTGTTTCCTGATCTAACTAGTCTGTCCACGCAGACATACCGGTCGACCGGTACCATCGACCCATACCATAGACCGGTATGAAAAATATCATAATTTAGGTCCAATTTTGTACCTGGTTGTCATCCGCTCATCCCGTTTGGCCCGGTGATGATTAGAAGACTTGTTACGACATGAATTAAAGGTTTAGATCGGGTTCATGGAGTATGGGTCTTACAACTCCCCCACCCTTAAAATAAATTTCAGCCTCGAAATTTATACGTACCTTGTTCGTCGAAAAGATTAGGGTATTCCTTTTGCATTGCGTTTTTTTCCTCCCAAGTGATTTCTTCTACATCTTGGCTTTTCCAATGCACTTTGACGTAATGGATATCCTTGCTTCGAAAATGTTGTACCTTTTGGCTTGTAAGCATCACAGGTAGTACTTTAAATGTTAAGTCCTCTGTTAAGTCTGGTGGGTCTGCTATCAAGATGAGTGATGGATCTCTGACATACTTCTTTAATAAAGAAACATGGAACACATCATGAACGCTTGACATGGATGGTGGTAGAGCCAGTTGATATGCCACATTACTACATCTGGTAAAAATTTCGTATGGTCCCACATACCTGGGGCATAGTTTTCCCTTTTTATCGAACTGTTTCAGGCCTCGCACAGGTGATTTCTTCAATAATACCTTGTCACCCACTGTAAACTCCAGATCTCGATGTCGGTTGTCCATGTAGTGCTTTTTTCAAAATTGAGTTGTCTTCACTCTTTCCTTAATTTGATCAATCGCTCGACAAGTTTCTTCTACGAACTTCGGTCCTACAATCCTTCTCTCTCCCACCTCATTCCATAACAGAGGTGTACGACATTTCTTCCCTTAGAGTGCCTCATATGGAGCCATTTGGATCGTAGCCTGGTAACTATTGTTATAAGCAAACTCGATAAGCGACAACTTCTCATCCCAAGCTCCTTTGAAATCTAGGGCACACGCTCGGAGCATATCTTCTAAGATTTGAATAGTTCTTTCTGACTGCCCATCTGTCTGAGGATGAAAAAGTGTGCTAAACTTCAACTTAGTTCCCATGGCTTTCTGTAATCCTTCCCAGAACTTTGATGTAAAATAGGGATCTCTATTAGATACTATACTCTCTAGGATGCCATGAAGTCTGACTATATTATTACATATAGCTTGGCTAGCTTGTCCATGGTATACTGAAGTTTGACAACAATGAAGCGAGCTGTCTTGGTAAGTCAATCGACTATAACCCACACGACATCCACTAACCTTGGTGTCAAGGGTAGGCTAGTGATGAAATCCATTGTGATACAATCCCACTTCCAAGCTGGCTCCGATAGTGGTTGTAGCAAACCTATGGGTCTTTGTCTTTCTGCTTTCACTTGCTGGCAATTTAGACATTGGAATACAAATCAAGTTATATCCACTTTCATACCCCTCCACCAATATAGTCTTCTTAAATCATGGTACATTTTGGTGCTTCCTGGATGTACCGAATATGGGGTATAATGAGCTTATATTATAATTATATCTCTGATATTTGAGTTCTCACTCTCAGGTATACATAGTCGTCTACGATACCTGAGTACCTTGTCTGAATCCAAGGTAAAGTCAGGGTTGCTTTTACCCTTCTCTAGATCTTCTTGCACAGTCTTTGTAGGATTGCTACTTTTACCTCATCTATTAGATTTGGCGAGATCTTTAAGGCTGCAAACATCAATGTGAACTTATGAATTAAGCCCTGTTCCACTGGATCTTCTACAGTTTCTAATATATGCTCTTCATCATTCTCTATTGAGCCCGAGGCTGCAGCACACAGTGCAGCATTTGTACTAGGTCCTACCTCGGGTTTCAATGCCCACTTTCTGCTTAAGGCATCAGCTACGACGTTTGCCTTACCCAGATGGTACTGGATGTCACAATCATAATCTTTTAATAGCTCCAGCCATCTCCTCTGTCGCATATTCAAGTCCTCCTAAGTAAAAAGGTAAGTCAAACTCTTATGATCCGACTTAATCTGAAACTTTTCACCATAAAGGTAGTGCCTCTAAGTCTTGATTGCGTGAATGACTGCTGCTAACTCCAGATCATGCATAGGATAGTTCTTCTCATACTCTTTCAACTGTCTTGATGCATAGGCAATCACTTATTCTCCTTGCATCAACACACATCCAAGACCCAACCCTGAGGCATTCGTATATAGGGTGAACGACAAGCCTGGTGCTGGGATGGTCAAGATAGGTGCATAGACTAGTCTTGACTTTAGAGTCTGAAAGCACTTCTCACACTCATCTGTCCATATGAACTTTTCTCCTTTCTTGGTTAGTCTGGTAAGTGGAATGACGATTCTTGAGTAGTCTTCCACGAATCTTCTATAGCATCCAACCAATCCAAGGAAGCTATGAATCTCTGCAACTGATTTCGATGCATCCCATCCTACTATAGCTGCGATCTTGCTTGGATCTACCTTGATACCATCTGTAGATACTACGTGACCCAATAAGGCCACTTCCTTCAGCCAAAATTTACATTTCTTGAACTTGGCGTAAAGCTTCTCCCTTCTCAGCCATTGTAGGGCTGCTTTCAAGTGTGTTGCATGAGCCTCCCTGTCCTTTGAGTAGACCAAGATGTCGTCAATGAATACGATGACTGAAGTTTCCAACATGTCATGAAACACTCGGTTCATCAGTTCCATGAACGACGCTGGGGCGATGGTCAATCCGAACGACATTATAAGGAACTCATAATGTCAATACCTCATCCTGAAAGCAGTCTTTGAAATATCTCTGTCCAAAATTTTCATTTGATGATACTCCATCCAAGGTTAATCTTAGGTAATACCTTTGCTCCTTGTAGCTGATTAAACAAGTCATTGATCTGAGGTAGTAGATATCAATTCTTAATCGTGAGCTTGTTTAGTTCCTGGTAATCTATACATAATCTGACACTACCGTCCTTCTTCTTCATGAATTGCATTGGCGCTCCCCGTGATGCAATACTTAGCCAATTAGAACCTTTGTCTAATAACTCCCGTAGTTGAGTCTCAATTCCTTCAACTCCATAGGAGCTACTCTATAGGGTGCCTTTGACACAGGTGTCATCCCAAGTAATAAGTCAATAACGAACTCGGTTGCATGATCAGGTGGCAACCAGGATAAGCCTCTTAGAAACATCAGGAAATTTATGCATTACATCAGTATCTTCCATCTGTGGTGCTTCTTTAGTAGCATTTACCACAGATGCCATATATCCAATTCCTTTCTTTTTAAGGCATCTCTTCGCCTTTCATGCAGAGAAGATGAGCTTTTGCTTCCTAAGCAATATGCTTCCAGTAAAATCAAATTATGTGCCATCTTTGTTCTTAAATGATAACCTCTTTTATGCACATAATCACTTGTAGAGTGTTGAGACAACCAGTCTATTCCCACGATGACGTCAAAGTTTGCCATCTCAAGTCGATTTAGGTTGCATCCAAATTCTGTCCATCCATATGATTCACACAATGTTCATAACACTTACCCACTACAACATCTAGTCCAAAAGAGCTTGAACTAGCGAAATCTAGTATAAAGGTCTTAAGAGCTTGTCTAGTTCCTTCATCTCTTATGATTTTTCAAAGATATCGTCAAAAATATCATATTGCACTCAGTAGCTTACATCTCTTTTATCACTGATGTTCTACCCTGATCTCTCTTTCGTATATCTCGAAAAGCATCTTCTGACTATTTACTCATTACATATCTCAAGTCTATCTATAAGCATTAGGGTATATGCTTATAAATTCATTAATTCAGCCAAACTCTTTTGGTCTTTACTTAATCATCTCACTCGACATTGAGCATAACTCAGTATTACTTGTACTAATCTGAATACTATCAATGCCACAATTTTTGACCTCATCCTTGTATCCACTCTTAGATCTACCTTTAGAAATCTTCTGCTTTGTTAAAATTCATACCGATATAGCCGTCTTTAACTCTACTTGAGTGTCATCTATTTCTTTACTAGCTACTCTTGATAGGTCTCACTTTTTGCTCATGCACTCTTTTATAGACATGACTCATATCCATCCATTCAGCAATCTCGAAACAAATCCTCCATTACTTCATCTGAGGCTCCTTGGCTATAGAATCTAATCTGAATTTAATCATCTTCCTTCCAATAATTCCCTTATTAACTAAATATCTTATCAATGGATGTCGAGAAATGTAAGAATCATAATGCTTATCCAACAGTGATTCATTTTCTTCTTTCAAATTCAGTATAATGACGAACACTTGTTTTATCTAGTAAACTTAGGTTTAAAGGATCAGGAGTAAATCTATGGTAATCCAACCATCATCCAAAGATCGTTAAGTTGCATGGTGGTCCAAATATATGGAAATAGAGGTTTTACAGTTCTTAACCTCATGGTTACAGGTTCTTTCGAGTATATAGTGCCATTGGTCAAGGCACTACAAGAGTAAATATAGGAAGTTTTGGTACATCAATAAATCAGGTATAAAATCAAAAAGATGTACATTCGGAATGATTAAACCTTTAAATGTTCATTCGGTTCATATCTCTATTCATGGTGTCGATTATGGGAGTAGCTTAGATTGGTATAATTAGGACTAATTCTAAGGAAATAACATCTATAACCTCAATTGACAGGTTGAATCAAGAAGGTATTCTGTCAAGGTACGAGAATTAGAATCAGGTATGTGCATCCTCTATAATCATAAGAGTAAGTCAATAATGCACCGCATCCTATACAAACCTATCTAATTATATGGCCACAATAGATTTGATCCTTTGCTGAAGTGTTTAAGGCTTCATCTTCAGAAAATATTCCTCAACCCTTGTCGGATCATTCTGCCATGATGCAGCTATCCCATACATCGGTGGTTGATAAGGGTAACCACCTTGATACACTGCTTGTTGTGCACCAAGCTTCTACACTGTGGTATGCATTACTGGGACCTACGATATAGTAGGCACTGTGTTATGGCTAACATGTGCTGGGGGTACAGTATTACTACCAATCTGTATCCAGCATAATATTGTCCCTCAGAGTGGACACTACAGTGAGTTGTCTCAGCTCACCCAGTACCTGACTTATTGTGTCTGCACTAGGGAGCGGGTCTGTCTTCCTTATATTATCATCAGGACTATGCGTCAGGCTACCATGCCCGACCAGATAAGCAACCTTTCTTATGGCCAGCTTATCACTACACTCCTGTAGTGCTTTCGAGTGGACATGAGGGATGAGATTGCTGTTGAGGACACCATGGCATCAGACATTGACTGGGATGCTATTGTCCAGATGAAGATGGATAACCTACCGATCAGTGATGAGGAGTTAGAGGCTCGTCCTCATCCGCTTAGGAGGGTAGCAACAGCGGCAGCAGCAGCAGCAGCAGCCGATGCAGCTTATGCAGAAGAGGTAGGGGGTGATGATGATGAACAGATGGAGGACATTCCTACACCGAAATCACAGCCCATACCTACAGTAGGACCATCCCAGCCTCCTCCGGATACTGTGATGGGTATGTTTATGGAGATTCGGGATGCCCAGCGAGAGATGAACCGTGATCTAGGGCGCCTCTCTTGCAACCTCAGAGTCACGCAGGAGCAGGTACACTAGCTCAGGGTCGCATATGAGCGTGACTATGACATTGCTGACCCTATTCCTCCAATACCCCCAACCCCATGATAGATCACCTTATTTTTCTCTCCCTCACAGTACATTGACTTTTATAACAAGGTAACTGTCTGGTTTGTGGACTGTGTGGACTGTACCCTGTAGCACAATTAACTTTTCACTCTTGGAATGCTTTATGCTTTATTCTTTGATACGATTTTTCTTCTTACTTGTTATTGAAATTTATGATCATTCTTGCTTGTTATTATGGTCTCCTAACTAGAGCATGTCTGTTTATTAGGTTCCCACTTTTAATATAGTACATTATGCTCTTTAGTATTTAGTCTCAGGCATCAAACAAGTGCTTAAGGTGCGTTTTTATTAAGGCTTTTATTTTTTTTCCTATCTCAGTTCATTGACTTAGTCAAGTGCATGTATGATCTGTTGGACAGAGCCTAAGAGCTCTGATACCAAGTTGTCACACCCCAATTTTGGCTGAACCAGAAGTGTGAGTGAACCGTCACTAAACCAACGGTTCACACCAGGATCTCAATAAGACCGTGTCCACTCATACAAATCATTGCACATAACCATAATCAGAATATGATTAAATACAGTGAAAGTCTTAAATTAAATGAACTGAGTACTTCTATTGATAAATAAAATAATTTAACCAATTATTCGAAGTACCAAAATGTAACTAAATATCTTTACATCATTCATAAATCCAACTGAAAATAAATAGAATAAACAAATCAAATATCCTAGAGGTACACGCAGAAAGGGCACTTGCATGAAGCGTCATGCTCGTCCTCCCCTGCTTGCACTTCCAAGGCAGCAGCACCTCCATACACTGGAGCATCTACGTAGTCCTCCACAGTGTAACCTGTATCAACATCTAAAAACATGTATATATACAAGGGTGAGCTCACAACTTAGCTCCATAAGACAATCAGACAATGCAGCATACATCATGCATGAGTAACATTCATATTATGGTTTGGTTTTAAGTTTGCAATGTGCTATAGAAAGGATTGGCTGCCACCGCACCTCTATACACCAGTGTGGAAATCTGTCCAATGGATCAAACACCACTGTCGTCCCACATGCACCCACCATGGAATAGAGATAGAGCTAAAGTGTTCGGATCAAACATCGCCAATACTTCCTTTAATGTCCTACCCATACCAACACGTAAGCCCCTATTGGCGAGGACTTATAAACTGGACTCGTAACTAACCAATCCTATATGTCATCACAGTAGGTCCTATCCCAACATAGCTCCCTACGGCATAGAGATAGGGCTCGAGTCTAGTGGCCAAGCCGGAGACCACAGTGCCACTTCCTCCCCCTGATACCCTATCCGCACCAAGTATGCTAAAATAGAAGCGATACGAAAAGGTTCTAGTGTGAGGAATGATCCCAGACCCCAGGCCCTTCTCATTCTATACCCCAACGAAAACAATCACATGCCTAACAATCACATCCTAGCATAGCGAGTATGCATGAACAATATAATAACTGAAAGTAAAGATGACATGCGAGTATGCACAAACACCATTCCACAGAATCACAATTACTAACAACGTTTTACTGTTATTAAGTTATTAGAGTTTAGGTCTGATTCCCTTACCTGACGCTTGATTGCTAACTTGTTCTGCATCACCGAATCCAAACTTGCTAACACAGGGTCCTACACGATGTTAGGGTTGAATTAGAATAATTTTCTTAGGGTTCACGTTGGTCGAAAACCAACTGGTATTGAAAACACCTTCACAGTGCATACTGATCGCAGGTACCGATTGCAGCACTGTGGGGCAAGGCGCGATAGGTATGGTCGATCGATCCCCCATAGACCAGTCCTCGAGAGGTACCGATCGCAATACCGGTCGCATATGGTGCGATCGGTATGCCTCCGGAAGACCACCAACTTGGTGTTCCCCTTTCGTCGGTCACCCCCATTGGTTCTAGGGTTTCTCCTATGCATTCTAGGCCTGAGCAATGAGTTAGAGTTGTTTCATGTTCCATTTAAGTCCTAGTTTCGATGATCCTCAGCCTAGAATGTGAATCTAGGGTTCATCGACTGTATTAGGATTTGACAGAAAATTTAAGGGTTTTAGATCAATACCTCGCCTTGCATGGTATTGATCAATTCATGATTAATCATCTATAATGCTTAACTTAGATAGAAGTTCAAGCACTTACCGTTGATTCACAACTATGGTGTTCTTCGTCCAATAGCGGCTCCTCTCCCACCTTTCTTAGCTTCTTCTTCTTCTTCGATCTCTTTCTCTTTTCTAGGGTTTGTGAGGATCAATCAAGGAGTTTTAAGGAGGTTTAACGGTACTTAAATAGACTAGGATAGAGTTTAGGAAGCTTTCCTACATTAGGAAAGTCCCTAGGCTCAAGATTTGGAAAGCGAGACCCGCAGATATCCATTTTCGGATCTAACCAGTCTGCCCGCGCAGACATACCGGTCGACCGGTACCATCGACCGGTACCATAGACCGGTATGAAAAAAATATCATAATTTAGGTCCATTTTCATACCTGGTTGTCATCCGCTCGTCCTGTCTGGCCCGGTGATGATTGGAAGACCTGTTACGATATGAATTAAAGGTTTAGATCGGGTTCATGGAGTGCGGGTCTTACACCTCTGATGTTACCTCATAGACCTGCTGTTGTAGATTTATCGTTGTGGTCAGAATGACCTGTGGGACTTGAATATTATGTGCGACTTACGTCGTTGGAACAGTCTGTATGACTTGAACAGTGGCTGGAGTGTAGACAACCTGTGGTGCCATAAGAAGTATGCCTGTGACTCTTGTAAAGTTTGCCGTTGTTGCAATATTCATTGTTGTAGCCTCTTCTTTTGCCTGGGCTGCAGCAAACTCCGCTGCAATTCGTTCAGCAGTTAGCTGCTTGGTAGTTTCTTCAAGTTGTTTGGTTGTGGCCCTTATTGCTCTAGCAGCATCTAGCCTCGCCTGAACACCAGCATGGATGGAGCGAGAGCTATGATCATGGTGCAAAATTGCTCGCTTTCCTACCCTCTCATGAACTGGATGGTTTAAAGGTTCTTCTCCAAGTTTGTCATGCATTGACTATTCAATCCTGTCATGAGCTGAAATTCAATTGGATTTTGATTGCTTAGTGGAACTGTTGGAGGAATATTCTGGTTAATCTACAGTCTGTCAATGGTGAGATCGTCCCTGGGGACGACTCGATCCGCCAAGTCCTTGAACTGAAGGTTGAGTTTTCTTTTTGCGATGTGTCAGGACCTGGTTAGTAGGATGTACTCTTGTCAGCATGAACATCTGCTTTATTTCTTCTACTTGATTGTTGAAGAGTTGCATTTGCTCAGCAATGGTCATGGTTCTAGGTTGAGGAAGTGAATCAGAGTGAAAGACAAAATCAGCTATCAAACATAGTCCAATTTCCTAGCCATCAGGGTTGGCTTCTTGCTGAGAAACGTTACCGCTTCGAAGGGTAACCATTTTGAGACAAACTCAAATATTTTCCCACAAACAGCGCCAATATATTGATACAAAAAACTGAATGGAATGATCTGGCTGCCACGTCAATAGTATCGCCTTCATTTTGAGAGAGCATGAACATCACTAACAGAGTGGAATACGGTTTCAAACGAGTTATACAAAATGATCAAGGACTTATAGAAGGGTGCCTGAAATCAACAAAGATAGAGCACAAAGAGGTGGACTGGATAGTCCAGTGGCCACTTTGATGCTTAAGTCAGTTCTCAGATGATGCAGAATGAAGTGCCCAAAGTAGAGACACTTCTTATAATGTAGGGTAAGGTTTGAGTTTTTCGAAGGGATGGTTACCAGTTGTTGAACGTACCTTGCTCGATGTGCATTGACACTTTTATAGACCTCTGAATGATTGATCGGAGTGGTTGGAAGTCGTGTGATAGTGCAGATAGTCGTACAACTACTATGTTGAGTTCCTACAGTTAGATAAAGATCCGACGGTAAGTTGAAGTATGGTAGTGGTTATCGTGGTTAGTTGCATAGAACCCATGATCGAAGATAGTGCCATCGAACAAGGAATGCTTCTCTGCCCAAATGGAACTGCCCAAGGTAGATGAATGCAACACATGAAACACACGTGTCATTAGATGAGATAATCTTATTAACCCTTCGTGTTGTCACTAGGTTGGGCCAAGTGTCACACTTTGGGTCAAGCCACGTGTCTCTATATCATTGGTAGGCGAGATATTGTATTAACACCAACTATAGATTTCTGGGGAAAATTAATATAAATTCTAGCTCCCTCAATTCCAATTCCAGCCAGAGCCCATTAAAAAATAAATGACAGTAAAAGAAAGAATCAAGTTCAAAAAAGAAGAGTGAGAGACAGATCTGAAATTACCTGATCTTTTCTGAGAATTCCAGAAAATATAGGTAGGGGAAATGGGGGAGAAACCATCCATTGTTCCTTCTGGCTTTCTCCATTCTGGAAATTGGACAATTCCATTTGAAAAATCAGAGCTTCTTTACATCAAGGTATTTGATTTTTCCATTTGCAGAGATATTGAAGATAAAGCCTAGTAGGAAGAAGGATTGGAGAGAGAGATTTCAATGTTGTTGGCCTTAAGTTTTCTTCTTCACTGCTTTAAGTTTGTAGGTGGGCTCGAAGCTTTTTTGCACAAAGCAATCCCTGTGAGTCATAGAAATCAAAACTCCTTTTGTTTTCGACTGACATTTTGAACAAAAAAAAATCGAGAAAAGACGTTGCGGACTTGTTGCTTTTGAGAGAGAAGAAGACAGATAATAAAATACTTGTCATGAGAAGAAGTTTCTTAAATATTGCAGTTCCTGCAATCTTCATGAACGTTAGTAGCTTCAGAGGTTGTGATTGTTGCATGTAACCGTAGCCTCGGACTTGTTTTGGAACAGGATCCGAAGCCATTAATTCTCGCTTAAATTCTCTAATTAAAAACTCTTGCTTCTGTAGCATTACTACCT
The DNA here is from genome assembly GCA_028583415.1 of Protea cynaroides. Lineage (NCBI taxonomy): Eukaryota > Viridiplantae > Streptophyta > Magnoliopsida > Proteales > Proteaceae > Protea > Protea cynaroides. The sequence continues at coordinate 14,550,993 of CM053266.1, forward strand.
CAAGAGCATCTTTTTCATTCTCTCGCTTCTGCAAAACCAAGAGAGTCTTCTTCGCTCTTTGTTTTCCTCTGATTTTGGTTCCCCCCCCCCCCTCCCCCCTTTTCCAACGACTAAAAACCAAAATCAAAAGACAGTCTCTCGACTTTGATACATGAAGTTTTGTCATAGGTAAGCCTTTGTAATCCAGAGACGTCATCACCGTAGGATTGAAACACCAACACGTGGTAGACATCTAATGATTACTGCCATTCCTCCAGCGTTTGTATGTATTGGAGACGATTTGAACGATAGGTTTTCAAAACCAATTACTCAAGCGGTCAATCATAGACTCATAATCGGATCAAGCTCCTCTCAAGTTTAGATGGAACTTGAGAAAAACCAGTGTCGGTTGGGTGGCCAACACCTGGCACTCCCTCACATCCAACGGTATGAGAGTTATTGTTAAAAAAAAAAAAAAAAATTTTCAAAAGAACTCAATAACTCAATAACTCTCATATATTTAGATGTGAGGGAGTGCCAGGTGTCGGCCATCCAGCCAACACTGGCTTTTTTCAAGTTCCATCTGAACATGAGAGGAGCCCGATCCCTCATAATCCAGGTTTCAACTTTCCAAATTAGTATAACCGATTAAGTCCCAACCGGAACCGGCCGACTGGTTGACACCCCTCTCTCCCCTAGGTGCTATCATGTTCACTCCCCACTCTCCCACTCCTTGTCGTTCGAGCGTTTCCCCTTTTCCCTTTTGCCTCCTCTTGCCTTACATCCTAATCATCCTTCAATAAGGTTCTCTCTACGCTCAAAACGATTTCCTGCAATATCCACAGACATCTTATTTAACATCAACCCAGGTAACCTGTTGATACCATTCAAAGATAATGAACTTCATCCTTGTTGGGGGAAAATAATGGATCTAAATCTGGCCGTGGATGGAGAATCTGAGATAGTCCTTGGAGAATGGGACATGTGGCATGTATCCAAGGTACAAAGCATGAAGATAAGAGATGTTTGAGAGATGAACTCGTGTTCGATCCCCCAGGTGATCAGACTATGATTGGATAGACTGATGGAGGTAGTTGGGCATTTAATGATCTACCATTAATGCTCATAAATATCGACAACAACCATAAATGCCAAGTAAACGGATTTGACTGGCTAGGTCACCATATCGTAGACCGAATTAGCAAAAAGCAAGATTGGCTCAGTAAAAGTGTCAAGGGCAGAAACAGTTGTCAGAAGATATGGGGGACGTGGACCAAAATGGGGTCGAAGAAGGTCGAGAGGGGTCGTAAATGGCTGACAAGACATCCTAGTGCTGTCCTAAGGGGTCGTAATCCCTCCAACCTATTGTTCTCTAGGCGGCAGGTGATTGTGATGGTGGTAGGTGGGGGGAGCTTGTTGGGAAAGCCCCCAATTGGACCTATAAATAGTGAAAGAATATCGACTACAAGGGATCCAGAATTTCCTAGCACAAAGGGAGAACCTCCAATTTAGGTAATATCCTAACATAGCCATTTGAGAACTTCTTCTCAATTCTTATCCTGAGCTCTATCTCACCGGAAGAGAGGAGAAGGTTACTAAAACTCCCGTATCTCAGGGAACCTCATCTCTATAGAGCTCTAGTGTTTCACTAAGAGTTCCATTCTGAACATCTTTAGAATTCTCTAACTTTGGCATCGGAGTGGCCCCAGGGTATATCTGGCTCACTTTCCTGTTGTGTTTGTATTTCAGCTATGTGGCTTGATCTGAGAGGCTGAACAGAATCCATCGACAACAATCCTTTTTCTCTAAGAAGATTTCCTATCCATTCTTTTCCTAACCACTTCATTACAGGATTATTTTTAAAACTTTCTAATCATGTTCTCCATTGATGAACTAACTGATGGCTGATGGTTCGAAACTTTTCACTTTTGCACAGAGCCCATCTATTCAAAAACTCTCATCCTCGCTTCAGTACGTTTCTTTCCAACTTTTATGATTGGATATCCCTTCTCATAAACAACTGAAAGCTTTCCCTGATCTATTCCATCTATCTCCAATTTTTTCTCCGGCTTGTGTTCCTTACTTCTTTCCATCGGCTGTCTTTTATATATATATATACGGCTTGTGTTCCTTACTTCTTTCCATCGGCTGTCTTATATATATATATATATATATATATTCTCTTTTCTCTTCCCTCTCATTCTATCTTCTCCCCTTTGTCAGATCCCTTCCCCATCACTCCCTATTTTCAATCCTTCCATCCCGTGCGATTTCTCTTAACTGTCTCTGGTTTTCCCTTCTAATGCCTGTAGTCTGCCATCTACTAGATCCTCCTCTTTTATCCAATTCTTCTATATTTCTGATATTTCTTCTAATCTGCATCTTCAGTGCAAAGCAGCGCCATTTACGGACACGAAAAGCGCTGCCCTAGACAGTTGAAGCAACTTTCAACGTAGCGGATCGTGCTAATGGATGCACAAGCGAAAGATTCAGTTGTCTGAACAAATTTGGGAAGTAAACATTCAATCTGGCCAAATATTTGTTATCGATATTCGAATCATCCGTTAGCCGCGTATTCAAAGTTTCAATCCGTTACCGCGTTTTTCAAGACCTCAACAGGTTTGCAACCGGAGGATAAAGTTACAATATCGGACTTGCTCTTTTTTCTAAATTTTGTTGATTTTTAGGATAGAAGTCGATGGTTGAGATCAAAAACAGGAAAGAGATCCCTGGATTGGAGGAGCTAATCACCCCACATAAAAAAATCTTAACAGTTATGGTAATAATAATAGTTAGAGAAAAAATACATCCAAAAATGTTGAATAAACAAAAATCAAGCTATTTTTTTTTTATAAAGAAAGCAGAGATATCTGATTTTGCATTCTCACATTCTTTCTTCCATTTCCTCGACAATGTTCTCATTGTTATAATCAATCTCTGAGCACCCATTTGCTTTATTGTTTCTGGTATGCTTCGAGATTTATTGTTTTTAATTATTGGAGGTTTGTGTATTGCAGTCTGCTGGTGTGGATGCGTCTCATGTTTTCTTTGATATTTGATAGGGAGATAATAAATATTATATGAATGGACTTTCAGTGATTAATCTGCATTATAATTTGATAATCTGTTTATAAGAAAGATTCCAACTTTGATTTTGATTTTCTTTTTCTCAGATAGTATTGTGAATTTTTTTCCTTTACGATTTCCCTTTAATAATTAGGGACCAAATTTTCTTTGTATTTTTCCCCTGTAAAACGAGAGAAAGAGAGGTGAGAACATGGGTTTTGATGCAATCAGGAAAGATGTGATTTTGTCCATCAGAAACATTTTTAGATGGGTTGGTAGTTATATATTCATTCTGGGTCTGGTTGTTTTCTCCTTCCTCCTCTATAGATTTCTTCCTTCTGTTTTCAGCTTTCTGCTCTCATCCTCCCCCGTTGTTGTATGCACCTTTGTTCTTCTTCAAGCTCTTTTCAGTTTTGGACACCCCAACGTACGCAAAGACGAGAAAAAAGAGAAAGAGAAAGAGAAAGATGACAACTTTGCAGAAATTCTTCCTCCTTCCTTGAACAAGTCTTCTGGTTTTTGTTTGCGTCACGCAGAGACCTCCGTTAAAGGGCTCCACCAACATAGGGATCCTGGACTTTCTTACCCATCTACTGTATCCCTCGATGACTCTTACACTGTCTCTGAATGCTCAATGGAGTCCAATGATGGCAGTGGTGAGATGGAGGACGAAGCTGGGAGGCTTGAAGATGGAGTTAAACCTGTGGAATGGACAGAAGAAGATGAGAAGAATCTCATGGAACTGGGGACTTCCGAGCTGGAGAGGAACCAAAGACTAGAGAATCTAATTGAAAAGAGAAGTGCAAGGAAGCTCTGGAGAATAGTGGTCGAGAAGGATTTGCTTGATTTCGACAATAACGAGCTACATCAAATTCCTGCCATCACAACAAAGAGAAACGACCCTCTTCTTGCCGCCTCCTTCAACCCCAATGACGTAAGTGGGTTACCTCCAATTCCTAGTTCAGCTCCATCTTTTCTCTTGTCAACAAGGAACCCTTTTGATATTACTTCTGACCCAGTTGAAGAAAAACTAAATCTCAAGGAAGACAGCTTCCAGGAGGAGTTCATGGCGGTTCAGCAAAAGAATGTTCACTTCTCCAGGCACGGCAGCTTTTGTTTGGGGCCTTCGTTCATGGGACAGCCCAAGAGAGATATACTTGACATCAACTTGGCTCCCTTCTTTGTTACTCAACAGATTACATCACAGAGTGTTATGGGCAGTGGGTATCCTTCTTCGGTTGCAGATTTGGGTGAACAGGATTTGTCCCAAGAAGGCTCACTGATCTCCGACACCGGTTTTGTTCCCGAGAGTTTTGAACAAGAAAGCCAAGCCTCTAATGAAGTGGTGTATTCCAATTTCAAGGATATTGAGCAAGAAGATAATCTTGGAGTAGAAATCGCCCATGAAACGGATTCAGAATCGACCACGGCTGACACAGGTGAAGCTTATGTGAAACCAGAGGTACCCAGAAAGTATGAAGGCTTTAGCTCATCTCCGTCAGAAGAAGCAGGAGATGATGAAAATGAAAAGATCTTCCATATTAACAAAGATGAAGGATTGGAAAATCTGAGTTGCCATATTGTGGAGGGAACAGATTCTAATCAAAGAGAGGAACCACATTATGATTTAAACGCATCCTCAATTGATAAGAAAACCATCAAAGAGAGTTTGTGTTATGAAGACAAGGGAGTGATCCTGACCACCACTTCCTCCATAGCTTCGGACTTACAGGTGGAGATTTCACAAGCAGGCTCACCTTCGTCACTGCTTGATAGAACCCTTTCAATAGAGGAATTGAGTTCTGGCAGTGAAATGTCATGCGATGCTTCCTCTCATCTAAGAGACGGCGGAAATGAATCGAGATCAAACAAAGTAACGAAGAGCAGCGAAGTTGAAACTACAAGATCTGGACTTTCAGGGGACAGTGACAATCAAGCTCCACCACATGTGGTGCTGGAAACAGTGGTTGTTCAGCAAGTCTCACCTGACTCATCACTGAATTCAGTGGCTGTTGAGCATGTCTCAATCAATACAACTTTATCATCTTCTCCTCCCATGGATCAGGTTCCTTCAGCCACATCTGATCCAAATAGGCTTCTCGATGAGAAAGAGAAAGCAGAAGCTATGGCTTGTAATTATTCAGATGCTTTATCACATGAAGGTTTAACTTACCCTTTCAAAGTGGAGGTGAGTTCTGGCAATGAAGTACAGTATGGTACTTCCTCCCATCCTAGTGGTGATGAAAATGAATTGAGATCAAATAAAATTACCCAGAGCAGTGAGCTTGAAACTACAAAAGTTAGCTTTTCAGGGGGCAGTGATGATCCAGCTGCACCACATGCGTTGGCAGAACCACTGGTGATTGAGCAAATTTTATCCTACTCATTGCCAGAATCAATGGCTGTTGAGAAATCCCCAACAGACATGTTCTCATCACCTAATACTTCCATGGATCAAGTCCCTTTGGCCATATCTAATCCTAAGATCCCTGTTGATGAGGAGAAAGAGAAACCAGTGCCCTTGATGGAGGAGCCAATTGTTCAACCACCCCCCAAAGGAGTTCATGAACAACCTCAGGCGAAGTTCTTGATGGAGAAACCATCTCTCAATGGTGAAGAAAATGAATCAAGATCAAACAAAACTACCCAGAGCAGTGAGCTTGAAACTACAGAAGTTGGATTTTCAGGGGTCAGTGATGATCCAGCTGCACAACATGCGGTGCCGGAGCCAGTGGTGGTTGAGCAAGTCTTCTCATACTCATTACCAGAATCAGTAGCCATTGAGAAAGCTCCAACAGACATGTTCTCATCACCTTACCCTTCCATGGATCAAGTCCCTCTGCTCATATCTAATCCAAATATCCCTGTCGATGAGGAGAAAGAGAAACCAGTGCCCTTGATGGTGGAGCCAATTGTTCGACAACCCTCCAAAGGAGGTCATGAAGAACCTCAGACGCAGTTCGTGACGGAGAAACCATCTTTTCATGGTGAAGAAAATGAATCAAGATCAAACAAATTTACCCAGAGCAGTGAGCTTGCAACTACAAAAGCTGGATTTTCAGGGGGCAGTGATGATCCTGCTGCACCACATGTGGTGCCGGAACCAATGGTTGTGGAGAAAGTTTCCTCTTACTCATTTCTAGAATCCGTAGCTGTTGATCAGAAAGCCCCAACGGACATGTTCTCTTCACCTTATGCTTCCATGGATCAAGTTCCATTGCCCATCTCTAATCCAAAGATCCATGTTGATGAGGAGAAAGGGAAACGAATGCCCTTGATGGAGGAGCCAATTGTTCAACCACTCCCCAAAGGAGTTCATGAAGATCATCAGACGCAGTTCTTGATGGAGAAACCATCTCTCAATGGTGAAGAACCTCAGGTCAGTCAATTTTACATAAATGCCATCAAAGTCGAGCTGACATAAATCTAGGACAGTGCTGCTATGACTCATTGAGGTGATTTAATTTTACAGCAATCCATGCAAGCATTAGAATTCTTCATGCTTTCTGAATTGCAATTGCGAATTGATAAAAATAAATAGCAGTAGAAGCTGACAGCAACAGCTTCTTTTTATAAGCAGGAACAATCTACAGTCTCGGTGAATTCCACTGAAGAAACCAACATCATTCCAAGTAGGAACGATTAACTAGTTTGCCACGACGAGATAAGAGGACAAAAAGAAATCAAAGCCTAGTGAAGTTAATGAAGCTGAATCCACTCTTCACTCAAGTAAGGTTCTCTTTGGTATGTGTTATAGAATGAATTAATTATAAAATACATTGTGACATATGTAGTTGTTTGGTATGATTTATGATTTTATTTATATTGAAAATAAATTAATATAATCTAAAATCTACAAATAGATTAGAAGATGTTTATCATTATTGTGATAATCTATTATTACTTCATTATGTGTAGTGGTACCAAATGGTTATTATTTATGACTCATAATTTATTTTTATAAATGATTTACCATAACTAACTCATAAACATAAATATAAACTATACCAAAGAGAATCTAATTCTTATCCCTACTGCTCGATTCTATTTAGAGATATAACTACTGTTAACTAAAAATCATTCATGTCTCTCAAGTCTCACCCCTACAAGCCAGGTCATCTTCAGTCCTCCGCTTCTCCTTCCATGTCCAATTCACACCATATCACCAACAAAGGTGAATCTATTGTTATGGTGAATTGATCAAATGCCACTATGAAGATGCTTGTTATTGCATTTTCTTACAAGACTTTCGATCTTTTTAGGTTCATTGTGGCTGCTGAGTCATTAGCAACCGTTTTTTTTGGGTAAATATAATTAACCCTGTTCTCTCTCACAACTTCAGAAGGTTGTCTTTGGCCTTCCCCCTGTTCTACAGTATCCAATTCACACTGTACCACTCATGACTGTGAAGACCAATCATGCAATAGAGCCATGTATTGTGTTTTCACATACTAAAAGTTGCTGCCAATTTCTTTGATGTAGTGATAATTGTTTGATCCTTCACTGCAACTCTGGCAACCAGTGACACACTGTAATTCTGGATAACACTGATGAAGTTGTGTCATTGCTGGTCGTTACCTTCACTGAAATTTTTATCTCTAACAATGATATAAATCATAGACTCCTCAAAAAGATAAATATGTTTATTAGGTCTGCTCATCTCAGGTTTGGAATCATTATCATGGTTGGAAGCTATTGTTTACTTGGAATTACCCTACTGAATGCCATACAATTTGTAAATTGGTTTTCAGTTGCAAAGGAAGGACAAAGACCCATATGGGGTGTCATTAATAAGACTGCCTAAACCCTCTAGCTATGACTGCTAAAAGAGCAGCGGTTAGAAATGGGAATTGAATCTTGCAGCTTGGAGATATTTCCAACCTGCAAAACGCATATCAATTTGAGCAGAGCCGTACAATCATGAACTCAAACCCCATTGTCCAGTGTGGAGTCTTTGACAGGGTAATGAGAACTTGTTAATTAGAACTTTATCTTATAAGTGTGTAAGAGCTATTTAGCCTACGATGTGGATGAGTTGTGTAATTTCATTCGGGTTCTATGAACAATGCAAAAGTACTAAAAAGACAGATACAAGTAGAATATTTGAGCCTCTCACTGAGGCCGAGAGGATGACATTTCCATGAAACAGAGATGTCCAACTTAAATATATCATGTGGAATTTTCCTTTTGACACCTTCTAAGGCATCAAATAATTTGGCACTTACTTACTTTTTTACGCTCTTCATATAATATATTTGGTTATATTAATGAAGATAATTCTTGTTGTTTTACATGCCTATTTGAAAGCGATGCAATATAATGACACCAGCATTAATGGCCAAAGTTCATCCTAAAGATTCCTATAAAAGTGTCATTCAGACACTCCCATTATCATGTATTAATAAGAACATAAACTTGCATCTTAATCTGGGTCAATTGGCAAAAAAAAAAAAAAAAAAAAAAAAACTAGATATTTCTTAGAAAGCACACCATAATCAGGGAGGACTAGAACAGATGTGGAAGGTTTACAAGTAACTTCCAAGATCAACGTACCCAAAATTTAATTACTTACCCGAAAAAACAAAATCCAAGATCAAATGGGAAAAAGGGCAGATCCGTGTGCTGCTGAGTTCACTGCCAGCCCATTAAGCAGCATCAAATTTTGTCTGTCTTTGTGGCCGGCAATTTGGGCTTGACCATTCTTATTCTCAACAGGAGAATGAGCTTCGTATTTCTCAACGGCCAAAAAGCTAACCACAGTTGCCATCTCAAGCCTATCATGGTTTAAAAAGATGGGGCCAAATTTGTGGTCAGGTAGATCTCAAGATCCGACCTATTTGTAAATGTTCGTCAAGTAGTAAAATATAATTCTGAAAATTTAAGGATTATAAGAGGGTGCAGGGGCATACGTAGCTGACTGGAAAAAAAAATTACAATTTATTCCAATAAATGAGAGGGTATTGATTAAATTAGGTCATGAAATTTTGCATTTGGAAAATCAACCTCAGAACTATCTATCAAACTGTCAGATTGTCGTATCATCCCGCCACATGGCTACAATTAGTGGGCATGCACCTTGATAGAGCTCTGAAAATATAGGGACTCCACGAGGATGCATGGGCATACATGGACGACAAAAAAAATATTAGGATGCATACTAATATATTTGGGAGGGTATTTTATTAAATTTAAATCTTAAAATTTGTCATGTAACTAATCCAATCCTAGAACCATCTAATGGTTACAATTTGTCCAACTAAATAATGGAAGGCAATCAGCAACCAATTTAGTAGCACCTGATGATCATAGCTTACAACTAGGAAGAGACTATAACATGTCCAAAGTTCTACTTTCACCACAAATGAGTTGATAAAACCATTGGTAAGGGTGTCAATTGGTTCATAAACGGTTTATCGGCTCAATTCGGTTCAATTGGAGGATAATATTAATAGAACCATAATCGAACCGATTAATAATCGGCTCTTGTTTTCCAAACCAAGACCGAACCGATTAATAACTGGTTTATTGGTTTCTTACCGGTTTTAATTAATCGGCTCATAAAAAGTTTTTTACACGGTTTATGAGAAAGGAGCGAATATTCTTCGATTGTAATAGTTCAAAACATTAAAAAAATAAAATAAAAATATCATATCACATGGGCATGTATCTATGTCAAGGCATAGCACATTAAAAAGTGTACAGTACGTATGAAATATTATACAATTAGTTAGGTTGTTAACCGGTTTTACTCGGTTTCCTTTTGGTTTTATTTAATCAGTTTGTTATTGATTAACTGATAGTTTAACGGTTCTAAACCGTAATCAAACCGATTAACTATGTATAAAACCAAACCGAAACAATTAATTTCGGTTCGGTTCAATTTGACTCGGATTTTTTACTGGTCGATTTTGGTTCAGAAATGACACCCTTACCCATTGGACATCAGATGTAATCTACTAATAATTTGTAAGGACATGCCAATGATTGCATTGGAAATTTGATGCATTATTAGCAACGGCCAACGTTTGTACAGTCCAGAGATAGGCTTCATGTAATAATACTTAGGCTGCTTTTGATATGCATTCTTAGAATGCATTATAATTTTTTTTTTTTTAAATTTGAGATGATAAAAACAATATCTGCTATGCCTTGTTCTTTAATCTATTCTCATTTGATGTTAGGAATGCACTCTTTATTTTGAGAATGTATTTCTAAGAATACAATGCGAAAATACATACCAACCGGAACCTCAGTCTCATTCAATGTATTTGTTATTCTCTCAGACTACAAAAGATAGGCCTTAACCAATTGTTATATTATGTGTCATACACTAAAATGAGCTTCTTAGAAATTATGATTTTGGCATGACTAAACTAATAAACAGGCTGTTATCAAATTAAGCTAGAAGATTTTCCCCTTAGTATTAGATGGAATGGACAGGAATTTGTTCCAAATCCAATGAGCTACCATTAATATGATGTAAATGGATAGTTGAAAATTCGGATTCTGTTGCATATCTATCCCTTTAGGGGATCTTCAAATACAAATTCAAATAATCAAAAATGTAATCTATTCGCTTTGTATAGATATCCAACAAATAATAAAAAAATTAAGTAGCTAATGATCTTGAGGGTTCTTGAAGATTCGACAAGTTCTAGAAAATGAGGAAAAGTGAACCATGAGACTAACTAAGACAACTAAGAGACACTGAGAACGAATCGTTTCAATAAAGGGGAGGAGGTCCGGCCAGTATATTGGATAGTCGAAATCTAGATTCAATTTACATTCATATTCATTTAGGGGTATTCTGATGCAATCACATACGAACTATATTTGATCCGTTTATATCTCCAACCCTTACCTAGGCCCAAACCCATCCAAAATTCATAGATTAACATAGTCAACAAGCACCAAGGTTGAAGTCTACGGACTCAGGTATAGGATTAAATGATTGACTTCTGGTAATCCAAATCTGGATCGTGATTAATCCCTGTTACAAATCCTGATCTCCAGCCCTACAACATGGGATTCATACAATCCCCCTTCATATGTGATTGTAGAATCCATGGGATACATTCAATACTTGGATTGTTCATTCAATACTTGGATTGCTACAATCCCCTTTCACATGTGCTTGCAGATCCATGTTCTTAGCTATATATATTCCTTGTAATTATTTTGTGTATTTGTTTTTTAATCTTTCCCTTCTATATAACTTGATTTGGGGAGTTAATTTAGGATAATGGTTCCCTTTGTAAGGCTATAAACCAACACTACAATTTTAAGCAACTCAAACGAAAGATAGTTCATTATATTCTCCACTTTTAGATTTTAACAAGGTATCAGAGCATATGGTTTATTTTTTTTTCCTTTTTTTTTTTTATCATGGTTGATGCCCCTTCAACTGCTACACCTTCCGTCGGTTCTCAGCCCATTTTCTCCACTCAATAAGCTCAAATCATTGTCATCATACAACAAGATAGTTGTAAGATCTGCATCCGAAATCCCCCACTAACCTGGATTTCTACTGTGCCAGGTCTTCCCACGTCGATACCTAGTGTACCCAATATGAGACCATATGGATACATCTAGATCACAACCAGGGGTCACCTACCTGGGCTGAGAGGGGTTAGTTGACCTTAGGTGGCCCCCACGTACGTTTCCAATGCATGGGACCCGAAACACCGAGTTTGGGGCTATCTTTAAGCCCTGCCGGTAGCACAACCGGCAGATGAGTCAACCCACTCCTTGCCGCCGACTTAGCTGTGCAGCTCACTCCTTCTCTCTCCTCAGGTTTATAAATATAAACCCCTTACTCCCACTACTTCTTGTTGAAATTGAGGAAGTGAGAGATTGTGCCTTGGGAGCTTGGGATAAAGATTGGAGTTCAAGTGAACTTCCTCTATTCCAAGTAGTTCTCTAAACCTCCCTCCTTCATATGAGAAGTAATGGCCACCAATGTTGCTGGTGCTTGGCCTCCATTAATGGCCACCATTAATGGAGGCCAAGGTTAAACCCTAAAAACTAAGATTGGCTACCCACACCTCCGATGGTGGTATTATTTCCTAAACAACTATATTGAGGGTGGAGAATATGTTCCCTACCTGTCACAGTCGATTCTAGGGAATCGGATGTGATATCCGGGTCAACCCTTGTGGCAACCAGAATACATCCAAGAACAATAACCATAATATTTATAAATAAATCCCACAATCTACACATGCAATAACCAATATAATCAAGAACAATAATAATATAAGTGAAAGCATTTAATACTGGCAAATGCAACTATCATGATATCATATCCCATACTATGTATTAGTTTATCATTTACAAACCATTCATTCTCCACAAAATACTATCATATCCATATACATGTAGCCAAATCAAAAAGAGTAAATCTATTACATTACTTTCTTCATCTACCAACAAAAAGAATCATAATGTATCGGGAAGGGACAGAGTAAGGGGAGGGCTACATCATGCATAGACGCAGTCGCTGCAGGTGCAGCCCTCGCCGTGCTCTCCACCAACATCATCAGAACCAACGACCACACTAGTCAAAGGGGACTCCATAAACTCCGCAATAGAGTAGTCACCTACAGAAGAATCTGAAAAAGAGTTTCGATACGAGGGTGAGCTCATATTCCAGCTCAGTGAGAAATCTAGTATCACATGCATGCAACATACAACATAAGATGATATGAAATGTAATTTATTTTATATTATATCTCAGGTTTGTGTTACTACTTGGTATCATATTGAGATTCGGTCTAGCACTTTCAATCTTACCTATGGCTACCAAACCTCCAACTCTCATATACTGAGCGAAGATAGAAGTTGAATAGATGACCTTGGGTCGTTAAACAACTTCTACAAGCAGACCCCCCTCCGGGACTCCATGTAAGACCCGTGTCAATTTAACCCGGTCTTACCATTGTGAACCAGGTTTACCCATCATGGTCGAGTCAAATGGACCAAGGGCATGAAGGAGATCGAGATCCCAGGTACGAAATCGACCCGAAAACACTTAATTCTAAGGGAGGGTCGCACACCCAGTGAAGCAGGGTCGGACCTCCCAATACAGAAAGTCAGACCCTCAGTTTTTGAGGGAGGGTCATACAGCTTAAGACCCTAGGGTCGACGGGATCATCACCCTCCCATCGACCCTCGAGTTCTGACGAAACTGAAATTAGGAAATTTCCTAATTTTCGGTTGGGATTCTTTCCAAATCTCAATGGGATTATTATAGGACATTCCTAGTCTATTTAAAGGACGTTCCTAAGCCACATTCACTCCTTTCACAACCCTAATTGAATTGAGAGAAAGAGAGAAGAAGGAAAAGAGGAAGAAAGGAGGCTAGGAAGAAGGCTTAGCAAAAAGGAGAAGAAATTGCAAAGGAAAGTAATCTTCTCAGGTATGGATACCAATTCCATGAGTTTCTACAGACCTTAGGTTAGATATGGTTGAGTGTAGGATTTCGGAGAAACCCAAACCATCCATCCATGGTTAGGTTTTCATGGAAAACCATAGGAGGATGCACGAAAGCTATCTAGATGAATTATACATGGTTCTAGACCATGGAATGAGTGTTGGGTGAATGTAGGAAGCAAGTCATAGGACCCCAAACACGGAGAATGGATTAAAAAAGTGGAAATTGGACCGGAGTGCACCGAGGGGTCGCACCGAGGGTCGATAGACCATCCGACCCTAGGTGTTTCGACCATCGACCCTCGGCATTCGGGAAGTTCAGAATGGAGGGAGGGTCGATAGACCCATCGACCCTAGCATCGACCCTCAGTTGACATAATGGTTTTTAAATTCTGAATTAATTCTAATTAAATCCTATCGACTTTGTTAGGTTTGCTAGCAATATAATACAGTTATAACAGTTATTCGAAAGCTTGGAAAATATCTATTAGCAAGCTAAGGTGAGGAATCTTAACCCCAAACTAAATTGGTTAATAATAAACTGTTTTCTATTTCTTGAGTCCTATGCCATGTTTGATTCTATGCGAATATGTTTGTAATGTGCATACAGCATGCCATCCAATATTTCTATTACTTGTTCATGCATATTTACTTTATTGTTTATGACCTGATGATGATGATGATGATAGGAATAGGCATGTGATTGTATGTGTGTGGTTGATGTGCTTGATGCGAGCGAGTATCAGGGGAGGTGTGGTGAGAACGCCAATAACCGTTAACCTTTGGCAGGTCTCAGCACTTTAGCTCTATCTCTAAATCAAGTCTTGTGCATTGGCATCATCGTATCGCCATTACCTTAGCAGAACTATTATGTCGTAGAGTATCAGGGGAGGTGGTCTCGGTCCTTGTAGTCTCTGACTCTACCGGGGAGCCTTAGCTCTATCTCTATGGATGTTCCGAGGGGATGCTTTGGGGTGAGGCCTTGGATACCTTGTTTGGCATTAGGATTTGTTAGCAGCGAGCCCAGTTTGCAAGCCCTCGCTAACAGGGGCTTACGTGTTGGTATAGCATTATATAGCAATAACCGTTAACCTTTGTTGTATAATATTGTGGTAGGGTGGATGGGGACGACGATAACCGTTAACCTTCGGGCGGACTTCCACACCCTGTGTATAGAGGCGGTATCAATAACCGTTAACCTTTGATCACCCAACCTTTCTATTGCACATTGCAAACTATAAACCAAGACCAAAGATATAAATTGATTTTTGCATGCATATGTAATGTTGCATTGTTTTGGCTACTCAACGAGCCGTGTTGTGTGCTCACCCCTCGACGTTGAATATTTTTAGTTGATGATGCGGGATATACTGTTGAAGATTATATGAACTGTCGGCGTATGGAACTGTAGCAGCTATGGAAGTTGGAGCGAAGACGATACACACGACTCCTCTTGCGAGTGCAACTCGTGTGTATTCGATTAGATATTTTTGTAGGTTTCTTTATTGGATTTATAAGACATGTATTTGGTATTTGAATATTTATGTCTTAGTTAAACACAGAATAATTTGATATTATGGGTATCATCTTAGTTCTCAGTTCATATTATTTATAAATTTTCCGCTATTGTGTATTACTCGATTATGATTGTGGATGCGTGTTAAGTTTGGATAACGCGGGGATAGCCTATAAGAGATCCTGGTTGAACCGTTGGTTATTTGGCGGTTCATCACACCATTCCGAAGTGTGTGGAATTGGGGGTGTGACAACTTGGTATCGAGCTTCTCAGGCCTTGCCCGCCGAACTAGCATACATTCGAAACAATTGTGAACTGAGATAGGATAAATTAAAAGCTTTAATACAAACACATTGTAAGCACAAGTGATGACTGAAACCGAATTAAAAAGAGAATAATGCATCTATTAAAGAGAAAACCAGTTACATACACTGAGTAAGAGAACTACAAACGTATATACATCGCTAAAGCGAGTACAGTCCACAACCCGGACGGTTACTGCGTGGTACAAGAAAGGTAAAGTACAATCAGAAACCGGAGGCGAAGGAGGAGGCGGTGCCTCACGATCTCTGTCGTAGTCCTCGGCATAGACTCTACAACCAAGGCTATCCGAGTCCGGGTCGTCCCGTAGACTAGGTCGTGAGATCGACTACTCTCTGTCCGGTCGCCATTGGATCTCCATGAGCTCACCTATCCGTGCGTCGGATGTGTGCTGAGCGGCCAACAGCTCCTCCACTCTCATGCGCCGAGCATCTAGTAAATCCTCCATCCTCAGGTCCGATCTGCGCTGAGTCTCTCTGATCTCGAGCAACATCTCCATCATATCAGAAGATGGGCGTGAAGGACCAGCATCGTGAGAAGGACCAGCCTCAGGTGCAGAAGCCACCGTAGCAGAAGTACGAACTCCATCCTCCTGTGTGGGTGATGGCGGGGGTATCGCGTCGACATCCATATACATACGATCATCATCGTCGACGGATCTCCCCGAGCCCAAGCAGCAGCCGCATCATCAGTCACCTCGACCCGAGTGTGAGGGCGCACCATCGCGTTCCTCTCCTCATCACTAACCTCCGCATCTCGCAGCCCCATCTTGCAGATAGCCTCCCAATCTAGAGGCGACGAGAAGGTCTTCTCCTGGATCTTCTCATCTACTAGATCCACCCCCAAACGGGTCAGTAGCACTGTAATCATGCGTCCATGAGGAAGATTACCCCGGTGACCGGACAATGTGGCACCGATCATCGTCCGCATGATGATGTAAGGAAGGCGGACCGGTTGTCGAGTGCATATCTGTAGATCAAGAACCGGGTCAGTCGAGACACCCTCTCATAGTGCCCACTCTGTGGAATCAGATTATGCTGGATAATCTTGCAGAAGACTCGTGGAGATGGACACAAGTAGCAAGCTCTCATTTGCCATCTATCAGGACGGAGCAACTAATTGTCGATCTCTGCTCTCATCTCCATCTCAACAAACTGTGGCTCTCCCGGTGCACAGTACACCATAGGACCATCGAAGGGAATGCCCAACAGATCGTCCAGTTGCCGATAGTCAAAAGAAATGTGCACCCCCTTGACGTAGCTAGTGATGCGCAACTCCTGACCACGCTCGACATCATTGTAATCCCCCACCACCTGGAGATTACAATAGAACTGGCGCACCAAGTCTGGACATGTGCACGCGTCGTATGTGATGACAGGGAGCCACCTCATGTCATCGAATGCTCTCTCTACGTTGAACAAGGCTAGATCAGCCAGGTTCACCATACGACCCCCTTCCACTTTCTTGCCGGTATAGTAGGCATACTGTGCCTCGGCTTCATTTGAACGGAAGCGGAGTGGATCACGCAATCTTGGAACTTTGGTACGGTCCATAGTATCTGCAAATAAGAAAGAGAAAAGAAACAAGGAGTTAGTAGGATAAAAATCCAAAATTTAGTAAATAACGGCGTAAGTTGACCATAAAGCCCCATTTCTTGCCATACCAGTGGGCATAAGGACTTACGAAGGTTTAGACATATCCTACAACCCACATGCAGTAGGAAATTTTAATTGACGATGTCCAATTTGAAGAAATTCAAGAAAAATAAAAAATTTCGATAAATTAGGGCAAAAAGAGAAAAATTTAAGTTTCTCGATAACCAACCGATGAAACTGAAAATTTTTTGAGGGCTTTCGTTCCTCAAGACCCCAATAACAAAAGCCCCCAATAAAAATCGAATTTTTACGATTGGAAAAGTTTAATTTGGAAAAGACGAGCTAAATGAGTAAAAACCTAGAAATAAAAACCTAAAAACAGGGGAAGTTGGGAAATTTTACCTGTAGAGGTGATGTGGATGTCGAAACTCGGACTAAGAATGATCCACAATAGTGATGTAGCACTGTAGTTACTCGGAGAGTAGAGACGAGTCGAAACGGAGGGGGAATAGTGAGAAATGACCCAGAATCGGATCTTAAAAATCTGATTTTTAGTCCGAGGGTCGGACAATTCGACTGACACCATCGACCCTCGAATCGACCCTCGCATCGACCCTCAGCTCTCGGGAAGAACAGGTCATTCCCAGGGTCGGATACCAAGGGTCGGACATACCATCGACCCTCACTATCGACCCTACATAGAAAAGACAGTATTTTTGTTTCAGAATGAATTGAGGATTCAAATTTTATATCGGTTAGCGTGCCTACATGAAGTATAAATGATTTCTCACCGATGTTGATGACTTTCGGGCACCACCCATCTCGAGAAAGGAAATATGTCGGCCGTAGAGTTACCCGACGGACCGAAAACACATTCCCACCACCACCACCCGTGGAGGAGACTAGTCAAGAGAATAACCGGGTACCGGAAAATCCGGAACCGGTGAACCCTACAAATTTACCACCACCACCACGAGCTAGCAACGGTGGTGATGAATCGGCTCAACAGCTACAACAAATGCAACATGCACAAGCACAAATGCAGGTTGCGATGGGAGTTATGTTTCAAGCCACTCGGGTTGCAGCCATGCACCTTGGGCAAGCTAGTGCAGCACCGGTGGGTAACCACCCAGCCCCTCAAACACCTCCACAACAAGCTGCACCAGTTCCGTGCAAGCCCCGAAGCAGTCCAAGGAAACTATCGGTATCCACCCCCTATGTTTGGGGCATATCAAAATCAAACTGGATCACTCCCGGCTAGTGGAGAGATTTTTGAAAATGAAACCAAGGGAATTCAACGAAAAGCCGTCTGATCCACTGTGGACAACACACTGGACAAACGAAATGGAAAGGAATTTCCTTATGATGACTATTACTGAAGAAGAAAAAGTGTTATGCGCCACCTTCATGCTCAAAGGCGACACACATCATTGGTGGAAGTCGACCAGGACCTATCTATTGACTAAGCACGCCCTACCGACTTGGGCTATATATAAAGAAGCTTTCTTTGAGAAATATTTTCCACGAAGCTTTAGAGATTCGATGGAGAAGGAGTTCCCTGAGTCTTTATCAAGGACGGATGTCGGTGGATGCGTACCCGCCAGCGTTATGAAGAGCTGTTTTTCTTCGCACCACCGAGTATGCAGAAAGAAGATACAAAAACCCATAGATTCGTCGCGGGACTAAGAGGAAGTATAAGGGAACATGTTCTGGGATTAGAGAAGAACATATATAATGAAGCTGTCCAAATCGCTCGAGTGATTGAATCGAGCCAGAAAGAGAGTTATTTCACTCAAAACAAAGGCATAAAAAGGCCAGCTGAAAATTCTTATAATGGAAGCAATAACAGGACGTATAAACCTTTCCGTCCTCAGAATTTTAATGCTGCAACCAAGACTATCCCCGCAGCTCAACCACAGCCAAAGTCAAATGTTGAAGCCCCGAGGTGTTATAACTGCAACCAACCGGGGCATATGGCAAGAGAGTGCCCAAAACCCAAGAAGCGATTACATCAAGGACGGGTATATCTTGTTACATCGGAGGATGCAGCCGCATCGCCCGATGTGGTCACGGGTATGACCGAAACTTTAAGATTATAATCACAGCGATTGAGTATGTAGACTAAGTAAAAGCGAATCACGGGTATCGTACCTATCAATGGCGTACCCGCCAGAGTACTCTTTGATTCAGGAGCTACTCATTCATTTATATCTGTGTCGTTTGGAAAGAAGACCAATCTGCCCATCAAAACATTAGACTACAAATTACTTGTACGATCACCGATGGGATTAGAAGTGGAATTAGAGAAAGGTTATGGACCATGTCCAGTTCTCATCGAAGAGCAGACCTTGGATGCAACCTTAATACAACTTGAGATGGCAGACTTTGACGTCATCTTAGGAATGGATTGGTTAGCTCGGCACTCTGCAAATCTGTTATGCGCCGAGAAGAAGCTAACGTTTAAGGACAAAGAAGGAGCAGAATTCAGTTTCTCGGGAACCAAACTTCCCAGGAGACGTAAGCTCATACTCTCAGCATTAAAGGCTAAGAGGTGCCTTGAGAAAGGAGCGGTCGGATACCTATTATCAGTGGTCGACCTAACCAAGGACGTGCCACAAATGGAAGATATTGAGGTAGTGCGAGATTTTCCTGATGTATTTCCAGAGGAACTACCCGGATTACCACCCGACCGAGCCACGGAGTTTGTAATAGACCTGATACCTGGAGCCGCACCGGTATCAAAAGCACCGTATAGAATGGCTCCTACTGAACTGAAGGAATTAAAAGTGCAATTACAAGAACTGTTGGATAAGGGGTATATTAGACCCAGTATATCTCCATGGGGAGCACCGGTGTTGTTCGTAAAGAAGAAAGATGGTAGCGTTCGGTTATGTATCGACTATAGAGAGTTGAATAAGCTGACAATCAAGAATCGATACCCACTACCCAGGATCGATGACTTGTTCGATCAGCTACAAGGAGCGAGGGTATTTTCAAAGATCGATCTTCGATCAGGCTATCATCAACTGAAGATTAAAGAAGGTGACATTCCGAAGACAGCTTTCAGGACAAGATACGGACATTACGAGTTCCTAGTGATGTCCTTCGGACTAACTAATGCACCGGCAACGTTCATGGAACTCATGAACCGGGTTTTCCACGATATGTTGGATACGTCGGTCATAGTATTTATTGATGACATATTGGTATACTCCAAGGACAAGGAAACCCATGTCAAGAACCTAAACGCAGCCCTACAGCGTTTAAGGAAAGGAGAAGTTATACGCCAAATTTTTAAAGTGTGAGTTTTGGCTAAGTGAAGTCGCCTTTCTAGGCCATGTAGTATCCGCGGAAGGAATCAAAGTGGACCCCGGTAAGATCGAAGCTATTGTGAAGTGGGAAGCACCAAAGAGCGTCTCGGAAATTAGAAGTTTTACGGGTCTAGCTGGATATTATCGGAGATTCGTAGAAGACTATTCTCGGATCGCCGTACCTCTCACCGGTTTGACCAAGAAAGGAGAAAAAATTCGTATGGACGGATAAGTGTGAAAAGAGCTTTCAAACACGAAGACCAGTTGATATCCGCTCCAATTTTAACCATTCCCGTTCGGGACGGACATTTACTTTATATACCGATGCATCGGGATTGGGACTAGGATGTGTGCTTATGCAAGGAGAATAAGTAGTTGTGTATGCATCGAGACAGTTGAAAGTACCTGAGAAAAATTACCCAACCCATGATTTGGAATTAGCGGCAGTAGTACATGCTTTGTCAAGATATGGAGGCACTATCTATACGGCGAGAAATTTCAGATTAAGTCGGACCATAAGAGTCTTACTTATCTATTTAATCGAAGGAGTTGAATATGAGACAAAGGAGATGGCTGGAATTATTGAAAGACTATGATTGTGATATCCGGTATCATCCGGGAAGCGAATGTGGTAGCGGATGCATTGAGCGGGAAAGCAATGATAAAATCTCAAGGAGAAACTAGCACGACTGCAGCAATGTATACCAATGGAATGGTGTTTAATCACGGCAACGAGCAGTATGTGATAGATACACCGGATGGATTAACCAACCAAGGGTTCATTCATCGGTTTTCAAATATGTTCACGGCATTGAAGATTGTACCGGATATAGTGGACGAAGTGAAGACAGCTATCAAAGTAGATCCTTATCTGAGAACAGTACAAGAAGATATTGAGAAGGGTAGGACTAACCCTGAGTTCACCTTGGATGACGAGAAGGTACTGAAATACAAAGGAAGAATATGTGTACCCGAAACAGAAAGTGTAGACATTAGACACCGACTCATGAAAGAAGCCCATACCACCATCTACTCGGTACATCCCGGAAGTACAAAAATGTATCATGATCTAAAGAAACTGTATTGGTGGAGGGGAATGAAGGCGGATGTAGCCAAGTTCGTGTCTCAATGCCTAAATTGTCGGAAGGTAAAGGCGGAACGACAAAGACCCACGGGGCCCATTACGACCATTACGGAACCAGCATGGAAATGGGACTGCATCACTATGGACTTTGTCACGGGACTACCATTGACTCCTCGAGTAGTTGGCGAGTTTGGGTGATTGTAGACCGTCGACTAAAACAGCTTGCTTCGTACGGATCGACCCCAATATACACTCAAAAGGTTAGCAAAGTTATACGTGGATAATATTGTTCGGTTACATGGTGTTCCAAAAAGCATTGTGTCCGATAGGGACCCACGATTTACTTCCAAATTTTGGGAAGGACTGCAAAAGGCTATGGGTACAACATTGAAGTTCGATCTTGCATTCCACCCACAGACCGACGGATAGTCGGAGCATACCATTCAGATTTTAGAAGATATGCTACGAGCATGTGTGATTGATTTCAAGGGATCATGGGACGAAAAGTTACCATTGATCGAGTTCCGCTACAATAACGGCTATCGGGCTACTATACGGATGTCACCTTATGAAGCCTTGTATGGTAGGAAGTGTCGAACTCCCTTGTTTTGGAATGAAGTTGGAGAACGTAGTATCGTTGGACCAGAATTTGTTGAAGAGACTTGCCGAGTGGTCGACATCATTAAGGAAAGAGTAAGAACAGCTCGGAACCGGCGAAACAATACGCAGATACTCGACGAAGAGATCTAGAGTTCGCCGTAGGCAGAAAGTATTTTTGAAAGTATCGCCTATGCGAGGATTGAAGAGATTCGGACAGAAAGGAAAACTAAGTCCAAGATATGTCGGACCATATGAGATTACGGCTAAGCGTGGGAAAGTAGCTTATCGGTTAGCACTACCACCATCTATGTCAAGTGTGCATGACGTATTCCACATATCCTTATTGAAGAAGTATGTCAAAGACCCAACACATGTGTTTGACAGTAAATTTGTCGGAACGGCGATGATTTGACATTTGATGTAATACCAACGGAAATCACTAGTCGAAAGGTTCAACGTTTACGCAATGGAGATATCTACTATGTTAAGGTCACATGGAAAAGTAGAGACATGGAAGAGATTACATGGGAAGAAGAAAATGCTATGAGGAAGCAATACCCCGACTTGTTTGATTCGGAAGGTATGTACAATTTCGAGGGACCGAAATTTTTATAAGTTGGGGGAGTTGTAAGACCCGTGTCAATTTAACCCGGTCTTACCATTGTGAACCAGGTTTACCCATCATGGTCGAGTCAAATGGACCAAGGGCATGAAAGAGATCGAGATCCCAGTACGAAATCGACCCCGAAAACACTTAATTCTAAGGGAGGGTCGCACACCCGGTGAAGCGGGGTCGGACCTCCCAATACGAGAAAGTCAGACCCTCGGTTTTTGAGGGAGGGCCGGACAGCTTAAGACCCTAGGGTCGACGGGATCATCGACCCTCCCATCGACCCTCGAGTTCGACGAAACGAAATTAGGAAATTTCCTAATTTTCAGTTGGGATTCTTTCCAAATCTCAATGGGATTATTATAGGACATTCCTAGTCTATTTAAAGGACGTTCCTAAGCCACATTCACTCCTTTCACAACCCTAATTGAATTGAGAGAAAAGAGAAGAAGGAAAAGAGGAAGAAAGGAGGCTAGGAAGAAGGCTTAGCAAAAGGAGAAGAAATTACGGAGGAAAGTAATCTTCTCGGGTATGGATACCAATTCCATGAGTTTCTACGGACCTTAGGTTAGATATGGTTGAGTGTAGGATTTCGGAGAAACCCAAACCATCCATCCATGGTTAGGTTTTCATGGAAAACCATAGGAGGATGCACGAAAGCTATCTAGATGAATTATACATGGTTCTAGACCATGGAATGAGTGTTGGGTGAATGTAGGAAGCAAGTCATAGGACCCCAAACACGAAGAATGGATTAAAAAGTGGAAATTGGACCCGAGTGCACCGAGGGTGCACCGAGGGTCGATAGACCATCCGACCCTAGGTGTTTCGACCATCGATCCTCGGCATTCGGGAAGTTCGGGAATGGAGGGAGGGTCGATAGACCCATCGACCCTAGCATCGACCCTCAGTTGACAGAATGGTTTTTAAATTCTGAATTAATTCTAATTAAATTCTATCGACTTTGTTAGGTTTGCTAGCAATATAATACAGTTATAACAGTGATTCGAAAGCTTGGAAAATATCTATTAGCAAGCTAAGGTGAGGAACCTTAACCCCAAACTAAATTGGTTAATAATAAACTGTTTTCTATTTCTTGAGTCCTATGCCATGTTTGATTCTATGCGAATATGTTTGTAATGTGCATACAAACATGCCATCCAATATTTCTATTACTTGTTCATGCATATTTACTTTATTGTTTATGACCTGATGATGATGATGATGATAGGAATAGGCATGTGATTGTATGTGTGTGGTTGATGTGCTTGATGCGAGCGAGTATCAGGGGAGGTGTGGTGAAAACGCCAATAACCGTTAACCTTTGGCGCGTCTCAGCACTTTAGCTCTATCTCTAACTCAAGTCTTGTGCATTGGCATCGTCGTATCGCCATTACCTTAGCAGAACTATTATGTCGTAGAGTATCAGGGGAGGTGGTCTCGGTCCTTGTAGTCTCGACTCACCGGAGAGCCTTAGCTCTATCTCTATGGATGTTCCGAGGGGATCTTTGGGGTGAGGCCTTGTATACACTGTTTGGCATTAGGATTGGTTAGCAGCGAGCCCAGTTTGCAAGCCCTCGCTAACAGGGGCTTACGTGTTGGTATAGCATTATATAGCAATAACCGTTAACCTTTGTTGTATAATGTTGTGGTAGGGTGGATGGGGACGACGATAACCGTTAACCTTCGGGCGGGCTTCCACACCCTGTGTATAGAGGCGGTATCAATAACCGTTAACCTTTGATCACCCAACCTTTCTATTGCACATTGCAAACTATAAACCAAGACCAAAGATATAAATTGATTTTTGCATGCATATGTAATGTTGCATTGTTTTGGCTACTCACTGAGCCGTGTTGTGTGCTCACCCCTCGACGTCGAATATTTTTAGTTGATGATGCAGGATATACTGTTGAAGATTATATGAACCTGTCAGCGTATGGAACTGTAGCAGCTATGGAAGTTGGAGCTGAAGACGATACACACGACTCCTCTTGCGAGTGCAACTCGTGTGTATTCGATTAGATATTTTTGTAGGTTTCTTTATTGGATTTATAAGACATGTATTTGGTATTTGAATATTTATGTCTTAGTTAAACACAGAATAATTTGATATTATGGGTATCATCTTAGTTCTCAGTTCATATTATTTATAAATTTTCCGCTATTGTGTATTACTCTGATTATGATTGTGGATGCGTGTTATGTTTGGATAACGCGGGGATAGCCTATAAGAGATCCTGGTTGAACCGTTGGTTATTTGGCGGTTCATCACACCATTCTGAAGTGTGCGGAATTGGGGTGTAACACTCCAATCCTTTCAGGCTCGTCACTTCCCATCATAGACTCTGTCTCACGCTAGCTACCGTACACCAATACGTCATTGACTCCCCCTCAGGTCTCCCAACCTTTGAAAGTGTGAATCTATGCCA
The DNA here is from genome assembly GCA_028583415.1 of Protea cynaroides. NCBI lineage: Eukaryota > Viridiplantae > Streptophyta > Magnoliopsida > Proteales > Proteaceae > Protea > Protea cynaroides. Next base: position 14,575,938 of record CM053266.1, read on the forward strand.
GTACATTAACCCCTATTGGAAGGGCGTAGGAAACAGAGAATGACACCACCTACTTCTATTATCTATATTCATTTCATTCTGGCTACCCACCAACAGAAGTCCCCGGATCACCACCCTCATGGATCACCATGCCCCCACTAGCATGTCGACAAAACCATTATGATCTATACTAGTAGGAATCCCCAATTCACCACTCCCATGGATCAGCGTGTCCCCACTAGTGTCCTGACAATCCAACATGATCCGTGTGCCCGCGCTTCAACATGCCACACAAACCACCATACATGGTTGCAATCCCACATGAACCATACCCCCATGCTCCTACGTGTCACACGAACCATCATACATGGTTGCACATATCCTTATTTAATAACAAAACTATACCCCAATGGCGATCCAAGGCACACCACTCCCATGGATCACCTTGTCCCCACTAAGGTACAACATAAACAATTTGACCAATGTATTGTGTTCCAACACGCCACACATCCATAATACTCAATCAACAACATAACATTCATAGCTATTATAATGCAATGCATGCTCATACATAACAATAATGGAAAGCATACAGTTAATTACAACCTAAGCATGTTACTAAACAAAAGTAGACATGTTATGAAGAATGTTCTAAGTCTATGGACTAGACCCCTCACCTGATTGCACAACAAGTGCAATAGTAATCCAAAGCCAAATAAAAGGCTTCAACTATCACCCAAATCCAATACCTATCTACGAAGATAGTATATCATTAGGTTGGCTGTATAGCTTTTAATCAACATGGACAAGCCTTACATGTCCATACATATTTCCCAAGACAAGTTAAGAATCCAACGATTGGTCTTCCTAATCATTACTAGGCATAATGGCTAAAACAGACTGAACCGGAGGATAAACCGAGTGATGGTTCCTCTAGAAGGTCACCCGGTTAACACTTAAAAGATTTTCTAAGTATGCAGAACCGGATGCACAATCGGATGGTCAAGCATCCGGCAGACCATCCGGATCCCATCCACTATCATAACAGTAAGGTTCCAGAAAGTTTTTCGGAGGTTCTACTGGGTGGTGTATCATCCAGCACTGCCTCTGCTTAGGTATTAAGCCTAGCCAGAGGGTTTAGATCAATCGTACCCACTAAGTAACCTAGAGAATGACCGGAGGATCGTACCTCCGTGAGGTCCTTTGGTAAGGAACCTCTGGTTAGTCCTTGGTCATCAGCCAAGGCATTTGCAATCAGATATATGCTTAAACTAATCATATATATGCTTAAACCAACATGCACATGACCGGTTCAATCTGGATTGACAAAGATTGACTAGGTTGGGCCAAGACTGACTTTTCTCTCTCTATCATTTCATGAATCATTTTTGCTTGCAGCTTTGCTTGGAATCTTTTAACCACCATTGTCTCAAATTTTTCACGTCTACTTTGTAAAGCACCAACAATGAAGAATAATGACGCTTGAATCACCAGTTTGGACATCGGATAAGCAAGATATGAGAAAATGAAGTGTAAATAATTAAACTTATGATAATTTGCATGCAAGCCCCTGGATATTTATTATTAATTTTAAAAATGTCCTTATTCTTATTTTTGGACTAAAATAGCCATAACTTCTTCGTTTGATATCGGAATAGAGCGATTCTAGTCTCATTTTGAATGTATTTCCAAGACCTATGTATCCATGCAGGTTACAGCCCATGACCTTGCTATGGGGTCCACCAAAAACCTTATCGAAGTCACAGCTAAAATCCAAAACTCACATTGGGATCCACCAACTTGCTGTATAGTTTCACTTAGGCTCCTGGACATTGGGGTTCATCATAGATCATCATAATTATTCTCAAAACACTATAGAAAGTGTGTTGGGACTGATCGACTGTCATTTTTGAGAGAGTTTCACTCGCCTCCCCTGTATTTTCCATACTTTTCTATCGCCTCTCCAACTTTGTTGTCTACACTCCAATTAGACTTTATTCAGCTATGGATGGTAAAAATAGGATGCTTACAACATCATCAAATTAAAATCAATGGCTCAAATTAAATTTAACTTCACATCACATCATCAGATTAACATTAATGGCTCAAATTAAATTTAACTTCACATCACATCATCATCAAAAATAGATTCAAAATTAACAACTGTGATGGACAGATCAAGGGTTGGAAATGCTAATCATGGGTAGAGATTACAAATCAAGTGGTTGACAATGAGTTGTGGATCAGATCAGATGGTGTAGGATTAGATGACTAGTAATGAGGGCAGATTAGATGATTAAGGTTGTGTGATGAAGGGATCAGAAGGCTAGGATTTCATGGGCTTTGATCAAATGGCTGGGATTTCATGGAGTTTGATCAAATGGTGTACGGGAGTGTGCATGGGATTCGGTTAGTTCATAGGGATATGGCTGGTGCATGTGATCAGGATTAGGGGTGGAAGGTATGTAATAGATTTGAAGGTGTGGTGAGGGAATATCATAACAGGCTAGAAGGAGGTAGGATTAATGGGAATTATACGGTAAGGTAGTGGCGGATCTGTTGACAGGTTGCAAGGATTGGTCAGTTACATGGCTGGGTGTAAGGATTTCATGAGGGATGATGGGGTTTCAGGTTAGGTTACATGTATGATCAGATTCCAGGTTGGGTCATGGATGCACAGGTGGAGTTGGAGGTGATATATGGTTGTGATGATCGGTTGATGATCAAAGGGGTTGTGAGATTGGAATGAAAGTGGTGTTGCGGTGAGTTATAACAAGATGGCCGGTGGCTGTACAAGTGGGATTTGCTTGCGGATAGGTGTAAGGTAGGCTAGAGAAGAGGATGATGTGGGTAGATAAGATGGTGGATCAAGTTACGGGAAACTGCTATGTCGATGGAAGGGTTTAGTAAAGTTGAAGGTAGGTGGTGCTGTTGGGTTTGAGGGAGTAAAGGAGTTGTAATTGAAAAGATCCGATAAGGGGTGAAGAGAGTTTCAGGTGCAGGGATTGGTTTGTTGATGGGAAGATGATAGCATGGCTGGGGTATGAAGGTAGTAGATCTAATGGCAATGGTGGTGGTTCGGTCTACAGAAGATGGTGATGTAGGTAGTTGATGGTGGTTCTTTGGTGATAAGGTAGATGATAGTCAGCGAGGATGGTGTTGGTCACGACTAATGAGGCGTGGTTGGGGTTTCAGTAGGGTGACGGTGTATGTGGGTGGTGCAAGGTATGAGTTACAGGTTAGGTTCTTACCTGATCTGCTCCTTCTCATTCTGTTTTTCGATTCCATCCTCTTCCTCTTCTTCTTTTCTGATCATCTTCTGCTTTTCCTCTCCTTTTTCTCTCGTTCTCTCTCCTTTTAGATCTCTATGATATCTCTCTCTGCCCCCTCTTCTCAATCTTCTCTGTCTCTCCATCTTCTCCCATTCAGATTTCCTTTTTTTTTTTTCAATCTGTTCCTCCTCTCTCCTTAATCTTTCATTATTCGGCCAGTTTCTCTATAGATCTTTTCTTTCCTGGCTGATTGTATCTCCTTTCCAAGTTTCTCTCTGTCCTTTCTTTCTCATTATTTTTCTATTTCTTAATCTGTTGAACCATCCAAATCTCCACTCTTTCATTGCTTTCTCATTCCTTCCATATTCCTTTCTCTTTCCTCTTAACATATTCTTTCCATTTAGAGTCCCATCTCCGGATCTTCTTATTTCTTTCCTCTTCTTTCCTTTCTACTCTCTCCAATCTAAGTCAGCCAAATCCGTGGCCTATCTTTACTATTCTTCCAAAAATCAACATAGATTATATATGATATGTATAATTATATAACATATATAATATAATATAATATATATAATATGCATATAATTATAATTATATATAACATCTATGTACATGTACTCACCGGATGCACTAATTTAATCCGGACCGGACTGGGCTAGATTGACTGGACTAGACTTGAGTTGACTGGGTCAAGCTAGGTTGAGTTGAGACTGGCTTTTCTTTCTCTTTTATCATTTTATGGGCCATTTCGGCTTGCAACTTTGCATGGAATCCTTCGACGACCCCTATCCTAAATTTCCTACATCCACTTTGTAAGGAATTAAAAATGAAGAATAATGTTGCTTAAATCATCGAATTTGGACGTCGAATAATAAAATTATAGGGGATTGAAATTTAAGTGGGCATATCGGCTTGTGGCTCTGCATGGGATCCTTCGGAGACCTCTGCTCCAGATTTTTCACGTTCACTTTGTAGAGCACCAAAAATAAAGAATAATAGCACTTGAATCACTGGATTTGAACGTCGGATTAGCAAGATATGAGGAAATGAATTTTAAATAATTAAACTTACGATAATTTGCATGCAAACCCCTGGATATTTATGATAATTTTAGAAACCCCCCTTATATGTATCATTTGACTAAAATGATCATATCTTCTTCGTTTGATATCAAATTTGAACGGTTCTAGTCTCATTTTGAAGGTAATTCCAAGACTACGCATCCATGTAGGTTGCAAGCCATAACCTTACTGTGCGGCCCATCGAAAATAGCCTCGAAGTCATAGCAAAAAATCTAAACTTTTACTCGCCTCTCTTCCTTTGTTGTCTACACACCAAAAAGACTCTGCTTAGTTAGGAAAGGAAAAAATGGGGTGCTTACAGATGCCCCTCTTCGGCTAAGATTGTGAACAATTGAGGCCGAAGACAAAAAGTAGTCCATTTTTGCATTGTTCTACACTTGATTTGGATTGGAAAATTTGTAGGGTTTGCCTGATCAGGATTTCCTTGTACATATACATTCTCCTGGCTAGTTTCCTCCACAGGTGGTGGTGGTGGAACTGCATTTCGGCTCTGTCTGGTCACTCTTCGTCCAGACATAATTTCTTCTGAGATTGATGGTGCCTGAAAATCATCAAAAAAAAAGAGAAATCATTGATACTTCATGTAGGCACATTAACCGATGTAAAATTTCAAATTTCAACTCATTCTGTGAAAAATACTATCTTTTCTATGCAGGGTCGATGGTGAGGGTCGATGGTATGTCCAACCCTTATTATCAGACCCTGGGAATGACCAGTTCTTCCCAAGAGCTAAGGGTCGATGTGAGGGTCGATGGGTGTCCGACCCTCAGCATCCGACCCTTAGTTTTCTGTCAGATTCCCAAGAGCCGAGGGTCGATGGTTCTGGTCGAATTGTCCAACCCTCAGACCAAAAATTAGATTTTTAAGATCCGATTATGGGTTTATTCTTGGTTATTTCCCTCTCGTTTCGACTCGTCTCTCCCCTCTGAGTTGCTACAGTGCCACTTCACTATATTGGTCGGTTTAGATCCGGGTTTCGTCATCCACATCATCCCTTCAGGTATGTTTTCTCATTTTTTTACCTGTTTTTAGGTTTCCATTCCTAGGTTTTTACCCATTTAACTTGTATTTTTCAAATTAAACTTTTTACAACCGTAAAAATTTGATTTTTATTGGGGGCTTTTGTTATTGGCGTCCCGAGGAACGAAAGCCCTAAAAAATTTCTGAGTTTCATCGGTTGGTTATCGAGAAACTTGAATTTTTGCCCTTTTTGCCCTAATTGTCAAAATTTTTGATTTCTTGAAATTCCTTCAAATTGGACTTCATTAGTTCCAATTTCCTACTGTGTGAGTGTTGTAGGATATGTTGGAACCTACGTAAGTCCTCCTGCCCATGTGTATGGGTGGAAAGTGAGGTTTTTGGCCAACTTACGTCGTTAAAATATTAAATTTTAGATTTTATCCTATTAACTCCTTATCTCCCTTTTTCTTTCTTATCTGCAGATACCATGGCTCGTACCAAGGTACCCAGAGTTCGTGATCCCCTTCGCTTCCGCTCCAACGAAGCCGAGGCATAGTATGCTCACTATGCTTGTAAGAAAGTGGAGGGTGGTCGTATGGTGAACTTGGCTGAGCTAGCCTTGTTCAACGTAGAGAGAGCATTCGGTGATATGGGGTGGCTCCTTGTCATTACTTACGACGCTTGCACCTGCCAGGATTTGGTGCGACAGTTTTATTGTAACCTCCAGGTGGTGGGGAATTACAATGATGTCGAGAGGGGTCAAGAGTTGTGCATCACCAGCTACGTCAAAGGGGTGAATATCTCATTTGACTATCGACAACTGGCCGACCTACTGGGCATTCCTTATGATGGCCCCATGGTCTATTGTGCGCCTAAAGAGCCCTAGTTTGTTTCCATGGAGATGAGGGCAGAGATCGACAATCAGCTGCTACGACCTGATCGCTGGCAAATGAGAGCTTGTTACATGCGTCCAGCTTCACGGGTCTTCTGCAAGATTATCCAGCATAATCTGATTCCGCAGAGTGGGCACTACTAGAGGGTTTCTCAGCTGACCCAGTTTCTGATATATAGTATCTGCATTAGACAGCCAGTCTGCCTTCCCTACATCATCATGCAGACCATGATTAGTGCTATATTGTCCGGTCATAGGGGTAATCTACCCTATGGACGTATGATTACTGTTCTACTGACCCGCCTGGGGGTTGACTTAGTGGATGAGAAGATTTAGGAGAAGACTTTCTCATCGCCTCTAGATTGGCAGGATATCTGCAAGATGGGCCTGCGGGATGCCCAAGTCAATAATGAGGAGAGGAACGAGATGGTACGCCCTCACACTCCCATCGAGATGGCTGACGCTGAGGCCGCTGCTGCCGCTGCTAGAGCTCATGTAGATCCTGTCGATGATGACGACCATATGTATATGGATGTCGACTCGATACCACCGCCTTCACCTACGCATGCGGCTGGAGTTGGTACTTCTTCTGTGGCGGATCCTGTACCTGAGACTGGTCCTTCTCATGCGGCTGGTCCTTCACGCCCACCTTCTGACCTGATGGAGATGTTGCAGGAGATCAGGGAGGCTCAGCGTAGATCTGATCTGAGGATGGAGGAGTTACTAGACGCTCAGCGTGTGAGAGTGGATGAGCTGTTAGCCGCCCAGCATATATCAGACACGCGGATGGGAGAGCTCATAGAGGTTCAACGTGCGACTGACCAGAGGGTAGTCGATCTCACAGCTAGTCTACAAACGACCCAGACTCAGATAGCCTGGTTGACTAGAGTCTATGCTGAGGACTATGACAGAGATCTTGAGGCACTGCCTCCTCCTTCACCTTCAGCTTCTTGATTGTTTTTATTTTCCTTGTACTACACAGTAACTGTCCGGGTTGTGGACTGTACTCTGCTTTAGTTATGTATATACGTTTTGTTTCTCTCTCATTGTATGTAAACTTGTTTTTTCTTTAATAGATGCATTATTTTCTTTTTAAATTTGGTCTCAACCATCACTTGTGCTTACAGTGTGTTAATATTACTGTTTTTACTTTTATCCTATCTCAGTTCACAATTTTCTTGAATGTATGCTAGTTTAGCGGACAAGGCCTGAGACGCTCTGATACCAAGTTGTCACACCCCAATTCCACACTATTCAGAATGGTGTGATGAACCGCTAGCAAACCAATGGTTCAACCAGGATCTCGAATAGGCTATATCCGGGTTATCTAAACTCCATACATCCACATTCATAATCAGAGTAAATACATAATAGCGGAAGTCTTATAATAAAATGAACTGAGAATCTATGTGATATTAAAATTTAAAGAACAAATTATTCTGTATCAACTGAGACATAATTAATTAAATACCAAATACATGTCTTTAATGAATCCAAATAAATAAACCAAAAATCTAATTGAATACACATGAGTTGCACTCGCAAGAGACGTCATGTGTATCCACTTCATCTTCAGCTTCCATCGCCGCTACGTTCCCGTACGCTGGAGCATTTACATAGTCTTCAATGGTAAAACCTGCATCATCAACTAAAAATATTTGACGTCGAGGGGTGAGCACACATCATGGCTCAGTGAGCAAACAAAACAATGCAACAATACATATGCATGCAATCAATTCATATCTTTGGTCCGGTTTATAGTTTGCACTGTGCTATAGAAAGGATATGTGGCCACCGCACCTCTATACACAAGTGTGTGGATACGCCCAATGACTCCTGCACTGTCGCCCACAGCACCCAAAATGGCACAATATACATCCCATAAAAACGGCATGGCTGTACCGGTTGATACCATACCAACAAATAAACCCCTGCTGGCTAGGGTTGCAAACTTGGCTTGCAACTAACCAATCCTAATCCAAATAGTGTATCCAAGGCCTCACCCCAGCATCCCTCAGAACATCCATAGAGATAGAGCTAAGGCCCCCCGGTAGAGTCAGAGACTACAAGGACCGAGACCACCTCCCCTGATGCTCCATGACATAATAGTTCTGCTAAGGTAATGGCGATACGACGACATCAGTGGACATGACTTGAGTAGACCATAGCACAATATACATCCCATGAAGAACGGTCATGGTTGTACCGGTTGATACCATTCCTACCCTCACCATATGCACTGGCCAAACACAAACATTCACATGCCTATTCCTATCATCATCATCATCATCATCATCATCATCATGTTATAAACAATAAAGTAAATATGCTTGAACAAATAATAGAAATATTGGATGACATGTTAAATGCACATACAAGCATACACGCATAGAATCAATATGGCATTGGACTCAAGAAGTAAAACCGTTTATTATTAACCAGTTAGTTTAGGTCTTGTTCCCTCACCTTAACTTGCTAATAGATACTTTTTCAAGCTTTAGAATCACCTTTATAATGTTATTATATTGCTAGAAGACCTAACAAAGTCGATAAAATTTAATTAGAATTTATTCAGAATTTAAAAACCATTCTGTTAACTGAGGGTCGGAGGTAGGGTCGGAGTCCTGATCGACCCTGGGTGCGATCCTCCCCAATCTGGACTTCCCAAACATTGAGGGTCGATACTCAGGATCACCTAGGGTCGGATGGTCATCGACCCTCTGTGCGACCCTCGGTGTATTTTGGTCAAATTCCCTCTTTTTAGTCCATTCTTCGTGTTTAGGGTCCTATGACTTGCTCATACAGTCCATTCAACATTCATTCCATGGTCTAGAACCATGAATCAACCACCTAATAGCTTTCATGTATTCTCCCTAGGTTTTCCATGAAAACCTAACCATAGATTGATGGTTTGGGTTTCTCCGATATCATACTCTCATCATTATCTAACCTAAGGTCTGTAGAAACTCATGGAGTTAGTATCCATACCTGAAAAGATTACTCCTTTCTACAACTCTTCTCCTTTTGGCTAAATTCTCTTCCTTGCTTCTCTTCTTCTTCTTTTCCTTCTCTTCTCTTTCTCTCAATTCAATTAGGTTGTAAAAGGAGTGAAAGAGGCTTAGGGACGTCCTTTAAATAGAGTAGGAACATCCTAAATTAAGTCCCTTTGAGATTAGGAAAGAATCCAAATCGAAATTTAAGAAATTTCCTAATTTTAGTTTCGGCGGCAACTGAGGGTCGATGATCCCGTCGACCCTAGGTTTCTAAGTTGTCCGACCCTCCCTTCAAAACTGAGGGTCTGACTTTCTGTTTTGGGGGGTCCGACCCTCCTTGGCTGGGTATGCGACCCTCCCCTTAAATTAAGTGTTTTAGGGTCGATTTGATACCTGGGATCTCGATCTCCTTCACGCCCTTGGTCCATTTGACTCGACCACGATGGGTGAACCTGGTTCAAAAGTGATAAGACCGGGTTAGATTGACACGGGTCTTATACATTATCTCTAAGACTTTCGCTTATTTGTTTATTACCTCTGATTATTATCGTGGAATGTGTGTGTGGTTTGATATGGTGGGTACGACCTATACAAGATCTTGGTTGAACCGTTGGTTTATTGGCGGTTCACCACACTAATCTGGTTAGACCAAAATTGGGGTGTGACATCCTTGCTCCTTGAGAGTATCATACCCTTGCTCCTTGAGTTATCATACCCTTGCTCCTTGAGTTATCATACCCTTGCCCATTGAGAGTATCATACCCTTACTCATTGAGAGTATCATATCCTTGCTCCTTGAGAGTATCATATTTATGCTCCTTGAGAGTATCAAACCCCTTGCTCCTTGAGAGTATCAAACCCCTTGCTCCTTGAGAGTATTAAACCCTTTGCTCCTTGAGAGTATCGACCCCCTTGCTCCTTGAGAGTATCAAGCCTTGCTCCTTGAGAGTATCAAACCCTTGCTCCTTGAGTGTATCATATGCTTGCTCCTTGAGAGTATTAAACACCTTGCTCCTTGAGAATATGCTCCTTGAGAGTATTAAGCCTTTTGCTCCTTGAGAATATTAAACCCTTTGCTCCTTGAGAGTAGTAAACCCCTTGCTCCTTGAGAGTATGCTCCATGAGAGTATTAAACCTTTTGCTTCTTGAGAGTATCAAGCCTTTTTTTCCTTGAGAGTATTAAACCCCTTGCTCCTTGAGAGTATCAAACCCTTTGCTCTTTGAGAGTATTAAATCCTTTGCTCCTTGAGAGTATTAAACCCTTGCTCCTTGAGAGTATTTACCCCTTTGCTCCTTGAGAGTATTTACCCCTTTCCTCCTTGAGAGTGTCATATCCTTGCTCCTTGAGAGTATGCTCCTTGAGAGTATTTGTCCCTCTTTGCTCCTTGAAAGTATTAACCCATCACAACGAACTACGTTGTACCTGATTTTCAAGACCTCTGAAATATGTAGGCAACTTGGAGGACCACTCCAAATACGGTACCACATCATTGAATCCTTAGGTCCCCCATACCCATATCTATCCATATCCATATCCATATTCACTTCAATCCACATAGGCTATCTCTAGATTCAATCTCAATCATCATCAAGCATAAACTTCAACTTGAACAATTGAATCTAAGAAAGCTTAATCATAAAATACATCCATAAACCTTAATCAAAATCCATTCGAACTACGTTATGGACTTGATTTCTAGGATTGGGATACGTAGGCAATTTGATGATGTCTTAGACATCTCAGATTCAGTCCATCACCGAACCATCTTCGGTTCGGTAAACTATATATTACTTTGCTTGTTTATTTATTTTTATAACATGTTTGTCTAAATCCGAGGTTAGAAGAACTTAGCAACTTGGCATAAGATCCCCCATGAGCCCTAGTTATCATCCATTGACCATGAACAATCAGAACCATAGAGTCTAAGGAAAGTAGAATCACATAGGAGGCCGATTTTCAGATCGGGTAACTTTGGGTGCCTAACACCTTCCCTAACTGTACCTTGAACGCTTATCCGTTCTCTAATAGACCAAAGTCGATATATATTGGATCCAATGAGTCAATAGAAGTCTTGTCTTATGATGAGACTACATTCTTATAGGTCCTAGACCTTAATCTAGGTGGCGACTCCATAATCATTTTTATAGTCCATCAGATGGATGGAAGAGACACAATTTTATCCTCATAGTGGCAACTCCGCTGGGGATTCTACATTCAGACTCCAGATTCACTTTCCTATATTGATTGATTGACATTGGATGCTAGATCTAGGACTACTATTATTTATGTTTGTATATTATTTTGGGGGGTATGGGTTCAGTCACACATCGTGCTCTTAGTCGACCCGGGTCCTCATGCAGATGGGATCACCCGCTAGACGAAAAGCACAATCTTGACACGTACCTTGTAAAAGTCTCTACCGATGAGAGCCTTTGACGATTGTTTCTTGGGTCTGCCCGGGAAGGCGTCATACTACTCTAGGTCTTGACATTTTTGTAAAATGGTATATCAAAAGGGATCGAGGGGCCCATGATTCACCATGTAGATGGGATAGGCCACTCCTCCTCGTCAAAGTAGCCTTGCCAGTCCTAACCCAGTTTGTACCACATGTTTGTTATTTTTGGTCCATCCCTGAACCAACATGGTAAAAATCTGTTCAATCACGACCATAGTAATTTAATTCTCTAAATTATTCGTGAATTATTCTTCCGAACCGAATAATACGAATAATTCTCCCGAATTTGAATTATATTCAATGATTCTTTAAAATTCTCGCATTTTTTGTCTAGAAATAAATATCGTGAATAATTCTTTCAAATCCGAATTATACCGAATAATTCTTATACTAAAAAAAACTATTATTATTTTAGTAGAGGACTTAATGCCTTAATTCTCAAACAAAGTTTTTCAGAAAAAAAAAATACTTAATGCCATAACTATTTGCATCTTTTCCAATCTAAGACTAATTATAAGTCTAAAAATCACGTTATAATACAAAGCATATCATTAATTTCAATTTTTTTCCTATGTGAGATTAAATATGAGTATGAAAATCGAATCATAATACAAAATAAATCATTAATTTCGTTAGACAATGTAAAATTAAATATGAGTATAAAAATCATACCATAATACAAACAAGTCATTACATTCATGTGCTTTTCCAGTCGGGATTAAATATGAGTCTAAAAATAAATATTATAATACAAACCATGAGGAAGTAATTAACGAACATGAAAAAGAGATGGATTTCATGAGGTTGATTTGATGAATTTATAAAAATATTTGATTTTATGAACATCAACTCTACTAAATTGGTATTCCAATCATGATAAAATCTAATGATCCACATTATATACTGTAATGAAATGTAACAAATCCACCTTTATATACACATACCCATCTATTATGTATTATATTATTATTTATACATTAAATATTATTCTAATGTCACTTGTATATTATGCAGGTGTGATAATTGATTGATAGTGTGAAATATGAGCACCAAATATTAAAAATTAACATCCGAATTTTTTGTCCGAATTTTTTTTAAACAAAAGAATAATTTCCGAACCAATCCGAATTCAAATTTTATTTTAAGTTCGCTTTTTTGACAGCATCTTTGACCGAATTCTTAAATTATCAAAATGACTCATTCCAAATTATTCTCCTTCCGAATAATTCTTGAATCCGAATTAAATAACTATGATCACGACATCCATGCCAATGACGTTGAAGTTCTATCCATTTTTACTCTCGATAAGTTGACAAGTTAGAATCCACATATCTTGAACTCTCACTTGATGGGAGCAGGAGAAATGTATAAATCAGTTCCACATCATAGTGGACGACCACTGTACACTCTCTATCAATGAGCATAGAGTGTTGGATCCATCATTGTTAATGCATCGGCTTCAAAAAAGAGCAGAAATTTCCTGTCACGACATAAGTGTTGTAATTGAGCAGTTATTTACCAATTTGTTCAGTCATGAATCACTTTTGCTAACTATCCCATATGAAAGCTACAAATGAGCATATCCATTTTAATTTCCTTGAATTTGACGAACCAAGTGGTTAGACCTTATTGTTTAGTAAACCGTTTGAATCATGAGGCCCAAGACTAACCACAGGGTCAGTCGAAGCAACTAAATTGACCCGGATAATGTTTGTTCAACGGATTTCATAAAGGAGCTAACATTTGTTAGGTCGAGTCAGCCTGTATGTGTATGTGATCTCTTTTTGTCCCCATTACTCCATGTCCTAATGCGTGTCCGTTCAGTTTTTTTTCCTATATTTTTAAAGAGAGTTGAGCTGAACATATAATCTCGTCTACCCTTTTCAAAAGATACTCTCTTTCGAGGAAACTGACTAGGACTCCTATTAATCAGTGGGGTAAGATACCATATAATCAAAAGAATGACTAGGATCTCATTCCAAAGCCTATTCAACCCTCTTCTCAAACTTCTGAAATTCAACAATGGTCACAAATGGAAACTTTGAACAAATGCTAAGTTCTAGATAGGATAGGACAACCTGATTAGAGAATTCTGTCCATATCTTAGGGAACTTGATTCAGTTGAGGATTTGATTTGGGCAAGAACAAATACGAATTTCAAAAAAAATACTTGATGGTACCTGAGTAAATACTTCCAAGATGATTCAATTGTCACATCCAATTCATGTTAGATTCATGTTGGAACTAAAGAGAGATCTAGCCCTAGGATGGTTCAATTGACATATTCGGTTCAGGTTAAGTTCATGTTGAAACTAAAGAGAGATCTAGCCCTAGCATAGTTCAACTGTCGCCTCCAGTCCATGTCATATTCATGTTGGAAATAAAGAGAAATTTAGTCCTAGGATGGTCCAACTATCAGCTTCGGTTTATGTCAGGTTCATCTAGTTCTAGGCTGATTCAACCATTACCTTTGGTTTATGTCAGGTTCATGTTGGAACTAAAGAGAGATCCAGTCTTAGGCCGATTCAATCATCATATCTGGTTCGTGTTCTGGTTCGTATCGAAATTCGAAAGAGTTCCACCCCTCTATGCTCAGCCTTAGACCAATTCAATAGTCACATCTAGTTCATGTTCGGAGTTGTCTTAGAATCAAAGAGAGCTTTATTTCATCTAAATTCGGTGTCGATGTTTTAACCATAAGTCCATCCAACTGTTGCCTCCAGTTCATGTTACGGTTCATGCTATGATCGAGGGAAAATATCATTTGTTTGAGCTTAATGTCAATGTTTATTCCTAAGCTGATCAACCGTTACCTCCGGTTCAAGCCATAATTGAGGAAAGTTAGACCCATCTGAACCTATGCCCTGATTTGTCCCTAAGCTAATTTGATAGTCACCCCTGGTTTATGCTCTGGCTCGGTTTGAAATTAAGGGAAACCCTATCATCCAATTTTCATCTCATGATTTGTCTCTGCCAATCAAAACCCGATGCTGCAAAATAGATTTGACCATCCATAGTAAAAACTGAAGGGTTGTGTTTATAGTCATGCTATCGGCCAATCTTCATTGAACATTTGAGTTGTGACAATATTCCACCTATCCATGGTAACTGGGTCTTGTTGACTAATGGAGTTGGTTCTAAATTCTCAAGAATCCAAAACTCCCATCTTCCACCATTACTTGAACCGTGGAAAACCGGGTATGAACTATGAAGAGCCCAAATTGGGATATGAAATAAAGTGATTTTGAACCCAAACTTGATTGGCCTAGGATTGAGCCTCCATGAACCTCAAACTGGGCTATATACCATAATGTTACTAGACCTAAATAGGAGTGGTCCAATGATGAACCTCAATGAACCCCAAGCTAGGGTATGAATCCTAAGGACTTTGGACCCAAATAGTAGCAGCCAGGAGCCGGACTTCAATGAATCCAGACTAGGGTATGAAGCAAAGTGATTTAGAACCCAAATAGGAGGGTCCAATGATGAATCTTGATCAAATTGGGGTACAGACCAAGATGGTGGTGGACCAAGCCAATAATGAACTTCAATGGAGTCCATGTTGGGGTAAACCAAGTTTGAAATCTGATGGAGCCATAATGGACCTAAGCATGGGTAAACCAAGATCATAATGGAATAACCTGATGTTAGACAGCAATGAACCCCAAATTGGGGTTTGACCTAAAAGTATATTGGAACCAAACTATGAGCAGTCTAAAAATAAGCTTCAAGGAAACCCAAACTATGGGACAACCAAGGCTGAACTTAAATAGATCCCAAACTGGGGTATGAACTTGGATAACCTTAAACCTAAATTGGGGTAAATCATAATGCCAAGCATTGAACATCTGTTGGCAAGAAGGCACCATGAACCTTACTAGAATAGGTCTGAATGGGGATTTAGTCCCGTAACGAATCATAGGGTGTCACCGAAGACGTTTGTAACCAATTGAAGTTACTCGGATAAATTGTTTCTGTCTTTACTTGTTGTTATCAATATCTGATAGGTTGTCTATGTCTGGGCCCAAGTTTGATAGGTTTGTAGACAAATTCAGTCCATTCGTGCTTTGTTAAATAGAACAAAAAAAAATTCATCCCATTTGGGAATTCTGCTGCTGTGCTTGGTTTCTTTCCAATTCATTTCTTCCCAGCTTGGAATTCTTCCCTTTCTATGTGCGTAGTTAATTCTTGCTTCGGATATGATATGGATGATGAGCTGTCACCTTTTCTTCTACATCATTGGCCACTTGAGAAAAGAAAGTCCAACATGTTTGTGGATGACTTTGAAATGATCGGTCTAGATACACAGGAGTACAACATTGGTAGAATTGAGATGCCTTGAGGATTAATCCGTTTTAAAGCCACATCATTGAGAAAAAAAAAAGAATGAAAAATTAAAAGACAGAAGAAGGGATCTGTACTCAAATTCTCATAGCCAGACACATGTCCTCCCCCATATCATTGAGAAGGAGGAATAATGTCAATGAGCCAAAATATGACAGTCATTCTTCATAAGAGATCATACAGATACACCGCTCGAGGAGGAATAATGTCAATGAGCCAAAGGTTGACAGTCACTCTTCAGAAGAGATCATACGGATATGCCGCCTGGGCAAGCATAAATGTTTACTGAGCAGGTATAGATGTTGTTGAGCATGATACAAATTACAATTAGAGAAACATATGGCCGAACGGATAATCGCCGATGGAGTTGATAGATTACTTTACCACAAGAGGTAGCAAGAGAGCAGAATATTGATTGAGGTACTGATGTACTCTATACTTCACCAAACAGAGACAACGCCTTTAGTCAACATTGAAATATCACTTCCAAGAGAACACTCAGAGGCCAACAATTTTCAGAAGTGGAAGCCTAGTGTGAAGAGTACCAGTTTGAAGCCAATCTTGATCAAGTAAAGTAAAGCCATGTATAGCTCCCACAAAAAATAAATAAATAAATAAATAAATAAATAAAAGAGGAAAAGAGTGATAGCTATACATGAAATAAGGATGTTGAATGGTATTTCCCAAAGAAGGACAACTGAAGACCCATTAGTGTCTTGCATCTCTTGGCATGTCTATTTTATTACAGCTTCATTGGTAGAGAGCCGGGTCATTTCTCATGCTTTAACAAAGTCATATTTTCAAAGCTTGATGGAAACTCATTGATTGCGGTACATCGACATCACATTATTGCAAGATTGATCTTTGTCATCTTTCACAGACGTAAGTTGGACTGGACTTTCAATTTTGGTCACTACATCCCACCTTTACAGAGGTTGGTCTCATCACCTCATCATCATCAGAGTATTATTTTTTATTGGCAATAGACTCTTCCTCCCGTCCATCAAACTGATGGTCTTCCAAAGAGTCTCCATTATGAGCCATTCATTGATCAATCAAAATTTCATGACATCACCTCTGGTGAGCATGTCAGTTCTTATGCATTAAATTATTCACTATATCTGACTGGAATGCCCATCTATCATTCGTTAATTCAATAATGTCCAAGGATTTCGATAGTCTATTTTTTTTGGAAATCGAATAAAGTGGTATCTCCTCGGTGAGATAAACTATTCTACATAAATAATCAAACACTCTCCAAATGGTTGACCCATATGGACAGTTTCTTATCAGTCTATTTGGACCTTCATTATCATATTTGTCTATGGATTTAGAGGTTTTGGGCTCAAAAGTGGTTACAACTGATTTGATGTTTTGGTACGGCTTGTAGAAATGAATTCTTTATCTGAGGGAAAGAGCTATTTGGTGTTGTACCTTGATTTGGCATGGGATTCCATCCCTTTAAGACCGTCTTTAGTGATTACTCTAAAATCGCCTACTTGTAAATAATTGCATATGCCAATTTAAAGACTGGGATATGAATTACCCATTGACCCTAGACATCATACATTGAAAAGCTACCCTCGAGTTCAAAAGCCATAAAATCTTGCCCAGACCCATTGGTGACATATTTGCCACATTCAGACCATTTTGTTCATTTTCCCTACAGTCATATGAATACAAATAAGGGAAGTTCAAAGAAAGAAAGGAAAAAAATCTTGAGACCATTGACCTTATTTACCTCCATTAGGGAAGATATACTTTCTTGCTCGAGAGCAAACCTCCTTCTGGGAGGATGATTCAAAGTGATATTTGTTGATAGAGGCGATGTTCTTCCCAACCTCTTGGCCATACCCATATGTTATTGGTGACTATATGTCAAGAAGATCCAGCTGCCCTTGTGATAAAGGTGGGATTTGTCCAACACATTGTAGAGAATCCAAAGCATACCCAGTTTGCCTCCATAGATAACTTCCTCTTATCTTGGTGCGAGTCGTACCTAGTAAAGTTGATCAAAATCATTGCCCTTGGCATCCCTTAAATGCTAAAGCAGCCTTGGATAGCCAAAAATATCATTTTCAAAGCGGTTGGTAGAAACAAATTCATCATTGGATAGTTGAACAATTCATTTCCTCATTTTCAATGTTCAGAGTAGAGGTCCATCTTAGTGACCTCATTTATAATCAGTCTGTCGGCCCTCCTCAATCTAAGATCTAGCTTGGTCAAGTCTCATGTGCGATATAGGTTTTACCTAATCTCGACTCTGAGGTAAAGTGCATGTTTCTTTCTAGCCATCTCTTTGCATATTATAGAGTGGGCCAACATAATGAACAGGCATTAGGGGTATAGATACATCCTCTTTAAGAGAATCAAGCTTCAACATGTGTATTACCTCAGTACATTTGGAAATTCACTCGGGCTCCAAAATTTAGAAGTCACTGGCTTTTATGTTTAGCGGAATAGGCCCATCCAATCATTCCTTCATGCATTCCATTTTCCTCAATCTTGTTAAGAAAGAAAATCTGGATGCAATCTTGCACTCGTTTGGATTAGATTGTTGAACCATTCCGCTTGTAAATGGGAGATCAATTGAGACACCGTTCTTTTTCTCCAAACCTTATCTTAAAAGTTCAAATCTAGTGAGAAGGAAGAATCCAAATCCAGTGGCATCTTGCGTCTAATTTAGGCTGAATTCATACATTGCTCAAATCTGATATGGCATTGTTGCAAAAAAAAAAAAAAAAAAACTCTAAGTAGCTCGCAAATCAAGAACATGGGCTTGACCCATATCACATTATGTTCGTCACGAGGGTGTTCTACCAATTTGATTTGCTATAATGTACAATCAACGGTTCATCCGATTATATTTTTCCCAGCGAGTTAGCACTAAAGTTGATCAAGGACTTGGGTCAGAGATTGTCATGCTTCCCAGCTTTATATAGAGTTTCCACTAGGGCATCTTTCAATCTGAAATATAGCAATGACCTGGTGTGATGGGTTTCATAAGTCTTATCAAATTTCCTCACTCTCATGAATGACCATGAATCCCTGTGTTCGCACGAAAGTTGCGATGGGTTTTGTTATTGAGTTACGATTGATCATATCTATAAAGAAAAAGAAAAAGCCAAAAAAAGAGAGAAGGCGCTAAGGCAGCATCTGTTTTGATAATCTGAAAAATCATCTTAAGTCAAAGAAGATTTTCCCAAAATGATCATTTATCAAATCTTCTACCTTCAGTCTGGTCAAGGCTTTGATTTAACCCCTTTGTCAGGTTCAACTACTTTCGTCTGGTCATGGCTTTGATTTGACCCCTTTGTCAGGTTCAACTACCTTCAGTCTGGTCAATGCTTTGATTTGACCCCTTAGTCAGGTTCGACTACCTTCAAGACGAACTATGCAGTGACCTGATTCCTGGGAAAGATGCATCCCAGGATACATAGGCAGTTTGGAGTAATTTCCAAGGTCAGTCCCAATGAGCTTCAATGTCCACATCTTAAATTTCTGAGTTCGGTCACCCAGAGCTTTCAATGTTCAAATCAGAATCTCCAAATTTGGTCTCAATGAGATATCAATGTTCTAATCTCAATTCCAATGAGCTTACAATGTTCATAACTCATATTCTTGACCTCATCTCAAGCATATTGGCCATTGTGAACCATTTCAATTTCTAGCAGTCCTTCCTAATCCATTCAGGGTATGCATGCTAACTGAGTCATTTGTTTTTTAATGTACATGATTTGTGTGACGATGACTGCTGGTTCTGATGTTACTGTGTTTGCCATGGTATGTGCATGAATGTTGGGTGATTTGGTTTGATGATCTTACCTCTTTGAATTTTCGTCTCTCTAATATAAGAGCCAAAAATGCAGTTCTCTTATCTTTAGCCTCAATTGAAATAATCTCGACTAAAGAAGGGTATCTGTAAACACCTCATTTTTGCCACCCCTAGCTGAACAAAGTCTACTGGAGTGTAAACAGCAAAGTGGGAGTGGTAAGAGAAAGTTTAGAAAAGTACAGGGGAGGCGAGTAAAACTCTCTCAAAAATGATAGTCGATTAGCCCCGGCAAGCTCTCTATAGTGTTTTGAGAATAACTGAGATGATCCCCAATGTCCAGGAGCCTAAGTGAACACATATGGCAAGTTAGTGAATCCCAATGCAAGGTTTGAATTTCGACTGAGACTTGGACATAGTTTTCGGTGAACCTCACAGTAAGGAAATGGGTTGCAACCTACATGCATGCGTAGGTCCTGAAAATACCTTTGAAATGAGACCAGAATTGCTCAATTCTGATGTCAAATGGAAAAGATATGGCGATTTTAGCCTGGGAATAAAAATAAAGGGATTTTCTGAAGATTAATAATATCCAGGGGCTTGCATGTAAATTATCGTAAGTTTAATTATTTAAGCTTCATCTTCTCATATGTCGCTCATCTGATGTCCAAATAAAGTGATTCCAGTGTTATTATTCCTCATTTTTGGTATTCTACAAAGTAGACGTGGAAAATCTAGAGCAGAGGCCTCCAAAGGATCCCATACGGAGCCGCAAGCCTATATGCCCGCTTAAACTTCAATTCCTCAGAATTTTATTATCCGACGTCCAAATCAGGTGATTCAAGTCTCAATATGTTCCATTTTCAGTGCTCTACAAAGTGGACGTGAAGTATTTGAAACAGAAGTCTCTGAGGCATCCCATGCAGAGTCGTTAGCCGATTTATCGTAAATTGACTGTTGAAACTTCAAAAATTCATAAGTTGGCCATTTTACATCCAAATAAAGTGATTCAAACTCCAGTATTTCTCATTTTTGGTGCTCTACAAAGTGGTTGTGATGGATTTTAGGCAGAGGTCTCCGAGGCATCCCATGCAGAGTTGCTGGCTGATTTATCATGAATTGGCCTATTTAAACTTCAGAAATTCATAAGTTGACCATTTTACATTCAAATGAGGTGATTCAAGCTCCAGTATTTCTCATTTTTAGTGTACTACAAAGTGAACATAGAAAATTTGAGGTAGAGACTGTCGAGAAATTCCATGCGGAATCGCGACGGAAATGGCCTATGAAATCATTGAGAGAGAAAAACCAATCTTCGCCTAACCCAGCTCAACCCATATCAGTTTAACTCAGTCCAACCCAACTTAGTCCAACTCAGCCCAGCCCATACCAGCCCAATTAGAAATGGTTCAGTCCATGTGCATTTAATTTATGTATATATTATATATACCATATATATTATGTATAAAATTGTATCTATATTTTATTATATGTATATTTTATATATATAGATACATGTATACATTAAAGGAGCCAGAATCCAAAAAAAGAAAAGAGTTAAGAAAAGAAAACTAAAAAAAAAAAAAGACAAAAGGAGTGAAAAAAAAGGAAAATAAAAAAAAGGAAAGAGAGAGGACAGGAGAGTGATATCCGAACAAAAGGAGAGAAAAAAAAGGAAAGAGTAAAGGAGGAAAGAAAAAGAAAACAAAATGAGTGAAAAAAGGAAAAATAAATAATAAAAAAAAGGAAAGAGGGGAGAACGTGAGTGGAGAAAAGAAAAAAAAAGGAAAAAAAACTCAAAAAAAGGGAGAGCACGGGTGGACTCCAAAAGGGAAGAAGAAAAAAAGGAAAAGAAAAAAAAAGGAAAGAGAGAGTGGGAGAGAGAGTCTAAGAGAAGAAAATAGGAAGAAATATAGAAGAAGACAAGAAGAAATAGAGAAGAAGAGAAGAAGAAAAGGAAGAGAAAGAAGAGGAAGTGGAAGGGAAAGAGAAGAAGAGAAGGAAGAAGGAGAAGCGAAGAGAGAGGGAACTCTCTGGAAAGAGGTAAGTCCATTCTCCATTTTTATTTTCTAGTACATACCTGCAATCATGGCCCCTCACCCATTGCTGCAACTAAAACTTTGGTTTTGATATGATTCCATGATGCTAACATGTCGAAAATTGCTTGAATATGCTTATTTTTTGATAAATCATGATCAGAGATATTATATTACGTGCATGTGGATGCTGTAATGCCCATGTTTGATATTTTTTTATGCATTATAATATGTTTAAAGTACTCAATGGAGAAAAATTGAATGTCATATTATGATTTCTGAGTATTTTAATGTTTTTCACAAGATGGATTTCAGATCTGGAATCCGATTTTAGGACATGCATCTCCTATAAATTTTTGATAAATTTCGAGACCAAACGTTTATGAGATACTCATACATATGTTAGAAAGTTCCCCTACAAATTTTGGCTCGTTTGGAGTTGAGAATATCGAGATAAAAAAAGCCCCAATGATACTACTATCCTTCTCGGGTACAGTGCAAACCCTCATCGAAAAAGCTCTAAAAAAGGAATTTACGGCCATGATTTGTAAATCCTTCCTTTAGAGAAAGTGATAGATATGAAGTCATGAAAAATTTGGCACTAGATTTGGATTTTTCTGATTTTTTTATAGATTTCATATGATTTTTGAAATGCACCATGGTCTGTTTTAGGGTCAGTTAGAACACATGAATTGCATGACTGAGATGTGATGTTTGAGCCTTAAGGATCTTTCTATTTGTACAATATTTTTAATGAAATGTTAGATCTATCAATTATCTACATGATCATGTGCTTGAATTATATTTTCAATGAGTGGTTGATTTTATATAGAATTTATGGTGCAGATGGTCAGAATCTGGAACAGACTTGACCAATGCACATGCTTGCAATTGTGGTGCATATTCGACCCATTTTAGTTCCCTGTTAGGATTTTCCTTCTTGAGATAAAATCTATGTCTCTGAGTCCTCTTTCAAAGGATGTATTTTGAGCTTAATTTGAATATGTATGAAGCCCCATATGCATGTTTTGGAAAAGGTCCACAGAATATATTGATTGCGATAAAAATCATGAAAATCCATGCATAGGTGTCCTGTAGAGATTTTCTTAGACATCACTTCCTTGAAGGAAAAGGTAGCCACATGAGTCTGAAAGACAACCAAGTTAACAAATAAGTTTTTGCATGATTAAAGATTATCTTATGATTATTTTCCCATGACTGGTTTGAATCTAAAAATCAGTCTGACCAGTTTTCATAGTCTGACCTTGTAGGCATGATTCAAACCGTTAGATTTCCATCATATTGTGCTTTAGAAGAATTTGAAACCATTAGATCTTGATCATGAGTATTTTATTTGAATCTGAGCCATTGGATTGACATCATGAGTAATATAAATGAATCTGGACCATCGGATTATCTTGATGATTGATGTGAGAAATTTGAATGGATAGATTATCTTTATTGTGAGTGATTTGGATAATATGAACCGTTGGATTACTTTTTTGAGTGATTGAATTGAATTTGAACGGTTAGATTGACCTCATGAACATTTTAATTGAATATGAACCATCGATCAAATATGATCTTGATCACATAGATGATGATCGATTACATCAAATCTGAGTAGTCAATCAAATATGATCTTAGTCACGTTGTTGATGATCAATGCTTGATCAATGCTTTCATGCTTGTTGCTATATCGATTCACATGCTTTATTGCTATACTTGAGATGAAGTACGTTGTTTGTTGCCATATTTGAATGATATTTATTGTTGGTAATAACTTAATTTCTGCAACACCCTAGTCGAACTGCTATATCTGTTCACCTAGAAGACATATTAGGTGTGGGGACGTGCATGTAGGCACCCACATTCATGGGAAGGGTAAGAATGAAAAAATGATAAATCTTAATCAAGAATCAGAAAGCCTAGCCCAATAATGCCAAATTAGGGTTTTAGGTCAAGGGTAGCATAGGACGATCCCTATCCCTACCCCTCAGCTCATCTCCTCTAGGATACAGAAAACTAGATAGGTGTGATGTGAATCGAATCATAAAGCATTTAGGTTCCACACCCTGATATTGAAAGAAGAACATGAATGAATTGAATGCACATTTCGAACTACGCGGATCCTGATTCTTAGGGTAGCATCCTAAGATACGTAAGCAGTTTGGTGAGATTTCTAAACACGGTTCCACACCCTCATATTGAAAGAAAAACATAAATGAATGAATCCGCATTCCGAACTACGTGGATCCTGATTCTTAGGGCAGCACCCTAAGATGCGTAGGCAGTTTGGAGAGATGCCCAAACACGGACTTACGTCTTTGCTCCTTGAGAGTATCATATCCTTGCTCTTTGAGAGTATCATATCCTTGCTCCTTGAGAGTATGCTCCTTGAGAGTATCTTACCCTTGCTCTTTAAGAGTATCATACCCTTGCTCATTGAGAATATCATATCCTTGCTCCTTGAGAGTATCATATTTATGCTCCTTGAGAGTATCAAGCCCCTTGCTCCTTGAGAGTATTAAACCCCTTGTTCCTTGAGAGTATTAAACCATTTGCTCCTTGAGAGTATCAACCCCCTTGCTCCTTGAGAGTATCAAGCCTTGCTCCTTGAGAGTATCAAACCCTTGCTCCTTAAGAGTATCATATCCTTGCTCCTTGAGAATATTAAACCCCTTGCTCCTTGAGAGTATGCTCCTTGGGAGTATTAAGCCTTTTGCTCCTTGAGAATATTAAACCCTTTACTCCTTGAGAATAGTAAACCCCTTGCTCCTTGAGAGTATGCTCCTTGAGAGTATTAAACCTTTTGCTCCTTGAGAGTATCAAGCATTTTCCTCATTGAGAGTATTAAACCCCTTGCTCCTTGAGAGTATCAAACCCTTTGCTCTTTGAGAGTATTAAATCCTTTGCTCCTTGAGAGTATTAAACCCTTGCTCCTTGAGAGTATTTACCCCTTTGCTCCTTGAGAGTATTTATCCCTTTCCTCCTTGAGAGTGTCATATCCTTGCTCCTTGAGAGTATGCTCCTTGAGAGTATTTGTCCCTCTTTGCTCCTTGAGAGTATTAACCCATCACAACGAACTACATTGTACCTGATTTTCAGGACCTCTGAAATACGTAGGCAACTTGGAGGGTCACTCTATATACGGTACCACATCATAGAATTATTAGGTCCCCCATAACCATATCTATCCCTATCCATATCCATATTCACTTCAATCCACATAGGCTATCTCTAGATTCAATCTCAATCATCATCAAGCATAAACTTCAACTTGCACAATTGAATCTAAGAAAGCTTAATCATAAACTACATCCATAAACCTTAATCAAAATCCATTCAAACTACGTTATGGACTTGATTTCTAGGATTGGGATACGTAGGCAATTTGATGATGTCTTAGACATCTCAGATTCAGTCCATCACCGCACCATCTTTGGTTTGATAAACTATATATTACTTTGCTTGTTTATTTATTTTTAGAACATGTTTGGCTAAATCCGAGGTTAGAAGAACTTAGCAACTTGGCATAAGATCCCCCATGAGCCCTAGTTATCATCCATTGACCATGAACAATCAGAGCCATAGAGTCTAAGGAAGGTAGAATTATATAGGAGGTCGATTTTTAGATCAGACAGCTTTGGGTGCCTAACACCTTCCCAAACTGTACCTTGAACACTTACCCATTCTCTAATAGACCAAAGCCGATATATATTGGGTCCAATGAGTCAACAGAAGTCTTGTCTTATGATGAGACTACATTCTTATAGGTATTAGACCTTAATCTAGGTGGCGACTCCATAATCATTTTTTACCTTCCATCAGATGAGTGAACAAAACAATGCACAAACATATGCATGCATTCAATTCATATCTTTGGTCTGGTTTTACAGTTTGTAATGTGCTGTAGAAAGGATTGACGGCCACCGCACCTCTATACATGGGTGTGTAAGACCACCCAATGGATCAAACACCATTTCCGTCCACATCCACCCCACCACGAAATAGAGATAGAGCTAAAGTGTCCGGATCACACACCGCTAATATTTCCCCTGATGCCCTACCCATACCAACACATAAGCCCCTATTGGCGAGGGCTTGTAAACTGGGCTCACAACTAACCAATCCTAACGTCATCCAGTGTATCCAAGGCTTCACCCCAGCATCCCTTAATACTTCCATAGAGACAGAGCTAAGGCTCCCCGATAGAGTCAAAGACCACGCGGTCCGAGACCACCTCCCCTGATGCCCTATGACATAATAGTTCTATTAAGGTAATGGCGAAATGATGATGTCAATGGACAAGACTTGAGTGGAGATAGAGCTAGAATCTGGTGACCAGGCTGAACCACGATGTCACGTCCTCCCCCTGATGCTCCACTCGCACCAAGCACACTAACCATACACACACAATCACATACCTATTCCTAGCATCATCATCATCATGTTATAAATAGATAGGAAATAAATATGCATGAGCAGTAATAACAGAAATATTGGATGACATGTGAGATGCACATTACAAGCATACAAACATAGAATCAATCATTTCATTGGACAAATAAAATAAAATAGTTTGTTATTATCCAATCAATTTAGGTCTTGTTCCCTTACCTTTGATTGATGTTTGCTCTTATCCCAAGCTTTGGAAGTCACTTTGAATCTATTGGGAACCTAAACAATTAATGTATTTAAGTTAGGGTTCAAGTTTATCAAGTTACGATAGTCAAAAACCATATCTGATCTCAAAATATACTTGTTGTAATCTTATGATCGATACCCTATGATCGCAATATATGCCACCGTACGACGTATGATCGATACTTTATGGTCACACTATATGCGACCGTACCTACGACCATACGTTTCCTGAATTCTTCCCGAATAGCTATGGTAGATACTCTGGTCATCCTATGGTCAACCATAGCCACGACCATACGTATTCAGGTTAATTTTTACTTCTCATACGAGTTCCTCCTCTTGGCCATCAATGGGATTCATTCTAAAATCATCCTATGGCCTTTAATCATTGTTTATCCTTTTCAATTATCCTTACACTACTCTCTATGGTTTCCCCTAGAAAACTTATAGCCGAATCATTGTATTAGCTTCCATATATCAATTTGAAAAGAACCTATTCTATCTGATCTATCCTATAGAGTCAAGCACATACCTTAAGCTTGCTGTAGAGAGATAGAACTCTTCTCTGCAAAACCTTCCTCTCAGCCTTCTTCTCCAAATCTCTTTCTCCCTCTCTTCCTCTCTCTCTTTCTCTCTTAGGTTTAGAGTTTTAATTTGGGCTCTAAAATAGTGAGAGAGGCTAAGGGACGTCCTTTTTATAGGGGAAAATCTCCATATAGAGTCCTCTTTCAATTAGGAAAGAGCCCCCCCCCCCTCAAATTAGGAAAGTTTCCTAAACAAGGAGTTGGTTCTGGGTTCGTATGGTCGATCGTGCAGTTGCATAATCCATCGACCATACATGCGACCGTACCCCTAAAAAAATGTCATCGTACGTCCAAAATTATCGATTTTTAGTTTTTGACTAGTTGCTTCCACACAAACATAAACAGTCGACCACACCAACTAAATTTGACGTGTTGCTTACCTCATCTTGTGGTTTCTTCATACAATTGGTTCACTTGAGCCGAATATGATGGGAAGACCGGTCACAACATGAGAACGTAAGGTTAAACCGAGTTCGTGGCGTGTAAATCTTACAACTCCACCACCCTTAAAAGAAACTTCGTCCTCCAAATTTGCACGTAAGGATCTTATAATTCCCCCATCCTCAAAAGAAATTTCATCCTTAAAATTTACATGTACCTTCCGAGTCAAATAGGTGGGAATACTATTTTCGCATTGCATTTTTCTCTTCCCATGTAATTTCTTTCACGTCTTGGCTTTGCCAGGTTACCTTCACATAATAAATCTCCCAGCTCCAGAAATGTTGTACCTTCCAACTGGTGATCTAAGCTGTACCACTTCAAAAGTTAAGTCTTCTATCAAATCCGGTGGATCTATTGTTAACACATGTGTCGGATCTCCTACATACTTATTCAATAGAAACATGCAAAATACGTCGTGCACACTAGAAATAGATGGCGATAACGCTAGTTGATATACTATTTTTTTACATCTCTCCAAAATTTTATAAAGTTCAAAACATATATAGGGCACAACTTTCCCTTATTGTCGAACCGCTTCAAACCATGGATAAGTGATATCTTCAAGAACACTTTGTCACTTATGGCAAACTCGAAGTCTTGGCGTCTCTTCTGACAATCCTAAGCTATCTTGGCCCTTCTTCTTTGATCTTGCCTGCCAGTTAACAGGTTTCTTCAATAGACCCAGGTCAAATAATTCTTCATTCTCCAACTTCATTCCAAAATAGAGAAGTTTGACATTTCTACCGTACCATGCTTCATAGGTGACATCTATATGGTAGCGTGATAGCAACGTCGATCAATGGTAACTTCTCATTTCAAGCTCCTTTGAAATCAATTTCACAGGCTCGGAGAATACCTCTTAGGATCTGTATAGTCCGTTGGACTATCCGTCGGTTTGAGGGTAAAATGCGGTACTAAACTTCAACTTTGTCCCATCGCTTTCTATAGTCCCTCCTAAAACTTTGAGATAAAGTGTGAGCCTCTATCTAACACTATGCTCTCAGGCATAACATTTAATCTGGCAATATTATCCACATATAGCTTAGCTAGCCGCTCCAAAGCATATCAAGGTCATATAGCCATGAAACGAGCCATCTTTATAAGGCGATCAACAATCACCCAACTGCGTCAACCGATCTGGGAGTCAATGGTAAACCGGTGACATAGTCCATTGTAATGCAGTTCCACTTCCAAACTGGCTCTGATAGTGGTTGTAGTAAGCCTGCTTGTCTTTGTCTTTCAACCTTTACTTATTGACAATTCAGACACTAAAATACGCACTAAGCCACATCTGTTATCATTCCTCTTTACCAGTACAATCTCTTCAGGTCATGATACGTATTGATATGTTTTTGTACCACCGAGATGTATCGAATACAATGTGGAATGAGCTTCTAGCATTATTTTGTATCTAAGATCCAAGTTTTTTACTTTCAGGCATGCATAATCATCCTCTGTATCTCAAGACCTTTTCCGCATCCAAAGTAAGTCAGGGTTAGATTTTTCTTTCTCTAAATCTTCTTGCATCTTTCTTAGATACGGATCTAACAAAATTACTGCTTTTACTTCGTCCATCAAATTAAAGACGATCTTTAACGCTGCGACTGCAAGCAAGGAACTATTCCTCCATAAGTTCATCCATAAGTTCTCGCTCAATTGGATCATCACGAGTTTCTATTATATGTTGCTCTTCTTCTAAATTTGAATATGTTGTTGCGTTTGTACTAAGTCCTCCTTTTGGCTTCATTATTCTCCTTTTTGCTCAAAGCTTCAGCTACTACATTAGCCTTGCCTAGATGACAGTGAATATCACAGTCTTAATCCTTCAGGTGTTTCAACCATCTCCTTTGCTCTATATTCAACTCTTTCTGAGTGAGGAGATAAATAAAACTCTTGCAATCCCATTTAATCTGAAATTCTTCTCCGTATAGATAATGTCTACAAGTCTTGATTGCATAATTCATCACCAGTAACTCCAAGTCATGAATAAGGTAACTCTCCGGATGCTCCTTTAGTTATCTTGAAGCATATGCAATCGCTTGTTTATCTTACATTAACCCGCATCCTAGACCCAATCTGGAAGCATTGGTGTGTAGGGTAAAAGGTTCCCCTGGTGTCAGAACGATCAAGATGGGGGCTGATATCACCCTTATTTTTAGAGTCTGAAAACATTCTTCACACTTATCAGTCCAAATAAACTTCTCTTCCTTCTTGGTTAGCTTGGTAAGAGGTATTGTGATCCTAGAGTAGTCCTCCATGAATCATCTATAATAACCAGTTAAACCCAAGAAACTTTTGATCTCTGCAATGTTCTTAGGTGTTTCTCACCATACGATTGCTTCTATCTTATTGGGATCCACTTTTATCCCTTCTGATGACACTATATGATCCCAAGAATGCAACCTCGTTTAACTAGAACTCACACTTCATGAACTTGGCATAAAACTTCTCCATTCTTAGCCGTTGTAAGGCTGCTTTAAGGTCCATTTCAAGACTTTCTTCATCTTTGGAATAAACAAATATATAGTCTAAGAAAACTATGATCGATGTGTCCAATATGTTATGAAACACCCAGTGTATCAGCTCCATAACAGATGTAAGGGCATTGGTCAAATCAAAAGACATGATCAGGAACTCATAATGTTCGTACCTGGTTTTGAAAGCTTCTTCGAAATATTACTGTCCAAATTCTTCAGTTGATGATATCTTGACCGAAGGTCAATCTTGGAAAATACCTTTGGTCCTTGTAGTTGATTATACAAGTCATCGATCTAAGGTAGTGGATATCAGTTCTTGATCGTGAGCTTATTTAATTTGTGGTACTCTATACATAGTTGAATACTATCGTCCTTTTCCTTCACGAATAGCACTGGCGCTTCCCATGATGAAATACTTGGCCGATTAGAATCTTTGTCGAATAACTCCTGTAGTTGAGTCTTCAGTTGTCACACCCCAATTCCGTACTATTCAGAATGGTGTGATGAACCTCTAATAAACCAACGGTTCAACCAGGATCTTGAATAGGCTGTGTCTGTTTGCTTAAACCATACACATCCACAACAATAATCAGAGTAAATACACAATAGCGGAAGTCTTTATATTAATGAACTGAGAGTCTAACAATTATAAAATAATAAATTATTTAATTATTCTCCATTGACTAAGACATAAAATAAAATATTTAATCAATTACATCATCTATATAAATTGAATAAAATTCTAACGAAAACACAAGAGTTGCACTCGCATGACGAATCATACGACTCCACCATAACTTCAGCGTACATCGCCGCCGCATGTCCATACATAGGATCATTCATATAGTCTTCAACCATGGTACCTGCATCATCAACTAAAAACATTCGACGTCGAAAGGGTGAGCACACATCACGGCTCAGTGAGCAAACAAAACAATGTAACAAACATATGCATGCATTCAATTCATATCTTTGGTCTGGTTCATAAGTTTACAATGTGCTATAGAAAGGTTTGGTGGCCGCCTCACCTCTATACACAGGGTGTGTAAGCCCACGCAACGGACTAAACACCATTGTCGCCCACATCCACCCCACCATGGAATAGAGATAGAGCTAAAGTGCTTAGGACCGCACCGCATCACACTTCCCCTGATACTCTACCCATACCAACACGTAAGCCCCTGTTGGCGAGGGCTTGCAAACTGGGCCCGCAACTAACCAATCCTAATGTCAAACAGTGTATCCAAGGCCTCACCCCAACATCCCTCAATACGTCCATAGAGATAGAGCTAAGGCCCCCCGGCAGAGTCAGAGACTACACGGTCCGAGACTACCTCCCCTGATGCCCTACGACGTAATAATTCTGCTAAGGTAATGGTGATACGACGATGTCAGTGGACAAGACTTGAGTAGAGATAGGGCTAAAGTGCTTAGGATCGCACCGCATCACACTTCTCCTGATGCCCCACTCGCATCAAGTACACTAACCACACACAAACATTCACATGCCTATTCCTAGCATCATCATCATCATCATGTTGTAAATAAACTGAATTAAATATGCATGAACAGTAGTAACAGGAATAGTAGATGACATGTGATATGCACATTACAATCATACAATCATACATGGTATTGGACTCAATAAACAAAAATAGTTTATTATTAGCCAATTAGTTTAGGTCTTATTCCCTCACCTTTGATTGAGTGTAGATCCTCGTTCAAGCTTTATGAATCACCTTTAAATCACTAGAAAGGCCTAACAAGTCGATAGATTTTAATTAGAATTAATTGCAACAAATTTAGACTAGCTGAAATCGTGGGTCACAGGTAGGGCAACACCTAAGGTCGGTTACCAATCGACCCTAGGGTGTAGGGTCGGACGTGGGGTCGGTTTCCAATCGACCATGTGTGCGACCACACCCTCCCTGGGCCTTCCCGAGGGCATGTGGTCAATCCTGTGGTCTTGTAGGTCCGTTCTAAGATTGTTCTATGGCTCATAACTATGATTTTTACACACTTTCCATTGCCTATGATGATTACTTCCATGGATTCCTTTGGAACTTGTCCATGGATGAATGATTTGGGTTTCTCTTAATCCTAACTTCTTCCTAATCTATTCTAGGCTCTTACTTTATGAAGGGACTTAGATTCATATCTGAAGTTGACTGAGATTCAGAGGTTTCTCTGAACTTCCTCCTCTTCCTTAGTCTTTTCTTCAATTTTCCTTCTCTTCTTCTTTTCCTTCTCTTTTTTTTTCTCACTTTCAATTTGGGTTCTAAAAGGAGTGAAAGAGGCTAAGGGACATCCTATTTATAGAGGAAAATCCTCCAAAATAAGTCCCATTGAGTTTAGGAAAGAACCCCTTAGAATTAGGAAAGTTTCCTAATTTACGGTTTCTATCTGAAATCGTAGGGTCGGACGTAGGGTCGTAGGATCCGTCGACCCTATGTTTTTCTAGTCATGCGACCCTACGACTAGAAAATCGTAGGTCGGACTTCTGTTGAGGTGGGGTCGACCCTACCTGTTTAGGCATGCGACCCTACCCTCATATTTACTGTTTTTGGGTCAGACTCATACCTGGTCTTGTGATTTTCTTCACGCACTTGGTCCACTTGGCTCGACCATGATAGGTAGACCTAGTACAAGGTGGTAAGACCGGTAGTTTGATATGGGTCTTACAACTCCCCCCTTCTTAAAAAAATTTCATCCTCAAAATTTTTACATACCTTCAAAGTCGAAAAGGTGAGGATATTTCTTCCGCATAGCATTCTCTTCTTTCCATGTGATCTCCTCTATATCTCGGCTCCTCCAGGTGACTTTAAGATAGTATATGTCACGGTTACGTAGACATTGAACCTTTCGACTAGTGATTTCAGTTGGTGCTACTTCAAATGTCAAATCATCAGTTAGATCTGGTGGATCTGCTGTCAAAACGTGGGTTGGATCTCTGACATACTTCTTTAATAAGGAGATATGAAATACATCATGCACACTTGACATAGATGGTGGTAGTGCTAACTGATAAGCCACTTTCCACGTTTAGCTAGAATCTCATATGGCCCGACATATCTCGGACTTAGCTTCCCATTCTATCTGAATCGTTTTAAACCCCGCATAGGTGATACTTTCAAGAATACCTTATCACCTATGACAAATTCAAGGTCTCTGCGTCGAGTATCTGCATATTGTTTCTGATGATTCTGAGATGTTCTAACTCTTTCCTTGATAATGTCGACCACTAGACAAGTCTCTTTAACAAATTCTGGTCCAACGATGCTACGTTCACCAACTTCATTCCAGAACAAAGGAGTTCGACACTTCCTCCCATACAGTGCTTCATAAGGTGACATCTGTATAGTAGCCTGATAGCTGTTGTTTTAGGTGAACTCGATCAATGGTAGTTTCTCATCCCATGATCCTTTAAAATCAATTACACAGGCTCGAAGCATGTCTTCTAAAATCTGAATGGTATGCTCTGACTGTCCGTTTGTCTGAGGATGGAATGCAGTACTGAACTTCAACGTTGTACCCATAGCCTTTTGTAATCCTTCCCAAAACTTTGAAGTAAAGTGTGGGTCTCTGTCGGACACAATGCTTTCAGGTACACCATGTAATCTGACAATGTTATCCACATATAGCTTGGCTAACCTCTCCAGGGTATACTGTGGTCGTATTGCTATAAAGCGAGATGTCTTAGTCAGACAATCTACAATCACCCAGACTGTGTCAACTACTCGAGGAGTCAATGGTAACCCGGTGACGAAGTCCATAGTGATGCAGTCCCATTTCCATGCTGGTTCTGGCTGCGACTGCAATAGTCCTGCAGGTCTTTGTCGTTCAACCTTCACCCTCTGACAATTTACGCATTGAGACAAGAATTAGCTACATCTGCTTTCATTCCTCTCCACCAATATAATTTCTTCAAATCATGATACATCTTTGTACTTCCAGGATGTACCGAATAGGCGGTGGTGTGAGCTTCCTTCATTAGTCGGTGTCTAACGTCCACATTTTCTGTTTCAGGAACACATACTCTTCATTTGTACTTTAGTACCTTTTCATCATCTAAGGTGAACTCAGGAATAGTCCTACCTTTTTCGATGTCTTCTTGTACCGTTCTTAGATAAGGATCTGATCTAATAGCTGCTTTCACTTCATCAATTATATCAGGTACAATCTTCAACGTTGCGAACATATTTGAAAACCGATGAATAAACCCTTGGTTGGTTGATTCACCCAGTGCATCTATTATGAACTGCTCATTACCATGATTGAACACTTTTCCTATAG
This sequence comes from Protea cynaroides, assembly GCA_028583415.1. NCBI lineage: Eukaryota > Viridiplantae > Streptophyta > Magnoliopsida > Proteales > Proteaceae > Protea > Protea cynaroides. The sequence continues at coordinate 14,610,166 of CM053266.1, forward strand.
TACACATTGTTGCAGTTGTGTTAACCTCTCCTTGAGATTTTATCATTGCTTTTTTGCTTAGAGCATCAGCAACTACATTAGCCTTTCCTGGATGATACTGGATATCACAATCATAATCCTTCAATAATTCCAGCCATCTTCTTTGTCTCATGTTCTACTCCTTCTGATAAAAAAGATAAGTGAGACTCTTATGATCTGATTTAATCTGAGATTTCTCTCTGTACAAGTAATGTCTCCATATCTTGACAGCATGTACTACTGCCGCTAATTCTAAGTCCTGAGTAGAATAGTTCTTCTCATGTGTCTTCAGTTGTCTTGAGGCATATGCAATTACTTGTTCTCCTTGCATAAGTACACATCCTAAACCCAAGCCCGACGCATCGGTGTACAAGATAAATGGCTATCCTGGAATAAGAAGAGTCAAGATCGGAGCATATATCAATCTAGCTTTCAATGCTTGGAAACTCTTCTCACATTTATCAGTCCAAACAAACTTTTCGCCCTTCGTAGTCAAACTGGTGAGAGGTATGGCAATTCTGGAATAGTATTCCACGAATCGTCGATAATACCTAACTAGACCTAGGAAACTACTAATTTCTACAACGCTCTTTGGTGCTTCCCACTTCACAATGGCCTCAATCTTGCTAGGATCCACTTTAATTCCTTCAGCGGATACAACATGGCCTAAGAAAGCGACCTCCTTTAACCAAAACTCACACATTGTAAATTTGACATAAAGCTTCTCTTTCCATAATCGCTGCAAAGCGGCTCTTAGATTCATGACATGAGTTTCCTTGTCCTTGGAGTAGACCAATATATCATCAATAAACACAATGACTGACGTATCCAACATATCATGAAATACCCGATTCATGAGTTCCATAAAGGTTGCGGGTGCATTAGTCAATCCAAAAGACATGACTAAAAATTCATAATGTCCATATCTTGTCCTGAATGCTCTTTGGAATATCATCGTCCTTAATCTTCAACTGATGGTATCCTGATCGAAGATCGATCTTGGAGAACACCTTGGCACCTTGCAACTGATCGAAAAAGTCATCGATCTGAGGCAATGGGTACCGATTCTTGATTGTCAGCTTATTCAGTTCCCGATAGTCTATACACAGTCGAACACTACCGTCCTTCTTCTTTACAAATAATACTGGCGCTCCCCATGGTGATATGCTAGGTCTGATCTAACCCGTGTCCAATAATTATTGTAACTGTACCTTCAATTCCTTCAGTTCAGTAGGAGCCATTCGATAGGGTGCTTTAGATACTGGTGGGGCTCCAGGTATCAGGTCTATAACGAACTTCGTCGCTCGGTCAGGTAGTAGTCCTGGTAGTTCTTCAAGAAATACATCTGGAAAGTCACGCACAACATCAATATCCTCCATTCGTAGTGCTTCCTTGGTGAGGTCGACTACTGATACTAAATACCCAACTCCTCCTTTCTCGAGACATTTCCTAGCCTTTAATGCAGAGAGGATGAGTTTTTGTTTACGGGGAAGTTTGGTTCCCGCAAAACTAAATCCGCTCCTTCCTTGTCTTTAAATGTCAACTTCTTTTCTGCACATAATAGGTTTGCAGAATGCCAAGCTAACCAGTCCATTCCCAAGATGACGTCAAAGTCTGTCATCTCAAGTTGAATCAAGGTTGCATCCAAAGTCTTCTCGTCAATAAGAATTGGACATGGTCCATAACCCTTTTCTAATTTTTCTTCTAATCCCATGGGCGATCGTACAAGCAGTTTGTAGTCTAAAGATTTGAGGGGTAGATTCAGCTTCTTTCCAAATGACACAGATATAAAAGAATGAGTAGCTCCAGAATCAAAGAGTACTCTAGCGGGTATGCCATTAATAGGTATGATACCTGTGATTTGTTTTAATTTAGTCTACATGCTCACACAATGTAACACAAAATGAAAGGTTCAGGTCATACCTGTGACCACATCAGGCAATGCGGCAACATCCTCATATGTAACAGCATAAACTCTTCCTTGCTGTAGTTGCTTCCTGGGCATAGGACATTCTCTAGAATAATGTCCCACTTGATTGCAGTTATAGCATTTAACTCCTTCATTATTTTGCTTTTGTTGCGGTTGAGCTGCTAGAGTAGTCTTGGCTGCAGCATTAAAGCCTTGAGTATGGAAGGATTTGAATGTCCTTGTATTCCCTCCGTTGTATGAATTTTCGTTTGGCCTTTTAATACCCCTATTTTGAGCAAAGTAGCTCTCCTTCTAGCTCGACTCTATTACTCGAGCAATCTGTTCTGCTTCATTGTAAACTTTCTTTTCCAATCCCAGAACATGCTCATGGATGCCCCCCCCTGAGTCCCATGATGAACCATTGGGTCTTAGTATTTTCCTCTTGCATGCTTGTGGGTGCAAAGAAAAACAGCTCCTCATAACGTTGTTGGTATGCATCCACGGTCATTTGCCCCTGATATAAACTCAAGAACTCTCTCTCCATAGAATCTCTGAAACTTCTGGGGAAGTACTTCTCAAAGAATGCCTCTTTATAGATAGCCCAGGTCAATTGGGCGTGCTTAGTTAACAGATAAGTCTGAGTGGACTTCCATCAGTGGTGTGCATCACCTTTCAGCATAAAGGTTGCACACAGTACTTTCTCCTCCTCATTTACCATCATCATCATAAAATTCCTTTCCATTTCATCAATCCAGTGTGCTGGCCACAAAGGATCTGCTGGCTTACCATTATATTCTTTGGGCTTCATCTTCAGAAAATGCTCGATCAATCAGGAGTGGTCCAGCTGATACGGAGCATAGGCCCCATACATAGGTGGTTGATACTGGTAGCTGCCTTGAGCTACCTTAGGATTCTGTACTTAGGCCTGCATGACTGGTGTTTGAGGTGTGTGGGGTACCGTATTACTTCCCCCCGGTACTATGCTGGCTTGCCCTGCTGGCATAGGTGTTGTATGGGTAGCTGGAAAAGTCATCCCTATAGCAGTTTGCATATTGACTTGCACCTGCTGTATTTGCTGCAGCTGTTGTGCCAAGTTCATTACTGTTGTAGCCAAATCCATAGGTGGGGCTGGCAAGTTTGTAGGATTTTCCTGGCCACTAGCTATTGGTGGTGCCGTATTCAGATTCTCTTGTGCTTCAGGATTTACAGGGCTGTCTTCCTCCACAGGTGGTGGTGGTGGAATTGGGTTACGGCTTTGTCTGGTCACTCTTCGCCCAGCCATTTCCTATTCTGGTGGTGGTAGTGTCTGTAAACAATCATAGCACATGTGAGGTAATCAACATAAGTTATTCTCAGGTTAAAAATCCAACTAATCAATATAAATTTCAATTTTTTCAGATCATTCTGACAAAATACTGTATTTTCCATCGTAGGGTCGATGGTAGGGTCGGTCCTTATGCGACCCTAGGGTATGCGACCCTGATAAACACTGTCAGCTTACCGAGAGCCTAGGGTCGATGGTAGGGTCGGTAATTGTCCGACCCTAGGTCCGACCCATGGTTCTCTGTCAGATCACCTAGAGGCTAGGGTCGATGGTAGGGTCTGTCATAGGGTCGCACATTTTGGTCGAATTCTGCGACCCTACGATCCAGAATTAGGTTTTTAAACTCGATTTTGGATTCATTTCCCATTCTTTCTCCTTTCTTCCAACTCAACCCGTTTCTTTGAGTTGCTACAGTATCGACCCCTACCTGTTTAGTGATCATATCTTCCGTTCGTGACTCCCGCTCTTTCTCTTCAGATATGCTCTCTACTGTTTCACATTTTTAAAGCTTTCTAAACTAGGTTTTTGTCCATTTACATCGTTTTCTTTAAATTAAAATTTTTCTAATCATAAAAATTTAATTTTTATTGGGGGCTTTTGCTATTGGTCACCCAATGGACGAAAGCCCTCAAAAATATTCGAGTTTCATCGGTTGGTTATCGAGAAACTTGAAATTTTCCATTTTTTACCTAATTTTCAAGATTTTTCACATTTATTGAAATTTCTTTAAATTTGATCTTTCAAAATTAAATTTCCAACTATATGAGCCTTGCAGGATGGTTTATAACTTATGTAAGTCCTCCTGCCCAAGTGTTTGGGTGAAAAGTGAGGCTTTTGACCAATTTATGTCGTTATAATGCCAAAATTTTTGGGTTTTTCACCATTACTAATCTATTATTTGTTTTTTTTTCTTTGTTTTGGTAGATAATATGGCTCGTTCCAAGGTGCCTAGGGCTCATGACCCAGTTCGTTTCCGCTCCAACGAGGCCGAAGCTCAGTATGCTCGCTATAAGCATAAGAAAGTAGAGGGGGGTCACCGTGTGGACTTGGCTAGTCTAGCCTTGTTCAACGTGGAGGGGGCATTTGGTGACATGGGCTGGCTCCCTGTGATCACCTATAACGCGTGTACCTGTCCAGATTTGGTGAGACAGTTCTATTGCAATCTCCAGGTAGTGGGGGATCGCAATGACACAGAGAGGGGTAGGGAGCTCAGGATCACGAGCTACGTCAAAGGGGTAGAGGTTTCCTTTGACTGCCAGCAGTTGGCTAATCTTTTGGGCATATCAATTGATGGCCCTTTGGTGTACTGTGCTCCCAGGGATCCCCAGTTCTTTTCCTTGGAGATACGTGTTGATATTGATAGTCAGCTTATCAGAGATGATCGCTGGGAGATGAAAGCGATCAACCTACGTCCAGAGCCTCGGGTGTACTGCAAGATCATCCAACACAACCTAATACCCCAGAGTGGACACTATGAGAGGATCTCCCAGTTGACCCAGTATGTCCTCTACTGCATTTGCACTAGGCAGCTTGTCTGCCTACCTTACATTATCCTGAGGACGATGATCCGTGCTACACTACCTGGTCAGATAGGCAACTTGTCCTACGGACGTCTGATCACTACTCTGCTCACCTGCCTAGGCGTTGATTTAGTGGATGAGAGGATTCAGGATAAGACCTTCTCATCGGTTCTGGACTGGGAGGCCATCTGTAGGATGGGTATGCAGGATGCTCAGGTCAGTGATGATGAGAGGAACGCTCTGGTGCGTCCTCGTACTCGGGTAGAGGTAGTAGACGCTGAGGCGGCAGCAGCAGCAGCAGTCAGAGCAGGGGTTCACGGGGGTGATGCTGAGGATGAGGATCACATGTATATGGACGTAGATGCTATACCTCCTCCATCACCTCCACATTCTACTGGAGCTGGTCCATCTCGGGCTCCTTCACACATGGCTGGTCCTTCACACCCACCATCTGATGATATGATGGGATTACTGCGTGAGATCAGGGAGGCTCGATGCGTGACGGACTTGAGAGTGGGAGAGCTTCTAGATGCTCAGCATGCGTCTGATCAGCGGATGGCCGAGTTGATAGCTAGTCTCCATACGACCCAGACTCAGGTAGCATGGTTAACTAGAGTATATGCTGAGGACTACGACAGAGATCGCGACGCACCTCCTCCTCTATCACCTCCAGCTCCATATGTATATTTTTTTTTCTTTGTACTATGGAGTAACTGTCTGGGTTGTGGACTGTACTCTACTTTAGATATGTATAAACGTGTTTTTTATTTGATGTATATAAAACTTGTTTCTCCTCTTTATGTATGCATTATTCTCTTTCTTAATTTTGTCTCAAACAACATAGGTGCTTACAGTGTGTTCTTATTAACGCTTTTAAATTTTATCCTAACTCAGTTCACGAACTTTTGTGGAAGTATACTGGTTTAATAGACAGGGCCTGAGAGCTCTGATACAAAGTTGTCACACCCCAATTCTGTACTATTCAGAATGGTGTGATGAACCGCTAATAAACCAATGGTTCAACCAGGATCTTAAATAGGCTGTGTCCGTTTGCTTAAACCATACACATCTACAACAATAATCAGAGTAAATACACAATAGCGGAAGTCTTTATACTAATGAACTGAGAGTCTAATAATTATAAAATAATAAAGGAAAATTTTCATATACACCCCAATAAGAATTGGAAACATCATCTACCTCCATAAAATTACAAAAACATCATCTAGTACCCAAAAAGTTTGTTCCGTTAGTCAACGAAGTCCACTTTGTTAACAAAATTATGTTAGTTGTTGACGTCAGTTGCGCTGAACATTTTAATGGATCATACTACCCTTTTAGGTTTGTTAAAAGACTAAAATACCCTTTTATTCATTTATTACCTTACCCCCAAATTTCCATTTCCTTTCATAACAATGGAATTGGAAAAAGAAATCAAAACCACTCTCGAGTCTTCTGTTCACGAATGCTAAGTGGAGTCCAACCCAAGATTAAAGTAATCGGTATCTATAAGCTATAGAACGAGATCCACATTCAGAGAGTAGGGCATTTTAATGCTTGAGTAGCAGAACAATGGATACGATTTCGATGAAGAGGAAACCAGGCTTCACTATCCACATAGCCGGCCGTCTAAAAACCATATCTAGTTGATTTCTGAAACAAATCGACCATCTTCTCTTCTTTAAATTTTGGATTTTGCATCTCTCAACACTCACCCCCTCTCTCTCTCTCTCTCTCTCTCTCTCTCTCTCTCTCTCTCTCTCTCTCTCTTTCTACTTTAAACTGATATAGCAGTTGCAGATGAGAAAAGAGAAGGAGAAGCAAACCTACCAGTGACTCATTCGAAAACATTCAAAAACTCAAATGATGGTAGAAACAAATATTGAAATTGCTATCAAAGAAAAAAAAATACAAGAAAACATCGATTAAATCCTTAAAATTGAACTCCCTTGGTGTCCCTGTATTAGGGTTCCCATTAAAAATGGGAATCGTAAATTCCGACAGATAAAAAAACAAGAGTTGCAGCGGTGGTGTGCGGGCGTCGAAATCGGGGATGTCAAAATTCGAGTCTGAACTTTGGTTTAGTTCTGCTCTGCCTTGGTTGATTAAACTGTGTTCCCATTTCATGTCTTTCCGTTGTAGAAATTATTATAGAAAGAAGACTGAAATACCAGGAAATATACCCAATAGATCTTCTAAAGAGAAGAAGCAACTGGAATTCAGGGAGGGAAAAGAAAAGAAAGATTAAAAAGATGAGAAATGTCATCGGCCTACAACTTTACTTCTTGTCCCGTCAGACATCTGGGTTGTTCTTCCCAAAGTATCATTGCAGGGGACACCATAACTTTGAATCAATCAGTCAGAGATGGGAAAAGCCTTGTATTTTCCGGTGGAACATTTGAATTGGGGTTCTTCAGTCCCACTGATTCCAATAATAGATTCGTTTGGATTTGGTACAAGAAAATATCAGTTCAAACTATTGTTTGGGTTGCAAGATAGTAGCAGTTGTTTGAAGCTTTTGTCAAATTCAGATCGCAAGGACCAAAGGAAGTGGAGAAAGCTCCGAAAACTGGAAAGGCGAAAGCTGAAAGCCTGAGAACGAACTGAAACTTAAAAGCTTGCAAAGGATCTTCTTTCCTCTTTGCCTCTTTGGGTGTTAAAATCAGCAATTCAGCACCTTGCAGATACCTGAAAAGAAAGTGATTGTTTATGTACTTTATGTATTTGTAATTGTCCTTTTTTCACCCAAAATGTTTGTTCGTTTTCTCTTTTTCACAAAAGGCGGTAGGGGAGTCGAGCGGAGCAAACCATGAGCGGAGGAAGGGGAAAAGTGAAAACCGACGACAAGGCAGAGGGACCAACGTAGAGGGGATTAGGGTTTGGGTGAGAGTGAAAAGGAAAGAAACACAGTTCCATTACAAAGGTCAGATTAGTCATTCATTATATTATTTTAATTTTTTAATTTTTAATATGAAGGGTAAAACTGTATTTCAATAATTCTGTCAGTTAGTTGGATGTGATTGAGGTTTTTGCAATCTTGTGCGGTTAGATAAGGTTTCCAATCCTTAATGGGGTATATATGAAAATTTTCCAATAATAAATTATCCAATTATTCTCCATTGACTAAGACACAAAATAAAATATTTAATCAATTACATCGTCTGTATAAATTGAATAAAATCCTAATCGAAAACATAAGAGTTGCACTCGCATGACGAATCATGCGACTCCACCATAACTTCAGCGTCCATCTCCGCCGCATGTCCATACATAGGAGCATTCATATAGTCTTCAACCGTGGTACCTGCATCATCAACTAAAAACATTAGACGTCGAAAGGTTGAGCACACATCATGGCTCAGTGAGCAAACAAAACAATGTAACAAACATATGCATGCATTCAATTCATATCTTTGGTCTGGTTCATAAGTTTGCAATGTGCTATAGAAAGGTTCGGTGGCCGCCTCACCTCTATACACAGGGTGTGTAAGCCCACCTAATGGACCAAACACCATTGTCGTCCACATCCACCCCACCATCGAATAGAAAAAAAGCTAAAGTGCTTAGGACCGCACCGCATCACACTTCCCATGATGCTCTATCCATACCAATACATAAGCCCCAGTTGGCGAGGGCTTGCAAACTGGGCTCGCAACTAACCAATCCTAATGTCAAAAAGTGTATCCAAGGCCTCACCCAAGCATCCCTCAATACGTCCATATAGATAGAGCTAAGGCCCCCCGACAGAGTGAGAGACTACACGGTCCGAGACCACCTCCCCTGATGCCCTACGACATAATAGTTCTACTAAGGTAATGGCGATGCGACGATGTCTGTCAAACCCCAATTCTGCACTATTCAGAATGGTGTGATGAACCATCAATAAACCAACGGTTTGACCAGGATCTCGAGTAGGCTATATCTGTGTTATCTAAACCTAATACATCCACATTCATAATCAGAGTAAATACACAATAGTAGAAGTCTTATAGTAAATGAACTGAGAATCTAACTGTGATAACCATAAATAAATATCAAATTATTGTTAAATCAACTGAGACATAATTAAATAAATATCAATTACATGTCTTTAATAAAATTAAACAAAATCTAATCGAATACGCATGAGTTGCACTCGCATGAGGAGTCATGCATATCCACTAAGTTTTCAGGTTAATTTGTCGCAACATGCCCGTACACAAGAGCGTTCATATAATTTTCAACGGTGGTACCTGCATCATCAACTAAAAGTATTCGAATTCGAAAGGATGAGCACACATCACGGCTCAGTGAGCAAACAAAACAATGCAACAACCATATGCATGCATTCAATTCATATTTGTAGTCTGGTATGTAAGTTTGCAATGTGTTATAGAAAGGATAGGTGGCTGCCGCACCTCTATACACAAGTGTGTGGAAACGGCCAATGAAAATGGCACTGTCGCCCCATATGCACCCACCATGGAAAATATACACCCAATGAAAACGGCATTGCTGTACCGGTTGCCCATACCAACACGTAAGCCCCTGTTGGCGAGGGCTTGCAAACTGGGCTCGCAACTAACCAATCCTAATGTCAAATAATGTATCCAAGGCCTCACCCCAGCATCCCTTAATACATCCATAGAGATAGAGCTAGGGTCTGGTGACCAGGCTGAACCACAATGCCACGTCCCCCCCTGATGCCCTACTACATATTAGTTCTGCTAAGGTAATGGCGATACGATGATGTTAGTGGACAAGACTTGAGTAGAGATAGAGCTAGAGTCTGGTGACTAAGCTGAACCACAATGTCACGTCCTCCCCCTGATGCTCCACTCGCATCAAGCACACTAATACTTGCTTAGTGGACATGACTTGAATAGACCATGGCACAAGATACCCCGATGAGAACGGCATCGCAGTACCGGTTGATACCATCCCTACCCGCACCATGTACACCAGCCAAACACAAACATTCACATGCCTATTCCTACCATCATCAACATCATCATGTTATAATCAATAAATTTAAATATGCATGAACAGTAATAATAGAAATATTGGATGACATGTTGAATGCACATTATAAGCATACACGCATATCACAATCATGGTATTGGACTCAAGAAATAAAAACAGTTTGTTATTAACCAATTAGTTTAGGTCTTGTTCCCTCACCTTTGCTTGTTTGTAGATCCTCTTTCAAGCCTTAAGAATCACTTTTATATCAATATTATATTGCAAGAAGACCTAACAAAGTCGATAGAATTTAATTAGAATTTATACTAATTTTTACAATTTACTGTTAACTGGGGGTAGCAGGACGGGTAGGAGTTCTCTGCGACCCCCAGGTAGGGTCGATGCCTAGGGTCGGATGTTCCATCGACCCTAGGTGCTACCCCTCCTTTCCTGAACTTTCCGAATGCTGGGGGTCGATGCTAGGGTCGGAGGTTCCATCGACCCTAGGTGCGACCCCCCATGGTTTGAGTCGAAAATATCAAATTTCGTCCATTCATTGATGTTTGGGGCCTATGGCTTCCCTCTATAGTCCATTCCATACATGTTCTATGGCTTATAATCATACTCTATTTACCTACATGGTTTTTATGATCTCCTCCATGGATTCCATTGAAACCTAACCATGGATGGATGGTTTGGGTTCCTCCTAGATAATCCCCTCTTCATTATCCACTCTAAGGTCATAAGAAATTCATGGAGATAGTATCCATACCTGAGAAGTATGCTTCTTCCTCTGAATCCCTTCTCCTTGGTCTTCTTCTCCACTTTCCTTCTATTCTCCTTCTCTTCCTTCTCTTATCTTTCTCTCGATCCAATTGGGGTTGTAAAAGGAGTGAAAGAGGCTTAGGGACGTCCTATTTATAGAGTAAAACCTCCCAAAATAAGTCCCATTGAGTTTAGGAAAGGTTCCAATTGAAATTAGAAAAGTTTCTTAATTTTCGATTCGTACTGTTTTTACCAATTATCGGGGGTCAATGGGGGGGTCAGATAATCCGAGACCCCCTGCGACCCCTGTTCATGGGTCGATGGTGGGGGTCGATGGGGGGGGTCGGACCTGCCTGTTTAGGCATGCGACCCTACCCTCATTTTGACTATTTTTTGAGTAAAATTTCATATTGGGTCTTGGGTTTCTTCACACACTTGGTCCACTTGGCTCGACCATGATATGTAGACGGGTCATGATATGAAATGTAAGGTTAGACCGGGTTCGTGGCATGCAGGTCTTACAATTCCACCACCCTTAAAAGAAATTTCGTCCTCAAAATTTGAACGTACGGATCTTACAACTCCCCCCTCCTTAAAATAAATTTTATCCTCAAAATTAGAATTTAGGTGGGAATTCTATTTCCGCATTGCATCTTCTTCTTTCCATGCCATCTTCTCCACGTCTTGTCTTCGCCAGATTATCTTCATATAATAATTATCCCAGTTTTTGAGATGTTGTACCTTCCAACTAGTGAACTAGGCTGGCACCACTTCAATAGTTAAATCTTCTATCTAATCTAGTGATTCCGTAGTCAATACCTTTGATATGGATCTCTAATGTACTTCTTCAATAGAGACACACGAATTACATCATGCACACTAGACATGGATAGCGGTAACGCTAATTGATATGCAACTTTTCTACGTCTCTCCAAAGTTTATAAGATCCAACACATGTATAGAATATCTTCCCTTCTTGTCTAATCGTTTTAAACTACGCATAAGTGATATTTCCAAAAACACTTTGTCACTTATGGCGAACTCAAGGTCTTGGTGTCTCTTCTGACATCTTGAGCTGTCTTAGCCCCTTTTTTTTCTTTTTCTTGTCCGCCACTCGACAGTTTTCTGCCATAGACTTAGGTCTTAAAATTCTTCATTCACCAACTTCATTCCCAAACAAAAGAATTTGACATTCCTACCGTACCATGCTTTTTAGGTGACATCTACATAGTAGTTTGGTAGCAAATTCACTCCTATAGCTTAGTTAGCCGCTCCAAAGCATACCGAGGTCGTATAGCAATGGATGAGCTATCTTCATAAGGCGATCAAAAATCACCCAACCATGTCAATCGATTTGGGAGTCAGTGGCAAATCATTGACATAATTCACGATACTGCAGATCCATTCCCAAAACAAAAGTCAGGGTTTGGTTTTCCTTTTCTAAGTCTGCTTACACCGTTCCTATATACAGACCTAACAAAATTACTACTTCTACTTCATCCATCAATTCAGAGATGATCTTTAATGCCACAAGCGCAACCGATGAACTATTGCTCCATAAGTTCATCCATAAATTCTCGCTTAATTGGATCATCACGAGTTTCTATTATATGTTACTCTCCTTCCAAATCTGAATCTATTGCTGCGAAACATAAGGTAGAATTTATACTAGGTCCTTCCTTGGACTTCATAATTCCCATCGGTGATCGTATAAGCAGTTTGTAGTCTAAAGATTTAAGGGGTATATTTAGCTTCTTTCCAAATGACACAGATATAAAAGGATGAGTAGCTCCATAATCAAAGAGCACTCTGGCAAGAATGCCATTACTAGGTACGATACCTGTGATTTATTTTAATTTAGTCTACATGCTCATGCAATGTAACATAAAATGACAGGTTCAGGTCCTACCTATGACCACATCAAACGATGCGGCAGCATCCTTGGCTGAAACAGCGTAAACTCTTCCTTGATGTAGTTGTTTTCAGGGCTTAGTATACTCTCTTGAGACATGCCCTACTTGGTTGCAGTTAAAACATCTGATCCCCTCACCTTTTTGCTTTGGTTGTCGTGGGGTTGCTGAAATGGTTTTGGTTGCAGCATTGAAGCCCTGGGTACGGAAGGGTTGGAATACCTTGGTGTTCCCTCCATTGTAAAAATTTTCATTTGGCCTTTTGATTCTCCTATTTTGAGTAAAATAGCTCTCTTTCTGGCTCGACTCTATCACTCGAGCAATTTGTATAGCTTCATTGTAGATTTTTTTCTCCAGTCCCAAAACATGTTCGCGTATGCTTCCCCTAAGTCCCATGACGAACCTTCGGGTTTTCGTATCCTCCTCTTGCATACTGACTGGTGCAAAGAAAAACAGCTCCTCATAACGCTGTTGATATGCGTCGACAGTCATCTTCCCCTGATATAAACTCAAGAACTCTCTCTCCATAGAATCTCTGAAACTTCTAGGGAAGTATTTCTCAAAGAATGCCTCTTTGTATATATCCCAGGTCAAGTGGATATGTTTGGTTAATAGATATGTCCTGGTAGACTTCCACTAATGGTGTGCATCGCTCTTGAGCATAAATGTAGAACACAACACTTTCTCCTCCTCATTTACTGTCATTATCATAAAATTTCTTTCCATTTCGTCAATCCAGTGTGCCGGCCACAAAGGATCTGCTGGCTTACCATCGAATTCTTTGGGCTTCATCTTAAGAAAATGCCCGACCAGTCTGGAGCGGTCCAGCTGATATGGAGCATAGGCCCCATACATAGGTGGTTGGTACTGATAACCACCTTGAGCTATCTCAGGGTTCTGCACTAGAGCATGCATGACTGGTGTTTGAGGTGCATGGGGTACTGCATTACTTCCCCTTGGTATTGTGCTTGCCTGTCCTACTGGCATCTGTGTCGTATATGCAGCTGGAAAAGCCAAGCCTATGGCAACTTGCATATTAGTTTGCACCTGTTGTATTTGTTGCAGTTGTTGTGCCAAGTTCATTACGACTGTAACTAAATCTATAGGTGGGGCTGGCAAATTTGTAGAATTTGCCTGACCATTACCTCCTAGCGGTGCCACGTTTGGATTCTCTGGTACTTCAGGAATTTCATGATTGGTTTCATCTACCAGTGGTGGTGGAGGGATTTGGCTACGTCCTCGTCTGTTCCCTCTTCGCCCAGCCATTTCCTATTCTGATGGTGTAGTGTCTGAAAAGTCATAGAACACGTGAGGCAATCATTATATATTTCATTCTCATATTTGGATACACTAACCAATGGTATTTTCAAAATTTTCAGATCATTCAGTGCAAAATACTGTCTTTTCTATGCAGGGTCGATGGTGGGGGTCGATGGTATGTCCGACCCTAGGATCGACCCTGGAAATCACTGATTTTTACCAGAAATCGAGGGTCGATGCGGGGGTCGATGGTCTTGGTAGAATTCTCCGACCCCCGGACTAAAAATCAGATTTTTAAGTTCCGATTCTAAGTCCATTTCCCATTCTTCCTCCTTCATTTTGACTCATCTCGTCCCTCTGAGTTGCTACCGTGGCAACTCCGATCCATTGGTGGTTTGTGCTTCTTGTTTCGACGTCCACACCTCCTCTACAGGTATATCTTCTACGTTTTCATGTTTTTAGGTTTCCTTACCTAGGTTTTTGCTCGCATATCTCGTTTTCATCCAATTATACTTTTTCCAACTGTAAAAATTTAATTTTTATTGGGAGCTTTTGTTGTTGGTGGGTCAATGGATGAAAGCCCTCAAAATATTTGAGTTTCATTGGTTGGTTATCAAGAAACTTGAGATTTTCTCTTTTGCCCTAATTTGTCAAAAATTTTGAATTTTTCAAAATTTCTTCAAATTGAATCCCATTAGCTAACATTTCCAATGGTATGAGTCTTACAGGATAGTTTAGAATCTACTTAAGTCCTCCTGCCCACGTGTTTGGGTGATAAGTAGGGCTTTTGACCAATTTACGTCGTTATAATGTCAAAAAAAAAAAAATTTGTGTTCTTCTTCTCTACTAAGCCATTATCTATTTTTCTTTGTTGTTGCTCTTGTATTTTGTCAGATCAAGTTTATTACAACCGTGGCTAAGGTACTTGGTAGTCCAGGTGATTGGCTGGAGTGGCCTAGTTGTTTACTTCTTTTGATTTGCTCCAATCTAATTATCATTATTTAGCATCTACTTAGATGAGTTTTCATTACCCATTCTCGACCCAGATAGTGGTGGGGTCAAGTTGCAACATCCTCTTCTTGCTTAGTGGGTAATAGATCAGCTTGTAATGGATCTCACTCTGAGTCTCCACGTCACCCAGGAGTATAGCTTTATCTTCTTTATAGTTGCTCTTATTCTTAATGTGTGGTCATTATTCTCTTATCTTTGTTTGGATTTAGCCCGAGACCTTTCCCTTTACCTTTGCAGGGAATTAGGCATTACTAGCCATTTTCTCCTTCCTTTGTCATACGTCGGGTTTCACATCTTGTGAGTACCAACTCGATATTCAATTTTTCTGCTTTACAGATGCTTCCTTCTTCTTACTGTACTATATCCTTTGTATTCCTAGATAACTGCCCGACTTATAGATAATACCATATATTGTTTGTTTATCAGGATAAATTTTGGTCTTCTCTTTCTGTTTTATTGTATATATATGGTTCCACCTTTTATATGTACATTATTGTCTTGTTAAGTTCTGTCTCAACCAACACAGGTGCTTATGGTGTGTTTGTATTAAAGCTTTTAATTTATCCTAACTCAGTTCATGGACTCTAGTGGTAGTATTCAGGTTTAATGGGTAAAGCTTACGAGAGCTCTGATACCAAGTTGTCACACCCCAATTCTATACTATTCAGAATGGTGTGATGAATCGTCAATAAACCAACGGTTCAACCAGGATCTCGAGTAGGCTATATCCATGTTATCTAAACCTCATACATCCACATTCATAATCAGAGTAATACACAATAGCAAAAGTTATATAGTAAATGAACTGAGAATCTAATTGTGATAACCATAAATAAATATCAAATTATTGTTAAATCAACTGAGACATAATTAAATAAATATCAATTACATGTCTTTATTAAAATTAAACAAAATCTAATCGAATACGCATGAGTTGCACTCGCATAAGGAGTCATGCATATCCACTAAGTCTTTAGCTTCATTGTCGCCACATGCCCGTACACAGGAGCGTTCATATAATCTTCAACGGTGGTACCTGCATCATCAACTAAAATTATTCGAATTCGAAAGGGTGAGCACACATCACGGCTCAGTGAGCAAACAAAACAATGCAACAACCATATGTCACACCCCAATTCTGCACTATTCAGAATGGTGTGATGAACCGCTAGCAAACCAACGGTTCAACCAGGATCTCGAGTAGGCTATATCCATTTTATCTAAACCTCATACATCCACATTCATAATCAGAGTAAATACACAATAGCGGAAGTCTTATAGTAAAATGAACTGAGAAATCTAGATGTGATAATCATATTTAAGTAGCAAATTATTATCTATCAACTAAGACATAAATAAATATCAATTACATGTCTTTACTAAATCCAAATAATAAAAATAAAATCTAATCGAATACGCATGAGTTGCACTCGCAAGAGGAGTCATGCGTATCCACTTCGTCTTCAACTTCCATCGCCGTCATGTGCCCGTACACTGGAGCGTTGACATAATCTTCGACGATAGTACCTGCATTATCAACTAAAAATATTCGACGTCGAGAGGGTGAGCACAAATCATGGCTTAGTGAGCAAACAAAACAATGCAACAATACATATGCATGCATTCAATTCACATCTTTGGTCTGGTTTAAAGTTTGCAATGCGCAATAGAAAGGTTCGGTGGTCAAAGGTTAACGTTTATTGACCCCTCCTCTATACACAAGGTGTAGAAGTCCGCCCAAAGGTTACCGTTTATTGTCGTCCCCATCCACCCTACCATGGACATTGTACAACAAAGGTTAACGTTTATTGTTGTACAGTGCCATACCAACACGTAAGCCCCTGCTGGCGAGGGCTTGCAAACTGGGCTCGCAACTAACCAATCCTAATGCCAAATAGTGTATCCAAGGCCTCACCCCAGCATCCCTCAGAACGCCCATAGAGATAGAGCTAAGGCCTCCCGGTAGAGTCAGAGACTACAAGGACCGAGACCACCTCCCCTGATACTCTACGACGTAATAGTTCTGCTAAAGTAATGGCGATACGATGATGCTAATGCACAAGACTTGACTTAGAGATAGAGCTAGAGTGCTGAGGCCCGGCCTATGACACCTCCCCCTGATACTCGCTCGCATCAAGTACACCAACCACACACATACATCCACATGCCTATTCTTATCATCATCATCATCATCATGTTATAAACAACAAAGTAAATATGCATGAAATAATTAATAGAAATATTGGATGACATGTTGAATGCACATTACAAGCATATTCGCATAGAATCAAGCATAGCATTGGATTCAAGAAATAAAAACAGTTTGTTATTAACCAATTAGTTTAGATCTTGTTTCCTCACCTTTACTTGGTCGTAAGTCCTCTTTCAAGCTTTAAGAATCAACTATATATCGATATTATATCTCTAGAAAACCTAACCAAGTCGATAAAATTTAATTAGAATTAATTCAGACTTTAAAAAGCATGCTGCTAACTAGGGGTCGATGTTAGGGTCGGAGTCTTGATCGACCCTGGGTGCGACCACCCCTATTCTGGACTTCCCGAACACTAGGGGTCGATGCTCAGGGTCTGGTAGGGTCGATTGGCCATTGACCCCCCATGCAACCCCCTGTGGGTTTTGTCAATTTTTCTTCCTTCAGTCCATTCTTCGTGTATGGGGTCATATGGCTTGCTCCTACAGTCCATTCCACACATGTTCTATGGCCTAGAACCGTGGTTTATTCACTTATATGGCTTTCATAATTTCCCCCATGGTTTTTCATGAAAACCTAACCATGGGTGGATGGTTTGGGTTCCTCCTAGATAATCCCCTCTTCATTATCTACTCTAAGGTCTTAAGAAATTCATGGAGACAGTATCCATACCTGAGAAGTATGCTTCTTCCTCTGAATCCCTTCTCCTTGGTCTTCTTCTCCACTTTCCTTCTCTTCTCCTTCTCTTCCTTCTCTTCTCTTTCTCTCAATCCAATTAGGGTTGTAAAAGGAGTGAAAAAGGCTTAGGGACGTCCTATTTATAGAGTAGAAACTCCTAAAATAAGTCCCATTGAGATTAGGAAGGAATCCCATTGAGATTAAGAAGGTTTTCTAATTTTCGGTTCGAATTGTTTTTACCGACTACTGGGGGTCGATAGGGGGGTCGGAGATCCCGTCGACCCCTGGTCCTTAAAGTGTCCGACCCCCCATGTAAAACTGGGGGTCTGACTTTTATACTGGAGGGGTCCGACCCTCCCTTGCTGGGTATGTGACCCTCCCCTTATTTTGAGTGTTTTAGGTCAGTTTAATACCTGGGATCGTGATCTCCTTCACGCACCTGATCCATTTGGTTCGGCCATGATGGGTAGACTTGGTTCAAGGTGGTAAGACCGGGTTAGTTTGATACGGGTCCTACACCATATGCATGCATTTAATTCATATCTGTGGTCTGGTATGTAAGTTTGCAATGTACTATAGAAAGGATAGGTGGCCGCCGCACCTCTATACACGAGTGTATGGAAACGCCCAATGAAAACGGCACTGTCACCCCACATGCACCCACCATGGACAATATACACCCAATGAAAATGGCATTGCTGTACCGGTTGCCCATACCAACACGTAAGCCCCTGTTGGCGAGGGCTTGCAAACTGGGCTCGCAACTAACCAACCCTAATGTCAAATAATGTATCCAAGGCCTCACCCCAGCATCCCTCAATACATCCATAGAGATAGAGCTAGGGTCTGGTGACCAGGCTGAACCACAATGCCACGTCCCCCCCTGATGCCCTACAACATATTAGTTCCGCTAAGGTAATGGCGATACGACGATGTTAGTGGACAAGACTTGAGTAGAGATAGAGCTAGAGTCTAGTAACCAGGCTGAACCACAATGTCACTGCCTCCCCCTGATGCTCCATTCGCATCAAGCACACTAACACTTACTTAGTGGACATGACTTGAATAGACCATGGCACAATATACCCCGATGAGAACGGCATCGAAGTACCGGTTGATACCATCCCTACCCGCACCATGTACACCAGCCAAACACAAACATTCACATGCCTATTCCTACCATCATCAACAGTATCATGTTATAATCAATAAATTTAAATATGCATGAACAGTAATAATAGAAATATTGGATGACATGTTGAATGCACATTATAAGCATACACGCATATCACAATCAAGGTATTGAACTCAAGAAATAAAAATAGTTTGTTATTAACCAATTAGTTTAGGTCTTGTTCCCTCACCTTTGCTTGTTTGTAGATCCTCTTTCAAGCCTTAAGAATCACTTTTATATCAATATTATATTGCTAGAAGACCTAACAAAGTTGATAGAATTTAATTAGAATTTATACTAATTTTTATAATTTGCTGTTAACTGGGGGTAGCAGGACGGGTAGGAGTTTTTTGCGACCCCGAGGTAGGGTCGATGCCTAGGGTCGGATGTTCCATCGACCCTAGGTGCTACCCCTCCTTTCTTGAACTTCCCGAATGCTGGAGGTCGATGCTAGGGTCAGAGGTTCCATCGACCCTAGGTGCGACCCCCCATGGTTTGAGTCAAAATATCAAATTTCGTCCATTCATTCATGTTTGGGGCCTATGGCTTCCCTCTATAGTCCATTCCAAACATGTTCTATGGCTTAGAATCATATTCTATTTACCTACATGGTTTTTATGATCTCCTCCATGGATTCCATTGAAACCTAACCATGGATGGATGGTTTGGGTTCCTCCTAGATAATCCCCTCTTCATTATCCACTCTAAGGTCTTAAGAAATTCATGGAGATAGTATCCATACCTGAGAAGTATGCTTCTTCCTCTGAATCCCTTCTCCTTGGTCTTCTTCTCCACTTTCCTTATCTTCTCCTTCTCTTCCTTCACTTCTCTTTCTCTCAATCCAATTAGGGTTGTAAAAGGAGTGAAAGAGGCTTAGGGACGTCCTATTTATAGAGTAAAACCTCCCAAAATAAGTTCCATTGAGTTTAGGAAAGGTTCCAATTGAAATTAGGAAAGTTTCCTAATTTTTGGTTCGTGCTGTTTTTTCCGATTACCGGGGGTCAATGGGGGGGGTCGGACAATCCGAGACCCCCTGTGACCCCTGGCCACGGTTCGATGGTGGGGGTCGATGGGGGGGTCGGACCTTCCTGTTTAGGCATGCGACCCTACCCTCATTTTGACTATTTTTTGAGTAAAATTTTGTATTGGTTCTTGAGTTTCTTCACACACTTAGTCCACTTGGCTCAACCATGATATGTAGACGGGTCACGACACGAAATGTAAGGTTAGACCGGGTTCGTGGCGTGCAGGTCTTACAATGTCAGTAGACAAGACTTGAGTAGAGATAGGGCTAAAGTGCTTAGGACCGCACCATCACACTTCCCCTGATGCCCCACTCGCATCAAGTACACTAACCACACACAAACATTCACATGCCTATTCCTAGCATCATCATCATCATCATGTTGTAAATAAACTGAATTAAATATGCATGAACAGTAATAACAGGAATAGTAGATGACATGTGATATGCACATTACAATCATACAATCATAGAATCATACATGGTATTGAACTCAATAAACGAAAACAGTTTATTATTAGCCAATTAGTTTAGGTCTTGTTCCCTCACCTTTGATTGAGTGTAGATCCTCGTTCAAGCGTTATGAATCTCCTTTAAATCACTAGAAAGGCCTAACAAGTCGATAGATTTTAATTAGAATTAATTCCAACAAATTTAAACTAGCTGAAATCGTAGGATCGCAGGTAGGGCAGCACCTAGAGTCTGTTACCAATCGACCCTAGGGTGTAGGGTCAGACGTGGGGTCGGTTTCCAATCGACCCTACGTGCGACCACACCCTCCCTGGGCCTTCCCGAGGGCATGTGGTCAATCCTGTGGTCTTGTAGGTCCATTCTAAGATTGTTCTATGGCTCATAAATATGATTTTTACACACTTTCCATTGCCTATGATGATTACTTCCATGGATTCCTTTGGAACTTGTCCATGAATGGATGAGTTTCTCTTAATCCTAACTTCTTCCTAATCTATTCTAGGCTCTTACTTTATGAAGGGACTTAGATTCATACCTGAAGTTGGTTGAGATTCAAAGGTTTCTCTGAACTTCCTCCTCTTCCTTAGTATTTTCTTCAATTTTCCTTCTCTTCTTCTTTTCCTTCTCTTTCTCTTTTCTCACTTTCAATTAAGGATCTAAAAGGAGTGAAAGAGGCTAAGGGACATCCTATTTATAGAGAAAAACCCTCCAAAATAAGTCTCATTGAGTTTAGGAAAGAACCCCTTGGAATTAGAAAAGTTTCCTAATTTACGATTTCTGTCTGAAATCATAGGGTCGGACGTAGGGTCGCAGGATCCGTCGACCCTACGTTTTTATAGTCATGCGACCCTACCACTAGAAAATCATAGGTTGGACTTCTATTGAGGTGGGGACAACCCTACCTGTTTAGGCATGCGACCCTACCCTCAAATTTGCTATTTTTGGGTCAGACTCATACCTAGTCTTGTGATTTTCTTCACGCACTTGGTCCACTTGGCTCGACCATGATAGGTAGACCTGGTACAAGGTGGTAAGACTGGTTAGTTTGATACAGGTCTTACATCAGTTCCTTCAACTCTATAGGAGCTATTCTATAGGGTGCCTTAGACATAAGTGCCGACCCTGGTAACAAGTTGATAACGAACTCGGTCATACGATCAGGTGACAACCCAAGTAAGTCTCTTAAAGACACATCAAGGAATTTATGCATCACATCAATATCTTCTTTCTGTGGTGCTTCTTTGGTAACGTCTACCACAGATACCAGATATCCAACTCCTTTCTTTTCAAGGCATCTCCTAGCCTTTAGAGCAGAGAGGATAAGCTTTAGCTTCCTAAGCAATATGCCTTTAATAAAATCAAATTATGTGCCATCTTAGCTCTTAAATGACAACCTCTTTTATGCACATAACAGCTTTGTAGAGTGTTGAGACAACCAGTCTATCCCCAAGACGACGTCAAAGTCTACCATCTCAAGTTGAATTAGGTTGCATCCAAGTTCTATCCTTCCATATGATTCGGACATTGTTCATAACACTCATTTAATACCATCTAGTCAAAAAAGGCTTAAACTAGCAAAATCTGGTATAAAGATCTTAAGAGCACATCTAGCTCCTTTTTACCTCTTAGTTTTTCAAAAACTATCGTCAATAATCTTACATCCTGAAAAGCTCATTAGCTTACAACAATAATCTCATATTGTATTCATTAGCTTACATCTTTTTTATCACTGCTGCTTTACTCTGGTCTCTCTTTCATACATCCCGAACAGCATCTTTTGATTAGCTACTCTCTACATATCCCAAGTCTATCTATAAGCATTAGGGTATATGCTTATAATTTCATTAATTCTGCCAAACTATCATGGTCTTTACTCAATCATCTCATTTGACCTTGGGATTAACTCAATAGTAATTGTACTAAACCGAGTACTATCAATGTCATGATTTTTTATTTCATTCTTATATCCACTCTTAGATATGCTTTTTAAAATCTTTTGTCTTATCAAGATTCATACCGATATAGCCATCTGTAAATTTACTTGAGTGCTATCTACTCTTTACTCGCTACTCTTAGTAGTTCACACTTCTTGCTCATGCACTCTTTTATAGAAGTGACTCATATCCATCCAGCAATCTCAGAACAGATTCTTTAATACTTCATCTGAGGTTTCTGGGCTATAGAGATTATTCTGAATTCATTCGTCTTTCCTCTAATAATTCCCTTATTAACTAGGTATCTTATCAACGGAGATCAGGGAATGTAAGAATCAAAAATTTTATCCAAAAGCAATTCATTTCTTTAATTCGAATTCAATATGATGATGAACATTTGTTTTATCGAGTGCATTTGGGTTTAAAGGATCAGAAGTAAATCTATGGTAATCCAACCAGCATCAAAAGGTTGTTAGGTTGCACGGTGGTCATAATACATGAAAATAGAGGTTCTACAGCTCTTAACCTCATGGTTACAGGTTCTATCGAGTATATAATGTCATTGGTCAAGGCACTACAGGAATAAATCTAGAGAAAGTTTTGGTACATCAATAAATCAAGTATAAATCAGAAAGATGTAAGCTCAACATGATTAAACCTTTAACTGTTCATTCAGTTCATATCTCTATTCATGTTGTCGATCATGAGAGTGGCTTAGATTGGTATAATCAAGACTAATTCTAAGGAAATAATATCTATAACCCCCAATTGACAGGTTGAATCGAGAAGGTATCCTGTCAAGGCACAAGAATTTAGAATCAGGTATATGCATCCTCTATAATCATAAGAGTAAGTCAATGATGCACCGCATCCTATATACACCTGTCTAGATATATGACCATAATAGATTTGATCCCTTACTGAAAACATCTGAGGCTTTATCTTCAGAAAATATTCCTCAATCCTTGTCGGATCGTTCTACCATGGGGCAACTATCCCATACATCGGTGGCTGATAAAAGGGTAACCACCTTGATACATTACTTGTTGTGCACCAAGCTTCTGCACTAAGGTGTGCATTACTGGGACCTACTGTATGGCAGACACTGTGTTATGACTAACATGTGCTGGAGGTACAATGTTATCACCAACAGGTACTGTACTTGGTCTGACCCGGAGGTATTGGTATAGCATTAGCAACTTGGGTAGTGATTTCCATGGCAACTTGCATAGCTGGTATCATCTGTTATTGCTATTATTTTTTATCAGGCCAAGTTCATTACAATCATAGCCAAGGTGCTTGGTAGTCCAGGTAGATTGGCTGGAGTGGCCTGGTTGTTCATCCTTTTGATTTGCTCCAGTTTGATTATCATTATTTGGCATCTGCTCAGATGGGTTCTCATTACCTGTTCTCAACCCAGATAGTGGTAGGGTCAGGTTAAAACCTCTTTTTAATTCTCAGCTGGCGATGGATCAGTATGTAGAGGATCTCACTCTAAGTCTCCACATCACCCAGATGTATAGCTTTATTTTCTTTTAAAGTTACTCTTATTTTGGTGTATGGCCATTGTTCTCCTTTTTCTGTTAGATTTGGCCCCAGATTTTTCCCTTTACCTCGACAGAGATTTAGGCATTACTAACCATTTTTCTTCTTCCTTTATCATACATCGAGTTTCACATCTTGTAAGTGTCAACTCGGTGTTATAATTTTCTGCTTATAGATGTTCCCTTCTTGCTACCATACTATATCCTTTATATACTCAAGCAACTGCCCAACTTACAGATCGTACCCTATGTTATTTGTTTATCAGGATACGTTTAGATTTTCTTTTTCTTATGTCTATATACACATATGGTTCTACCTTTTATATGTACATTATTGTCTTATTTAAGTTCTGTCTCAACCAACACAGGTGCTTATGGTGTGTTTGTATTAAAGCTTTTAAGTTTATCCTAACTCAGTTCAGGACTCTTGTGGAAGTTTTCAGGTCTGATGGGCAAAGCCTTTAGAGCTCTGATACCAAGCTGTCACACCCCAATTCTGGACTAACTAGTAGTGTGATGAACCGTCATAAGAACCAACGGTCTCATATAGGTTGTGCCAACCATGTTAAACCAAAACACATTCCATAGTTATAATCAGACATAATAAAGTAAATAGTGGAATTCTTATTAATAATGAATTGAGGTCTAACATGATAATGAATTAAATAATCCAATTATCTCCAAGTAATCAAAACATAATTAATACCTATTACAAGTATCAAAATATAGAAATAAAAAACTAAGTGTAATCACGGTGTAAACACTCACTTGACGAGTCTTGCTCGTCCTCCACAGCTTGTACATCCATAGCTGCATGTCCATACGTTGGTGTATCCAAGTAGTCTTCAACAGTAACACCTACAACATCAAAAACTAAAAATAATTACGCGTATGAGGGTTAGCTCTCCTACTTGAGCTCAGTGAGTGAACAAAACCATGCGCAAACATATGCATGCATTCAATTCATATCTTTGGTCTGGTTTTAAAGTTTGCAATATGCTATAGAAAGGATTGATGGCCATCGCACCTCTATACACAGGTGTGTAAGACCACCCAATGGATCAAATACCATTGTCATCCACATCCACCCCACCATGGAATAGAGATAAAGCTAAAGTGTCCGGATTACACACCGTCAATACTTCCCCTAATGCCCTACCCATACCAACACATAAGCCCCTATTGGCGAGGGCTTGCAAACTGGGCTCGCAACTAACCAATCCTAATGCCATCCAGTGTATCCAAGGCTTCACCCCAGTATCCTTCAATACTTCCATAGAGATAGAGCTAAGGCCCCCCAGCCAGCAGAGAGTCAAAGACCATGCGGTCCGAGACCACCTCCCCTGATGCCCTACGACGTAATAGTTCTACTAAGGTAATGGCGATACGACGATGTCAGTGGACAAGACTTGAGTAGAGATAGAGCTAGAGTCTGGTGACCAAGCTGAACCACAATGTCACGTCCTTCCCATGATGCTCCACTGGCACCAAGCACACTAACCACACACACACAATCACATGTCTATTCCTAGCATTATTATCATCATGTTATAAATAGACAGAAAATAAATATGCATGAGCAGTAATAACAAAAATATTGGATGACAGGTGAGATACACATTACAAGAATACAAACATAGAATCAAGCATTTCATTGGACAAATAAAGTAAAACAGTTTGTTATTATCTAATTAGTTTAGGTCATGTTCCCTCACCTTTGATTAATGTTTGTTCTTCTCGCAAGCTTTGAAAATCACTTTGAATCTATTGGGAACCTAAACAATTAATGTATTTAAGTTAGGGTTCAAGTTTACCAAGTTACGATAGTCAAAAACCATATCTGGTCTCAAAATATACTTGCTGTAATCGTATGGTTGATACCCTATGGTCTCAATATATGCCACCGTATGACGTATAGTCGATACCCTATGGTCGCACTATGCGACCGTACCTGTGACCATACGCTTCCTGAATTCTTCCATAATGGCTATGGTCGATACTCTGGTCATCCTATGGTCGACCATAGCCGCGACCATACATAGTCAGGTTAATTTTTACTTCTCATACGAGTTCTTCCTCTTGGTCATCAATGGGATTCATCCTAAAATCATCCTATGGCCTTTAATTACAGTTTATCCTTATCAATTATCCCTACCCTACTCTCTATGGTTTCCTATAAAACCTATAACCGAATCATTGTATTAGGTTCCATGTATCAATTTGAAAAGAACTTATTCTATCTGATCTACCCTACAGAGTCAAGTCTATACCTTAAGCTTGCTGTAGAGAGATAGAACTCTTATCTGTAAAACCTTCCTCTCAGCCTTCTTCTCCAAATCTCCTTCTCCTTCTCCTTCTCTTCCTCTCTCTCTCTCTTTCTCTCTTAGGTTTAGAGTTTTAATTTGGGTTCTAAAAGAATAAGAGAGGCTAAGGGACGTCTTTTATATAGAGGAAAATCTCCATATAGAGTCCTCTTTCAATTAGGAAAGACCCCCCCCCCCTCAAATTAGGAAAGTTTCCTAAACATGGAGTCAATTCTAGGTTCGTACGGTCAATCGTGCAGTCGCATAATCCGTCAACCATACTTTTTCAAAACAGTCGACCATACGTTGTACGGTTTCAATATGGTGGACCATATGTGCGACCGTACCCCTAAAAAAATGCCACCGTACATCCAAAATTTACTGTTTTTAGTTTTTGACTGGTTGCTTCCACACAAACTTAAACAAGCAATCACACCAACTAAATTTGACTTATTGCGTACCTTATCTTGTGGTTTCTTCATACAATTGGTTCACTTGAGCCGATTATGATGGAAAGACCGGTTACGACACGAGAACGTAATGTTAGACCGGGTTCGTGGTGTGCGGGACTTACAACTCAACCACCCTTAAAAGAAATTTTGATCTCGAAATTGCACATACGGATTTTATACAGGCTGCATGGCATATTGTTGCAAATCCCGTCTTCCACGAACGCACCAAGCACATTGAGTTTGACTGCCATTTCATTATGGAGAAAATACAGCGCGGCCTCATACGGACTATTCACCTACACACTCTCAAAGAGTTGGCTAATGTCTTCACCAAACCACTAGGCCACTCACATTTCCACGAACTCATCAGCAAGTTGGGTGGGTTGAACCTATTTCAACCCCCTCCAACATAAGAGGGAGGGAGGGGGGGGGGGGGTTATAGATTGTGATCTCCAGGCCTACAACATGGGATTCAAACAATCCTTGGATTGGTACAATCCCTTCATATCTGACTATAGAATCTATGAGATTCATTCAATTCATGTTTTGGTACAATCCCCTTTCATATGTGCCTGCACATCCATGTTTTTAGCTGTATATTTTTCTTGTAATTATTTTGTTTATTTGATTCTTATTCTTTCCTTTTTGTATAACTTGATTTGGGGAGTTAACTTAGGATAATGGTTCCCTTTCTAAGGCTATAAAGCCACATGATAGTATACCACTTTAAGCAAGTCAATGGAAAGATAATCTATTCTATTCTCCTCTTTCAGATTTTAACAATCCGTAAATTCCCTAAAATGATTTAACACGCTAGTAACCGACCATGGATTGGTATTCATATTCAAGTTGTCCAGCCTGAACCATGGACTGGTATTCATATTCAAGTTGTCCAACAAATTAAACTTAAACCTAAATAACTTCCTTGCCTTCATTTAGCTCGATTGATAATTCAAATTTTTGTCGAAACTGATGCTTCTGGTGGAATCCTAATCAAATGACAACTCTTGAAAACCAAGTTACTAAAGAACAGATGGTTCAGTTTACTTTTGGAATATGGTCTCCAGCTCAACAAAAATATTCAACCATTAAAAAAGAAATATTTTCTATTGATCATAGTATCACTAAATTTGAAAGTGATCTGTTAAATCATATGTTTTTAGTCGGTGTGGATTGTAAAGCTACTGGCATCATGGTGTCCTGAGATTCATTGGTTACTAAGATTCTAAGGCTTTGTTTGTTTTGACGTGATAAAATTTTATGTGTAATATTTTACATATAATTCTTTTTTTTTTTTTTTCAATATTTGTTTTCAAGAGGTAAAATATAATGATCCTTTAAGGTGGAGAAAAAAAAAGATTTTATCATTCTTTTATATATTGAAAACATAAAATATTTACGTCAAAACAAACGGAGCTTAAATGTATCATATCATGTCATCACACATGACAGATTGGCATGTGGAATATTTTCTGGGAATATAAAGATGTATTATATACCACCATTTATCCTAAATTCTGAGCCTGAAAGTTGAAAGCCTGAAAAGCTGAATACATCTCATGGCATTCATTATTAACGACCTGTTTAACTCTTAATAATTGTGCTTCAACGGTATTCAGTTGCTTAAAGAATCAAGAAAATTACGGAGAAAACAAAAAGAACAAATTCTTGTCTTTCTGTGAAATAGCATCTTATTATGTACAAGAATCATAACTTGCTACTACAGTTTATGAGTGCATAAATAATTGTATGAAGAGTTTTGGATCTGAAGTGAATTAACAATGAATCTCAATCTCAAGGCATTGGGACTGGGACTCTGTCCGTACAGGGAAGGCAGTTTTATGAGTTTTTTATTTTTTTATTTAAACTGTCTATTCTTACTTAGAATTGATAATGTATATTAATATCTAGATAGAGTAGTGTACACATGCAACATGCAAGAATATACACACGATAAATGCCAATACCAAAACGACCGGATATGTGATTGATTTAAACTCTGAAATTTAACATGTATTTAATCTAGATAATGTCCATCTATCCAACTGTTAAAATGGCACATCATCAGTGCAAGTGACAGAATACATGTCTTATGACATTTTGGAAAACCAGCAGACCATTGTGACAATAATTATTCTCTTTATTATTATTTTTTTTTTATAAAACAATAATTCATCTATCCACCCTGGAAATCCCCTCCCCTCTTTTTCGCTCCTATTCTAGTTGATGAGACCTCACCAGTATGTCAAACTTAATTCAATGGGTGGAGTTCTATTAGGAAGAAGCTGATGACAGTAAAAGTCGTGCTTGTTAGGTTTTGTTGAAGAATCAATACTGAAACTTGAAAAATTATGGATCCACTTACTAATCTGATGTATATATTTTCCCAATGGCCATCTCTTAAAATTATATTTAAGACCAAGAAACTCTTCATTCTGGTTTGGCATTAAACTTTGAAAGTCAAACCAGTCTATAATACTGAGGCGACGAAATTGATTCAATAGATAGAAATTGGAGTATTCCCTCATATGTAATTATAAAGATAAATTATTATCGTCTCAAGCCTTTGTTATTTTCAAATCTTACAAGACATTTATTTTTCCATGTGGATTAGATGATGTGTTCATTTCGATCGTTGGATAAAGATAAATTTATATTAGTCATGGTTTGTATTAGCATGCATCTTGTGTATGTTCATGACTGTATATCAGTACTTTAGATATTATTATGTATTCTCTTAACTATAAGAATAATAGTAGATGCTTTAGATTAAAAAACTATAAAAATAAATAATTTGGGTTTTTCTTGTGATTTAAAAAAAAAAAAAAAAAAAAAAAACTCATTTCTTTGTTACATAAACAACTACTCTTAGCAAAACCATGACTTCAAGCTTTCTAAAGAGCCTTTACCATGACATCAAGCTTTCTAGAGAGCTTACCATGAGATCAAGCTTTCGAGAGAGCCTTTCAAGTTTCACCTCATAACCATGTCTCTCTCCATTCTAAAATTGGAAAACTGTTGACTATTTTTATTTTTCAAATCTCAAAAAAAAAAAAAGTCTTTGCAATTAAAATCAAGGAAAAGGGTTTTCCATGCTAGAAGCTTTGAGATTCCTTCCAAAGCACATCAATGTGAGAGGGTGATGACAATATGGTTTTAGGAATTGGTACCGGATTGGCCGTGATCGATTCCAATACCAATACATACTGATTGCTATTCCCAAAAAAAAAAAAAAAAAGACTGATTGCCAACCCGGTCTTGAATTGATCGCAGGATCAGATACACTGATCTGATACATTTTTTTTTTTTAATTCATTTGTGGCACTTGTAAACCATCCAGGGAATCGGTTTCCACCTATTGATCATTTACAGTCAAAAAAAATT
Source organism: Protea cynaroides (assembly GCA_028583415.1). Lineage (NCBI taxonomy): Eukaryota > Viridiplantae > Streptophyta > Magnoliopsida > Proteales > Proteaceae > Protea > Protea cynaroides. Next base: position 14,640,000 of record CM053266.1, read on the forward strand.
TTGTTTGATTTTTTAATATAAAAAAACTGAGACAGACTGTGAAACAAAAAAATGTGAAATTCGTGATCAGGATCATATCGGTATTGATCGGGACCGATCCGAGTCCCATGCCAATACCTGGAACTATGAACGTCAGTTCTTTCGATAGGATTAAAGAGATGGAAGAGAGAGAAAAAAATTAAAAAAATTCAATGAGAGAGGGTACAGGTAATGCGATAAAGCCATCAGCATGTTAGCAACTTTTCCCTGCAAATCAAATGCCTCCACATCTCAAATAATTTGAAACCATCCTTAATAATAATTTGAAACCATCATACCTTGGAAAACAATTTGGAAGACTATAACCTAGATTCAGGATCTTTTTTCCTTTTTTTTTTTTTTTTTTTTTGGGGGGGGGGGGGGGGGGGGGGGCCGTAAAAAGTGAATCATACCAACCATCCAATGGTAAAAGGAATTATAAGAATTTCTAATTAGACATTGAGGTTTTATACATTTTTGTAGGTTTTTGAGGGTAGATGACTCAGACCATGAAGTTGTTGGCTGAGGACAATGTATTTATACTTCCAAGTATATAAGGCACCTGAGATTCCAGATTTTACCAATGTGGGATTATTCCTAACACTCCCCCTCACGTGTTGCTCATCTTTTTGTGTGGCAATACACATGACATTTGGTCCTTCTTTTGGGTGATCATAAGGTGAGAACCTAGAACTCTGATACCATATTAAGTTTCCATTTCAAAAGTTCAAACTATATAGTGGAGGGACTTTCAAGTATAGAAGGCACCCAAGATTCCGAACTTTACCATTATAGGATTATTCCCAACAAATATAAAGCATATGAGCTACCGGAGAAAACAAAACAAAATAGAAGCGTATGAGAGACAACACTTTTTTCTCATATTGATGGTTGTCGCTGCTGCTCCGAATCTTCTTTTTCTCCTCTGGTAGCGATGGCTGCCACTGCAAAACTGGCAGTAGTGGGATGAAGGCTGCGAACTCATCCAATGTGGTTTTTGTCCATACCCATTTCATTTTTCTGGGAGATTTGGAAGTGTGAATGGTGTCAGTTCTGTTGTGCCTATGGATATTTAATTTCAAGATGGACTTGGGCAAAAAGTTGGATTGAAATTGGGTGCTGGGTTTGGAACCAAAGCTGTGTTGATGTCGAAAACTGTGCAGTCATCCTCAAAAGTCAGATGACCTGCAAAATAAAGGAAAAGTAAAGGCAAGAGAGGTCGGGTTCTGGACCCGGGGATGACTTCAATGCCTAAGTCAGTATTCCAAATGCAAACAGCCCTAGAACTCGAACTATTGAGGTAACCAAATTGAGAGAATTGTGGGGCAGTAGAAAATAATTCGTAACTCAAAGGCAATGAAAAGTGAAGTGAAGTCTTTAAATTTGTGGGATTGCCCCTATTTATGGACCGAGGGTGTGAGCTGAACAAGGCAAGTATGGATTCGTCCCATATCAGATCGCCTTAGTCATGGTAAGTCTATTTGAGGCAAGATTTGCCAAGCTCTATAAGGTAAGATCTTCCGAACTCAACATAGTAGATTTGCTAAGTTTAATATGATAAGATCGGATTCTTGCCTTATGTGGAATACGTGGACATCGGAGTCATCCCCTCTGGAATACACGGATCGACAGCTGGAGCTCGCGTTTATGCAGCTGGCTGTCCCTTCGGACATTTCCACATGACAGAAAGAAGTGGCAGCTACATTATCATGGTGGTTGAGGTCGAAAGAGCATGGATTCATCATTGGTAGCTCCGGTAACAATAGCAGTTCTTTTGTTTCTCCTTCTTAATAGATAGTTTACGTACCCATCACAGAGTATATTCTTTATCTGATCACTCATCACTCTCTATAAGTCCTTTATTGGTTTTGAAAATTTTCTAGTTAAATGCCAAGTTGTATGATTGTGGGATTATTAAATTTGTCTATTTTTTGCTTTATCTTCTGAAATACCACCATATTAATCATGTAAATTATCTACTATTTTTATATCTTTGTTCCTAATTGGACAAAACTCATATAGCAAATTCTTACGTTGCAAATTCTAGTTCTTTCATACTAGAATCCAGTGGTCGATAGTTGGTCAGCTTAGTGATAATAATTACTTTGAAAATGTGGACTAAAGACATTCTCGGCTGTGATGATCTTATACATAAGTGATTATGCCAATTAAGCCACACATCTTTTGGGCTGGGTTTCCCTCTTATGTAAAGGATGGTCCATCTTTTATAAGCTCATATAAAGCAAGGGCACTTACATAACTTTCCCATGTTTTGTTGAGTTAGGGTTTCAGCTCTTTATCCCTTTTGGAATAACACAACAAGAAAATTAAAAGAAGTTTTGTGAGTTGTTGCCCGCCCAAAACAGAGAAGAGAAGAATGTTGTGCGATTTCTATCAAGGTGAGGATTGGATGGTCATCTATGGTCCAATTGAGCTGAAATTTTGATAGTAGGTTTGTAACTCACAGCTCTTCATTTTGAACGGTGGGATTGATGATTGGAGTCTTCTACCTCAGTTCGATAATAATGTTATTACCCTTTTGGGTAAGATCTTTTCAATCTTCATCTTGTTATTTAATTTGTTGATGGTGTATTCCTAGGATATATTATTCTAGATATTTTTGATGATATGTGTCAAGAATATAATATTTTTTTATGAGTATTGTTGTTGTATGCCTCTAGTTTTAACTTGAGAAGACTCTTGTATTCCCAAATTTGGTGATAGTGAAAAGATTTAGGTAGACAATGATCCTGTGGTTTTACACCTCACATTAGGGAGGTTTTCCACGTAAAAATTACTTGTGTTATGCGTGTAAATATTATTGTGCTTGGAATATTTCTTTCTATTTGTTTGTTTCGTATTAGGTTTACTCAAGAGTCGAAAGAGTTTTGTTACTCCCTTTTTGATCAAGTGGTATTAGAGCTTGGTTATTATTTGAAGTTTTTATCTTCTATTGAACACTGAAAACTAATACAAGTAGATGATGAACTTGATATGACACTGAGAGGGGGGTGAATCAATGTCTGAAAATTCTCCCTAATTATTTCACTACTGTCCAGAGCTGATGGAGATCTAATTCTTTACACACATATAAGCGCATGCAAATCTATCTTACTACCACTCAGTGGCCAGGTCTACCAGATTTGCACACCCACCCTGCAAGTCATTCCACACACTCCAAAATATAACAGAATAATAAAATAATGAACATAAGGATATTACGTGGTTCACCACCGCAGTGTGTGATTGCTAGTCCATGGAGTAATGTCCAACGGGCTCCGTATTTACTTAACACTCAGCTTTTAGTCTCTAACAAGACAAGGATACTAACCCTAGGTTTTCCCAGCATAAAATTGAGAGGCCGCAACAACGCCAAGATTCAGGCTACAACAGCCAGTGTTTAGCACCCACTGCACACACCACGCTTAACTCGCACCCACGAGAAGCAAATAATAATTTTTAAGCTTATAATATGCCTTATAATTTTTCCCCCACTAGCCAGCTATTCAACGATTTTCACCTACGCTAGCATACAATATATTGAAAGCATAAATAGATAGGGAATTAAAAAATCTCATAAAAAATGCTTTTGAATGGCCAACAATCTCTCTGAAGCTTCACACTGCTCTCAGGTACTCTCCAACAGCCTTCAATGATGATAGAGATCGATTCACAGAGCACACCTCATCCACAGGCTTCCAATCTCTTTCACATAACCCATAATCACCATGAATATAAAAATAAAAACTCTACTGACCTCTCAAAGGGATTTAGCACTCCATTGATGCACAGAGAAGAGGTAGTTGGTGATTGATCACTTTCATAGGGCACGAAACCTTAGAAAACCTTCTGTCTCCCTTCAAAATACTTTTTTTGATTTTTCTCTATATTTTTACGAATCCCAACGGTGCCCAATAGGTAGAGAATCCAAAAATATGAAAACTGCAATTTGAACAGACCGATTTGGAGCTCGGATGAAGAAGTTATGTCAGTTTAAAGTTTGACCAATCAGAAAATTCAAAATAAAATCTTTCGGAGGCTTACCGTACACTCGCACCGCACTGGAGCTATGCCGCTTATGCGTTGTCGCGTTATGATTCGGTGCGTGGAGAATCTTCGTTGGCGCTCGTCCGATCGTCTCCAAAAAGGTAGGATTAGACCTGCGCCATTGGATCTGGATAGATCACGTCAGCGACGATCGGACAAGCTCTCGACCTTTGGATCAGAATCCGTCTACCGCTACGCCGTATGCGCGCATTATCAAGCTTCATCCTCTATGCTCCTTGGTACATTATAAAAAGTTGCATCCGACCAATGAGAAGCCTCGTGAGAGCATCAAGGCGCATTGGCTCCGATACACATTAACCCGCCATTTTTAGATCCATTCGATCTGGATCTTGATGACGTGGCTTGATCTGAACCATTTATGTAGGATCTTCACCATTTTTCTTACCAAAAATACCCTCGAACAAATGTATTAATGACTTTTTTAAGCGATCCGACAAAAACTGCGATATCTCTCTCATCCGACGTCGAAATTGAGTGATTCAAGTTGCGTTGGAAAGATAACTCGACGCTCTACATCTTTCCATTGTCAGATTTCCATGAACCTACTATGAGACCCACCAGTAGTTTATCTCTCTTCTTTTTCTCTCTTCATTCTCTCTCTACATCTTCTTTCTTCTTGTAATGCTTCAAGATGCCGCAACTTTGCCTCATCATTAGAAACTCGGCCACATCATCAGAAACTATGCCACATCACTAGTGGGTCTACAGACACTCTCTCATCAAAATCAGTGTAAAATCTCATTCAACTCATTGCAAGTCATCTGAAACACATGTAGAACACTGTAGAACACACATACAAGGTTGCTCCATCTTTGTCACTGCCTGACACTCTCTCTTATGTACTGACACTCTCTCTCCTCATTTCTTTGATTGAATGCTCACAAACACTGTCATATCAGTCAAGTTACCAACAATGACAACACAAAGTCCAACAGTAGAATGGTTATTCTAAATGATTCAAATTATCATGTTTAAAAAAGAAAAATGGAGGATCTTCTTTATGTAAAAGATTATTATTTACCCATATTTGTTGGTGAGAAACTTGAAAATAAGACTGATGATGAATGAAACAGTGGGTGGATGATAATATGTTGAATCATATAAGTGGAGAGACATATACGCAGTCTTTGGACCAAGCTCAAGCAATTGTATGCTAAGAAGACAAGGAACAATAAATTATTTTTTATTGAATAGATGATGGCCTTAAGATATCATGACAGAACTTCGATGACAGATCACTTAAACTCATTTCAGAGAATTATTAATCAATTATCCTCGATGTGTATCATGTTTGATGAAGAGGTACAGGGATTATTACTTCTTAACACTTTGTTGAACTCATGGGAGACGTTTAGAATGTCCTTATCAAACTCAACTCTAAATGATATAATATCAATGGATTTGATTAAAAATAGTGCTTTAAATGAAGAGATAAGAAGAAAATCACAAGTTTCCTCTTTACAATCAGATGCTTTGATCACCAAAAGAAGGGGAAGAAGTAAGAGCCGTGGTCCAAAAAATAGAGTCAAGAGTAGAGGCAAATCAAACAAGTTTGCAAATGTTGAGTGTTAATACTATAGTAAAAAGGGTCATACTAAGAAGTATTGTTAGAAGTTAAAGAGAGAAAAAAAAGGAAAAAAAAAGTAAAGAAAAGAAGGAGATGATGAAGGTGATGATGAGCGAGTTGCCTTCACTTCTGAGGATTTTCTTGTTGTCTATGATGGTGATATAGTCAATCTTACATGCCATGAAACAAGTTGGGTCATTGACAGTGGTGCTTCCATTCATGCTACATCTCAAAGGGACTACTTTACATCTTACATGCTAGATGACTTTAGTGTTGTAAGGATAGGTAATGATGGTTTGGCCAAAGTTGTTGGCATTGGAGATATTTGTTTGGAAACCAGTATTGACACAAGGTTAGTTCTTAAGGATGGAAAACATGTTCCAAACATTCACTTGAATTTAATTTCTACAGGAAGATTTGATAATGAATATTTTTGTAATATCTTCTGTAAAGGTCAATGGAAGCTTAGCAAATGTGTTATGGTTGTAGCAAGAGGTAAAAAGTATTCAAATCAAGCAAAGTTTTCTAAGGATTTTGTAAATACAATTGACAATGAAGGTATAACTATTGTTGTCCAAGAATAAACTCCTATCTGGAATGAAAAATACAAATTTGAAAAAATATGCTCATTGCTTAGCAAGGAAATAGAACAGAGTCTCCTTTAAGAGTCCACCTTCTTAAAGAAAATTTGATGTATTTGATTTGGTGCATTCTGATATATGCAGTCCTATGAATACGAGAACACTTGGTGGTTTTCTTTATTTTGTAACATTCATTGATGACTCAAGAAAGTTATAGGTTTATCCCTTGAAGACAAAGGATCAAGTGCTAGATGTATTCAAGCAATTTCAAGCATTAGTTGAAAGACAAACTGGTAAAAAATTAAAATGCATTCGCACAAAAAATGGGAGAGAGTATTCAGGACCATTTAATGATTACTGCAAAAAATAGGGATTTGACATCAAAAGACACCTCCAATGTAAGACCCGCACTCCACTAACCCAGTCTAACCGTGTCGTGCCAAGTCTTCCCATCATTGCTGGATCAAGTGGACCGACCGTGTGAAGATGGACCACAAGACCAGGTATGAGAGTCAACTCAAAAACACATCAAGTGTATGGTCGACTATCTATGTCACACCCCAATTCTGATCCAACCAGAATGGTGTGAGTGAACCGTCATTGAACCAACGGTTCACACCAGGATCTCGAATAGGCCGTGTCCACTCATACAAACCATTACACATAACCACAATCAGAATATAAATATACAGCGGAAGTCTTTAAATAAAACGAACTGAGTATCTATTGATAATTTAAATAAATATCCCATTATCCAAATTCAAACACATAAAATAATATCCATACATCCATTTAATCCAACCGAAAATAAATAAAGAAATAAATAAAATCCGATCAAAGGTATACGCAGAAAGGGCACTCGCATGAAGCATCATGCTCGTCCTCCCCTGCTTGCACATCCAGAGCAGCAACACCTCCATATGCCGAAGCGTTCATGTAATCATCAACAGTATAACCTGCATCAACATCTAAAAATAATGTACGAACAAGGGGTGAGCTCACAACACAGCTCAGTAAGACATTCAGACAGTTTCACAATATTATGCATGAGTAACAATCAGTTTTATGCTGTGGTCTGGCTATAAGTTTGCAATGTGCTATAGAAAGGTTTGGTGGCCCCCGCACCTCTATACACGAGTGTGTGGCACCTCATGGATCACACCCCCATTGGCCCACATGCACCCATCATGGAATAGAGATAGAGCTAAGATACCCACGTACCTCCCCTGATACTCACTGAGCCGTGTCAATTTAACCCGTGTCTTACCATCTTGAACCAGGTTTACCCATCATGGTCGAGTCAAATGGACCAAGGGCATGAAGGAGATCGAGATCCCAGGTACGAATCGACCCAAAAATACTTAATTCTAGGGGAGGGTCGCACACCCAGTGAAGCAGGGTCGGACCTCCCAAAACAGAAAGTCAGACCCTCAGTTTTTAAGGGAGGGTCGGACAGCTTAAGACCCTAGGGTCGACGGGATCATCGACCCTCCCATTGACCCTCGGTTTCTGACGAAACTGAAATTAGGAAATTTCCAAATTTTCGGTTGAGATTCTTTCCAAATCTCAATGGGATTATCATAGGACATTCCTAGTCTATTTAAAGGACGTCCCTAAGCCACTTTCACTCCTTTCACAACCCTAATTGAATTGAGAGAAAGAGAGAAGAAGGAAAGGAGGCAGAAGAGAGGCAAGGAAGAGAATCTAGCAAAAAGGAGAAGAAATTACAGAGAAAAGTAATCTTCTCAGGTATGGATACTAATTCCATGAGTTTCTACAAACCTTAGGTTAGATATGGTTGAGTGTAGGATTTTGGAGAAACCCAAACCATCCATTAATGGTTAGGTTTTCATGGAAAAACCTATGGTAATGCATGAAAGTCATATAGGAGGATGAATCATGGTTTCAGACCATGGAATGAAGGTTTAATGGAATGAGGAAGCAAGCCATAGGACCCCAAACACGAAGAATGGATTTAAAATTGGAAATTGGACCAGAGTGGACCAAGGGTCGCACCGAGGGTCGATAGACCATCCGACCCTAGGTGTTTCTGACCATCGACCCTCAGCATTCGGGAAGTTCAGAATGGAGGGAGGGTCGATAGACCCATCAACCCTAGCATCGACCCTCAGTTGACAGAATGGTTTTTAAATTCTGAATTAATTCTAATTAAATTCTATTGACCTTGTTAGGTTTGCTAGCAATATAATAACATTATAAAGGTGATTCTAAAGCTTGAAAAAGTATCTATTAGCAAGCTAAGGTGAGGAACCTTAACCCCAAACTAAATTGGTTAATAATAAACTGTTTTCTATTTCTTGAGTCATATGCCATGTTTGATTCTATGCGAATATGTTTGTAATGTGCATACAGCATGCCATCCAATATTTCTATTACTTGCTCATGCATATTTACTTTATTGTTTATAACATGATGATGATGATGATGATAGGAATAGGCATGTGATTGTATGTGTGTGGTTGATGTGCTTGATGCGAGCGAGTATCAGGGGAGGTGTGATGAGAACGTCAATAAACGTTAACCTTTGGCGGGTCTCAGCACTTTAGCTCTATCTCTAACTCAAGTCTTGTACATTGACATCGTCGTATCGCCATTACCTTAGCGGAACTATTATGTCGTAGAGTATCAGGGGAGGTGGTCTCGGTCCTTGTAGTCTCTGACTCTACCGGGGGGCCTTAGCTCATCTCTATGGGCATTCTGAGGGGATGCTTTGGGGTGAGGCCTTGGATACCTCGTTTGGCATTAGGATTGGTTAGTAGCGAGCCCAGTTTGCAAGCCCTCGCTAACAGGGGCTTACGTGTTGGTATAGCATTATATAGCAATAAACGTTAACCTTTGTTGTATAATGTTATGGTAGGGTGGATGGAGACGACGATAAACGTTAACCTTCGGGCGGGCTTCCACACCCTGTGTATAGAGGCGGTGTCAATAAACGTTAACCTTTGACCACCCAACCTTTCTATTGTACATTGCAAACTATAAACCAAGACCAAAGATATAAATTGATTTTTGCATGCATATGTATTGTTGCATTGTTTTGGCTACTCACTGAGCCGTGTTGTGTGCTCACCCCTCGACGTCGAATATTTTAGTTGATGATGCAGGTTATACAGTTGAAGATTATATGAACGCGTCGGCGTACAGAAATGTTGCAGCCATGGAAGTTGGAGCTGAAGACGATATACACGATCCCTCTTGCGAGTGCAACTCGTGTGTATTTGATTAGATATTCTTTTGTAGGTTTCTTTATTGGATTTATAAGACATGTATTTGATATTTAAATATTTATGTCTCAGTTAAACACAGAATAATTTGCTATTATTTATGGGTATCATCTTAGTTCTCAGTTCATATTATTTATAAATTTTCCGCTATTGTGTATTACTCTGATTATGATTGTGGATGCGTGTAAAGTTCGGATAACGCGGGGATAGCCTATTAGAGATCCTGGTTGAACCGTTGGTTATTTAGTGATTCATCACACCATTCTGAACAGTGTGGAATTGGGGTGTGACAACTTGGTATCAGAGCATCTCAGGCCTTGCCCGCCGCACTGACACACATTCAAGACCATTGTGAACTGAGATAGGATAAATTAAAAGCTTTAATACAAACACACTGTAAGCACAAGTGATGATTGAAACCAAATTAAAAAGAGAATAATGCATCTATTAAAGGGAAAATCAGTTACATACAATGAGTAAGAGAACCAAAACGTATATACATCGCTAAAGCAGAGTACAGTCCACAACCCGGACAGTTACTCTGTAGTACAAGAAAAAGAAAAAGTACAATCAGGAAGCTGGAGGCGAAAGAGGAGGTGGTGCCTCACGATCTCTGTCATAGTCCTCGGCATAGACCCTAGTCAACCATGCCACCTGGGTCTGAGTCGCTCGCAAACTAGGCGTGAGATCAGCCACCCTCTCGATCGGTCCGGCCGAGCGTCTAGGAGCTCCCCTATCCTCAGATCCGATGCACGCTGAGCCTCTCTAATCTCGTGAAACATACTCAGCACGTCATCAGCTGGTGGGCATGAAGGACCAGCATCATGAAAAGGACTAGACTCGGGTACCGAAGCCACCGCAGCAGAAGTCAGCCCGATCCGCATGCGTATGTGATGGCGGTGGTATCGCATCGACATCCATATATAAGCGATCATCTTCGATCGGATCCCCACGAGCCCTAGCAGCAGCCTCAGCATCAGCCATCTCAACCCGAGTATGAGGGCGCACCATCGCGTTCCTCTCCTCATCACTAATCTCCGCATCTCGTAGCCCCATCTTGCAGATAGCCTCCCAATCTAGAGGCGACGAGAAGGTCTTCTCCTGGATCTTCTCATCAACCGGATCCACCCCCAAACGGGTCAGTAGCACTGTAATCATGCGTCCATAGGGTAGATTACCCCTATGACCGGACAATGTGGCACCGATCATCGTCCGCATGATGATGTAAGGAAGGGCGGACCGGCTATCGAAGTGCATATGCTTTGTAGATCAAGAACTGGGTCAGCTGAGACACCCTCTCATAGTTCCCACTCTGCGGAATCAGATTATGCTGGATAATCTTGCAGAAGACTCATGGAGATGGAAGCAAGTAGCAAGCTCTCATCTGCCATCTATCGGGACGGAGCAACTGACTGTCGATCTCAGCTCTCATCTCCATCTCAACAAACTGTGGCTCTCCCGGCGCACATTACACCATAGGGCCATCGAAGGGAATGCCCAACAGATCGGCCAGTTGCCGATAGTCAAAGGAGATGTGCACCCCTTTGACGTAGCTAGTGATGCGCAACTCCTGACCACGCTCGACATCATTGTAATCCCCCACCACCTGGAGATTACAATAGAACTGGCGCACCAAGTCTGGACATGTGCACGCGTCGTATGTGATGATAGGGAGCCACCCCATGTCACCGAATGCTCTATCTACATTAAACAAGGCTAGTTCAGCCAGGTTCACCATACGACCCCCTTCCACTTTCTTGCCTGTATAGTAGGCATACTGTGCCTCGGCTTCATTCGAACGAAAGCGAATTGAATCACGCAATCTTGGCACTTTGGTACGGGCCATAGTATCTGCAAAATAAGAAGGAGAAAGGAAACAAGGAGTTAATAGGATAAAAATCCGAAAAATTTAAAATAGAAGCCCATTCATCACCATACAAGTGGGCATAAGGACTTACGTAAGTTAAAATATATCCTACAATCCACCTACAGTAGGAAATTTTAACTGACGATGTCCAATTTGAAGAAATTCAAGAAAAATCGAAAATGTCGACAAATTAGGGAAAAAAAGAGAAAAATTTAAGTTTCTCGTTAACCAACCGACGAAACTCAAAAATTTTCCTCAAGACCCCAATAATAAAAGCCCCCAATAAAAATAGAATTTTTACGATTGGAAAAAGTTTAATTTGAAAAATACGAGCTAGATGAGCAAAAACCTCGAAATAAAAACCTAAAAATAGGAAAAGTTGGGAAATTTTACCTGTAGAGGTGATGTGGATGTCGAAACTCGGACTAAGAACGATCCACAATAGCGAAGTAGCACTGTAGCAACTCTGAGAGTAGAGACGAGTCGAAACGGAGGAGGAATAGTGAGAATCGACCCAGAATCGGATCTTAAAAATCTGATTTTTGGTCTGAGGGTCGGACAATTCGACTGACACCATCGACCCTCGAATCGACCCTCCAATTGACCCTCAGCTCTCGGGAAGAACAGGTCATTCCCAGGGTCGGATACCAAGGGTCGAACATACCATCGACCCTCACTATCGACCCTACATAGAAAAGACAGTATTTGTTTCAGAATGAATTGGAGATTTTAAATTTTATATCGGTTAGCGTGCCTACATGAAGTATAAATGATTTCTCACTGATTTTGATGATTTTCAGGCACCATCCATCTTGAAAGTAAATATGTCAGGCCATAGAGTGACCCGACAGACCCGAAACACAGTCCCACCACCACCACCGGCGGATGAGACTAGTCAAGAGAACAATTACGCACAGGGTAATCTCGAATCGGCAAACCCTACAAATTTGCCACCACCACCACCAGAGCTAACAACAGTGGTGATGAATCTGGCACAACAACTACAGCAGATGCACCCCCTATGTTTGGGGCATACCAAAATCAACTGGATCACTCCCGACTAGTAGAGAGATTTTTGAAAATGAAGCCAAGAGAATTCAATGGCAAGTCGTCTGATCCACTGTGGCCAGCACACTGGATAGACGAGATGGAAAGGAACTTCCTTATGATGACCATTACTGAGGAAGAAAAAGTGTTATGCGCCACCTTCATGCTCAAAGGCGACGCACACCATTGGTGGAAATCTACAAAGACATACTTATTGACCAAGCACGCCCTACTGACATGGGCTATATATAAGGAAGCATTCTTCGAGAAGTATTTCCCAAGAAGCTTCAGAGATTCAATGGAGAAGGAATTTCGAGTCCGTATCGGGGCGGATGTCCGTAGACTCATATCAACGCTATGAAGAGCTGTTTTTCTTCGCACCGGCTAGCATGCAAGAAAAAGATACAAAAACCCGTAGATTCATCGCGGGACTGAGAGGAAGTATCAGGGAACATGTTCTGGGATTAGAAAAGACCATATATAATGAAGCCGTCCAGATCGCTCGAGTGATTGAATCGAGCCAAAAAGAGAGTTATTTCACTCAAAACAAAGGCATAAAAAGGCCAGCTGGGAATTCTTATAACGGAGGCAATAACAGGACGAATAAACCTTTCCGTCCTCAGAATTTTGCAACTGCACCAAAGTCTACTGCAGCAGCTCAACCACAGCCAAAGCCAAATTCTGAAGCCCCGAAGTGTTATAACTGCAACCAACCAGGGCACATGGCAAGAGAATGTCCAAAACCCAAGAAGCCGTTACATCGAGAGGATGCAGCCGCATCGCCCGATGTGGTCACGGGTATGACCAAAACTTTTAAGATTATAATTACACCGATTGAGTATGTAGACTAAGTAAAAACAGATCCACGGGTATCGTACCTATCAATGGCGTACCCGCCAGAGTACTCTTTGATTCAGGAGCTACTCATTCATTTATATCTGTGTCGTTTGGAAAGAAAACCAATCTGCCCATCAAAACATTAGACTACAAATTACTTGTACGGTCACCGATGGGATTAGAAGTGGAATTAGAGAAAGGTTATGGACCATGTCCAGTTCTCATTGGAGAGTAGACCTTAGATGCAACCTTAATACAACTTGAGATAGCAGACTTTGATGTCATCTTAGGAATGGACTGGTTAGCTCGGCACTCTGCAAATTTGATATGCATCGAGAAGAAGCTAACGTTCAAAGACAAAGAAGGAGCAGAATTCAGTTTCTCGGGAACCAAACTTCCCAGGAGACGCAAGCTCATACTCTCAGCATTAAAGGCTAAGAAGTGCATTGAGAAAGGAGCGGTCGGATATGTATCAGTGGTCGACCTAACCAAGGACGTGCCACAAATGGAAGATATTGATGTCGTGCGAGATTTTCCTGATGTATTTCCGGAGGAATTACCCGGATTACCACCCGACCGAGCCACGGAGTTTGTAATAGACCTTATACCTGGAGCCGCACCAGTATCAAAAGCACCTTATAGAATGGCTCCTACTGAACTGAAGGAATTAAAAGTGCAATTACAAGAACTGCTAGATAAGGGTTATATTAGACCCAGTATATCTCCATGGGGAGCACCGGTGTTGTTCGTAAAGAAGAAGGATGGTAGTGTTCGATTATGCATCGACTATCTAGAGTTGAATAAACTGACCATCAAGAATCGATACCCACTACCCAGGATCGATGACTTGTTCGATCAGTTACAAGGAGCAAAGGTATTTTCAAAGATCGATCTTCGATCAGGCTATCATCAACTGAAGATTAAAGAAGGTGACATTCCGAAGACAGCTTTCAGGACAAGATACGGACATTATGAGTTCCTAGTGATGTCCTTCGGACTAACTAATGCACCGGCAACGTTCATGGAACTTATGAATCGAGTTTTCCACGATATGTTGGATACGTCGGTCATAGTATTTATCGATGACATATTGGTATACTCCAAGGACAAAAAAACCCATGTCAAGAACCTAAACGCAGCCCTACAGCGTTTAAGGAAAGAGAAGTTATACGCCAAATTTTCAAAGTGTGAGTTTTGGCTAAGTGAAGTCGCCTTTCTAGGCCATGTAGTATCCGTGGAAGGAATCAAAGTGGACCCCAGTAAGATCGAAGCTATTGTGAAGTGGGAAGCACCAAAGAGCGTCTCAGAAATTAGAAGTTTCCTGGGTCTAGCTGGATATTATCGGAGATTCGTAGAAGACTATTCTCGAATTGCCGTACCTCTCACCAGTTTGACCAAGAAAGGAGAAAAGTTTGTATGGACGGATAAGTGTGAAAAGAGCTTTCAAACACTGAAGACCAGATTGATATCCGCTCCAATTTTAACCATTCCCGTTCCAGGACAGACATTTACCTTATACATTGATGCATCGGGATTGGGATTAGGATGTGTGCTTATGCAAGGAGAACAAGTAGTTGTGTATGCATCGAGACAGTTGAAGGTACATGAGAAGAATTACCCCACTCACGATTTGGAGTTAGCGGCAGTAGTACATGCTGTCAAGATATGGAGACACTACCTATACGGAGAGAAATTTCAGATTAAGTCGGACCATAAAAGCCTTACGTATCTATTTAATCAGAAGGAGTTAAATATGAGACAAAGAAGATGGCTGGAACTATTGAAAGACTATGATTGTGATATCCAGTATCATCCGGGCAAAGCAAACGTAGTAGCAGATGCATTGAGCAGAAAAACAATGATAAAATCTCAAGGAGAAACTAGCACAACTGCAGCAATGTGTACTACCGGGATGGTATTCAATCATGGTAACGAGCAGTATGTGATCGATACACAGGATGGATCAACCAACCAAGGGTTCATTCATCGGTTTTCAAATATGTTCGCGGCATTGAAGATAATACCGGATATAGTGGATGAAGTGAAGACAGCTATCAAAGCAGATCCTTATCTGAGAACGGTACAAGAAGATATTGAGAAAGGTAGGACTAACCCTGAGTTCACCTTGGATGACGAGAAGGTACTAAAATACAAAGGAAGAATATGTGTACCCGAAACAGAAAGTGTGGACATTAGACACCGACTCATGAAAGAAGCCCATACCACCATCTACTCGGTACATCCTGGAAGTACAAAAATGTATCATGATCTAAAGAAACTGTATTGGTGGAGGGGAATGAAGGCAGATGTAGCCAAGTTCGTGTCTCAATGCCTAAATTGTCAGAAGGTAAAGGCAGAATGACAAAGACCCGCAGGACTGTTACAACCATTACCGGAACCAGCATGGAAATGGGACTGCATCACTATGGACTTCGTCACAGGACTACCACTGACTCCTCGAGTAGTTGACACAGTTTGGGTGATTGTAGACCGTCTGACTAAAACAGCTCGCTTCATACCGATACGACCCCAATATACACTCGAAAGGTTAGCAAAGCTATATGTGGATAATATTGTTCGACTACATGGTGTTCCAGAAAGCATTGTGTCCGATAGAGATCCACGATTTACTTCTAAATTTTGGGAAGGACTGCAAAAGGCCATGGGCACAACATTGAAGTTCAGCACTGCATTCCACCCACAAACAGACGGACAGTCGGAGCGTACAATCCAGATTTTAGAAGATATGCTACGAGCATGTGTGATTGATTTCAAGGGATCATGGGACGAAAAGTTACCATTGATCGAGTTCGCTTACAATAACAGCTATCAGGCTACTATACAGATGTCACCTTATGAAGCACTATATGGCAGGAAGTGTCGAACTCCCTTGTTTTGGAATGAAGTTGGAGAACGTAGTATTGTTGGACCAGAATTTGTTGAAGAGACTTGTCGAGTGGTCGACATCATCAAGGAAAGAGTAAGAGTAGCTCAGAACCGTCAGAAACAATACGCAGATACTCGACGAAGAGATCTGGAGTTCACCGTAGGCGAAAAAGTATTTTTGAAAGTATCGCCTATGCGAGGATTGAAGAGGTTCGGACAGAAAGGAAAACTAAACCAAGATATGTCGGACCATATGAGATTCTGGCTAAGCGTGGGAAAGTAGCTTATCAGTTAGCACTACCACCATCTATGTCAAGTGTGCATGACGTATTCCACATATCCTCATTAAAGAAGTATGTAAAAGACCCAACACATGTGTTGACAGTAGATTTGACGGAACTGACTGATGATTTGACATTTAAAGTAATACCAACGGAAATCACTAGTCGAAAGGTTCAACGTCTACGCAACAGAGATATCTACTATGTTAAGGTCACATGGAAAAGTAGAGACATGGAAGAGATTACATGGGAAGAAGAAAATGCTATGAGAAAGCAATACCCTGACTTGTTTGATTCAGAAGGTACGTACAATTTCGAGGACGAAATTTTTATAAGTTGGGGGGAGTTGTAAGACCCGTGTCAATTTAATCCGTTCTTACCATCTTGAACCAGGTTTACCCATCATGGTTGAGTCAAATGGACCAAGGGCATGAAGGAGATCGAGATCCCAGGTACGAAATCGACCCAAAAACACTTAATTCTAGGGGAGGGTCGAACACCCAGTGAAGCAGGGTCGGACCTCCCAAAAGAAAGTCGGACCCTCGTTTTTAAGGGAGGGTCGGATAGCTTAAGACCCTAGGGTCGACGGGATCATCGACCCTCCCATCGACCCTCGGTTTCTGACGAAACTGAAATTAGGAAATTTCCTAATTTTCGGTTGGGATTCTTTCCAAATCTCAATGGGATTGTTATAGGACATTCTTAGTCTATTTAAAGGATGACCCTAAGCCACTTTCACTCCTTTCACAACCCTAATTGAATTGAGAGAAAGAGAGAAGAAGGAAAGGAGGCAGAAGAGAGGCAAGGAAGAGAATCTAGCAAAAAAAGAGAAGAAATTACAGAGAAAAGTAATCTTCTCAGGTATGGATACTAATTCCATGAGTTTCTACAGACCTTAGGTTAGATATGGTTGAGTGTAGGATTTCGGAGAAACCCAAACCATCCATTCATGGTTAGGTTTTCATGGAAAAACCTATGGTAATGCATGAAAGCCATATAGGAGGATGAATCATGGTTTCAGACCATGGAATGAAGGTTTAATGGAATGAGGAAGCAAGCCATAGGACCCCAAACACGAAGAATGGATTTAAAATTGGAAATTGGACCAGAGTGCACCAAGGCTCGCACCGAGGGTCGATAGACCATCCGACCCTAGGTGTTTCTGACCATCGACCCTCAGCATTCGGGAAGTTCAGAATGGAGGGAGGGTCGATAGACCCATCGACCCTAGCATCGACCCTAGCATCGACCCTCAGTTGACAGAATGGTTTTTAAATTCTGAATTAATTCTAATTAAATTCTATCGACCTTGTTAGGTTTGCTAGCAATATAATAACATTATAAAGGTGATTCTAAAGCTTGAAAAAGTATCTATTAGCAAGCTAAGGTGAGGAACCTTAACCCCAAACTAAATTGGTTAATAATAAACTATTTTCTATTTCTTGAGTCCTATGCCATGTTTGATTCTATGCGAATATGTTTGTAATGTGCATACAGCATGCCATCCAATATTTCTATTACTTGCTCATGCATATTTACTTTATTGTTTATAACATGATGATGATGATGATGATAGGAATAGGCATGTGATTGTATGTGTGTGGTTGATGTGCTTGATGCGAGCGAGTATCAGGGGAGGTGTGATGAGAACGTCAATAAACGTTAACCTTTGGCGGGTTTCAGCACTTTAGCTCTATCTCTAACTCAAGTCTTGTGCATTGACATCGTCGTATCGCCATTACCTTAGCGGAACTATTATGTCGTAGAGTATCAGGGAGGTGGTCTCGGTCCTTGTAGTCTCTGACTCTACCGGGGGGCCTTAGCTCTATCTCTATGGACATTCTGAGGGATGTTGGGGTGAGGCCTTGGATACACTGTTTGGCATTAGGATTGGTTAGTAGCGAGCCCAGTTTGCAAGCCCTCGCTAACAGGGGCTTACGTGTTGGTATAGCATTATATAGCAATAAACGTTAACCTTTGTTGTATAATGTTATGGTAGGGTGGATGGGGACGACGATAAACGTTAACCTTCGGGCGGGCTTCCACACCCTGTGTATAGAGGCGGTGTCAATAAACGTTAACCTTTGACCACCCAACCTTTCTATTGCACATTGCAAACTATAAACCAAGACCAAAGATATAAATTGATTTTTGCATGCATATGTATTGTTGCATTGTTTTGGCTACTCACTGAGCCGTGTTGTGTGCTCACCCCTCGACGTCGAATATTTTAGTTGATGATGCAGGTTATACAGTTGAAGATTATATGAACGCGTCGGCGTACGGAAACGTTGCAGCCATGGAAGTTGGAGCTGAAGACGATATACACGATCCCTCTTGCGAGTGCAACTCGTGTGTATTTGATTAGATATTCTTTTGTAGGTTTCTTTATTGGATTTATAAGACATGTATTTGGTATTTAAATATTTATGTCTCAGTTAAACACAGAATAATTTACTATTATTTATGGGTATCATCTTAGTTCTCAGTTCATATTATTTATAAATTTTCCGATATTGTGTATTACTCTGATTATGATTGTGGATGCGTGTAAAGTTCGGATAACGCGGGGATAGCCTATTAGAGATCCTGGTTGAACCGTTGGTTATTTAGCGATTCATCACACCATTCTGAACAGTGTGGAATTGGGGTGTGACAACCCATACCAGTACCTAAGCCCCTACTGGCCAGGGCTCGCAAACTGGGCTCGCAACTAACCAATCCTATATGTCATCAATGTATACTCTATCCCAGCACAGCCGTCTACGGCATAGAGATAGAGCTAAGGCATTCCCACACCTCCCCTGATGCCCTATCCGCAACTAACCCACTAGGATAGAAACATAACGCAGGTAGACCCTGTCCCAACATAACTCCCTACGGCATAGAGATAGAGCTAAAGCATCGTGGACAAGCCAGCGTCGACTCGGAGACCTCAGTACCACATAACAATGGCCGGGACAACATCAATATCGGAGACCACCGTACCACGACCTTCCCCTGATGCCCCACCCGTATCGAGCATGTTAAGACAGAATAGTACAAAAGGTGCTAATGTGAAGAGCGATCCCAGGCCCATACCTCACTCCACACACTAACGAAAACAATCACATGCCTAACAATCACATCCTATAAATGCATGAACAGTAATAATAACCGAAAGTAAAGGATGGCATGTGAATATGCACAAACAACACATCTCATATAATCAGGTGATTAACAACAATTTACTGTCCATTAATTATTAGGTTTAGGTCAGATTCCCTTACCTGACGCTCGTTCGATAACTTGCTCCACATCGCAAGATCCAAACGATAAGTCACAAAGTCCTACAAGATTATTTGGGTTTCATCAGAATATATTGTTTAGGGTTTCATGTTGGTTACAAAATACCCTCACAGAGCTGACCGGTGGCATGTACCGGTTGCAGCTCTGTGGGGAAGACTGGCGACCGGTATGGTCAGCCGGTCCCCACAGACCAGCCTCTCGAGGGATACCGGTGGCAACATACCGGTCGCACTATGTGCAACCGGTATAGTCGACCGGTATGTCTCCGGAAGACCATACATGGGTTTTTCGACTGCCGTCGATCATCCTCCATGGATTTTCAAGGTTTCTCCTATCCATTCTAAGTCTAAACTTGGAGTTAGAGTTATTCCCAACTCATTCAAGTCTCGTTTCGATGAATATCATCTCGAAACTCGAATCTAGGGTTTAACGGCAACATAGGGTTTATTGGCCAATTTAGGGTTTTAGATCAATACCTACTTTGCATGGTATTGATCCACCCACACAAGTAACATAGGATAAGAAGATTGATTCGAAAACTTACCGTTGACAGGCGTAGCGTGAGCTTCGTCGAACGGTAATGGCGGCTTCTTCTTCTTCCTCCTAGCTCCTTCTCCTTTCCAACCTCTTTCTCTTCTCTAGGGGTTTGCGAGAGACAATGGAAAGGATTTGAGGAGGCTTAAGGGTGTATTTATAGGCTAGATTTAGGGTTTAGTAACCCTACTAGGATTAGGAAACTTTTAGGATTCGAAATCAAGAAAGTGGGACCCTCAGAAGTAAATTTCTGGATTCCCGCACATAGCTACGCAGGCCATACCGGTCGACCGGTACCAAGACTGGTACCATCGACCGGTCAACATAAATTGATGACTATTTGGTCGTCTTTGGTCCGATTTCATACCTGGTTGTCATCTGCTCGTCCCGTCTGGCCTAGTGATGATCGAAAGACCTGTCACGACACAAAACCAAGGTTTAGACCGGGTTAACGGAGTGCGGGTCTTACAATCTGGGTAGGTGATGGCAAATAAAGACCACTACTTGTGAAGCATAGGGTCGATGTTTTTGAGCTTATGGTCGACGGATTCTGTGACCGTACCATATGACCGTACGACCTCAGATTAGACTCCGAGTTTGGAAACTTTCCAAATACAAGGAGGATCTTTTTCCTATTGTTGGAGAGCCTTATATGGAGAGTTTCTCTCTATATAAAGGACGTTCTTCAATCATTTTTCACTCTTTTGAAACATCAGCAAACCCTAGAGGAAGAGAAGGAAGAGAAGGAGAAGGAGAGAAAACTAAAGAGAAGGCTGAGAGAAGAGTTCTACTGATTCCCTGCAACAAGTAAGGTATGAACCTTGTCTCTGAAGCCTTAGAACATCAAGAGTAGGAATTTCTAGTGTAAATTGTAATACCAAACCCAATATAAATATTCAATTATGGGATTCTCTTAGCAAACCTCAAGAGGAGACCATAGAGAATGGATTAGAGTAATCAGTTGATTAAACTAAGAGAATGGACCTTAAAATGATCATTACGAAGGACCCTACTGAGGAGCCAAGAGGAAGAGTTCGGATTAAAAGTAGGTTCTGATCAGTAATCGTATGGTCGCAGCTACGGTCAATCATAGATCGACCATAGGGTGACCATACCATCGACCATAGTTATTTGGGAAGAATTCAGGAAACGTATGGTCGTAGGGTATGGTCGCATATAGTGCGACTGTAGGGTATCGATCGTACGTGGTAAGATCGATACTGCATGTGACCATAGGGCCTATCAGACACCTATCAGTGATCTATTTTGATTTTCGACTACTGTAACACATTACACATGAATCCTAACTTAAATTTATATAATTTTTAGGTCATTAAATTGATTCAAAGAGAATTACAAGGCTTGGAAGGAGATCAAGTTTTGCTAACAGGTGAGGGAACAAGACCTAAATTAATTGGATAATAATAAACTGTTATTTTATTGAGTCAAATATCATGATTGATTCTATGCTTGTATGCTTGTAATTTGCATCTCACATGTCATCCAATATTACTGTTATTACTGTTCATGCATATTTACTTTTGTCTATTTGCTACAATGATGATTGGTGATGCTAGGAAGAGGCATGTGATTGTGTATGTGTGGTTAGTGTGCTAGATGCGAGTGAAGCATCAAGGGAAGAACGTGAAATTGTGGTCTTTGACTTGGTCACCAGACTCTAGCTCTATCTTTATTCAAGCCTTGCCCATTGACATCGTCGTATCGTCATTACCTTAGCAGAACTATTACGTAGTAGAGCATCAGGGGAGGTGGTCTCAGACCGTGTGATCTTTGACTCTGCCGGGGGGCCTTAGCTCTATCTCTATGGACTTATTGAGGGATGTTAGGGTGAGGCCTCGGATACACTGGATGACATTTATGATTGGTTAATTGCGAGCCTAGTTTGCAAGCCCTCGCCAATAGGGGCTTATGTGTTGGTATGGGTAGGGCATCAGGGGAAGTGTTGACAGTGTTTGATCCGGACACTTTAATTCTATCTCTATTCCATGGTGGGTGCAAGTGGGATGACAATGGTGTTTGATCCATTGGACAGATTCACACACTCATGTATAGAGATGTGGTGGTTACCAATCCTTTCTATAGCATTTTGTAAACTTAAAAATCAGACCAAAGATATGAATTGAATGCATGCATATATTTGTTGCATTATTTTAGTTTGCTCACTGAGCCGTGATGTGTGCTCACCCTTTCAATGTGGAATATTTTTAGTTGATGATGCACGTCCTATTGTAGAAGAATACGTGAATGCGCTAACATATGGACACATGGCGGCTATGGACGTAGAAGCTGTTGAAGATGTGCATGATCCGTTATGCAAGTGCAATCAATGCGTCTTTGATTAGTTTAATTATATTTTGATTAACGGACATGTAATTGATTATTTTATTTTATGTCTTAAGTTACTTAGAGATAACTGAATTAAATATTTATTTATTACTGTTAGATACTCAGTTCATTAATTATAAAAACTTTTGTTTATTTGTTTATTATCTCTGATTATTATCGTAGAATGTGTGTGTGGTTGATATGGTGGGTACTACCTAAACAAGATCCTGATTGAACCACTGGTTTATTAACAGTTCATCACACTATTCTGGATAGTCCAGAATTGGGGTGTGACATCCAAAGACTCCTTAGTTGAATGGTTTAGCTGAAAGAATGAATAGGGCACTAGTAGAGAAAGTTAAATGTTTACTCTTGCAAGCAGGGATGCCATGATCCTTTTAGGGTGATGCTTTGAGTACAGTGTAAATTTATTGAACTTGTCACCATGTTTTCTGCTACAATATACCAAATAGAGTTTGGACAAGTAGGGATATTGCTTATGATCATTTGTGTGTCTTTGGATGCAAGGCATTTGTGCATATTCCCAAAGATGAGAAATCTAAACTTAATGTTAAGACAAGACAGTGTATATTTGTGAGTTATGGTCAAGATGAGTTTGGCTACAAGCTTTATAATCTAATCGAAAAGAAAATTATTAGAAACTGAGTAATTGTATTTATGAATGTTCAGACCATACAAGATATTGACAAGGTAGAGAAAATAGTGTCTCAACATAGTAATGATTTGATTAACTTGGATCCAGTCCCTTCAAAATTGGTGCCTAAACAAGTTGGAGATGAGATTCAGAATGATCAACATGATACATGTGTTACTGATATTCTCACATAGGTTGAGACAAATCATGACTTTTATAATCAGTTGCCGATAACAGAAGTCCCACTACATGTTCCAATCAGAATCTATTAGAGATAGACAGTCTTCCCCACGGTATTCCACAGATGAATATGTATTATTAACTGATGGGAGAGAACCCAAGTGCTTTGAAGAAGCCATGAAAGGTAAACACAAGAATGAGTGGGTTGAAGCAAAGCAAGATGAGATAAAATCATTGCATGAGAATCACACTTTTGAGTTAATGAAGTTGTTTAAGCAAGAGAACTTAGAAAAACAAGTGGGTGTATAGGGTGAAGTAAGAAGATCACACCCGACATCCACGGTACAAAGTTAAATTGGTTGTCAAGGGATTCAATCAAAGGAAAGACATTGACTTTGATGAGATATTCGCTCTAGTTATAAAAATGTCATCCATTCAGGTGGTTCTTGGTTTAGCTACTAGTCTAGACTTAGAGGTTGAGCAAATGGATGTGAAAATAGTTTTCCTACATGGTGATTTGGATGACGAGGTTTATATGGAGCAGCCAGAGGGTTTCAAGGTAAAAGAAAAATGGATCATGTGTGCAGACTGAAGAAAAGTTTTTCTTCCTTGAAACAAGCACTGAGACAATGGTATAAGAAGTTTGAGTCAATTATGGGGTAGCAAGGCTATAGATGCCACACCCTAATTCTGCACCATTCAGAACGGTGTGATGAACCGCTAATAAACCAACTGTTCAACCAGGATCTCTAATAGACTGTGTCCATTAAAAATAAAACTATACACATCCACAACCATAATCAGAATAATAGACAATAGCGGAAGTCTTATAGTAAATGAACTGAGGAATCTAATTGTGATAACCATAATAAAATATCAAGTTATTGTTGTATCAACTAAGACATAAATAAATAAAGTATCAATTACATCCCTTTAATAATTCAAATAAAAATCTAATCAAATACGCATGAGTTGCACTCGCATGAAGAGTCATGCGTATCCACTAAGTCTTCGGCTTCCATTGCAGCAACACGCACGTACACTGGAGCACTCATATAATCATCAACCGTAGTACCTGCATCATCAACTAAAAAATATTCGACGTCGAGAGGGTGAGCACACATCATGGCTCAGTGAGCAAACAAAACAATGCAACAAACATATGCATGCATTCAATTCATATCTTTGGTCTGGTAAATAATTTTGTAATGTGCTATAGAAAGGATAGGTGGCCGTCGCACCTCTATACACGAGTGTGTGAAGCTACCCAAAGGTAGCGTTTATTGTCGTCCCACATGCACCCACCATGGACAATGTACACACAAAGGTCACGTTTATTGTTGTACCAGTTGCCCATACCAACAAGTAAGCCCCTGCCGGCGAGGGCTCGTAAACTGGGCTCGCAACTAACCAATCCTAATGCCAATCAGTGTATCCAAGGCCTCACCCCAGCATCCCTCAATACGTCCATAGAGATAGGGTTAAGGCCCCCCGGCAGAGTCAGAGACTACACGGTCTGAGACCACCTCCCCTCATACCCTATGACATAATAGTTCTGCTAAGGTAATGGCGATACGACGATATCAGTGGACAAGACTTGAGTTAGAGATAGAGCTAGAGTGCTGAGGCCCGCCTATGACAGCTCCCCCTGATACTCGCTCGCATTAAGCACACTAACCACACACATTCATTCACATGCCTATTCCTATCATCATCATCATCATCATGTTATAAACAATAATTTAAATATGCATGAACAGTAATAATAGAATATTGGATGACATGTTGAATGCACATAACAAGCATACACGCATAGAATCAATCATGGCATTGGACTCAAGAATAAAATAGTTTATTATTAACCAATTAGTTTAGGTCTTGTTCCGTCACCTTTGCTTGATCGTAGGTCCTCTTTCAAGCTTTTAGAATCAACTAAATATCAATATTATATCACTAGAAGACCTAATCAAGTTGATAGAATTTAATTAGAATTAATTCTGATTTTAAAAGCATACTGTTAACTGGGGGTCGATGCCAGGCTCGGAGGTTCCATCGACCCTGGTGCGACCACCCACAGTCTGGACTTCCCGAACACTGGGGGTCGATTGTTAGGGTCTGGTAGGGTCGATTGGTCATCGACCTCCCGTGCGACCCCCTGTGGGTTTAGTCAAAATTTTCATCCTATAGTTCATTCTTCATGTTTGGGGTCCTATGGCTTGCTTCTACAATCTATTCCACACATCTTCTATGGTCTAGAACCGTAGTTCATTCACCTTTATGACTTTTATGATTTCCCCCATGGTTTTCCATAAAAACCTAACCATGGGTGGATGATTTGGGTTTCTCCTAGATCATATCATCTTCACTATCTATTCTAAGGTCTGTAGAATTACATGGAGATAGTATCCACACCTGAGAATTAGGCTTGGTTCTCTGAATCCTTCTCGTTGATCTTCTTCTCCACTTTTCCTTCTCTTCTCTTTCTCTCAATCCAATTAGGGTTCTAAAAGGAGTGAAAGAGGCTTAGGGACGTCCTATTTATAGAGTAGAAACTCTCAAAATAAGTCTCATTGAGATTAGAAAAGAATCCCATTGAAATTTAGAAGGTTCCTAATTCACGATTTCTGTCGACAGACTGGGGGTCGATGAGGGGGTCGGAGATCCCGTCGACCCCTGGTTCTAAAATGTCCGATCCCTGGTTAAAAACTCAGGGTCTGACTTTCTATCTTGGGGGGTCCGACCCTGCCTAGCTGGGTGTGCGACCCTCCCCCTATTTTTAGTATTTTTGGGTCAGTTTAATACCTGGGATCGCGATCTCCCTCACGTACTTGATCAATTTGGCTCGACCATGATGGGTAGACTTGGTTCAAGGTGATAAGACCGGGTTAGTTTAATATGGATCTTACAATAGAAAAACTACTTCTGACCATTGTGTTTTTGTTAAAAAAATTCTAATGATGATTTTGTTATTCTTTGCTCTATGTAGATGATATGTTAATTATTGACAGGAATGTTTCAAGGATTGATAGGTTAAAGAAACAGTTGAGCAAGTATTTCGTCATGAAAGACTTGGGAAAAGCAAAATAAATTCTTGGCATCAAAATCATTCGAGACAAAAATACTAAGAAATTATGGTTGTCTCAAGAGAAATACACAGAAAAAAGTGCTTCAAAGATTTAAGATGGACAAAGTTAAAATGATTAGCTCTTCTCTTGCTACTCACTTCAAATTGAGTACCAAGAGGAGCCCGTCTATTGACAAAGAGAAGGAAAACATGGAAAGAGTTTCATATGCTTCAGCAGTAGGGAATCTGATGTACACAATGGTTTGCACAAGGCCAGACATAGCACACCCAGTTAGCATCGTTAGTCATTTTCTCTCAAATCCAAGAAGAGAGCATTGGAATGTAGTCAAATGGATTATGAGGTATCTTCGGGGAATGTTTGATTTGAGATTATGTTTTAGAAGTGAGAAACCTTTGTTGGTTGGCTACACAGATTCAAATATAGCTGGAGATGTTGATTCTTATAAGTCTACTTCTGTTATTTGATCACTTTCTCAGGAGGAGTTATGGCTGATAATCAAGATTACAGAAATGTGTTGCTCTTTCTACCATCGATGCAGAGTTCATTATAGAAATGGAAAGCTTGCAAAGATTTGCTATGGATGAAGAAGTTTGTATAGGAGCTTGGCTTTAAGCAAGAACATTTTGTGTTGTTCTAAAACAGATAGAGTGCTATCCATCTGGGTAAAGATTCAACTTTTCACTGTAGATCAAAACATAATGATATGAAATATATTGGATTAGAGATGTTTTTGAATTCTAAGTTGCTATAGATTAAGAAAATTCATACCGATTATAATGGATCAGATATGTTGACGAAGGCTCTACCAAGGGAGAAACTTGAGGTTTGTCGTTTTGATTCCTGAGATGATGAATTCCTCCACATAGTCAAGAGGGGCAGATTTGTTGGGCTTGGTTTCCTTCTTATGTGGAGAATGATCCATCTTTTATAAGCCCATATGGAGTAAGGGTACTTACGTAACTTTCTCATGTTATGTTGAGTTAGGGTTTCATCTCTTAATCCCTTTTGGAATAACACAAAAAGAAAAAGAGAGGTTTTGTGAGTTGTTGTCCACCCAAAATGGAGAAGAGAAGAAAGTTGTGAGATTTCTATCAAGGTGAGGATTGGATGGTCATCTGTAGTCCGATTGAGCTAAAATTTTGACAGTAGGTTCATAACTTACAGCTCTTCATTCTGAACAGTGGGATTGACTATTGGAATCTCCCAGTTCAGTTTGATAATCAACGTTGTTACCCTTTTGGGTGAGATCTCTTTCAATATTTATCTTGTTATTTGGTTTGTTGATGGTGTATTCCTAGGATATATTGTTCTAGATGTTTTTTATGATATGTGCCAAGAATATAATGTTTTTGATGAATAATGTTATTGCATGCCTCTAGTCTTAACTAGAGAAGACTCTTGTATTCCCAAATTTGGTGATAGTGAAAAGATTTGGATGGACTACAGTCCTATGGTTTTTACTCCTCACATTAGTGATGTTTTCCACGTACAAATTAGTTGTGTTATGCTTGTGGATATTATTGTGCTTGGAATATTGTTCTCTATTTGTTTGTTTCCTATTAGGTTCACTCAAGAGTGGAAAAAGATTGTCACTCCCTTCCCGATCAACCGTAGAGGTAGCAGGGAGTAGATTGGGGGAGGAGGAAGGGATAACGACAGTGTTAGTAGGAAGCAGATCGGGAATGAGGAAGGGAGAACAGAAGCAGTAGCAGGGAGAATGAAGGAGAAGGAAGAAAGACAGAAGGAGGAAGGGAGAAAAGAGGCAGTACCATGAAGCATAAGGAGGAAGAAGAAGGTCGAGGAGGAGAGAGTAAGAGAAGTATTAAAACAAATATAAGCCATTTTAGCACAAGGGTAAAACTATCATTTAACCTTCCCTTTTAACACTATCTGTTTCATGGAGGTCAATGTATTTTTTAAAGTAGAAGGTCATAGATTGTTGTATATATGGACAAAACACAAGGGAAGTTAGCGAAAATTTTTCTTTATTTCCAGGGGAAATCTTGCCATTCAAAATGGAGAGGAACGAGTGCTCAACCCAGGGAGGCTGTCACTGTAGAGTATATACAAATTTAAGGGGTTGGAAAGTAAACTCAATAAATTCCTAAAATGTCTTACCTTAAAATTCAAATAATATTAGCTCTTGAGGTTTGAATCAAATAAATGCGATGTACCTATCTTATTAATTAGAAATTAATAATAAATATTATGTACTTTGTTTTTTGTGAAGATTTATAACTTATAAAAATAGTGAATGATCAGACATGGTCTCTTTGAGCCTCCATCGACATCTTAAGTACCATGAGATGCTTTTCCCAATTGGTCATGTTTTTGAGTTTCTAATTCCCTTTGCATGTAAGACTCTGAAATACATTTATAGTTAACTCTAGAGTGGAGAAGATTAGCCAGAGTGCAAGCCTTAATTTTTTTTTTTTTTTTTTTTTGAATATTAAAATTTTCAATCTAAGGGAGATTCTCATTGTCGAATATAAACAAATTCAAAGAAAATGTTTTGAGTGAGAATTTTCGACAAAGCCACTCTAAGGGGAATATTTCATGTCACACCAATATGGGTGGGGAAATGCTACTGTTAATAAAGGGCCACAAGGATTGGGAGGAAAGAATACTATTGTCAGAAAACAGAGAAAATATTAGAATGAGAGGAGTTGGAATGAACCCTACATAGGGGGAGGATCTTTTTCCTTTTTTCTATTTGGAGTTCGGTTCAACTTGAACAAAGAGAGAAAATGGAATGGATCAAAAAATAAAAATAAAAAAAGAAAAAAAAAGAAGAGAGAGAATGCAAAGGCTTGTATTGGGGCCCACCATTTTATACCCAATAATAATATAGAAAATCAATAAGTAAAATGGGGAAGTTTTCGTCACCCAAGGTGAGGAGAGAATCTCTTCATCTTCGGTAATTGGAGAGAATAATCCACCTGCATGTACTTGTATTTTCCATGAAATTTCATCATCGTCTATATTCAATGAGTCCCACACTAGAGGTGAGTCCCACACTAAATCGATGATGATAGGATCCCTTGGAGAGTGCAGGTGTTCCAAACTCGTAATTTGACACTATGATTGGACTCTTGAAAAAATGAGTCTCATTATTAACTCTCTACTAATGAAGGTCCTCCATGCCCATGCCGGGTTCAACCGAAGAGTAAGATCCTATAGCTGAAGAGATTTCATGCGTGAAGAAAAATTCAATTTAAATAAAAAAATTTCCTTATAATATTTTGTTGGGAGAGGATTTTGTGAGTGGTCTTGTTCCTTGCACCCACCAATGGATTCGGCTGGTGATACGGAAGAAGAAAGTGTGACAAAGGAGAGAGAGAGAGAGAGGAAGCTGCTAGTGTATAGCTCCCACTCTACCTTTTAGAGAACCTTTTCCCTATTTTATAATACAATAATAACACAAAACTATAATAAATACAATCAACACAAATATCATACCTTCAACCACAAAAGCCACAACATTGCAAAAACCTTCGGAAAAAATGCAACTCCAAAAAATCACCATTCTTGTGGGCAACTTCAGTGGGGACAAATGTTGGAGAGAGAAAACAGGATTTGATTAGATACATTTTTATTTTTATTTTTAAAGAGTATGTTGAGAACATTGCGGGTACAAAGATGTCTAAAAGTATTGGTTGGAGAACTAGTACTAGTAGTATTAGATGCACATGAACATATACAGCTACCATGCTAACGGGTCCTTTGGTAGGCTGTTCTCATGTGCCTTACTCAAATAGGCTCGGAAGACTTTCTTCTTTGCTTCTAGTGAAGGAGTTTTTGGTTGATTGCACAAGCTAGTCTACAAATGTAGGCTCGAAAAAACAGCAACCTACGGAGCGAAAAAAAAGGCAAGCCGAAGGCTGGTTTCTACATACGTTAGCACGTGCTTGAGCGCTAACTGATCTACGACCAAAGAAGCAACGACTGAACTCATTCATGCCAATATGTATAAGGTAAGACATTTGATTGAATTAGAATTTAAAATTTGATCTATGACTAATTCTGATCATATTCTCTCTATGTAATAGTCAAAATGGTCATCCCAACATGTCATGTGATGCAAATAAAATAATCTAGACCAAATTCTGTTTTGATCTTATTAACATGTTCATTTAAATATGAGGAATGATTCATTTTGATAATGTTGGATTGTTCCCAGATCTAGATCCATTAAGATCTTGAATTGATAGGGGTTATGAATTTTAATAGGAGGATAAATTGAAATTAAATCATATCCTACTTATATTTAGGATTTATTAATATTTTTATATACAGACAATCAATCTTAAGTGTCTAACTCAAAATCTTATCGTACTCATGTGGCTTTGGCTTAGATATGGACACAATTATTGATCAAAATCAAACAAACCTGAATTTGTTAATTCTATTTAGGAGTTGGATTCATATCTACCTGAATCTAGTTGTCCTAATCTTGTTTATTCCTAGAATGTATGTGGGGCCAAAGGGCTGGACATATCAATGTTGGGCCTAACACCTGTGTTTCTGGGTTGGTTATTGTATGTATTTTTGCAAATGTATTCTCAGAATGGAGAATGCATTTGTAATAGAGAATTTGAGAATGGGCTAAAGAGCGGATCGAAAATGGGTTGCGTTCTAGAATGAGAATGCGTACAAAAAAGAAAAAATTTTGTTTCTCAAAATGTGTTCATGACCTATAATGCATACTAAATACGGCCTAACTCTTTCTATCATCTTCTTCATGGTAAGTCTCAAGGAAGGGGAAAGAGAATCGAACTTGTGACCTCTTCGATGCTTTTACTCAACTCATGATCTCCTCTCTAGTGGCCGGATTGCCCGTGGCGAGGTTGCCCATTGAGGCATCTGATAATCGATAATCATTCAACACACAAACCGATGTATGAAATTACATATTGAATGAATCTCGGCCCGGATGCCTCATTGGCAATCCAGCTGCTATAGAGGATCCAAGTCACTCCTAAATGGTTAGCATTTATACAAGTGAAGTGTATTCACGAAGATGCCATTGTGTAGGTCTTTTGTAATTAGGTTATGTGCAATAAGCCAAGTTGCCAACTTGTCCAGATGGACTCAGATTCCAAAAAATAAAAGAAAAGAGGAAAAAAGTTGTTTAAGGGGGGACCCATTTAATATCTGGTGCCGACTACGGAAATGTTAAAATATAGGACAAGTGGCAAATGCTGGTTAGTGACGTGTAATGGAGCTACTCTGGTCCCTCCCTACGACTACGAGACACTGAAAGGCTGGGCGCCCGTTTTAATGGCAGACACCACTAAGGTTTCATGATCCATGGCGGAAATACCATATGGGATCTCTTTTAATTTTTACGTATCGATCGAGGTGCACGCATCATGAAGTTGTGCGTCTTGGAAACGTCCCTTTAGCATAAATGCTCCTATCATATCAAAGGTGGTCTCTTTACGAAAAATAAATAAATATCAAAGGTAGTCTTTTGTTGTAAATATTTGATTATTTGTATAGGAAAAATGAACTACACATTACTCTCTCTCTCTCTCTCTCTCTCTCTCTCTCTCTCTCTCCTTATCCAACAGCTTTATAGTTAAATGATTTTTTATTCTAAAACTGTGATTGGTAGGTGGTTAGTGGTATGTGGTAAGTGGTAATTGAGAATGCAACAACGGATTCAAATGGTCTCCTCCCTGTATTTCAAGGAGGAGGGAGTACGGGGAGGAGGGAGACGCTCCCATCAGATGGCCGACACATGACTCTCGGTAAATTCGAACTCCACGTCTGAGCTGACATTCAGTCGATAAGCTGAGCAGACATGAGGTGTCAGCTCAGACGTGGGGCTCGGATTTTCCCGAGAGCCACATATCGGCCATCCAACAGGGGCGTCTCCCTTCTCCCTAAAGTACAGGAAAGAAACGATTTGGATCCATGCAAAAACAAAACAGCCCAAAAGAAGAAAGCAAAGACAGAAAGAGGATTGGGGGGACCAGAGGACTCAAAAGTGGGGATTTGAATCCTTATCTAATTGTTCATATGAAGTGTTACGTGAAGGTTTTGAAGTCCCATAAGTGATCCAAATCTAAGCTACAGAAGATCTTCAGGGGAACAAAGAGGTTCATTCTTGGAAGAGCAATATTGAGGTGCAGGATGTTCAACTGCTTTAGTGTGAGAGAACCACCACTCTCCGCTCAGCCTCACGAAAACTACCTCCATAGCTGCAACTCTCGGCTGCTTCAATTGGTGTACACAAACCCCCAAAGGTCTACTTTCTCTCCCCAGCAACTCCAATGGTCCAGCCCTCTACTACCTCTCTCTTTCTCTCTTCTTCCGCTCTCCTCAATCATTGACTCCAACTCTGGGTCCCATTGTTCTACAAGTTGTAAGATAATTATTCTTAATGGGTTTAATTAATTACTGAATTAGTTGTTTAGTAGGAATTACAAGGTAAATCGGTTTAGTCTGATTGTCATACATTAGAGATAAACCAAATCTGATCCATTGTAAAATTGATCCAGAATTTGGGATAGTATTATATATAATATGATTAGATTATTTACAGCTACAATTATTCATTGCTCTCTTTGCACAGTGAGAACAAAGGATTTCTTGAGAATTATAAAAGACTCAAATCAAAGTGATGATTATCGGACAAAAATCAATATCTATAAACAAACATATTTTAATTGTTTGCATTCCTTGATCTCCATTGTCTTCTATGATATCGCTAGAGTTGAAAAAATCATAGACAAAGTTAATTTAACCACTCTTCTCTCCCATGCTTTGCAAGTAAACCCTTCTCTCTCGCCCCTTGTTCTTCGCAACCTCATCCTCTCTCTCCCATCCCTTAACTTTCTCTCTCTTTCTCTTTTCCCATCTCTAGTCAAAAAAGATTCTCTGTAATGAGGCCAGTCGTGTAGTGAGGATTCTACCCACTCAAAGTGGATCGGCATATATCTCACGACAGTCAAAGTGCATCGAGATATATGTCGATCCACTTTGAGTGGATGAGATCCTCACTCACTACAGCTCACTACAGAGGATCCCAGTCCATCTCAGGTATTGTCTCCCCCCTCCCATTCAATTCTCAATAAGGAATTCCACAACATTTAAAAGTAAAAAAATAAAAAGAAGAAGAAAAAGAAGAAGAAGAAGAAGACATGCTACGTCTCCAATGAATCGGGTTGGATTGTTCGATTCCCAACCCAATCCAAATCCGAATAGACCAGAATTATCGGTTTACTTACCGACTCTAAAATCCAAATTAGAATCCATCAAAATTATGTATCAGATCCAACGGATCCCGATGTCCAATTTGAGAATAATGAATGGATGGTCCAATTTCCAACCCAACCAATCCGATTTACTTACCTACTCTAAAATTCGATTCAGAATCGATCCGAATTATGAAGTATATCCAACCGATTTTGATCCAATTTCCGATTTCTCAAATCATGAATTCAACACAAGCCTTCAACGGTTCAACCAATCTGCCCCCATTGGCAATTGTTGCCCGCGGGCTGCAGTTATCATCAGTAACTAAAAGACGACAGCTGTAACGCAGCAGCAACGGGGTTACAGAGATTCCCTGGGGCTTCTATACTGCATTGCAAGTTTGCAACCCCCCGGGTGTGGGATTTACATCCTCTCCTCCCGGAGGTTCTCCTCCCAAAGGTTCTGGGAGGACAGTGACAATTTATTCTGGATAATTGTCAAGTGATTCTTGATGAATTCGAGATCCATGTCCGAGCCGATACCTTCTGGTTGTTTGACTTGTCGAATAGGTGTCGGTTAGAAGTTGAGTCTCAGATTCATCGAGAGTCACGTGGCAATCATCCGGGATAAGTTGTCACTATCCTCCCAAGGTGCGTGGGGAATTGATGACGTGGATTTATCTTTACTTACTTGTTTAATATTATCATTATTTTCCAGTAAAATCGCTTACCGTCTTAATTCAATCAATACTTGTAGAAAGGGCAAACACGTCACGTATGACGAATGGCTTGGTATAACACCGTCGACAGTTTTTGTGATAAAATCATAAAATAGATCCGTGTTTAACGGTAGAAAGCTCTCTCATATCCAACGGTGTGATTAAGACTCAGGAGACTCAGGAGTCAGGACCATTATTATAGTGGGGCCCACTATAATGCGGACGGATTCTCAACCGTTCTCTGCTCTCGCGTATCGATGGGGAATCCTCACTTGCGCCAGGAGGGTCCTGTTGTCGACGCAAGAGGTTGAGAATTAATCGATTTGTTTATCAATACATTGAGAGGTTGGGAGGTGGGTGGACTGAAATCCCATCCTTGGCACAGGACATGTCGACAGGAGACGTTTGATTGCATTGATGAGACTAAGAAATATATAAGTATTAAAATAAGGATTTGGTACTAGAAAAATCACTACCTCTCTGATTGTGGCCACCGGAAGAAGAATCCAAAACCCTTTGGGGACCCCGTCATTTTCGTCTTGAAAATGAAAAGGTCATGAACCTGGATCATAAGATCGATAGATCTGGTTTCGCCGTCTGATAAATCTTCTAGTTATATGTTCACCATTGATTGATTTATCTCGATCTAACGTTTTTATCTTCGGACGTTTCATTAATGGATTATGGCAGATTCGATTGGTGGCAGAGCCGCTGGCAGCGGCTCTGTTTTCTCTCCGTTTCTTAAAAAACGCTCTGCTTTGGGAAAAGTATGGCCCCGCCATAGGCCATACTTTTATGGTGGATCTGTCGATCTAGTCAGTTTCTGCTGCTATGGATTTACTGTTATTCAAAGCTTCGATTTAGTTAGTGGTTTATCGGCTGGTTTACATTTGAGAAGCTTTTTTCTACTTGCAGAACAGGCTGCAGATTGACTCACAGATAATGCTCTGTTCGATCAGCTAAAGTTACGTGTTGAATAGCTGTGGTGTTCATCAGTCTATCCTAGTGCAAGAGTTGTTAATTAGTTTCTGCTATTTGATGTTTTGAATTCTTTGAGGCTCTTCATTGGCATCAAAGGTGGAGGATCCGATCGAGTTTTGGCTTTTCCAATTGATTTGTTCTTCCTCAGGACTGATTTAAAGTTGTTTTTTTTTTTTTTTTTTTCGTGGACTGCAACAACTGAAAAATAAGTTTGAAGGCTTAGTCGGTCTAAAGATTGTCACAATTTTTTTTTTTAAACACAGCTTGTTCTCTAGGTACTGTTTGTATATATATTAGTTTTGGTAGGAATCTGTTTGTTACATAATTTCCGGTTTTTTTTCCTAAATCCAGATTTCCACTTTATTTATTTTCATTTTCTTTTCGAAGTTTCTCTTTCTCGCACGGCTGTACCCACCTTTGGAGCAAGGTTTAAGCCATGGCGAGGCGAAACCTAAACAGAGTGATGAGCTTTGGCGTATCAGACGTGGCTTTAGAACTGGTTATGGCATACATCCATGATCCTTGTGACCGTGATGCTGTGTCTCTGGTTTGCCATAAATGGTATGAGATCGATGCGTTAACTCGGAAGCATATTACTATAGCTCTTTGTTATACAACGAGCCCGGAGCGTCTCAGACGAAGGTTTCAGCGTCTCGAATCTCTCAAACTGAAGGGAAAACCTAGGGGTGCAATGTTTAATCTTATACCTGAGGACTGGGGAGGATATGCCGGTCCGTGGATTAGAGAAATTGCCGAGGGGTTTAATTGCTTGAAGTTTCTTCATTTCCGGAGAATGATCGTTAAGGACGTGGATCTAGAGCTTCTTGCTCGAGCTCGTGGTCACATGCTCCATGAGCTTAAACTTGATAAATGTTCTGGATTTTCAACGGATGGCCTTTTGCATGTTGCACGCCATTGCAGGTACTTTTTCTGTTCATGTAGCTTGAATCTTTATGGCCCCCACCCCCTCTCAGAAAAGAAAATGTAGGTTGATTCTTTTCTAGTTATTGTTTTAGATTAGAATCCTCTTATCTTACTTCTCTTTCAAGATTTTAAACTTATAGGATCCCTTTGCAATATGAAGTTAATTTTAGAATAGATGCTTCTGAACTCAAGAAACACTGGGAGAAACTTTGAGTAGGTGTTCCTAACACCGTATGCTTTATTCCATGGATTCGTGACTAAAAGACCGAGTTAAAAGAGAAGATTGTACCGTGTAGGAAATTAATTTTTCTTTTAACATAAGCGGTCTACTCCTGTGTAGGAATTTATTGTGAATATCGTAGTAGGTAACCCTTCCTATAATGTGTTATTTTCTTATACCCTCAGATATTTTTAGCAGAAATTTTCTCGAATTCTATTTTGTTAAAAATTTCTTTGATAAGGAGTTTTTTCCGCCTTTCAAAAAGGAAATATTAAAATTATTTTTTTTCCTTGAATTCTTTAAACAAGAAAGAAATTGGCAGTTTTCTTAAAAAAAAAAAAAAAAAAAAAAGGGGAAAAGAGGAGAGAAAGTGCTTATAACTCAGCTAAGCATGTAGCTGATGACCAGTCTAGCTTTAGATGGACAGTAGGTTGTCTATGAAGGTTGAAGGCTGGTCTCAGGCAACCATGGATTGTGCCAAAGCATATCTGGCTAGAAATATATTATTAATTTCCTCCCTTCAAGAAAGGAAAAACTGATCTTTCTAAAAGTTATGTTCGGTTTAAATGTAATAACTGAAATAGTTGAATGGAAAATCAGGATGTGTGTAGCTGATTGCGTTTACTTTGGATAATTCTTAGTTGTGATGAGTTGCATTATTCTACCTCCCCTGCCCCCCTATGCTTTACTTCTCTTGGGTCTGATTTTACTGCACTATCAGGACTGCTAACATTTCTTGACTGTGTAGAACTTGGAAATAAGACTTTGGTCCTCTTTCTGGACCTGAGCCCTCGATTGAAATGGTTTTGTGCTTACTTTTATGGTGTTAGCTAGAATTCCCCTGTTTTTGAAGAAATTAATATTTAGAGGTGTAGCCTCTGGCTTGATAGTGCGGTTGCCTTTGACATTGTGACAATTTCCTCGAAAAGTTTCCATAACAATACAATGCTTCATGAGTATCTGACTGGTTGGATATGGATTTTCTGGGTTGAGCTTCAAGGAATTTCATCTCTCTTTGGCATTAGCTCATAAAAGTTTATGGAAATGAACTATGGTTGTTATTTAGTTCTATACTTATATAACATTTGGTCTTTTTTTTTCCTGAATCATTTAGTTTCTTAGTGGGACCTATGCTTTTTCTCCCCTTCTGAAGTTCTTGGTCATACCTGAGAAGCCATGATACCAAAGTAATTGAACATGTGATAGCAAAAGGCGTTAAAACATATCAAATTAACAAGCCCTCTTTGCTATAGGATCTTAATTCAGTCCAACACAAAAATCTGCAGAGAAAAGTAATAGAAAAAAATTCTTATCTGGAAATCCGACCGTCAGAAATTGATGAAACTTGGGTTGAATGACCTTTATAATAGTTATGAACACCCTTCAAAATCTGAGAATGATCCGAAAAGAATTGAAGGAGCTATGAGCTTTGTAACCTTGTTGTACCTGGTGTCGCCAAAACCTAGGCAGGTTCAAAAGGATGTCGGCTGCTGATTTGGTTTTTACTTCCTCTAATTGGTGCTGAGTGTTTTACATATAACCAGCAACAAAGAACAAAATAGGAGTATTGAATGCAAAGAAACAAAGGAAATAGAGTTGTTGAGTTTCACAACCTTGGAGACTCAACCAGAAAATAGGAGTTACACTCTTTTTTTTTTCTGAAAAATTCTCTCTACTGCAGCCAGCATGCTTCTCTTTATTTATAGCTTTGAAACATTACAAATAAAATAAGAAAGAACGAAATTTGGAAAAGCTAAACCTCCTTTATAACTTAGGAAGTTTCTAAAACATAGAAATAGGAAAGTTTATAAAAACTGGAATTAGGAAACTCGATTTTAGGCAAGTCTTAGTCTCCAAGCAACTAAAACTTCTAAACTAACTAGCCTAATTTTTAGGAAACTAAACAATGGAAATAAGTAAACTGAAAATTAGGAAACTAATCAAAAGAGTCATAACTAATGCTGTTGGTACTGTTCACGTGAACAGTACCGCGTGAACAGTGTTCACGTGAACAGTGTAGGCTAGGCCAGGGCCCATGTTGACGGTACCTTGGGCTGGTTGCTTCTTGGACTGCATCAACTCCCCCCCACTTAAAATGAACTTGTCCACGAGTTCGATAATGATGAAGAATGATTTCAGTGGGTTCGGTAGGCAACGTCTTCTGATTTTGAAATTTTGGTTGTCCTTGCAATGTTGGAAGAAAATCCATCACTTTGGGTCCACTTTCTTCAAGATATTTAGACGGTATCACAAAGTCAATATGCTCAACATCTTGAGGAAAGTCAAGTGAAATCGTGGTATTCATAGGGACTATCTTGTTCAATTCTTCATTTTCCGCAATTGTCTCCATAATACCGTGGTCTTCATCAGAACTGTGGTCACCTTTGTCAATCCCTGGAGCTTTAGCAAAGGCATCAAAATTATCCACATCTATTTTTGAGGCAATCAAAACCATACTGCTGATTATATGGATTCCATATGAATCCTCACCATCATCCATGACATCCGTATTAGGAACAGAAGTGTCATCACTTTGTGGTTCACATACATGTGTATCTGGGTTGGCCTCGATTGCAGCAACCAAGGAGTTTACCTTTAATTTTTGTGGACAATCTCTAGCAAAGTGACCATATGCATTGTAGTGATAGCATTGCACATCCGTAGCTGCTACCATGGGAGTTTTACCTTTATCTGTCGTTAGAGTAGCATGAGATGTAATCCCTATGGCTTTACTGTTTGGTGTAAGGTGTTTCAATTCATAAGAACTGGAGGTGGGTTTTGGTGTTGACTTTAAAAGGTCCTTGGCTTGGAAAGCTTTATCAGCACAGTCGTTAAAACTAACAATATCAACCACTCCCATTTTTTCTCTAATTTCAGGTCGTAGCCCCAAACAGAACCGAGATATCATTTGATCATCATTGTCTCGTGAACCTGACCGTGCACACAGTTGGTCAAACTGATAGACATAATCTTCCATACTCATAGTGCCTTGTCGAAGATTATTCAGCTGGTCATGCAACCTTCTTTGGAAGGATCATGGCAAATATTTTTTTTTCAATTCTTCCTTCATCTCCTCCCAAGTAGTGGGTTCTCTACGACTCTTCATGAGACTATATTCATAGTTACGCCACCAATCAAGAGCACCCCCCACTAGTTTTGAGCGGGCCAATTGCAGCTTTCTAGGTTCGGGAAGGCTAAACCAATCAAAGTAGTCATCTAGAGCATTCAACCAATCTTGAAAGGCTTCAGGGTCTTGCCTCCCATGAAACTCCTTGAGGTCCATTCGCACTTTATGGGTTTGATACCGAATAGGTTGATTGCCATCATAGTCTTCATAGGGCAGGTCTTAGTATTCTTCTCTAGGGACTCTTTGGGGAGCCCTAGGAACACGCCTTGGCATTAGGTTGGCTATGAGAATTTTTCTTCTAGGGGCTTCTTCTAGCCGGCCTAGGATTATCTCGTTTCTCCAAATTACTTATTCTCCCATCCACGCTATCTAACTTGGCATCCATTTTGGTCAATCGTTGGAGAACCAAATTAATAAGATCATTGAGGTTATTGGACTGATTAAGAGAGTTAGAACTCTCCTCAGCCATGCTCTGATACCAATTGATAGCAAAAGGGGTTAAAACATATCAAATTAACAAGCCCTCTTTGCTATAGGATCTTAATTCAGTCCAACACAAAAATCTGCAGAGAAAAGTAATAGAAAAAAAATTCTTATCTGGAAATCCGACCGTCAGAAATTGATGAAACTTGGGTTGAATGACCTTTATAATAGTTATGAACACCCTTCAAAATCTGAGAATGATCCGAAAAGAATTGAAGGAGCTATGAGCTTTGTAACCTTGCTGTACCTGGTGCCGCCAAAACCTGGGCAGGTTCAAAAGGATGTCGGCTGCTGATTTGGTTTTTACTTCCTCTAATTGGTGTTGAGTGTTTCACATATAACCAGCAACAAAGAACAAAATAGGAGTATTGAATGTAAAGGAACAAAGGAAATAGAGTTCGGTTGAGTTTCACAACCTTGGAGACTCAACCAGAAAATAGGAGTTTCACTCTCTTTTTTTTTCTGAAAAATTCTCTCTACTGCAGTCAGCCTGCATTCTCTTTATTTATAGCTTTGAAACATTATAAATAAAATAGGAAAGAATGAAATTTGGAAAAGCTAAACCTCCTTTATAACTTAGGAAGTTTCTAAAACATAGAAATAGGAAAGTTTATAAAAACTGGAATTAGGAAACTCGATTTTAGGCAAGTCTTAGTCTTCAAGCAACTAAGACTTCTAAACTAACTAGCCTAATTTTTAGGAAACTAAACAATGGTAATAAGTAAATTGAAAATTAGGAAACTAATCAAAAGAGTCATAACTAATGTTGTTGGTACTGTTCATGTGAACAGTACCGCGTGAACAGTGTTCACGTGAACAGTGTAGGCTAGGCCAGGGCCCATGTTGACGGTACCTTGGGCTGGTTGCTTCTTGGACATCAACATGCTTAGTGTACTTCTGTCAAAACTATATGAAATCACAACAAACACTAGATACTGCTTTGAAACATCTGAAGTGTGTGCTTTTGTTTTTAATCATCTTAGTTTTCTCTTAACTTCTAACCGTCTCTTACATTTCTTTCCAAGATAAATTCCAAAAAAATGTGTACATCATAACATGGCATACCATAAGAAACGCTGTATGTATTAGAAGGGAAAATTTGTTTTCACAGCCTGTTCAGATAAGCTTACCTGAATGGTCTGCCATTTTGAGCCGTGTGGACCGTTGGTTTTGGCCAACTGATTGTTGGAGTAGTTGTACACCTTGCGGATTAGCCATGTGTAAACGTGCAGACTAAATGCAATCAAAAACCCTACCATTTATGCCCTTGCATCCTTGCCTTTTTTGGCCATCTATGTATGTCCATGCACCGTCCCACAGTCCCTATATTTTTAAAGCTTTATTTTGCCACATGGCAAACTCCCTTTGGAATGAAACTTCTCTGTAGGCAAGGGGGCTTTGGAGTATACCTGTATACAAAATTTGGATCCCATCCGATATGCCATGTGAGATATTTGGGCTGTTCAGGAAACCCTTACCTGTGTTGGAATTTCTATCAAAAATTTCAGGACCACAGAATATTTTTTTTGAAGAATTATGAGTTATCGAATATAGTTAGCTTATTGAGGTTTGCTGATACTCATATTAGTCCATCTCTTTATCCACCATCTTAGTTGGCATGCCTGCTTTCCTTGTGATTTGAATCTGTATTATTATTATTATTATTTTTAGGTGGGGGGAGGCTTATGTAGCGGGCTCTGTTATTATCCTTTTGACAATAGGCACCATATGAAGCGTGCTTTTGCTATTTTGAGAGAATTGCATGCACTAGGAAAGAAAGACCTGACTATATCTTAAGAGGAAATTCTTTTATTAGTTCTAGTTTTCTACTTGAAGATCATCTACAGCAATGGAATATGGTGTCTTGCTATCTTATTGTCAAGATCCATTTACAAGCCTTGCCAGGCCCTCATGAGCCTTGCCCGGTCCTCATGTAGTCATTCTGTTGCAGTGGGTCTGGGTATTTTTTGGTTTCAGATGCTTTGGTGATTTCTGGTCGTTAAGGAATTCATCCGGTGGACGTAGCGAATAAGAATCTATGTCGGGTATTCGTTGGCCCTACATAATAATTCAATGATTGAGAACCTGATTTTGAGGGTTGGCCCAGCAATCCTTGACTTGGAAGAAGGGTAACCATGTGATGCCAGATCA
This sequence comes from Protea cynaroides, assembly GCA_028583415.1. NCBI lineage: Eukaryota > Viridiplantae > Streptophyta > Magnoliopsida > Proteales > Proteaceae > Protea > Protea cynaroides. Next base: position 14,682,293 of record CM053266.1, read on the forward strand.
GATCGGTCTGCAAGCGAGGCAATCGGAAGGGGATGAAGAAAGAAGAAAGGGAAGAGACAAGGGGCTGTTCAAGGACTGTGAACACTGAACAGTACCCGTGAACAGTATCCAGGAATTGTACTTTAGATAGAAAGAGGGAAGAGACTAGACCACATAAGGGGAGAGGAAAAAGAAATCCCAAATCAGAATTGTGGGTGAGGGAGAGGTAATGACCTCCAACTAAATCAATTAATTCACATTATTAATCAATTTGTGAGGGCTGTTAAGCTTTATGTGGTATTTATAAAATGTTAAAATCTTATCTAAAAGGGAAATAAATAAAAGAAAAGATAAATAGACTCTCATGCATATACAGCAATAAGAATAACCACTAAACAACCTAATTTAATAAGGAAACTAATAATAAAGACTGTAATTTATAATTCTTATTCCATTCCACCTAGACAACTTTATCAATATCAAAACGAAGAAACAAATTCCTAACTAACCAAACTCTTTGAAAAATATATCTTATCGACTACTAAGATAGAAAGAAGACTAGTAACTAACCTTATCCCTAAAGCATCGGGTCCACTACTAATTAAAATATTTATTTCCATTCACCCATTTAGACCGTCACTCTTGGGCCTTATAATTAAGCCCATTACAAAGAATAGACCCAAAAATAAAAGCCCAACCCAACCTAGTACTAAATCCTGACCCAAAATTAAACCGTGCTTGTATTGTTACCCTCCGGTCCAAAAAAACTCGTCCTCGAGTTTTGTAGAATGGAAGGATCCTCATCACACGATCAACATCCACCTTCGACCCTACGAAATAATTGATCAGGCCATGATCTAATAGTACGAAATCTACATGTAGGAATCTGTTGTTGAAATTGCATTGTGGAAGCACAAACTTGGTTAATTCGATCAAAAGATCAACCAGTTTAGGCTTCCCTTGGGTAGTTCTTAAAATCCTTGCAGTGTTGCTGAGTCTCTTCAATGTTCTTTTGCGTGGCTTGATGTGAACCTTCTGCAAGTTCTCTTGCTTGAAGTTGTTGATGGACAGTAAGCAAAAGCATAGGATCCCTGATATATGCGGCCAGGTTTGGCTCTAATACCAACTTGATGCAGATTAGATTGAGTTCTGCAAGTGATGAGCATTGGAGGCTCGAGAGAGGATGAAGAAAGAAAAAGGGGAAAGACAATGGGCTGTTCAGGGACTGTGAACAGTAACCAGGAATAACTTTAGACAGAAAGAAGAAAGAGACTAGATCATATAAGGGGAGCATTGGAGACTTGAGAGAGGATGAAGAAAGAAAAAGGGGAAAGACAATGGGCTGTTCAGGGACTGTGAACAGTAACCAGGAATAGTACTGCAGACAGAAAGAAGAAAGAGACTAGATTGTATAAGGGGAGGGAGAAGAAACAAAACCACAAATCGGAATCGAGAGAGGGGGCTGTTAAGCCTTACATGGTGTTTATAAAATAATCATATCATCTCTAAAAGGGAAATAATTAAAAAAAAAATAAATAGACTTATGTGGGGAAAACAATTAGAGTAACCACTAAACAACTTTATTCTAACAAAGAAACTAAAGATAAGGGCTGGAATTTCTAATTCTTGACCAATCCACCCTAGACAACTTTATAAATAACAAAATGAAGAAACAAATCCCTAACTAACCAAACTTATAAAGAAACCAACTCTTATTAACTATTGAGACTAAAAGAATACTAGTAACTAACCTTATCACTAAAGCATGGGGCTCACTACTAATTAAATATCTATTTTTGTATACCCTTTAGACCCTGTTTTTGGGAGTTAAGCCCAAAACAAATAACAAACCAAAAGCCCAACCCAACTAGTGTTAAATGCTGGCCCAAATTTAAATCAGGCCTGCTTTACCATGACTCCGTCTCTCTTTTGTTAAGGGTTCTGGAAGTTCAAAGGTAAATTGGGATATTCTTAATTCTTGTAGAATCTTTTGGATTTGGCATTTTTTTTGGGGGGTGTGGTGGGGTGGTTGAAAAGGAGAAATGAAAAAAAATTGGTCAAAGGGAGTCAAAATTTGGCATGCGGTTGAAAAGGTGAAATGAGAAAAAATAGGTCAAAAGGGGGCCAAAATTCAATGAAATTTGAGAAGAAGCCCTAGAAGGGGACTTCCAACTGTGTGGCTCTGAGAGAGATTGAATTTTCTCTCGGTTAGCTGGTGTGACTGTGTGGTATGGGTAGAATTTGGAGAAATCCAGGATTTAGGATAGGAGGTTGTTTTTGTTATTAGAGGTTTTTTTTTTTATTTTTTATTTTATTTTTTATTTTTTAATTATTTTTTATTAAGGATGGTTTTCAATTGAAATGAGAGGGTTTATAAGCTTCTGTACTGGAATTGGTGTTGATCGATAGAATATTAAGACGTAAGAAGAAAAAAGAAGTTGCAAGGTAGAGATAGAAAGGAATCCATCTACCTCATCTATGAATTTACATGGACAGAATGGACGAATGATGAGTGCTGTGACTAATTGATGCATTCAATATGGATAGTGTGTTGGATTATTGCCCATTAATTGAGGCCCTTAGCTGTGCTCATTCCTACTACAAACACTACTAAAAGCTTAAGCTACACTGAATTTCTTAAATAATGACAATCCATCCATTGAAACTACTGGACAACTACCAAAACTAAAGGGATTTTTCGAAGGGCCCCCAAACTACTCAATGAAATAGACTTCCAAGCCAAAAAAATTGAGTTAAAATCATAACATTCAAAGGAAATCATTGTAATAATGAATCCATTGTAAGATCTAAGGATTGATCCATAGATTATTCAGAAGGATTAGTTCAGATTGAAATGTCTAGGATTCATTGTAAGACCTCAATGGAATTTTAACAAGGAGTTTCAGTAGAAAATTGTGTTTGAAGGTTTTAAAGCGGTTCTTTTCTTCCCCCCCCCCCCCCCCCCCCCTTTTTTTTTTTTTTTTTTTTTGTGTGAGTGGGGGGGGGGGGGGGGGATAAAAAGACTTACTGTTTCCCTTAGGTATATATATTTCTTGAAAAACTCTGTTGCACCAGTTAATGATTGCAGTTCGTAGTGATACAGGCCTGTGGTTTATGTCAGTTGGGTCCTACATAGAACCCCTCCTTTTGATTAGTTTCTATTATTTAGTTCTTTTAAGTATATTTAGATTAAGATTTGGAGTCATGTCTGGCTTATGATTTGAATTAGTATTCTCATTCCTAATTAGTATAGGTCTTGAGTTTGAGCCAAAGTTCTTAGTTTCTGCTTCTATTTTTAACATTTCAGTTTTGAATAATTAAGGATTCGAATCCAGTGAGAACAGGACTTTCATTTTGTTTTAGACTAGGAATGGTGTTAAAGAGCATTGACTGTGGGCTATATTTAACCATGTAACTTCTTTTTCTGTTATAAATGGATTATGGGTTAAAAGAATGTTTGTCCTCATAGTTTGATGGTCAGACCTGAATCTTCTCTTCTTTCTTGTTCTTCTTATCCCTCATTTATCCAACTACGTATAATGATTTTCTGCCACTATTCTACCAATCTATCATGTCAATATTTTGTTCAATTTCTTTCTGCAATTATTTCTCAGACCAACTAAAGAATACTATTCATCTTAGAAAACCAGTTGGGTGGTTTTTTTCTGCAGTAGTTTAGTTTATGTAGCATTGATTTCAGATCTAGAACCTGGTTTAGGTGTCCAGCCTAAATTATTATTTTAGGGGCGCACTGCCTGCTGGTTTATTAATTGACCTTCGTTAAGTGTATTCTCGAATGTTCCTTAGTAAGTGATGTTTCTCTTGAAACAAGCTTAACCATCTGATTTATGTGGTGTCTCTTTGTTTCATTTGTTGTACCTCTGTCTGCCTGATTTTGCTTCTTTGCGAGTGGGAAAAGTATGATATGCACATAAAATATTACCTATAATCTTGTGTTTATATTTTTGGTTTATATTTTTGATAAATGGTGTTTTATTTGTGATTATGAATCTTACCTTTGAGCTAAATTTCAAGTTGGCTTGAAACCTTCTTTTTTTTTTTCCCCAAATATTTGTCAAATTCCAAGGGTTCAACAATCTGAGGGGATAAAAAAAGTTTCTCTCTTCCACTTTGACCACTAGTTACGTGTACTTAAGGTGTGTGTACCTGTGCTTTGCCTGACATTAGAAAGATAGGTCTATATCGCAGATCACTGCTGTATTTGAATTGATTCTTACTTTGAAAAGTTGTTTTTTTTGGTATCTTTGGATTCCTTAGAGACTACAAAAAGATGGGAGCTGAAGCTTAAAATATAGTGAGATTACAAAGTGAAACAACTGTTTTTGGACGTAAGGTATCAAAGATGAAGGAACTAGAGTACCAGGTTGTAAAGTGAAATTGGGGCCTAATAGGAGTTTATGTTCACCATAAACTGCTGCAAGTCTTTTGGTCATTGCCTTCGTGTTATGTTTGCCTTTCAGATCTATCTTTTAGTTGTTTATATTAGTTTCTCATTTGTTCATTTGCCCATTTTGGGTGGTGCAACTTGGGCCCAAAAAGCCAGAGCTTGGCCAGGCTGATTCTTTCTGGGCTTGCGTTGGGATTTTAAGCATCAGAGAATCCCAGCCTGAGGTTGGGTTGTGGTCTGTATTCTTTGTTTTCTAAAGAATGTTTTAAATTGTAGTTACTTTTATTGTATATCATTATATGTTGGCCTTGGTCTTTTGATTAAAAAAAATTGTATGTTCTAAGAATTATATAGTTTTGTAGCGGGAAGTATACATGATCTGAATTGGGCACGTTATTTTGGTAGAATCTTGAGGCGGAACTGCTGTGCATATTATATTTATATTTGGTTTTCCACAGGAAAAGATCTTTTGCTATGCATATGATGATTTTCCATTTTCTGCCTACACTTTACAGTATGATTTGATGCTTTTGACCTCATTGAACCTGGATTTCACTCTCTCTCTCTGAGCTACATTTTTTTATAGTCTAATCAATATATGTGAGCTTGAATATTTCTTGTTTATCCCTTCATTGTCCTGTGCCATTTCTGTGAATTAAATATTCATCCCTTTTATGCTTTTTTCAGATGTCTAAGAACATTGTTTTTGGAAGAGAGCGTTATTGAGGATAGAGATGGTCAATGGCTCCACGAGCTTGCTATAAACAACACCGTTCTTGAGACTTTAAACTTCTATATTACAGAACTTAATAAAATCAGTGTCAGAGATCTTGAGTTAATGGCTAGAAACTGCCGCTCCTTGGTCTCTATAAAAGTCAGTGATTGTGAGATCTTGGAACTAGCTAATTTTTTGCTTGCTGCAACCACATTAGAGGAGTTTGGTGGGGGTTCCTTCAATGAGCAATCAGAAAAATACTGTGTCATCAAATTCCCCCCAAGATTATGTCGCATAGGTCTAAGCTACATGGGGAGGAATGAGATGCCCATTATATTCCCATTTGCAGCCCAACTCAAGAAGCTGGATCTCCTGTATGTCATGCTTGATACAGAGGACCATTGTCAGTTAATTCAGCGATGCCCCAATTTAGAAATCCTTGAGGTATCATCTGGAAACTGTTTTGTCCTTTCAGCATTTCTCTCATTTGTGTTTTCTTGGAAAGTTAACTGGAAAATTTGGTTTCTTTTCCTTCTTATGGATAGGCAAGAAATGTTATTGGAGATAGAGGGTTAGAAGTTCTTGCTCAGAGCTGCAAGAGGTTAAAAAGGCTTAGGATTGAGCGAGGTGCAGATGAACAGGGAATGGAGGATGAACAAGGTCTGGTTTCACAGAGAGGATTATCTGCTTTAGCACAAGGCTGCGTTGAACTTGAATACTTGGCTGTGTATGTGTCTGATATAACCAATGCTTCCTTGGAATCCATGGGCACATACTGCAAAAACCTCTCAGATTTTCGTTTAGTGTTGCTGGACCGTCAAGAAAGGATCCCAGATTTGCCACTTGACAATGGTGTTCGAGCCCTGTTGAGAGGTTGTGAGAAGCTTAGGAGGTTTGCCCTATATCTACGAGCTGGAGGCTTGACCAATGTAGGTCTTGGTTATGTAGGGCAGTACAGTCAAAATGTGAGGTGGATGCTTCTGGGTTATGTGGGAGAATCTGATGGAGGGCTTTTGGAGTTCTCGAGAGGCTGCCCTAATCTTCAGAAACTTGAAATGAGGGGTTGTTGCTTCAGTGGACAAGCATTGGCTCTTGCTGTACTGCAGCTGACCTCACTGAGATACTTGTGGGTGCAAGGATATGGTGCATCTGCAACAGGTAGTGACCTCTCAACCATGGTTCGCCCCTTCTGGAACATTGAATTAATTCCTCCAAGAGTTACCATTGATCCTGAGAACCAAATAGTCACTGAGCATCCAGCCCAAATTCTTGCTTACTACTCCCTTGCTGGACAGAGAAATGACCATCCAGAAACTGTCGTCCCACTGTAGCTATTGCCATGATAATTTCATGAAACTGTATTCACCTACTCCAGATCGTCTCTTGCACCATTGGCACGGACAATAAGGTGCCCTGTCCATATATCTTCCCTGTGTCTGTTTTCTAGCCTTTCAAAGATATCTGTCCTGTAAATCTTGTGCTATATCATACTCTGAGACTTGCCATCATATGCAATAGTGCCCAAAATTCTTGCCCCAGTCCAGCCACTTATCTCAGACCTCTGTCTTTGCCGGTGTTGGTTGGCTTGAAATGGTCTTTTTCAATTAAAAACAAATGGCGAAACTTGCAAATTGATATGAGAAGATTACTGGGATTGCATCCAATTTGCTCCTGTAGCTTTTGGAGTGCCTTGGTCTAGAGAAAAGTAACCACAGCTGGTAGATGACAGGGACCGACTTCATATTAGCTTGTTTTGGGGCAAAGATAAAGGAACTGAAGCATCTATATGGACTGAACTAATTCGATTATTGTGGGTATAAGACGAGCAGAACTGAGCCACAATGTATATGGTGCATCTTTATGCAGTGTCTGTATCTTGCCCATGGTAGATCCGCATCTCTCTCTCTCTCTCTCTCATGATGGCATTGATTGAGAAGAATGTGTGGTTTTCTTTCTCTCTCTCTCTCTATCTCTTTTTGCAGTAGTAGTAGAGAAGTATTCCAATCTTTGATGGTGAATGAAGAAAATTTTAATATCTTTGAGTGGTGGTTGAAATATTTTCTTTTTTCGATTTTCTCCTTGTTTGAACTAGGTGGACCTGTTTGAAGGAGGGAAATTAGCCCTTATATCTAGAACCTATGAATGGCAAAAAAGCCTATGAAGAGATTGATTGTAAATTTTATTTTATCCTAGATTTTAATTCACTACTTGAAAATCTCTCGTCGGAGACAATCAGATATGTTTTCTAGCTTGCCGTAACCAAATCTGTTCCTCCGAGATGATGCTCAATTGATGGGATTGAAATCCTCTCCTGCGGCAGGAGGTTCCTGCCGTTGATCCAAGGGCTGGGGATCAGTTGGCCTGTCTACCAATACATGGGGAGGTGGGTTGATTGAAATCCCGCCCTTGGCTGGCGGCAGGTGGGTGGGAGAGGATTTTTTGCCAATTGATGCGTGAAGTCCTTAAATTGCTACCCACTTCAATTGATAATTACAGCCTGCCATGCCTGCCAAAGAACATCGGTTTTCCTTCTACTGATCCATTGCCAAGGTCTTGGTATGTGGCATTGGCGAACAGATCCACATCCTCTGGGAGGAGAGGGGGCAGTCCCGTTAGATGGTTGGCACTTAGGGTTTGAGTGAATTTGAATTCTCCATCTTAACCCACAAGTAGAGCAGACAAGGGGGTGTTGGTTTGGATGAAGGGTTCGGAGGTGTTGGTTCGGATGGAGGGTTTAGATTCACCCGAACCTTAGGTGTCGGTCATCTAACGGGGCTGGGGCTGCTGCCTCTCCTCCCAAACACCGAAATCTATCCCATATTTATATGGTTTGGGACCTTTGGGTATGGATCTAATAAACGATTGACATGTGGCTTATCTAATAAAAAAAATGCTAAAAAATAGTATTGGATCAATTCCAGCCGACACTGATGAATCTGATCTGATTTCTAGAACCTTGTCCATTACACAGAGCAGTAGAGTCTGTGGCCGCTGGATGGATGAGCACTCGAATTGGATGCTGCAACAGGTAACCACCTCTTTTCAAATCGCAAAACAGAGAAGAGAAACAGGAATTTCTCTGCAAAACCGAAAGTGAGGAGGAAGAAGGGAGGAGAAAAGAAGCCGGCAACTGAAAGCGAAGAAGAAGAACGAAGAAAGGATTCCGGTTGGTATTTTTGGCCGATTCAGTCCGATCTGACGGAAGGAGCTGCCAATAGCGAGTGGAGCTCACTTTCATGTATTTTATTTCCAATATTCCAATAGAAATGGGGTCAATAATATAAAGTCATTTGATCAATTTTAAAAAAATCTTACAAAAACCCCCGAAGCAGTGACTTACAAAAACTCCGATCTTGGGAATTCCATCGCCGCTGCAACATTGCTCTCTCTCTCTCTCTCTCTCTCTCTCTCTCTCTCTTCTCTCTCTCTCTCTCTCTCTCTCTCTCTCTCTCTCTCTCTCTCTCTCTCTCCTGTTGTCGTTGCAATCCTTCTCTCTCTGAGTAGTAGTGTTGTTTTTTTCAAGTGTTTGAAGTAGTGTTCTTGTTGATCTAAGATTAAGCCCGAACAATCAGAGAAGCAGGGAGACCATTCTAAATCGCACAACGGCGAATTGAATGACGACATTCTCCATGATGATCATTGAAGACCAATGGATGAACTGAGAGACTTCAATCTTGAAATGATAAACTAATCTCATGCAACACCCTTTATAATCAAAGAGAGACCATTCTTGATCACCTATGCCAACGCGGATCAGACGGCAACACCTTCTGCCATCTCTGACCAATTTTTTGCCCCCTCTCCATCTCTCTCTTGTTATTACCAACTTTTTTTTTTTCAAGCCCATTGTAATTTACTCAGTTTAACTTGTCTCGTATTCTGGAAATCAGTAGGCGAAAGATTTTCTGCTCTGAGCTCTCTGAAGTCGGCAAGAACCGACCACAGTCCATTCTTCGTTCTTTTTCTTCTTCGCTCTTGGTTGCCGATCCCTTCTCAAGTGTGGGAAGATGTCTCAATGGATTTTATAACAGGACTACCTAATTCTGCTGGGAAGTGTGCTATTTTGGTGGTGGTAGACCGCCTCACCAAATATGCTCATTTTTGCCCATTGTCGAGTGGCTACACTAGCTCGAAGGTTGCCGAGGTGTTTCTTCACAACATTATGTGACTTCATGGTCTACTGTGCTCTATTTTTAGGACCGGACCCATGTCACAGTCACTTCGGCAAGAACTTTTGGCCCAAGGACGACTCGCCAGAACAGTGTACCACCGAAAGGATGGACGACAAAGTCCTCAACCAATGCTTGGAGATGTACTTGTTGCTGCTGAAACTAGGCTAGCTGACTTGTCTCGTTCCCTGCAAGATAATATGAATGTTATCGAAGCCGGATAGTGATGTCCGGTGTCCACTCCGACGATCAAGTCAATAACAGAGCAATCAGTGTGGAGCTTACTAGAAGACAGTAAGCTCCTGTTACGGTCGGAAATCACTCGTCGGTCTGCAATCCGAGCAACCTACAATCACAAAGATGAGACAAAGGAGTTGGGCGACTAAGCCCCGGGTACACTCCGATGCCTAAGTCAGATTCCCAATGTAAACAGTCAAGAGATAGCAGGAAGCTATCTCCAATTTAGAGAAAGAGGGGAACGATGAGAGAGTTTGAGCGTACGAGAGATTTGAGAATGAATGGTGAGATTGTGAGATTGAGACTGTGTTTTACCTTGAGGGATCGTCCTCTACTTATAGAGATTGGGAAGAAGCATGGAGGTACCAGGACTCAGGGAAGTAGACCGCCAATAGGACTGCCAAGTGTCGCTCTGAGGGACACCCAGGTCATAAACTCTGAGTAGGAGTGGGAGAGTATAGCCAAGGAAGTCAAGTCGGTCCACAGTAAGAGTGACACGTGTCACCACATAGATAGCTATATGACCGTGATGATCGACATCGTATCGCACTAGGAGAGGGACTCCTCTGACGTGACATAGTTGCCTTAGGACTCTGACCTCCGACTAAGAATCGTAACCGAGTAGGTCTATACCTCCGACCGGCACTGTGTCTTAACAGGACCGTAACTCCGAGCGGTAGAAGCCGAGTGCACCACATCATTCGTGGTCGACTTTGAAGATAAAGGTTGCCATGTATAAGATTTTAAGTAGATGATTTTTTTCCACATAACAGATGGCCCTTGCGCTGTTGGATTTACAGAATTCGATAGTGCAAATATACCGAACAAAAATATCATGATCCACTCGGATACTTTGGAAGTATGATCGATCGCAACTGCTGGTCGTACCAACGTCCTCCGAGAATTCCCCATCACGATCGAAACTCCCATGTGAGTGGATGGCAGTTGTCACCAACTATTCCCACTACCAGACGGTGCGTGGAATTCGAGGCATCAGATCCGTGAACCGTTGCTCAGCTCGACCGTTGATCTTTAAGCGATCCGAACCGCCACGCCCATCCGACGACCGTAAACCAATCAACACAACTCGGGACGAAGCACCATAAATAACCGTTACGATCACGAACGGTTGGCTCCATCAGACGGTGGAGATCGAATCCGATTGTCTCGAGAATCGGAGCCATAATTAACCTCAGAATCATCATTGTGGCTGACGTCAGCCTGTCACGTTGCGTCCGGCGCGGCAAACGTTAAGCCTCTACTGTTCCGCCACGTGTTCGGAATTCGAAAAGTTGAATTTCAAACTCGGCGCCTATAAATATGCTCCAAACATTTTCATTCGACCATTTCGACGAGCTGAGATCGGAGTCTTCTTTGCGTGGTTGGAGCATCTGAGTATCCAAGTCCTTCGTGGGTCTTCCTCACTTCTTTTCGAACCAGTAAGTCCTTTCTCTTTTGTCCTTCCTTCCCTTCAGTTTTCTTTTCCTTCTATGCTTGGTAGTTCCGTTTCGTCCAATAGCGTCAGAGTACTAGGAAGAGTGAGAGAGAGTGAACCTATGACCCAGTACCGGACCTCTTCTTCGGAGAGGTTGTCCAACTCAATGGATGAGTTATCGGTCGCCCCTGAGCCTCCTAGTAGGAAGAGGAGAGTTCGAGACTCCGTCAGTCTAGAGTTTGGGTCGGAGACCACCGAGTCGGAAGACTCTGGTGAGAGGGCCAGTGCCCGCAAATCTTCGGAAGTTGTCTCTTCGGCTTCCGGTCCTGCATCTGAGGAGGAACTTGAGCAAGGTTCCTCCGATGCCATCGAGCATAGTCACCCAGCTGGCACTTCTGCTCGGAGGGCTCCTCGCCAGAGGAGTGACCGTCCTGAGATTCCACCTATAGATAAACTCCCCGCGTGGAGGGTGCCGAGCAAGGTTGTATCTGATATGGCCTTGACTCAAATCCGTAGGGCCTATCAGTTAGAGGAGCCCATGACTGACGTCTTGGTCCGACGTCCATCGTCTGAGGAGAGGGCTTGCAGCCTGAACCTCTCGGAGATCTGCGTGTACAAACACACTCTGAAGTCCGACCTCCATTTCCCTCTTCACGCCCTTGTAGTCAATATCCTAAAGGTGTATCGCATCGCCCCATCCCAACTGACTCCGAACGGGTGGCGGTGCATTTACGCCTTCATCATGTTCGTCCTCTGACTGGGAGAGACTCCGACGAACTTGTTCCGGTCTCTTTTCCAGTTTTCCAGCCTTACTGAAACACACTCCATGAGTGGGTGGTATTATTTTAGCCAGAGGAATGTGAAGAAGCTTCCGGCGATATCTCAGAAGCCCTCTTCCATTCATGGATGGAAAGAAAAGTTTTTTTTCGTGGGCCCTCCGGCGGGTGGCCTTGCATTGCCTCTGTCCAATGCGTGGCTGGTGGTTGACGCGACGAGGTTCAACAAGGTTCCTTTCTTGACCTCGGAGGAGAGGCGAACCTATCGCAAGGCACTGGAGGGCCAGACCGTTCGGTATGCCGACCTGGCAGATCTCCAGAAGTTGGCCGAGCACGGTTTGCTAGGTAAGTTTTTATCTCTGACTGTTGTAATTCGATCGGACATTTTCTTGTGATACTGACCGTCTGTCTATTCTTTTTGTCACAATGAACTTCTCCAATGATCAACTAGTGGCGCGGATCCTGAGCAAGCGGGCCGCAGAAGCCGAAAAGTAAGCCGATCGAAGAGACGATCAGGTTGGAGGGGCCGTCCCACGGACGCGGGCTACGGCAGACGACCCCAAGGGCAAGAGGCCAGCAGTTGAGGGTCCTCCAAAGAAGAAAATTCGATTGGCCCAAGAACTGCTGGCCGACGTCTACAAGACAAGACCGACCGTGAGGGTTGGTCGACCGTGAGGGTTGGTCGGCCTAAGGACGACAAAAGGGGGGCTGCGATGAAGGAAGTCCAGCCCCTCCGGGTAGTTAAAGTGGTCAATCTGACCGAAGCCGCCGACGTGAAGGTGCAAGGGGAGTCTGTTCCCCCGGTGAAGGGTGGCTTTGAGAAGAAGGTGGGGGCGGCGGTGTCCGCTCTAGAGCTTGGCCTGAAGGACACCGCCTCGGTGTTCAAAAGTACGTGGGTGGCCAGGATCATGCTCACCGAGAATCGCCTCACAGAGGACGTGGCTTTCACCTCTTCTCTGGAGATGAACGATCTGCTGAAGAGGATCTTCCTCGCTAGTACCCAGGTATGATGGTCAGCCCTTCTTTCTTCCAAACTTATTTTGACTTGGCTGTTAGAATTTTTACTAATTGTTCCATTCTTCTGGTATGCAGGGTAGCAACCTCATGGCTGAGCTTTGTCAGAAGGCTGCGACCTTGGTGGTGGACCTGGAAGAGAAGAATGAACTGGAGTCTTCACTGCGGGCGACTCTGAAGGCAACCGAGGACAAGATGAATGAGAAGACCTCCGAGGCCGAAGGCCTTGCTTTGGATAAGTCCAACCTCCGAACTTCTCTGGACAAAGCCGAGGACGCCCTTTCGGAGGAACATCGAAGTGTGCACCAGGCCGAGGAGAGACTGCAGGCAGCCAAGGATGCCAAGCGGAAGGCTGAGGACGACGCCAGGTTGGCCAAGGAGGCGTTGGCTAAGGCGGAGGAGTTTCAGGCTGAGATCCGAGACCAGGCTGTGGCTGACTACCGGTCATCGTCTCAGTATGCCGACGACTTGAAGGAGGCCGCCAATGGGTTCTTCCAGGGCTGTCTACTTGAAGGAGCAACTCGTTGTGAAGGGCATGGTCTTTGACTGCTCGGACTTTTCGATCTTGGCTGAAGAGGAGGTGCTGGAGCCGACCGTGTGTAGGGAGGCCAAGAATATGCTGGAGGACGACTTGCCAGCCTATGAGGTTCCTCAGACGCCGATCGTCCAACTTCCGAAAGTGCAGTTGCAGAGCGACGTCCCCACCGATCCCACTACCAAGGACGGGCCATCCTGAGAGGTCTTCCGCCTGCTGGCCGATGTACATTTTTGTTTTTTTGTTTTTGTAATGTAATGTTTTGCCTCTTTGTGGGATTTGTACTGCTGCCCCTTGTGGGCTTTTATGAATAGAATTCACTTTTTCTCATTCCCTTGGTGTTGTCGCTTTTTATTTCTTTTGTGTTGTTCGTCTTCGATGTTGAGTATTGTTGTATTGCCCCTACCCCGGAAGTATTGTCGGCTTGACGGCTGAACAGGCTGAGAACACTTAAGTCTTTACGAAAATGCATGGGAAAATTTAAGACGTTCCTCTGAGTAGCCAAGCACGTGTAGTTAAGAAGTGCTGCGTGCTATCTTGTCTGCGTGCGGAGTCACCTTGTATCCGCATGCTACTCATACCTGCTCGTCGGTGTGAGTAGGTGGTGTCAATTGTGAGCTGCATGCTACCCGTACCTGCTTGTGGGTATGGGTAGACAGAATGGTTGAACACCTGCATGCTGCTCGTACCTGGTTGTGGGTGTGAGCAGGCAGTGTGTCACGTATGATTTGCATGCTACCCTTACCTGCTTGTGGGTATGGGTAGGCAGAATGGGTGATCGTCTGCATGCTACTCATACCTGCTTGAGGGTATGGGTAGCAGAGTCACCGAGGGTCGGTGTGCTGCTCGGGCCTGCTTGAGGGCGCGAGTAGGTCAGCTGGGCCGAAAGGAACGACTATGTCAATTGTTGCGAGTTGTGGGCTGAATGACAGTACTTCTTGTATTTAAAATGAAACCACTTAACTTAAAAAGAAAGGTGAAAGCTACACTCCTGGCCAGGACAGATCGACTGACATGACAAAACAAAACAACTTAATAGTAAAGCTAACAACTATTCACTGGTAATACTTGTGAAGATTGGTGGCATGTCAAGTCCTCGGTATTTCTTTACCGCGGAGGGTGGCCAGCTTGTATGATCCTGGTCGGCCAGTTCTGAGGATGCGGTAAAGACCTTCCCAATTTCGGGCCATCTTCCCTTGATTGGTGGGCTCGGAGACTGTTGCTTTTCTGAGGACGAGGTCTCCTACCCTGAATTGCTTTGGTCGGACTGTCTTATCGTAGTGCCGAGTGGTCGTTTGCTGGTATGCTGCCATCCTGAATGCTGTCGACTCCCGCACGTCCTCTAAATTGTCCAAGTTAGTCCGAAGATCTTCAGAGTTGGTATCCTCATTGAAGTTTAGTATCCGGAAAGTGGGATGAAATACCTCGATTGAGACGACTGCCTCTGTGCCGAAGGCAAGCATGAAGGGAGTTTCGCCCGTGGGTGTCTTGTTGGTTATCCTGTATGACCAGACGATGCTCGATAATATGTCGACCCACTTCTCCTTTTCATCCGCCACCATCTTCTTCAGACCGGACAATATGGTTTTATTTATTGCTTTAGTTTGTCCACTTGTTTGCAGGTGACCGACCGACCCAAATCGATGGTCGATCCTAAACTCTGTGCAGAAGTTTGCGAATGATGCACTGGCAAACTAAGTGCCATTGTCTGTCACAAGGATTCTGGGCACACCAAATCTGAGTGCCTGAAGAACTGCTCCACCTTGGGCGTGTCAATTTTGGCAACAGCTTCAACTTCAATCCACTTTGTGAAGTAATCAATGGCCACAATGACATACTTCCGCTGATATGTCGCCTTAGGGAAGGGCCTCATGATGTCCATGCCCCAGATAGCAAAAGGGAGAGGACTTGTGATCGGCTGCAGAAGTACGGTCAGAGCATGTGGGACTGACGCGTAGAATTGGCACTTGTCGCACTTGCGCACCAGCTCGATGCAGTCATCATGCATTCTGGGCCATTGGTAGCCTTGCCGAAGGATCTTCTGGAATAATAACCGGCCTCCTTGGTGTCGGTCGCATATTCCCTCGTGGACCTCTTTCATAACTTGCTCGGCTTCGTCCAATCGGAGACACCGAAGCAAGGGTATGGTGTAGGATCTCTTGTACAGCACATCGTTGTGAATGGTGTACTGCCTGGACCGGACTTGGATGCACCGTGCGTCTTTCCTGTTGTCTGGAAGTGCACCCTTTCGGAGGTAGCGGTAGATGTCGTCGTACCAGCTAGAGATTGCTTCGATCAGTGCAATTTCCTTGGCAGAGCTGCTGGCGTGCT
The DNA here is from genome assembly GCA_028583415.1 of Protea cynaroides. Taxonomy (NCBI): domain Eukaryota; kingdom Viridiplantae; phylum Streptophyta; class Magnoliopsida; order Proteales; family Proteaceae; genus Protea; species Protea cynaroides. The sequence goes on from CM053266.1 coordinate 14,697,892, forward strand.
CCAATAACTCCACATACATGGCAGAGTCTATTCCTGAAATATCTTCCAGGGACAACCTAGACAACTCGTCTGTTTAGGTGTTCTCGTCCCGACACACGTACTGTCGCTCGACACTTTGGAAGGCTGTGATGGCCAAGTTGACCTTTTCCAGGTATTTCAACATCTTTGGTTGTCTGGCTTCATAGTTGCCTTGTACTTGTCGGATGACCAGCTGTGAGTTAACTTGGACTATGAGCCGTTGAACGGCCAGACCTTTTACTAATCTGAGGCTGACCAGTAAATCCTCGTACTTGGCTTCATTGTTCATGGCACGGAATCCGAATCTCACTGCTGATTGGATTTTGAAACCTTCCGGGCTTCTCAGTATGAGGTTCGACAACTTTTTCCTCTGGCAGGGTACTCTCGTCAACGAAGTCTGCCAATGCCTGGGTTTTGATGGCGGTTCTAGGGACGTACTTTATCTCAAACTCGCCGAGCTCCATTGCCCAATTTATTAGCCGGCCGAATATGTCAAGCTTTGATAGCACCTTCTTCAGAGGTGTGTTGGTAAGCACAGAGATGGGATATACTTGGAAGTATGGTCGGAGTTTCTGCGCAGCGATCACCAAGGCAAGCGCCAGTTTTTCAATTGGCTTGTATCTGGTCTCTGCGTCCAACAACACCTTGCTGACATAGTATATCTACCATTGCACCTATCTTCTTCTTTCAGCAGCACGAAACTCACCGCTTGATTGGAGACTCTGAGGTAAAGTTGCAACTCGTCTCCAGGATTGGGTTTCACCAGCAGAGGCGGTGAGGACAAGTAAGCCTTGAGGTCCTCGAAGGCTTTCTGGTACTCCTCAGTCCATTCAAACTTCCCAGCTCCTTTCAGTGTCTTGAAGAAGGGAAGGCATCATTCGGCCGACTTTGACATGAAGCGGCCGAGGGCGGCTATGCGACCGTTCAGCTCCTGTATCTGTTTGGGTCTGGTTGGCGCGGCCATGTTTAAGATGGCCATGATCTTCGAGGGTTTGGCTTTTATTCCCCTCTGTGAGACCATGAAACCCAAGAATTTCCCAGATGCAACTCCGAAGGCACACTTGGTGGGATTCAGCTTCATGTTGTGTTTGCGGAGGACTTGGAATGCTTCGCCGAGGTCGGCTAGATGATGGTTGGCTTGTTGGCTCTTTACTAGGAAGTCATCGACATATATCTCCATATTCCGGCCAATTTGATTTTTGAACACTTTGTTCACCAACCTTTGGTAGGTGGCTTCAGAGTTCTTTAGGCCAAAAGGCATGATCGTTTAGCAGAAGAGCCCCTGGTTGGTGATGAAGGAGGTGCACTCCTCGTCAGCCTTCCTCATTTTGATCTGATTGTACTCTGAGTATGCATCAAGGAAACTAAGCTGCTCGTGCCCAGCTGTAGCATCTATCAACTGGTTGATCTGTGACAATGGATAGCTGTCTTTAGGACAAGCTTTGTTGAGGTCTATGAAGTCTATGCAGATCCTCCACTTTTCGCTGGCCTTGGGCACCATGACCACGTTCGCCAGCCAGTCTGGATAAGCTACCTCCCATATGAAGTCGGCCGCTAATAACTTCTGGACTTCCTCGTCTATAAAAGACTGTCGGGTAGGCGTGAAGCTCCTCTTCTTTTGTCTGATGGGCGGTGTTGGAGGTCAACAGCCAGGTGATGTTCGATCACTTCTCTAGGGATTCCTGGCATCTCAGAGGCCGACCAAGCAAACACATCTAGGTTTTTCCTCAGGAATCCTATTAGCTCCTCCCTCTAGTCCTCAGGTAGCAAGGAGCTGACCTGGAATGTCTTTTCAGGCTGATCGTCCGCCACAGGGATTTGCTCTAACTCCTCGGCGGGCTTTCCCCTCCTCGACGAGTCAATGTCTCAGACATCTACTATGTGGACTAGTACTGCTTTCAGGGCTATTTGGCTATTTTTCAGCTCTGTTGCGTACCATCTTCTAGATGTCACTTGGTCCGTTCGACATTCTCCGATGCCGTTCTTTGTCGGGAACTTCATCACCAAATAGTAGGTGGACATGCATGCTTTGAGCTTGTTTAAGGATGGGCGGTCGAGGATCACATTGTGGGAAGACGGTCGGGCTACCACCATAAATTCGACCATCACCCTCTGTTGTCTGGGTTTTTAGCTGAGTATCACAGGCAATTGAATGCCTCCTTTCACCGTCATCGGGTCCCCAAAAAAGCTGATAAGATCAAAGGTGACCGGTTGGAGCTGATCGTCTCCTAGCTGTATCCTTTGGTACGCGTGGTAGAATATGATATCTACCGAGCTCCCTGTGTCTACCAGGCACTTGGCGACATCGCAGTGTTCGATCCCGACAGTGAAGACAATGGCATCTTCATGGGGGACTGCTACGTTGACGAGGTCTTCGTCGCTGAAGGTGATGATTTCTCCAGTCTGTGCCTTTTTGAACGGCCACTCTATTTTTGCCACTACACGGGAGTAGACTTTGGCCAACCGATTAGATGTATTCTCGGCTGTCGGTCCTCCTATGATTGTGAGGACTGTCTTTCCCTCGGCTTTGGGCCCCTTTGTAATGGCATAGACGCCACTATCGCCAAGAATACGTAGACCCATAGATGTGCATGGTCGGTCCTTTGGTTGAGAACTGCCAACGAATCACCGATCAGATCTTCTTCTCTTCGACGTCGGGCGGGACCTCCTCCTACTTTTGCCCCTACTTTCTGGTTCAGACCAGGACGGGAAGGACCCAAACTGGATATGCTATCTGCCTCTTAACCGTTCCTTCACTGGTATTCTGGTTTGCTTTGCTCCAGATGATCCTCTGATCGTACCAAACTGAACGACACAGACCCACTGTCTGGGAGCCGCAGGACCTCCCTTGGGATCTCTGTCGTCCCTTCAAGCTGTGTTTTGGTCATCGCCTGCATCCGTTCGATAGTAGTTTGGCTGTTGGTTCCTCGGTGGTAGAGGGGGTAGCCCGCGATCTCTCCGAGCTGGCGCTGGTCCCTTGCCAGCGTCTCTAACAAAATTGCGGTAGTAACCCCACCGGATGAGATCATCAATTTCTCCTTGAGGGACTTGCACTCATCCGTGTCGTGACCATGGTCACGATGGAAGCGACAGTATCTGGAACGGTCTTTATTCCTTCCTTCACCTAGGGGTTTCAGAGGTGGTCGGAGGTTTCGATTATTCCTGATTACCTCCGGGATCTCCGTCATCGAAGTGGTGAGCGAAGTATAGTAATCAAAGGTCTTGTACGGGTGCTGGTGTATCTGTTCTTTGTTGGACCTTTGCTTCTTAGGGTCACTGGAGTTCTGCGTCTAGTCTGCCAACTCGGATCTCTTTTTGTCTGTCGGCTTTTGGTCGGTCTTCAAGTTGTTGACCGCATTGTTTTTTTGGGCCTTAGTCGTTTCATCTACGGAAGCGTACTTCTCGCATCTAGCCAGCAGGTCGTCCAAGTTCTTCGGAGGCTTTTTGGCAAGGGACCAACAAAGCTACCCGTCCGTCACTCCGGCCTGCAAGCTGGACATGTGCACTGCAGGCTCGACATCCTTGATTTCTAGCACCTCGGCATTGAAGTGCTTAATGAAGTCCCGTAGGGACTCGTCTTTCTGTTGCTTGACCATCGACAAGTGGTAGGATGTCTTCTTGCGCATCCGGCTGGCTTGGAAGTGCGTCAGGAACTTGTTCGACAGCTGTTCGAACGAAGTGATGCTCCTCGGAGGTAGGTTGTTAAATCACGTGTGGGCAGCGCCTCTGAGCGTCGAAGGAAACGCTCTGCAGATCAGGCTATCGCTGAGCGGGTAAAAGAGCATCGTGGAGATGAACACGTCTAGATGCTGCTCGGGATCAGTGCTCCCGTTATATGAGTCCAGAACAGGCATCTTGAAATTGTCCGGAGGTGGAGCCCTCATGATCACCTCAGAAAGGGCTGTGACGGCTATGTAGGCTGTCCTTAGGGGAGCGACACGATTCTGTTCCATCTGCTGGAGCCGTGTGGCCAACTCCAACAACTGCCGCTCGACCTCTGACTGGAGAGTGGTTGGAGGTGGCGCTGCGACAGTTTTTGACGTCTCCAAATTGACTCTCTGCTGGCAGAGGGCGTCGAGGAAGGACCTCGCATCCCTCTCAGGCTGAGGGGGTACCCAATGTACTCCCTGAGCCTGATGGTGATCGGCTGGATGATGCTGAGCGGATGACCCAGCCATACTCTGGTCACAAGATCCCATGGGAGGATTACTTGGTGCGGCTCTGACTGATGCCGCCGGCGCAGGTTGCTGATGAGCCCCAGAATGGGCCGCTCGTGGTGCTGGTGCGGGCAGAGGATTTACTCCTGCTCCTCCAGGGACCGAATTACTTGCTCGAGCGCCCCTCAAGGCTCGAGCCAACTGATCGATCTGCTGCCTCAACTCATCGAATTGTTGGCGAGTCACGTACTGATGGGTGGTTGCGGGGCCATCGCCGTTGGCATCGATGCTGGTGTCGTGGTATGGTTTGCCCCCACTGTACTTGCGCTACTATCAACCTGAACTTACGCGGACGGTTCAGATGGTTGGTGTGAAGCCTGGGCACGAGTTCTCCTGTGTGCCATCGAAAGTAGTTTGAGGTTGAGATCCTCGTGCGCTGTCCGTCAAACTCAATCAAGAGGGCCCCACGGTGGTCGCCAAACTGTTATGGTCAGAAATCACCCGTTGATCTGCAATCCGAGCAACCTGCAATCATAGAGATGAGACAAAGGAGTTGGGCGACTAAGCCCCAGGTACACTTCGATGCCTAAGTCAGATTCTCAATGTAAACAGTCAAGAGATAGCAGGAAGCTATCTCTAGTTTAGAGAAGGAGGGGAACAATGAGAGAGTTTGAGCGTACGAGTGATTTGAGAATGAATGGTGAGATTGTGAGATTGAAACTGTGTTTTACCTTGAGGGATCATCCTCTACTTATAGAGATTAGGAAGAAGCATGGATGTACCAGGACTTAGGGAAGTAGACCGCCAATAGGACTGCCAAGTGTCGCTCTGAGGGACACCCAGGTCATAGACTCGGAGTAAGAGTGGGAGACTGTAGCCAAGGAAGCTGTGAGGACAAAGATTGAAATCTTTTAGAAGTCGTCACCTAGATTTAGGTCTAGGACCCTGGAAAATGTGAAATCTCACCCCAAGGTAAGACTTCGATTGACTCATGACCCTTAGATTAGAATTCTGATCCATCAGAGATTGGGTAAGCGTCAGGTTACGGTTATGGGAAGGGGTTAGGCACCCAAACCGCCCGATCGAAATCGGTCTCCTATACCTTTCCTATGCTAGACTCTATTTATTAAATTAAACCAAACCAAGTGGTTTGATATCATTGAACCGAATCTGTATCCATCAGATTGCCTACGTATCACGGAATTATTTCAAAAATCAGGTTCACCATCGTAGTTCAGGTGTGATTAAAATTTATGGCTGTGATTTATGCTTGTGCATGATTAAGTTCTTTGTTCAAGTTGAAATTTATGGTTGAAAGGTTGAGAAATCCTATGGGTTAGGATCTGGATAGTCAATGTGGACTGATAGATAGTCCTAGTGGATCTAAAGATAACCCTATTTGGGTTGAAATATGGGAGATATCCTAGTGGATCTATGGATAGTCCGAGTGGACTAAGGTGTGGATAACCCTATTTGGGTTAAAATATGGGTAATATCCTAGTGGATCTATGGATAGTCCGAGTGGACTAAGGTGTGGATAAATATCCAAGTGGATCTATGGGTAGTCCGAGTGGACTGAGGTTGGATAAATATATCCTAGTGGATCTATGGATAGTCCGAGTGGACTAAATTGTGGATCCGAATTTGGGTTTCTCCCAAGTGGCCTACGTATCCTAGGGTTTGCCCTAGGAATCAGAATCTGCGTAGTTCGGGATGGATAACCCTATTTGGGTCAAAATATGGGTAAGTATCCTAGTGGATCTATGGATAGTCCAAGTGGACTAAGGTTTGGATAACCCCTTTTGGGTTGAAATATGGATAGATATCCTAGTGGATATATGGATAGTCCGAGTGGACTAAGGTGTGGATCCGAATTTGGGTTTCTCCCAAATAGCCTACGTATCCTAGGGTTTGACCTAGGAATCGAAATCCGCATAGTTCGAAATGGATAACCCTATTTGGATCAAAATGTGGGTAAGTATCCTAGAGGATCTATGGATAGTCCGAGTGGATAACCCTTTCTTGGTTAGAATATGGATATCCTAGTGGATCTATGGATAGTCCGAGTGGACTAAGGTGTGGATCTGAATTTAGGTTTCTCCTAAATGGCTTACTTATCCTAGGGTTTGACCTAGGAATCAGAATCCACGTAGTTCGAGCTCTGGGTTGAAATGGGAATGGATATCCTAGTGGATCTATGGATAGTCCGAGTGGACTAAATGTGTGGACCCGAATTTAGGTTTCTCCCAAATAGCCTACGTATCCTAGGGTTTGCCCTAGGAATCAGAATCCACGTAGTTCGAAATGGATAACCCTATTTGTGTCAAAATGGGGCTTGGATTGAAATGGAAGAATATCTTAGTGGATCTATGGATAGTCCAAGTGGACTAAGGTGTGGATCCGAATTTGGGTTTCTCCCAAATAACCTACGTATCCTAGGGTTTGCCCTAGGAATCAGAATCCACGTAGTTCGGGATGGATAACCTATTCTAGGTCAATGATTGGAAACGTATTCTAGGTTTAGGGTTTAGAACCTATTCTAGGTTTAGGGTTTGCCGATGGGCAAATCGTCCTAAATCACCCTTTTTATCCTGAATTCTAATTTTGGAAAGTTTGGCAAGACATTCTCTTTCTTTATTAAGATTTTATCATTCCCATTATGCCCTTCCCAAGAATGTGGGTGCCTAAATGCACGTCCCCACACCTACATTGTCTTCTAGAAGTGTGCATATATGGCAGTTTAACTAGGGTGTTGCATAAAATAAGTTATTGCCAAAAAATAGAATATTCTATCTAAATATGGCACATAAAACATTTATGACAAGAAATTCACATAAAGTAAGATTGTTTAAAATCTTTCAAATATGGCATGTATTGCAAATAAGGCAAGAGCCTACATGGCATGATCTAGTATGCTATTTTCTACCTTAATTGTTATTTTCTTTCCATTTTAGGGTTTTCTACCCTAATTATTATTTTATTTCTATTTTTTTAGGGTTTTTTTACCCTAACTGTTACTTTCTTTCCATTTTAGGGTTTTCTACCCTAATTATTATTTCCTTTCCATCTTAGGGTTTTCTACCCTAAATGTTTTCTTTCCATTTTTTAGGGTTTTCTACCCTAATTGTTATTTTCTTTCCATTTTAGGGTTTTCTACCCTAATTGTTATTTTCTTTCCATTTTAGGGTTTTCTACCCTAATTATTTTCTTTCCATTTTTAGGGTTTTCTACCCTAATTGTTATTTTTTTTCCATTTTAGGGTTTTCTACCCTAATTGTTATTTTCTTTCTATTTTAGGGTTTTTTACCCTAATTGTGACAATAAGCATTTAATATAGCATGTGAGCAAGTGTAGCAGACAAATATGGCAATAAACATGTGTAGCATTCCAATCATGATAATGTGATTATTCCAATTATGGCAGTGTGATCATTCCAATTATGGCAGTGTGACCATTCCAATTATGGCAGTGTGACCATTCCAATTATGGTAGTGTGTGCATATAAGCATATAAACATCATAAATATTGGCTCAAATCCTCAATCTAATGGTCGGATCTTTTCAAAACATGATAATCATGATCAACGACTCAAAATTCATCAAACCAACCAAAATCAATGGCTCAGATTCATCTAATCAACTCATGATGATCATCCAACGGTTCAAATCACTTACAATAATAATCTAACCGTCAAGGTTCATTTAAATCATTCTTGAAGACAATCCAATGGTTTAGATCATCCAAAATGATAATCTAACCATTAAGATACATTTATATCAGTCTTGAAGACAATCCAACGGTCCAGATTTATCTAATCAACTCATAAATGACCATCTAATGGTTTGGATCCAAAATAAACATCCAATGACCCATATCATCACACCATCAGAATAAAAAATCAATCATCCTATGGTCCTTATTTTCATATCATCACATGATCAAAATTCATGGTTGATGGCTCAATTTTCAACTCATCGAAAAAATCCAAATCAAAGGGTCATATTAACTTCATATCGAAATTCTAAATCAAATGGCCTTATTTTTATTCTCATGAAATTCAAGATCAAAGGCTATATCACAAAATTCAAAATCGATGGCCATGATTTAATCACATTCAAAATTCATCCAATGCCCATAACATCACATGATCCAAGTCATCGAACGGCTCATATCTATTATCATAACATGATCAAAATCAATGGTTCAAATTCAGTCAATATTACATAAACAAGCCAATGATTCAAATTTAATAATCAGAATTATCATGGTTTAACTGTTCGGATCAAACATCAAGATTATCAAATTATTAAGGTTTCTATTCAGACTTAATTAATGATGCTGATCGGGTGGTTCTGATCATATAAGGAAGAGATCAATGATGCAGGTGATATGGGATGGAGATGTGATAGTTGCAGCAGTGAAGTGTATTGGGTTTGATTGGGACTGCAAGGTGGAGGTGCATGGTTGATCAGACATAGCTCATTGGTTGTGAGATTGAGGAAATTGGTTTGCAGGTTGGGGGTATGGTAAATGGAGGTATTTGCAGGTAATGGTGGTCGGTGTGGTAATGAATCGGTGACCAGGTGGTAGGAGGTTGGGGCAATAGGATATGAAGAAGAAGAAAATAAAATAAAAAAAGGGGCGGTGGTTTACCTGTTGCAGATCCATTGCCTTCTCCTTCTTCCTCTTCTTCATCTTCTCGTTCTGCTTTTCTCCATTCTCCCCCAAAATCGAGATCCCTCTTTTCTGATTTTTTTTTTTTTTTTTTCTTCTCCTCTCCACCGGCCTCCTCCTTCTTCTCGGTCCTCTCCCCTTCTTTTTCTGATTTTTTCTTCTCCTCTCCACCTCCTCCTTCTTCTCGGTCTTCTCCCCTTCTTTTCTGATTTTTTTTTGTTTTTTTCTTCTCCTTTCCACCTCCTCCTTCTTCTCGGTCCTCTCCCCTTCTTTTCTGATTTTTTCTTCTCCTCTCCACCTCCTCCTTCTTCTCGGTCTTCTCCCCTTCTTTTCTGATTTTTTTTGTTTTCTTCTTCTCCTTTCCACCTCCTCCTTCTTCTCGGTCCTCTCCCCTTCTTTTCTGATTTTTTCTTCTCCTCTCCACCTCCTCCTTCTTCTCAGTCTTCTCCCCTTCTTTTCTGAATTTTTTTTTTGTTTTTTTTCTCTCCTTCTCTTCTTCTCGATTTTGATTTTTTTTTCTTCCAAAACCACCGCCCTCCTCTCTTTCTCCTTATCTTCTCGACTTTCTCGCTCTCTCTCTCTCTCTCTCTCTCTCTCTCTCTCTCTCCTTTTCGGATTCTCCTCCATCTCCCTTTTTTTCTGATTTTTTTTCTTTTCTCCTCTTTCGGCCTCCTCTCTCCCTCCGATTTTTTCTTTTACGGCTCCCCCCCGAGTTTCCTTTCCAGTTGAACCGAATCTTCCATTCATATATATATATATATATATATATATATATATATATATATATATATATATATATATATATATATAACCTTGATATAATATATGCAATATCATAAAATTCTTGCACATGGGTTAAACGAACTTGGTCCAAACTGGTCTGACTTGAGTTGACTGGGCTGGACTGACTTAAACTGAGCTGGGTTGGACTAAGAATGACTTGAATTAACTAGGCTGGGCCACGACTGGCTTGGATTGAGCTGAGTTGAGTGGATTGACTGAAATTTACTGGGTTCTCTCTCTCTATCATTTCACGGGTCATTTCCGCTGTTATCCCACACAAAATTTTTCGATGGCCTCTATTCTAAATTTTTTGTGTTCATTTTGTAGAACATTAAAAATGAGGAATATAGGAACTTGAATCACCTCATTTGGAAGTAAAATGGTCAACTTATGAATTTTTGAAGTTTAAGCGGACCAATTATCGATAATTTGACTGACCATTCTGCATGAGATCCTTCGGAGGCTTTTATCGGAAATATTTTACGTCCACTTTGTAGAGCACTAAAAATGGAACATAATGAGACTGAAATCACCTGAATCCGATGTAGAACGGAAAAGATATGCAGCTTTGAAGTTCTGACGATAATTTTGCATGCACGCTTGCATGGGACCCACTGGTGACTTCTACCCGGGATTTTTTATGTCCACTTTGTAGAACATCATGAATGAAGAATAATGGTCTTGGAATCATCTGAATCCGATGTAGAACGGGAAAGATATGAAGCTTTGAAGTTCTAACGATCATTTTGCATGCAAGTTTGCATGGGACCCACTGGTGACTTCTACCGTGGATTTTTTACGTCCACTTTGTAGAACATCATGAATGAAGAATAATGGTCTTGGAATCATCTGAATCCGATGTAGAACGGGAAAGATATGAAGCTTTGAAGTTCTAACGATCATTTTGCATGCAAGTTTGCATGGGACCCACTGGTGACTTCTACCCGGGATTTTTTACGTCCACTTTGTAGAACATCATGAATGAAGAATAATGGTCTTGGAATCATCTGAATCCGATGTCGGATGATCAAGATATGATGATTTGAAATTCAAACGATCCGACTTAGGATAATTTACATGAAGGCCCTTGGGATTATTTATAATAATTTCAGAAACCTCCCTTATATGTATCATCCGACTAAAATGGTCATATCTTCCTCATTTGATATCGGAATTGAACAATTCTGGTCTCGTTTCGAAGATAATTCTATGACCTATGCATCTATGCAGATAATAGCCCATGACCCTGCTGTGGGGATTAGTGAAAAATCACAAATCTTTGGGTTAAAGGTCAGAAACCTGCCATATTGGTTCATTTATGCCGAGGGTGGCAAAAATGGGGTGCTTACAGAAGCCAAGTCGATCCACAGTAAGAGTGACGCGTATCACCACATAGATAGCCATATGACCGTGATGATCGACGTCGTATCACACTAGGAGAGGGACTCCTTTGATGTGACATAGTTGCCTTAGGACTCTGACCTCCGACTAAGAATCATAACTGAGTAGGTTTATACCTCCGACCGACACCGTGTCCTAATAGGACCGTAACTCCGAGCAGTAGAAGCCGAGTGCACCACATCATTCGTGGTCGACTTCGAAGATAAAGGTTGTCAAATGTAAGATTTTAAGTGGATGATATTTTTCCCATATAACAGCTCCTTAGAGAGATGGGATCCTTGAGTATTTTCAGAAAGGCTAGGAATTCAAATCTATCTTTACCTGTAATCGCCGGGTGGATATATAGAGGACACACCTATTCCTTAAGCGGATATGTTGTTCGGATATGGAGCAGGTATGACCAAGCTATGACTCCACCCGGACCGAACAAGGTAAGCATTACTGATGGAGACGATCGAATTACAGTGGGTGGCCGTAGGATGAAGATCCTACTGATAGGCAAGGCCGCCACTCCTGGCATTATATACCGCCATGCGTGTCCTTCATGGGTGGAGGATCCTGTCTAGGACCCAATCTTCTGGATCATTCCTGAACCACGATCCCCTTGAGGCGCCTGAGATTAGTCCAGAGATCTGGCACGTTTGGATACCCACGTGCTTCTTCTCACCATCGCTAAGACGTCTCTAGGGTAACATCTGGTAGGACACATGTCGCCTTCTTAATATGATTCATAAGTGGACACGTGTCCTGATATAATTAATCAGGAGAAATATGCTATCAACAGTTGCCCCTTGCTTCTGTGGACTCGCCGAATTCAAAGAAGCAATCTCAATGTCATAGTATATTTCAGCCCAGGTCACCATAGTAAGTTATAAGATGCATGAAACTGTAGTGTTTGAACTGTTTGGAGTTGGGTTTCTTAAGTCGCCACTTTGTTGGAGAATGTAGCGATGATCTGGAAAATGTAGTGACGATCTGGAAAATGTAGCAACGACTTAGAGGATGTAGCAACGTCTTGAGAGGTGTGGTTTCCCCTTGATGAGACGTCACTTGAACATCCTCGATTTAGCTTGGAGTTTGCAAGTCACCGCGAGGCTCCAAAAATTTTGGTTTGTACAAAACTGTTCCTGCTCGATTCTAAAGTCGTCAAAGGTGTGTAATCGTCATAGAAAAATTAAAAAAATAACTTTTTGGGAAACTCTTTAAAAGGCATTCCGAAAATCCCAGCCATCATGATCCCACGACGATTCAGTATGAGCTGTTTCAGAACAGTAACCTTTGGGGAAATGCCACGCGTCAAGGTAGCCGTTTTCGTCAGGCTATGGTCTTTACATCTGTAGAAAATGACATTAGCGTGCAAGTTTGTCTCCACCTTTTAAAACATTGCATTTAATGTGATGAAAATGGATTGGACGTGAAGGGGGCTCCGTCCATTTATCGGGTGAAGACGTCCCATATTCCTTCCTGATTATGACAAAGGGAACATAATTGACATCCTTCGCCACGGTGAACTTCGGATTTCAACCTTTTCAAATCCGTCGATTGGGAGTTATGAAACTTCGCCGAAGAAGCTGAAAATCACTTTTGGTTTTTTGATCAATAGAGTCCTTGGAGCAGAGGATATTCTTCTTCATCTTCTCCGGCACCGTCTTTCACTTCTTTGCTTCTCTTCCACAGTAACTTATCTTTCTTCTTTTTCGCCATTTATTTGATTATCAACCATTTCTCTTTAAAGTTACCTATAGAGTTAGCAATGTCTAGAATGCTCAATCTTTCCCGGGACGGTGCCCTCATAAACTAACGAACCCATATTTGGTTAGTTTTCAGAGGAGTACACTGCGTGGGACTTCTAGGCAACCCAGGCACCGTCAGAGCATAGAACTCCGGTGAGGTTTGCCACTGTTTCCAGAGTGCTTATCATTGCAGGGGACGAGAGACTACCAACATATATTCTGTCCTGTGTACCTGGGTCCATGGGGACAATCACCAGTATTTTCACTTTATTGGCCAAGAAAGAAAAAGAATCTAGGGGGCCCTTGCCTTTTGTGATCCCAATGTCGACAGTCCCAGCAATTCTTGGGGAATCTAGGGAGATTGCGATCCCTTCTCCCATTGAAGTAGAGGCTGCTGGGATAACAAGCAGACTGAATGAGGAGAAGCTCAATAACTTCTTGGCTGAATACCCAATCGATGGACATTATCACACTAGGGTTCCTTTGGAAGGTGAATCTGCCTGTCGGCCGCACAGGACAGAGATGTGTATATATACCGAGTTTTTTTCGCTCAGGGTTCAAGCTCTCGGTCCCTCCAGAGGCAATTAAAATCCTTTACTAATATGGCTTGGCCCGAGCTCAAATCCAAGCCGATTTGTGGTCTATGATCCTGGCCTTCATCGTCTTCTTCTGGAAACTGGAGCGGACGTCAAGCATTGACCTGTTTAGACATCTGTACATTCTGAACAAGGCTAATCCATCTGATAAAGAAATACCTAAATCGGGCTAGTATTTCTTCAATAGGCGGCCCCCAGCTTTTGAGATTTTGAGTAGGAAAAGAAACAAGGTTCCTTGCTGGTCGAACATATTCTTTTTCGTGGGCTGCCAACACAAGAAGCCATGCCCCTAGTGAACGTCTAGCATTTTCTAGAAGTTGGTGCTCTAAACTAACTTCTGACCTTGGACAGGGAGGACGATCTCAGCCTCTCTATGGTGGAGTCAGGTACCAAGATTGATTATTAGGATCTTACTTCTCCCTTCTTTTCTTGCCCCGAACAGACGATGTCTATGATGACACAACTCCCCCAGGGTTTTATTTCACTACAGAGAGTTCAAGTAAGCTAGAAGTGTGTAATTTTCACACCGACTTGACATTTTGATTTCCTTCAACACTAATCACTCTTTCTTTGATGATTTTGCAGTGGGAAAATCTTCTCTTGATCTCGAGACGGTTAGGAAATTACAAGAGGAGCAGTTGGCATCGATAGACAGGGGCAAAGGTTCCTCTAAGAAGATGGGAAAGAAAAAGAAGCTCTACGATCAGCTTTACGGAGCCCAAGTGCTTGCTTTGGTTGCTTGGTCACGCTAGCGCGCTCCTCAACATATGTTTTAGAAATGCTAATCTTAGTGGTGGCATACTGGGCCATCGATCTCGATAGAAGGGAGCCCCCGCCCTCTACCAATACATATGGCCCGGGACTCAACTTCGTCCTTTGACCCCGCACCAAGGCTAAAAAAGCCTATGGAACAGGAAGAGTGGTCTGATGGTGAGGGTGGTGGTGCCCCATCTCGGAAGAGGGCGAGGATCGACACCAGGTTTGCACCTACAGCTCAGCTGGAGAGGTCTTCCCCTATCGTTCCTCCTTCTGAGACAGAGATGGCTTTTGCTAATGTTCCTCCAGTTCTTCAAGAAGTCGCTGGAGCTTCAGCCAACATCCCCCTAGCACCATTGTCGGAGCTAGGAAGGGAAACTTTCAAGTCACCTTCGCGGGTGTCTTCGAAGTTTGTCGTTGCTAAAGTGATAGCTGAGATAGTAAGTTCGGTGTTGAGTTTGCCACCTATGACCACGCTGACATCACCTCACCATGGAAGTACTGACTCGCTTGTGCCTACTCTCCCCTTGACGAAGTCGCTCTCTAGTGGGTCTAAAAAAGGGCCTCTAAGAAGGATTTCAAGGGTCCTTATTGGCTGACATGGTAGGTTGACCATGCCGATAGTGCGATGGTGAAGCCCGATATCGCCCATCAGGTGGTGGAAGGCATGTGTCTGCCTGTGGACCAGAAGGAAAGATGAAATGACAAAGGATGCCCTTCATAGGCAGAGGAGCGACACCTTAGTGGAGTGTCCATTTTCTTGGATTTCCTTTGTTTCATCAATTTCTCTTTCTAATATCTTGTGTTTCCTCTACAGCTTGTGAAAATATCGCGGCCCCGTCACGTTTGCAACCTCGCCACGGCTAAAAGGTTGGCGTCTGCAGAGTCAAGGCTCAGGTCTATTAAGAAGGAATTGGATGAGGCCCAAAAAATCCATCGAAAGTATTCTGAGGATGATGAGGCTTTGACCATGAAGTTGGAGGCCGTCGAGGGTTAGCTCAACATCGAAAACTCAGGTAGGAGTGAAGCAGAATCTGAGGTGACTAGGCTAAAGGTGCTGCTTGAAGAAAAGGAAAGGACCGAATTGGATTGCATAAAGCAACAAGAGGTGGCTGGCAAACCCATCAATGATCATCGAGCCAAGCTCAGGGAGACCGAAATGGGGATTCCTGATTGATAAGGCCATCGTTAAGTTCAAGGCCTCTGAAGGGTTGGATACTTTTGTTAAGAAGGTGCCAGAGAAGAAGCTCTCCGCATTTCGATGGAATGAAACCTCATTTTTGGAGGGGGTGTACAACTTGTGTCACTTTGTGGGCAAGAAGACACCCTACTATGATTTCTCTGGGTATCATTTGAAGTTGGACCAGGTTTCCTCTTCTTCTAAAGGAGAGGACAAAGATGAGGGCGCCGAAGATGAAGGACCTGAAGACTTGCCTCAGCGTGAACCGCATGCTCTGGTAGTGATCCATTCTCTAGCTTCCACCCTTGGCGCTGCTGGCCCTTGTGATTTCCAAGTTATAAGCAAGCAACTCCAACTCGGTCAGGAAAGTTCTGCCAAGGATGCCGGGACAAATACGAAGGTTGCTGGGAGGACTCAGTTTTTGTTTGTTTGTTTGCACTCTCTGGTGCTTTTTGTAGCTCCGTAACTTGTAATTTGCCCTTGAAATTTAATGAAACTTTGGCTCTTTCTGATCTTCCAGTTGATGTTGTGTATAAAATTTTCTAAATCTTTCAGTTTAACTTTGCAACCTTCTCATAGGATCTCTCGGACATTCTCTTGGACACCCTTACGGGGGCTGAAGCTCTTCATAATCAGCTTCAGGAAACTGAAACAGCATTAGGCAAGGTCGACATAGCTATGGCTAGCCTTGAAGAGTCTAAAAAAACTAAGTGTAGAAAGTTGTGATTACGAGCAGAGAATGCAGAGAAGCAATATGTGACTGCCTGTAGGTTACATGCTAAGTGCGTAGGTTACATGCTGAGTGCTATAGGGAGCTCCAATTGGCAAAAATTGATCGAGATGATCTTTTGAAAAAGGGTGCTACTGATCGGCGACTTTGTATTAGTGCCGAGCACCGGTTAGACTTGTGGAGAAACTTACAAAGGCAGAAGAGGTTTTGGCCGACTTCATGGGATGTTTGAGGCGGTGCCTTCTCTAGATGCCATTTACCAGAGGATGTCGTAGCAGTGCGTTAAAGCTGAGCGTGAAACTAGGAAGGCAGTGAAGAATTTGGTCGATGCCGTATAACGACTTAGGAAACCTTCCACTAGCATGGTCAGGAGTAGGTCATTTTGACTTGTATGATGTCTCTTCCCCCCGAGCTTCATGACAGTTTGATCATTAAAACTGTTATGAAGTCAACTTGTAAATTTGTTCTCCCCGTAATAAGATTTGTGATTTTTGGTTATGCACCGAGTTTGTCTGTTCCTAGCATTGATTCGCCTCGTTTTCATGCGCTCTTTACTTTACTTGTAACAGTTGTGGGAGTGTAAGCTATCATCCACGTGGCACTTTTATCTTCAGGAGTTTCTTTGAAAATTAAAAATCTCTTTTCATGGGTCACTAGGGGTATTAATTTTGACAGGTACCCATTGGTGAACGGGGGAAGGGGGGGGGGGGTGCCGCGTGTAAAGTAGCCTCCTTTTCGAGCCATCGCGACGGTTGACGTTTGATTTAACCGTTTTCTCGATGATGTTTGTGGATTTCAATAGTTTGAAATCCGTAAGGAACCATTTTTGGTAGCATCTATATTTTCTTTTGGGATGGATAATTTGGGATTGTTTTCCTTTTAAAGCTACATCCTTTTTCTTTCTCAAATCTCTTTCTGTAGTCTTCTCCCCTAAATCTCCTTTCTTCGTTTTTCTTTGCTGTCTTGAAGAATGTCTTCTTCATGACCCCATGTTGGGAATGTTTCTTCTTTTGGAAGTCCATTCCCCCCTCCAAGGGAACGGTTAGTTTGCAGTAACTACCGCTTCGTCATGAGTCAAGGGGAGGTGTTTTTCTTCACTTCTACTTTTGGCATTCTTGGAGATTTTGAATGTAGGTCTATTGAAAGTAATGAAGTGCCCAATGTTGAGAGCCTTATGAGATCTGCATCTTCAAAGAGATGTTCAATTCCGGTTTCCATTTGCCTCTTCTAGATGAGGTTTTTTCGATTCTGAAGTACTATCGGTTTGCTCTTAGGAAAGTGCAACCCAATTCTTGGTGCCTTTTAGTTTTCTTTGTTCTATTTTCTAGAAATTTGGCTATACCTTTTCTGCTGATTTTTTAGGGTGATGTACAGCCTTAACATGGAGAAAGAATCTAATTCTAATTCTCCAACCCCTACAAGGTGGTGTTATTTCAAGACAAGGTCCCACGTCCCGAAGATTTTGGGTTCTCAGAGGGGATTTCTTCAAAACTGGTGTACCTCCTTTCTCTTCATTGGGGTGGTGGACTGGTCCCCTTTTCCTATAGGCAATGTTTAAAGCTTTCTCAACGATGATGAGGCGAAAGGGTTGAATGAGAAACCCCAATTATCCCGTGTTGATTCTGACTCTTTCAATCTTGCCAAGAAGCATGTTCATAAGTTCCAGTTTTTTCATATTGATTGCGAAGCCCAATTTCCATCCATTTGTTGAGGTTCAAGAACTTCCTTAGGCAGAGAACTTGATGGAGTCTGATGAAGGAGATCTATCCACACCTAGTAACTTGGCTACATCCTCAAATCTCCTTCAATTGCATTGCATTTTTTTTGTTTATACTGCTTTGTTTCCAGGAGTCCAGATCACCGGGGAACGTTCGCGTTTGGGTAGGCCGGCTACTGCTTCTCGACGTCTGAAAGGGAAGATGGTGCAAAGACAGGGACCATCTTCGAAATGGAAAAGGCATTCGTTGTCACACCTAATTCTGGCCAAACCAGAAGTGTGAATGAACCTCTACCAACCCAACAGTTCACACCAAGATCTCAATAGACCGTGTTAACACACAAACCATGCATTCTAACCACAAATCAAAATATAATAAATAGCAACAGAAGTCTTAAATTAAATGAACTGAGGTCTACATGATAGAATAATAATTTATCCAAAGTATCTCAATGTACCGAAACATAAATAAATAACTATTACATTGTCTTATAAACCAAATCCTAAGGAAGTAAATAAAGTATTCTCAAGGTACACGCAGAAGTGGCACTCGCATACTCGCACGTTGAGTCGTGCTCGTTCCCCCTGCTTGCACATCTAAAGTAGCAACGCCCCCATAGACCAACGCCTCCACATAATCTTCAATAATGTATCTTGCATCAACATCTAAAAGAGTATATATATATATATGGAGTGAGCTCACAACTTAGCTCAGTAAGGAAATAAGACAATGCAACAAACAAATGCATGAGATAACATTCAACATTTAATCTGGTATAAATTATAAAGTTCTATGGTAAGGATAGGTTGCAACCACACCTCCATCCACGAGAGTATGAGCACACTAGACATTCAGGCCACAATTTACACTACTACCGTTGTCTCACATCACTCACTCTGATATAGAGATAGAGCTAGAGTTTGACGGTCAGAAAACAATCCACAGTACTGCATCCTTCCCCTGATACTCTACACCGTATCAAAACATACACCCCTATTGGCGAGGGCTTGTAAGTGGGTTCCGTTACTAACCAATCTTATATGTCATCATAGTATCCAAGGCCCTATTGCAACACAACTCCCTATGGAATAGAGATAGGGCTAGAGTCTGATGGTCAGGCAATAATCCACATTATCGAGTCCTCCCCCTGATACCCTACCTGTACCAAGCATGCTAAGGTAGATGGCGATATGAAAAGGTGTTAGTATGGGGTCCAAGGCTCTACCCCCTTCACATTCCACGCACCAAGGAAAACATTCACATGCCTAATAACCACATCTTAGCATAATGAGTATGCATGAACAAGTAATAGCAGAATGTAAAGATAACATGTGATATGCACAATCAACACTCAACAATAACAAGCATAAAGGTTTACTGTGTTAATTAATTAGGTTTGGGGTCTTGTCCCGTACCTGATGCTTGATAGCAAGTCTTCTCTGAGTCACAGAGTTTAACCTCATTGTTCACAAGCCCTACATAGCGATAGAGTTTGATTAGAATTAAGTCCACAAGTTTCCAATCGACCAAGCCCAAACCTGGACTGAAAACAGTCCCAAAATATACTGTCTGGTAGCACTTGTCTGGTCTCAGACTGTGCGACCGGTCAGTTAGGTTGAACAACTCTAGGAGCCTCTGTTAGCCTGTCTGGTCGGATGTCTGGTCACGCCACTGTATATAGTGGCCTGACCGACGAGTCCGACCGGACAAGTATCTGAAGCCTCCCGATCATGTTCAGAGGCTTGTCCAATGCACTTTAAGTGCCACCATGTCCGTGAGTCCTTCTATTTGTCCGTTTTGTCATTAATTCATTGGTTGACTTTTAGTGTTTTCCCTTAAGTCAATCTAAGGTCAATCAATACATTAAAACTATTATTTTAAACCCATTCTTGAACTTATATTTTCATAACCTTGATTCTAATAATCTCTTGTACGAATCCATGGTTTTTGCATAGGATTAAGGTTTTTGAATTGATGCTTAGCTGCTTTAAGGTATAGATCCTAACCTAAGCCTTACTAATCAAATCCATGAAGATGGAGTACTTACTATGGGTTCTTGCACGACAATGCTCTTCTCTCCCACGACGTTCTCCTCTATAGACCTTCCTCGAGCTCTTTTCTCCTCTTCAGAATTCTCTTCCAGACTCTAGGGTCTGTGAGAGTCAACAAGAGGCCTAATTAAGAGGAAAGGTCTATTTATAGAGAGGAATGGTCTTTTTGGTGACTTTTACATGCAAGGAAGGAGTTTAAGTTAGGCTCTAATAGGTGGGTCCCAGTAGTAGTCCGAGCACAATCAAAATAGACTGTCCGATTGGACTGTTCATGAGACTGAACATGTCAGACCAGATAACTAAAACTATAATCGAATTCATCTGTTTCCATACCTGGACTCATGGTTCATCTTTTGACAGTCTCCTCTGGCCCAATTATGATTAAAAGACCTGTCATGACACAAAAACCTAGGTTAGACTAGGTTCGCGAAGTGCAGGTCTTGCAACTCCCCCACCCTTAAAAGAAATTTCATCTCTAAAATTTACACATACGGGTGTTACAATTCTCCCATCTTTAAAAAGAAAATTTTCCCTAGAAATTTACATGTATCTTCAGAGTTGAACAAGTGAGGATATTCCTTCTGCATGGCATTTTCTTCCTCCCAAGTAATCTCTTCCACATTTTGACTCCTCCAAACCACCTTGACATAGTAGATGTCCCAGTTTCGAAGGTGCTGCACCTTTCGACTGGTGAACTTGACTTGCATTACTTCGAAAGTCAAGTTTTCTATCAAGTCTAGGGGATCTGCAGTCAGAATGTGTGATGGATCCCTGACGTACTTCTTAAGTAGAGACATAGAATACATCATGAATACTTGACATTGAAGGTGGCAATGATAGCTGGTAAGCCACGTTACTGCATTTGGCTAGTATCTCATACGGTCCCACATATCTAGGGCATAGCTTCCCTTTCTTGCCAAACTGCTTTAGACCTCTTACTGGTGATATCTTTAGGAACACCTTATCACCTAATGTAAACTCAAGGTCTTGGCGTCTATTATCCGCATAGTGCTTTTGAAGAACTTGGGCAGTCTTGACTCTCTCTTTGATCTGGTCAACTACTCGAAAAGTTTCTTCTACAAACTCTAGTCCAACACTCCATTTTTCTCCAATCTCATTCCACAACAGAGGCATCTGACATTTCTTACCATACAATGCCTCGTATGGGCCATATGGATCATGGCCTGGTAGCTATTGATGTAGGCAAACTCAATGAGTGATAGCTTCTCATCCCAAGCTCCCTTGAAGTCAATAGCACAGGCTCAGAGCATGTCCTCTAAGATCTGGATGGTCCTCTCCGACTGTCCATCTGTTTGAGGATGAAAATCCGTATTGAACTTCAAATTTGTCCCTATAGCTTTCTGTAGTATTTTCCAAAACTTGGATGTGAAGCGTAGATCTCTGTCAGACACTATACTCTCTAACATGACATGGAGTTTGACTATGTTATCCACATATAACTTTGCCAATCTGTCCATAATATACTGAGGTCTGCTGCCAATGAAGTGAGCAGTCTTGGTAATGCGGTTTATTATCACACAAACTATGTTTACTGATCTAAGGGTCATTAGCAGCCCAGTAACGAAATCCATGGTAATATAGTCCCATTCCATGCTAGCTCAGGCAGTGGCTGTAGTAAACCTACTGGTCTTTGTCTCTCAGCCTTCGCCTACTGGAAGTTTAAGCACTGAAACACATGTCTAGCCACGTCTGAATTCATCCCCCTCCACCAATACAGTCTTTTCAGGTCATGGTACATCTTGGTACTCCCAGGGTGTACTGAATACGGAGTAGAATGAGCTTCTCCCATTATTCTGTCTCTGATATCCCCATCCTCAGGTTCTGGTATATACAACCTTCCTCGATACCTGAGTACCTTTTCTACATCTTGAGTGAAATCAAGATTGGCTCTACCCTTCTCTAGATCCTCTTGCATTGTTCTTAAGTAGGGAGCCTTAAGGATTTCCTCCTTCACCTCATTTGTTAAATCTGGTAAGATCTTCAATGCCGCAAACATGAGCAAAAATTTATGTATTAACTCTTGCTCTATTGGATCCTCTGTAGATTCCAATATATGTTGTTCTTCATTCCACGCTGAAGCTGTAATTGCGAAACATAATGCAGCATTGGCACTAGGCCCTACTTCTGGCTTCTGCATCCACTTTTTGCTTAGAGTGTCAGCCACTATATTTGCCTTGCCTAGATGGTACTGGATATCACAGTCATAGTCTTTTAGTAGTTTTAACTACTTTTTCTACCTCTTGTTCAAGTCCTTCTGAGTAAAAAGGTAGGTGAGACTTTAGTGGTCAGACATGATCTGAAACTTCTCACTATACAGATAATGCCTCCAAGTTTTGATCGCATAGATTACCACATCTAACTCTAGGTTATGCATAGGGTAATTCTTTTCATGCTCCATTAACTGTCTCAAGGCATACACTTTCACCTGTTCTCCCTGCATTAGCACATAGCCCAGGCCCAAGCCTGAAGCATCTATGTATAACGTGAATGGTAGCCCTGGTGCTGGAATACTTAAAATGGGTATAGAGACCAACTTTGACTTCAGTGTTTGAAAGTATTTTTTACATTTATCCGTCCATACAAACTTTTCACCTTTCTTGGTTAGCTTGGTAAGTGACACGGTGATTCTAGAGTAGTCTTCCATGAATCTCCTGTAGTAGCTAGCCAATCCCAAGAAGCTACGAATCTTGGCTGTCTTTGGTGCTTCCCATCCCACAATTACAGCTATCTTGTGGGGATCCACTTTGATTCCTTTTGTAGACACCACATGACCCAAGAAGGCCACTTCATTCAGCCAGAATTCACATTTCTTGAATTTTGCATAGAGCTTTTCTCTTCTCAGTCTCTATAAGGTTGCTCTTAAGTGTTTAACATGCGACTCCTTGTCCTTAGAATAGACCAATATGTCATATATGAATACTATGACCAAAGTGTCTAACATATCATGAAACACTCGATTCATCAGTTCATGATGCAAGGGCATTGGTCAATCTAAATGACATCACAAGGAACTCATAATGACCATACCTTATTCTGAAGCCCGTCTTCGAAATATCTCCCTCCTAGATCTTCAGTTGATGATACCAGGACCTAAGATTAATCTTCGAGAAGATGCTTGCACCCTGCAGCTGATCGAATAGATCATCAATTCTAGGCAGTAGGTATCTGTTCTTGATGGTGAGCTTGTTTAACTCCTGATAATCAATACATAAACGTACGCTACCATCCTTCTTTTTCACAAATAGGATATGTGCTCCCCACAGTGATATACTTAGCCTTATGAATCCCTTGTCCAATAACTCTTGTAGCTGAGTCTTTAACTCCTTTAATTAAGTAGGGGCCATCTTGTAAGGTACCTTAGACACTAGCGCTACCCCTGGCCGAAGGTCTATCACTAACTCAGTTCCCCTATCTAGGGTTGTCAGGGTATGTCCTCTGAAAACACATTGGGAAACTCCCGCACCACATTGATATCTTTCACCTTGGGCATCTCTGTAGTTACATCAACCACTGATACTGGATAACCAACTCCCTTTTCCAAGCATTTCTTAGCTTTGAGGGCGGAGAGGATAAGCTTTCGCTTTCTAGGCAACTTGCTCCCTTAGAAATTGAACTCCTTGCCTTAGTTGTCCTTGAATGCTAGTTTCTTCTCGGCACATAACATATTTGCTGAATGCTGAGCTAACCAATCTATTCCTAAGATGACATTAAAATCTACCCTCTCAAGTTGAACTAAGTTCGCTTCCAGCTCCCGCCCATCAATATGCACTGGGCACGGTCCATAGCACTCGTTTAATACCATCTCTACTCCCAAAGGGGATCGAACTAACAGGCTTGGGTGTAAGGATTTGACGGGTAGCTCTAGCCTTTTCCTAAATGATACAGATATAAAAGAGTGGATAGCCCCAGAGTCAAACAAAACTCTAGTGGGTACCTCGGCCTTTTTTACGTTTCTTGAAATTTTCTTAACTTTTAGCCTATATACTCACACACAAGTAATGTTATAAACCAAAGGGGGTTTAGATCATACCTATAACCACATCTGGTGATGCTGTTGCTTCCTCTGTGGTGACGGCATAGACCTTCCCCTAATATAACTGCTTCTTAGGCTAGGGGCATGTCCTAGCACAATGGCTCATTTGTTGACAGTTATAGCATTTGATGTTAGTAGTCTGGCCATTTACTACTGCATCATTGCTAGAGTATTCTTGGTGCCCAATGTAGTAGCTTGAGACCTGAAAGGATGGAAGGGTCTAGTGTTTCCTCTACTCAACGTCTCAGTAGTAGGCCTTTTTAAACCCCTATTCTGTGCGAAGAAGCTATCTTTTTGACTTGACTCAATGACTCTGGAAATCTATATAGCCTCATTGTAAACTTTCTTCTCTGGCCCCAAAAGATGCTTACGAATGCTCCCTCTTAGACCCATAGTAAATCATCAGGCCTTGGTTCCCTTTTCTTGCATGCTTGCTGGAGCGAAGAAGAATAACTCTTTGTACCTTTGTTGGTAGGCTTCCATTGACATCTAGGACTGCTGTAGACTAAGGAATTCCTTCTCCATTTGATCACAAAAACTCCTCGGAAGGTATTTGTCGAAAAATGCCTCCTTAAATATTTTCCATGTGATTTGGGTGTGCTTAGTCTACAAATACACCAGGAATTGGCATCTTCCCTCAACCTTTGCATGGTAAATAACACCTTTTCTTCCTCTGTGCATGCCATCAAATATAAGGTTTTCTCCATCTCTGCTATCCATTGTGTTGGCCACAATGGTTTTCTTGACTTTCCCGTGAAAGTAGGGAGTTTCAATTTCAGAAATCGATCCACCGACCTAGAGAGATCATTTTGTCCAGGTGCAGCCATTCCGTACCACTGTGGTAGATACGAATATCCCCCTGGGTGTCCTCCCTGGTATAGATTATGCATGGATGTTGTTGCAAACTACTGAGGGAGTATTGGTTGTTGTTGCTGGCCTTCGGTAATTGTATTACCACCCATGGGTGCCGTATTCACATTTCCTATAGGTTCTTGTGTAACATTAGTAGTTATAGGCACTGGGGGTGTAAGCACCCCATTTTTGCCTTCCCTAGCTGAACAAAGTCTTACTGGAGTGTAGACAACAAAGTGGAAGAAGTGAGAGAAGATTTGGAAAAAAAGTACAGGGGAGGTGAGTGAAACTCTTTAAAAAATGATAGTCGATCAGTCCAGACATGCTCTCTATAATGTTTTGAGAAGAACTGAAATGATCCCTAGTGTGTAGAAGCGTAAATGAACACATATGGTAAGTTGGTGAATCCCAATGCAAGGTTTGTATTTTGACTGTGACTTGAAAATAGTTTTCGATGGGCCCCATAGTAAGGTCATGGGTTACAACCTGCATGGATGCGTAGGTCTTGAAAATACCTTCAAAATGAGACTTGAATCATCCAGTTCTGATGTCAAATGGATAAGATATGACAATTTTAGTCTGAGAATAAGAATAAGGGTATTTTTTGGAAATTAATAATAAATATCCAAGGGCTTGCATGAAAATTATCGTAAGTTTAATTATTTAAACTTCATCTTCTCATATCATGCTCATCCGACGTCCAAATAAAGTGATTCCAGTGCCATTATGCCTCATTTTTGGTATTCTACAAAGTGGACGTGGAAAATCTAGAGCAGAGATCCCATACGGAGTCGCAAACTGATATGTCCACTTAAACTTCAATTACTTATAATTTTATTATCCGAAGTCCAAATCAGGTGTTTAAGTCTCAATATGTTTCATTTTTGGTGCTCTACAAAGTGGATGTGAAGGATTTTAGGTAGAGGTCTCCGAGGCATCCCAGGCAGAGTGGTAAGCCGAAATATCATAAATTAGCCTATTTAAACTTCATAAATTCATAAGTTGGCCATTTTAAATCCAAATAAGGTGATTCAAGCTCCATTATTTCTCATTTTTAGTATTCTACAAAGTGAACGTAGAAAATTTGGGGCAGAGACCGTCCAAAGATTCCATGGGGAATGACAGCGAAAATGGTCAATGAAATGATAGAGAGGGGAAAAAAAAATCTTGGCCCAACCCAGCTTAACCCATATCAATCCAACCCAGTCAACCCAAGTCAGACCTGACCAGTCCAGTCCAGAACAATCCGGACCAAGTCGGCTCAACCCATGTGCATGTACATTATATATATATATATATATATATATATATACACACACACACACACACGTTGCAAGTACATATTATACATTTATATTTATATGTATATGTATATTATAATAATGAGGGAGAGAAAAGTCGGTCATGAATTAGTGACCATGACTCGGTGGAGATTTGAAAAAATAGAAAAAAAGGAAAGAAATCAAGAGAGAATCGGTGGGAGTTTTATTGGAAAAAATAAGGAAAAAAAAGAAAAAAAAAAGAAAGAATAGAAAAGGAGAGGCTCGGCCAGCCATTTGGAAAGAAGAAAAAAGAAAAATCAGAAAAAAAGGAAAGAAGAGGAGAAGGAAAGAAGAGACTCGGCCAACCATTTGGAAAGAAGAAAAAAAAAGGAAAGAAATCAAGGGAGAATAGGTGGGAGTTCTATTGAAGAAAAAAAGGAAAAAAAAAATCAGAAATCCAAGAGAAAGAGAAATCTAAGAGAAGTGGGAGATTGAGAGAAAGAGAAAAATCGAAGAGATCATGAGGGATTGAGGGAAAAAAAGAGAAGAAAAGAGAAAACTCAGAGAGAGCGGAGATTCAAAGAGGGCTGGGAAAGAGAGAAGGAGAAGAAGAAAATCGAAGAGGAAAGCAGAGGAAAAGAAGAAGAAGAAGAAAAGATCAGGAGGTAAGCCCTTCTTCCCCCTGGTTTACTTGTCTTCTTTTATCTCCACCAAATACCCTCACCACCGGCAGCATCTCCATCACCCTCGAAGCCTGCTACAACCCACCTCCATCGGATCATAATCACCCACCTCCTACATGCCCACCGACCACCATCGCAGCCCATCCGTAAGCACCTGTAACATACCCGCCGAACCTGTTACGATCTCCATTCATTATCTTCAACTTACCTCCAACACACCCAATTGTCATTGAGCCAGGCTATCATCACTTTATTAATTACCACTCTCCATTGATGCCCAGACCATATCGATTCTGCCCAGCAGCTTATAACCTCATTGCAAACTATTGCACCATGACATCTGCCCATCCACCTGTCCTTCCCATCTTCGTACTCGAACCCCACATGTATGAATGCTGCAGCCCTCATCTACTAACTCAACCGACCATCTCGCCATTTGTTTGTGTGAATTTAATGTGTTTAACCATCTGATTTGAGTTGAATGTGACCATATTAGATCATGAATTTTTCTGTATGTGATTCCAACCATATGATTTTTTATTTTTAATATGTTTGGTCCAGCCATATCCTTGAAATTTAACGTGGTTGATCTGACCACATAATCTGAATTTTTATGATTTTGGTCATGGCCTTCGATATTGAATTGTTAATATGATGTGATCCGATTATGGGAATTTTTATGATGTGATCCGATTGTGGGAATTTTTATGAATTGGTCCGATTGTGGAATTTTTATGGAATTGGGATGAAATTTAAATTGATCCGATCATATGGAATTGAGATGAAATTTAAATTGATTCGATCATATGGAATTGGGATGAAATTTAAATTGATCCGATCATATGGAATTTTGATGAAATTAAAATTGATTCGATCATATGTTTGGATTATGACCATCGATTTTGGATTTTTAATGTGAATAAAACGTGCCCTTTGATTTAGGATTTTTAATGTGAATGAAATCTAGACAATTGATGATTGAATTCAATGTGATTAAAAATATGGCCACGTGATGTTGAATTTTTACATGATTAAATTTTGGCCATTCATTTTGGAATTTGATGTGATTAAAATCTAGCCATTGATCTAGAGTTTCTAATATGATTAATTTTGAGCCATTGGAAGATTGATTTTTATTTCGATCATGAGAGAATATTAATTGTGACCCATTGGATGTTTAATTTTGATTTGGATCTTACAATGAAATAAATCTAGACATTGATCATGAGTGATATAAAATATAGACCATTAGATCTTGATCATAAGCATCTTATTAGAAGAATTTGAGCCATTGGATTGACATCATGAGTGATGTAAATGAATATGAACCATTGCATCTTGATTATGAATGATTTAGAGGAATTTGAATGGATATATTATCATTTGGAGTGATATGAGCCATTGGATCTTTATTGTGAGTGATTTTGAGTGATTTGAATGATTAGATTACCATATTGAGGGATTTGAACCATTGGATTACCTTTTTGAGTGATTTAATTGAATTTAAATGGTTGGATTAACCTTATGAATGTTCTAATTGAATCTGAACCATCGATCAAATATGATCTTGATCACATTGATGATGATCGATTACATTAAATCTGAGTAGTCGATCAAATACGATCTTGGTCACATTGTTGATGATTGATGCTTAATCAATGCTTTCACATGCTTACTGTCATATTGATTCATATGCTTCTTACTATATTTGAGATGCCATGCTTTATTGCTATACTTGAGATGAAGTATGCAATTTGTTGCCATATTTGAATGATACATATTGTGTCACACCCCAATTTCGTACCAATCAGAATGGTGTGATGAACTCGTCTATGATCCAACGGTTCAACCAGGATCTCGAATAGGCTGTGTCCTTTTTACTTAAATCATACACATCCACAACTATAATCAGAATAAATACACAATAGCGAAAGTCTTTAATACTTAATGAACTGAGAATCTAATGGTGATAACATAAATAAATTATCCAATTCTCTTCAAATAAATAAGACTAAAATAAAATAAATTAACCAATTACATCTTCTGAATAATCCAACTATAAATCTAATCAAAGACGCATGAGTTGCACTCGCACGACGAATCATGTGACTCCATCATTGCTTCTGCATCCATTGCCGAAGCATGTCCTTACATCGGAGCATTCATATAGTCTTCTACAGTAGTACCTGCATCATCAACAAAAAATATTCAACGTCAAAAGGGTGAACACACATCATGGCTCAGTGAGCAAACAAAACAATACAATAAACATATGCATGCATTCAATTCATATCTTTGGTCTGGTTTACAAGTTTACAATGTGCAATAGAAAGGATTGGTGGCCACCACACCTCTATACACGTGTGTGTAAGCCCAACAATGGATCAAACACCATTGTTGTCTACATCCACCCCACCATGGAATAGGGATAAAGCTAAAGTGCTTAGGACCGCCCCGCATCACACTTTCCCTGATGCCCAACCCATACCAATACGTAAGCCCCTATTGGCGAGGGCTTGCAAACTAGGCTCGCAACTAACCAATCCTAATGTCAAACAGTGTATCCAAGGCCTCACCCCAGCATCCCTCAATACGTCCATAGAGATAGAGCTAAGGCCCCCTAGCAGAGTCAGAGACTACACGGTCCGAGACCACCTCCCCTGATGCCCTATGACGTAATAGTTCTGCTAAAGTAATGGCAATACGACGATGTCAGTGGACAAGACTTGAGTAGAGATAGAGCTAAAGCGCTTAGGACCGCACCGCATCACACTTCCCGTGATGCCCTACTCGCATCAAGAACACTAACCACACACAAACATTCACATGCCTATTCCTAGCATCATTATCATCATCATGTTATAAATAAAAAGAAATAAATATGCATAAACATTAATAGCAGGAATATTGGATGACATGTTAAATGCACATACACGCATACAAGCATAGAATCATTCATGACATTGGACTCACTAAATAAAAATAGTTTATTATTAGCCAATTAGTTTAGGTCTTGTTCCCTCATATTTGATTGATAGTAGATCCTCGTTCAAGCTTTATGAATCACTTTTAAATCACTTGAAAACCTAACAAGTTGATAGATTTTAATTAAAATTAATTCTCATGTATTTAGACTAACAGAAACTGAGGGGTCGCAGGTGGGGCAGCACCTGGGGTCTCAATTTCTATGACTACAGGGTGTAGGGTCGTAGGGTAGGGTCATACATACTCCGACCCCACGTACGACCACACCCTCCCTGGAAACTTCCCAAGGGCATGTGGTCGGCCTTGTGGGTCTTGTGGGGTCAGACATCATGCGACCCCACGTGAGATCACATGTGTTATGGTCGACCTTTTACTCTTAATTCCATTCCTTCATGTTTGAATCATTTGGCTTATCATCATGGTCCTTCCTATGACTGTTCTATGGCTTAAAACTATAATTTTATACACCATCCATTGTCTACAATAATTTCTTTCATGGATTCTCTTGGAATTTATCCATGGATGGATGATTTGGGTTCCTCCTAGATCCTATCTTCTTCATGAACTATTCTAGGCTCTTAATTAATCATGAAAAATAGTTTCATACCTTATGCTTGCTGAAGATTCAGAGTTTTCTCTGAATTTTCCTCCTTCTTAGTCTTCTTCTTAGATTTTCCTTTCTTCCTTCTCTTCTCTTTCTCTCACTTTCAATTAAGGTTCTAAAGGAGTGAAAGAGGCCAAGGGACGTCCTATTTAAAGAGAAAAACCCTCCATAATATGCCCCAATGAGTTTAGGAAAGAACCCCCTTTGGATTAGGAAGGTTTCCTAATTTTGATTCTATCTGGGTTCCATGGGGTCGGAGGTGGGGTCGCAGAATCCATGACCCTACGTCCGACCACATGACCTAAATTTGTGTGGTTTGACTCTTTTGAGGTGGGGTCGGTCATACCTGTTTAGGCATGCGACCACACACTCATATTTGACTGTTTTTGAGTTAAATTTCATACTTGGTCGTGTGGTTTCTTCACGCACTTGGTCCACTTGGCTCGACTACGATAGGTAGACCTGGTACAAGGTGGTTAGACCGATTAGTTCCATACGGGTCTTACAACTCCACCCCTCTTATTAGAAATTTCATCCTCAAAATTTACACATACCTTCCGAGTCGAAAAGGTGAGGATATTGCTTTCGCATAGCATTCTCTTCTTCCCATGTGATCTCTTCTATATCTCGGCTCCTCCAAGTGACCTTAACATAATAAATGTCACGGTTGCATAGACGTTGAACCTTTCGGCTAGTGATTTCAGTTGGTGCTACTTTGAATGTCAAATCATCAGTTAGATCGGATAGATCCGCTGTTAAAACATGTGTTGGATCTCTGACGTACTTCTTCAATAATGAGATATGAAATACATCATGCACACTTGACATAGATGGTGGTAGTGCTAACTAATATGCCACTTTTCCACGTTTGGCTGGAATCTCATACGGCCCGACATATCTCAGACTTAGCTTCCCTTTCAGTCCGAATTGTTTTAAAATTCGCATAGGTGATACTTTCAAGAATACCTTATCACCTACAACAAATTCAAGTTCTCGACGTCGAGTATCTGCATACTGTTTCTGCCGATTCTGAGCTGTTCTAACTCTTTCGTTAATAATGTCGACTATACGACAAGTGTCTTCAAAAAATTCTGGTCCAACAATACTCCGTTCACCAACTTCATTCCAAAACAAAGTAGTTTGACACTTCTAACCATACAGTGCTTCATAGGGTGACATCTGTATAGTAGCCTGATAGCTGTTGTTATAGGCAAACTCGATCAATGGGTAGTTTCTCATCCCATGATCATTTGAAATCAATAACACAGGCTTGAAGCATGCCTTTTAAGATTTGAATGGTACGCTCTGACTGTCCATCTGTCTGAGGATGGAATGTAGTATTGAATTTCAACGTGGTACCCATAGCCTTCTGTAATCCTTCCCAAAACTTTGAGGTAAAGCGTGGGTCTCTATCGGACACAATGATTTCAGATACACCATGTAATCTGACAATGTTATCCACATATAACTTGGCTAACCTCTCCAGGGTATACTGTGGTCATATAGCTATAAAGCGAGCTATTTTAGTCAAACGATCTACAATCACCCAGACCGCGTCAACTACTCGGGGAGTCAATGGTAATCCGGTGACGAAGTCCATAGTGATGTAGTCCCATTTCCATGCTGGTTCTGACAGTGGCTGCAACAATCCTGCAGGTCTTTACCTTTCAGTCTTTATCCTCTGACAATTTAGGCATTGAGACACGAATTTAACTACATCTGCTTTCATTCCTCTCCACCAATATAATTTCTTTAAATCATGATACATCTTTATACTTCCAGGATGTACCGAATAAGCGGTGGTGTGAGATTCCTTCATTAGTCTGTGTCTAATGTCCAAGTTTTCTGTTTTAGGAACACATACTCTTCCTTTATACTTTAGTACCTTTTCAACGTCTAAGGTGAACTTAGGAATAGTCCTACCTTTTTTGATGTCTTCTTGTACCGTTCTCAGATAAGGGTCTGATTTAATAGTGGCTTTCACTTCATCTATTATATCAGGTATAATCTTCAATGTGGCAAACATATTTAAAAACCGATGAATAAACCCTTGGTTGGTTGATCCACCCGGTGTATCTATCACGAACTACTCATTACCGTGATGGAATACTTTTCCTGTAACACACATTGCCGCAGTCGTGTTAACTTCTCCTTGAGATTTTATCATTGCTTTTCTGCTTAACGCATTAGTAACTACATTAGCCTTTCCTGGATGATACTGGATATCGCAATCATAATCCTTCAATAATTCCAGCCATCTTCTTTGTCTCATGTTCAACTCCTTCTGATTAAAAAGATAAGTGAGACTCTTATGATCTGATTTAATTTGAAATTTCTCTCCATACAAATAATGTCTCCATATCTTGACAGCATGTACTACTGCTACTAATTCCAAGTCATGAGTGGGATATTTCTTCTCATGTGTCTTCAGTTGTCTTGAGGCATACGCAACTACTTGTTCTCCTTGCATAAGTACACATCCTAAACCCAATCCAGACGCATCAGTGTATAAGGTAAATGGTTGTCCTGGAATAGGAATGGTCAAGATGGGAGCTGATATCAATCTAGCTTTCAATGTTTGAAACCCTTCTTCACATTTGTCAGACCAATCAAACTTTTCTTCTTTCTTAGTTAAACTGGTGAGAGGTACAACAATTCTGGAGTAGTTTTCCACGAATTGTCGATAATACCCAGTTAGACCTAGGAAACTTTTAATTTTTGCAACACTCTTAGGTGCTTCCCATTTTACGATGGCTTTAATCTTGCTAGGATCCACTTTAATTCCTTCAGCAGATACAACATGGCCTAAGAAAGTAACCTCATCCAGCCAAAACTCACACTTTGTAAATTTGGCATAAAGCTTCTCTTTTCTTAGTCACTGCAGAGCGGCTCTTAGATTCATGACATGAGTTTTCTTGTCCATGGAGTAGACCAATATATCGTCAATAAACACAATGACTGACGTATGCAACATATCATGGAATACTCAATTCATGAGTTCCATAAAAATTACAGGTGTTTTAGTTAATCCAAAAGGCAAGACTAAAAATTCATAATGTCCATATCTTGTTCTGAATGCTGTCTTTGGAATATCCCCTTCCTTAATCTTCAGCTGATGGTATCCTGATCGAAGATCAATCTTGGAGAACACCTTGGCACCTTGCAAATGATCTAACAAGTCATCGATCCGAGGCAACGGGTACCGATTATTGATTGTAAGCTTATTCAACTCCCGATAGTCTATACACAGTCGAACGCTATCGTCTTTCTTCTTTACAAATAATACTGGCACTCCCCATGGTGATATGCTGGGTCTGATATAATCCTTGTCCAGTAATTCCTATAACCGTACCTTTAGTTCCTTCAGTTCAGTAGGAGCCATTCGATAGGGTGCTTTAGATATTGGTGCGGCTTCGGGTATAAGATCTATAACGAACTCTAACGCTCGCTCGGGTGATAATCCTGGTAGTTCCTCAGGAAATACATCTGGAAAGTCATGCACAACATCAATATCTTCCATTCGTGATAATTCCTTGGAGAGATCGACCACGGATACTAAATACCCAACTCCTCTTTTCTCAAGGCATTTTCTAGCCTTTAATGCAGAGAGGATGAGTTTTCGTTTACGGGGTAGTTTGGTTCCCGCAAAACTAAACTCTGCTCCTTCCTTGTCTTTAAATGTCAATTTCTTTTCTGCACATAATAGGTTTGCAGAATGCCGAGCTAACCAATGCATTCCAAAGATAACGTCAAAGTCTGCCATCTCGAGTTGAATCAAGGTTGCATCCAAAATCTTCTCGCCGATAAGAACTCGACATGGTCCATAACCTTTTTTTAATTCCACTTCTAATCCCATAGGTGATCGTACAAGCAATTTGTAGTCTAAAGATCTAAGGGGTAGATTTAGCTTCTTTCCAAATGACACAGATATAAAAGAATGAGTAGCTCCAGAATCAAAGAGCACTCTGGTGGGTATGCCATTAATAGGTACGATACCTGTGATTTGTTTTAATTTAGTCTACATGCTCACACAAGGTAACACAAAATGAAAGGTTTAGGTCATACCTGTGACTACATCAGGCGATGCGGCAGCATCCTCAGACGTAATTGCATAAACCTTTCCTTGTTGTAGCTGTTTCCTGGGCTTAGGACACTCCCTTGAATAATGTCCCATTTGATTGCAGTTGTAGCATTCTACTCTTTCATTATTTTGCTTTTGTTGCGGTTGGGATGTGGGAGTAGTCTTGGCTGCAGCATTAAGCCTTGAGTACGAAAGGGTTTAAATGTCTTTGTGCTCCCTCCGTTGTATGAATTTTGATTTGGCCTTTTTATACCTCTGTTCTAAGCGAAGTAGCTCTCTCTGACTCGATTCTAACACTCGAGCAATCTACATGGCTTCATTATAAATTTTCTTTTCTAGCCCCAAAACATGCTCCCGAATGCTTCCCCTAAGTTCCATGACGAACCTTCAGGTTTTAGTATTTTCTTCTTGCATGCTGGAGGGTGCAAAGAAAAACAGCTCTTCATAACGCTATTGATATGCATCCACAGTCATCTGTCCCTGATACAAACTCAGGAACTCTCTTTCCATAGCGTCTCTGAAACTTCTGGGAAAATATTTCTCAAATAATGCCTCTTTATAGATAGCCCAGGTTAATTGGGCGTGCTTGGTTAACAAATAACTCCGAGTAGACTTCTACCAGTGTGTGCATCGCCTTTCAGCATAAATGTGGCACACAATAATTTTTCTTCCTCATTAACTGTCATCATCATAAAATTCCTTTCCATTTCATCGGTCCAGTGAGCTTGCCACAAAGGATCTGCTGGCTTGCCATTATATTCCTTAGGCTTCATTTTCAGAAAGTGCTCGATCAGTCGAGAATGGTCCAACTGATACTGAGCATAGGTCCCATACATAGGTGGTTGATACTGGTAGCTACCTTGGGCTACCTCAGGTTTCTGTACTGGAGCTTGCATAACTGGCGTCTGAGGTGCTTGGGGTACCATGTTGCTACCCCCTGGTACTGTGCTAGCTTGTCCGGTTGGCATAGGTGTAGTATGTGCAGCTAGAAAAACCATTCCTATAGCAGCTTGCATATTGGCTTGCACCTGCTGTATTTGCTGTAGCTGTTGTGCCAGGTTCATTACTGCTGTAGCCAAATCTATGGGTGTGGCTGGAAAGTTTGAAGGATTTGCCTGACCATTAGCTCTTGGTGTTGCCACATTCTGATTCTCTTGTCCTTCAAGATTTCCATGGGCTATCTTCCTCCACCGGTGGTGGTGGTGGAATTGGGTTACGACCTCGCCTAGTTACTCTTCGCCCAACCATTTCTATTCCGATGGTGGTAGTGTTTGAAAATATCATAGAACGTGTGAGGCAATCATTATATAAGTCATTCCCATGTCAAAATCCAACTAATCAATGTAAAATTCCAATTTTCCAAGTCATTCAGTCAAAATCCTATATTTTTTCTCGTAGGGTCGATGGTAGGGTCGCACTATGTCCGCCCACAGGGTATGCGACCTCACAAAACCCTGTCAGCTCACCGAGAGCCTGTGGTCAATTGTGGGGTCGGTCATAGGGTCGCACATTTAGTCGAATTCTGTGACCCCACGACCCCAAATCAGGTTTTTAAACATGATTTTTGGAGTCATTTCCCACTTTCCTTTTTCTCTCAACTCAATTTGCTTCCACTGAGTTGCTACAGTGTCGACCACTAGTGCTTGGTGATTTCTTTCTTCCATTCATAACCTCCGCTTCGTTCCTTCAGGTATGTTCTCTACTGGTCTTCATTTTTAAGTTTTCAAAACTAGATTTTTCTCCATTTACTTCGTTTTCTTCAAATTAAACTTTTTCTAACCGTAAAAATTTGATTTTTATTGGGGACCTTTGTTATTGGCCACCCAATGGACGAAAGCCCTCAGGAAAATTTGAGTTTCATCAGTTAGTTTTTCAGAAACTTGAAAATTTTCATTTTTGACCTAATTTTCAAAATTTTTCCCAATTGTTGAAATTTCTTCAAATTCGATCTTCCTAGTTTAAATTTCCAACTGTATGAGCTTTGCAAGATGATTTGGAACATATGTAAGTCCTCCTGCCCAACTGTTTGGGTGACAAGTGAGGCTTTTGGCCAAATCATGCCGTTCTAATGCCCAAAATTTTAAGTTTTGCTCAATAACTAATATCCTTTCTAATTATTTGTGTCCTTGCAGATAGCATGACTCGCACCATAGTTCCCCGAGCTCATGATCCCATTCGTTTCCGCTCTAATGAGGCAGAGGCTCAGTATGCTCGTTATGAGCATAGAAAGGTGGAAGGGGGTCGCTGTGTAAACTTGGCTAGTCTAGCCTTGTTTAATGTGGAGGGGGCTTTTAGGGACATGGGTTGGCTCCCCATGATAACGTATGATGCTTGCACCTATCTTGCTCTAGTGAAGCAGTTCTATTGCAACCTCCAGGTAGTGGGTGATTGCAATGATACAGATAGGGGTAGGGAGCTCCGGATCACCAGTTATGTGAAAGGGGTGGAAGTTTCTTTTAACTGCCAGGAGTTGGCTGGTCTCCTGGGCATATTGAACAACGGCCCCTTGGTGTACTGTGCACCTAAGGAACTCCAGGTCCTATCCTTGATGATGCGTGTAGAGATTGATTGCCAGCTTCTTAGAGGGGATCGCTCGGAGATGAAGGCAATCAACCTACAGCCGGAACCTTGGGTGTACTGCAAGATCATTCAGCACAACCTGATTCCTCAAAGTGGGCATTATGATAGGATTTCCTAGTTGACCCAGTACCTCTTGTACTGCATCTGCACTAGGCAGCCCGTCTGCCTGCCATACATTATCATCAGGACGATGATCCTTGTTACGATGCCTGGTCTGGTAGGCAACCTGCCCTATGGGCGTTTGATCACTACCTTGCTCACACGCCTGTATGTCGACTTATTGGATGAGAGGATTCATGAGGATACTTTCTCTTCTGACCTTGACTGGGAGGCCATCTGCAAGACGGGGATGCGAGATGCACAGGTCAGTGATGAAGAGAGGAACGCCCTGGTGCGTCCCCACACTGGGGTCGAGAGAGCAGACACTAAGGCGGCAGCAGCAGCAGCAGCAGGAGTCCATGGGGGTGATGCTGAGGATGATGATCGTATATATATGGATGTAGACACTATACCTCCTCCATCACCACTGCATTCCACTGGAGCTGGCCCATCTTGGGTTCCTTCACACACCACTGGTCCTTCACACCCACCATCTGATGATGTGATGGGGCTACTGCGTGAGATTAGAGAGGTTCAACGCGTGACTAATTGGAGAGTAGGAAAGCTTCTAGATGCCCAGTGCACGTCTGATCAACAGATGACCGATCTGACAGCTAGTCTCCAGGTGACCCAGACTCAGGTAGCCTGGCTGACTAGAGTGTATGCTGAGGACTATGACCCATATTGTGAGGCACCTCCTCCTCCAGCACCTCCAGCTCCATGATGTATATTTTTTTTTGTTTTTTCTTGTACTACAAAGTAACTGTCCGGATTGTGGACCGTACTCTAATTTGGATATGTATATATGTTGCTTTTTATTCAATGTGTATATGAAACTTGTTTCCCATCTCAGTAGTACATTATTCTCTTTCTTAATTTTTTTTGTCTCATACAACACAGGTGCTTATAGTGTGTTCTTATTAAAGACTTTAAATTTTATCCTAACTCAGTTCACGAACTTTTGTGGAAGTATACAAGTTTAATAGACAGGGCCTGAAAGCTCTGATACCAAGTTGTTACACCCCAATTCCGTACCAATTAGAATGGTGTGATGAACCGTCTATGATCTAACGGTTCAACCAGGATCTCGAATAGGCTGTGTCCTTTTTGCTTAAACCATACACATCCACAACCATAATCAGAATAAATACACAATAGTGGAAGTCTTTAATACATAATGAACTGAGAATCTAATGGTGATAACATAAATAAATTATCCAATTATCTTCAAATGACTAAGACATAAAATAAAATAAATTAATCAATTATATTTTCTGAATATTCCAACTATAAATCTAATCGAAGACACATGAGTTACACTCGCACGACGAATCACGCGACTCCATCATAGCTTCTGCATCCATCGTCGCAGCATGTCCTTACATCAGAGCATTCATATAGTCTTCTACAGTAGTACCTGCATCATCAACTAAAAATATTTGACGTCGAAAGGGTAAGCACACATCATGGCTCAGTGAGCAAACAAAACAATGCAACAAACATATGCATGCATTTAATTCATATCTTTGGTCTGGTTCATAGGTTTGTAATGTGCAATAGAAAGGATTGGTGCCCGCCGCAGCTCTATACACGGGTGTGTAAGCCCACCCAATGGATCAAACACCATTATCATCTACATCCACCCCACTAGGGAATAGGGATAGAGCTAAAGTGCTTAGGACCGCACTGCATCACACTTTCCCTGATGCCCTACCCATACCAACACGTAAGCCTCTATTGGCAAGGGCTTGCAAACTGGACTCGCAACTAACCAATCCTAATGTCAAACAGTGTATCCAAGGCCTCACCCCAGCATCCCTCAATATGTCCATAGAGATAGAGCTAAGGCCCCCCGGCAGAGTCAGAGACTATACGGTTCGAGACCACCTCCCCTGATGCCCTACGATGTAATAGTTCTGCTAAAGTAATGGCGATACGACGATGTCAATGGACAAGACTTGAGTAGAGATAAAGCTAAAGTGCTTAGGAGCGCACCGCATCACACTTCCCCTGATGCCCTACTCGCATCATGTACACTAACCACACATAAACATTCACATGCCTATTCCTAGCATCATCATCATCATCATGTTATAAATAAATGGAATTAAATATGCATGAACATTAATAGCAGAAATATTGGATGACATGTTAAATGCACAATACACGCATACAAGCATAGAATCATTCATGGCATTGGACTCAATAAATAAAAATAGTTTATTATTAGCCAATT
This sequence comes from Protea cynaroides, assembly GCA_028583415.1. Lineage (NCBI taxonomy): Eukaryota > Viridiplantae > Streptophyta > Magnoliopsida > Proteales > Proteaceae > Protea > Protea cynaroides. Next base: position 14,737,125 of record CM053266.1, read on the forward strand.
AGTTTAGGTTTTGTTCCCTCACCTTTGATTGATAGTAGATCCTCTTTAAAGCTTTATGAATCACTTTTAAATCACTTAAAAACCTAACAAGTTGATAGATTTTAATTAGAATTAATTCTCATGTATTTAGACTAACAGAAACTGAGGGGTCGCAGGTGGGGCAGCACCTGGGGTCTCAGTTTCTGCGACAACAAGGTGTAGGGTCGTAGGGTAGGGTCGGACATACTCCGACCCCACGTGTGACACACCCTCCCTGGAAACTTCCCGAGGGCATGTGGTCAGACATGTGAGTCTTGTGGGGTCGGACATCATGCAACCCCACGTGCAACCACACGTGTTATGGTCTACGTTTCACTTTTAATTCCATTCCTTCATGTTTGAATCCTTTGTCTTATCATCATGGTCCTTCCTATGACTGTTCTATGGCTCAAAACTATAATTTTATACACCATCCATTGTCCACAATAATTTCCTCCATGAATTCTCTTCGAATTTGTCCATGGATGGATGATTTGGGCTTCTCCTAGATCCTATCTTCTTCATGAACTATTCTAGGCTCTTACTTAATCATGGGAAATAGGTTCATACCTTATGCTTGCTGAAGATTCAGAGTTTTCTCTGAATTTTCCTCCTTCTTAGTCTTCTTCTTAGATTTCCTTCTCTCCCTTCTATTCTCTTTCTCTCACTTTCAATTAGGGTTCTAAAGGAGTGAAAGAGGCTAAGGGACATCCTATTTATAGAGAAAAACCATCCATAATATGCCCCAATGAGTTTAGGAAAGAACCCCCTTTGGATTAGGAAGGTTTCCTAATTTCGGTTCTGTCTGGGTTCCATGGGGTCGGAGGTGGGGTCGCAGAATCCGTGACCCTACGTCCGACCACACGACCTAAATTTGAGTGGTTGGACTCTTTTGAGGTGGGGTCGGTCACACCTGTTTAGGCATGCGACCATACACTCTTATTTGACTATTTTTGAGTTAAATTTCATACTTGGTCTTGTGGTTTCTTCACGCACTTGGTCCACTTGGTTCGACCACGATAGATAGACCGGGTACAAGGTGGTAAGACCGGTTAGTTCGATACGGGTCTTACATATTGTTGGTAATAACTTAATTTCTATAACACCCTAGTCGAACTTCTATATCTGTACACCTAAAAGACATAGTAGGTATGGAGACGTGCATGTAGGCACCTACATTTACGGAAAGGGTAAGAATGAAAATGATAAATTTTAATCAAAAGATATGAAGCCTAGCCCAACAAATGCCAAATTAGGGTTTAAGTCAAGGGTAGCTTTAGGACGATCCCTACCCCTCAACTCATCTCCTTTAGGATACAGAGAACTAGATAGGTGTGAAGTGAATCGAACCATAGAGCATTTAGATTCCACACCCTGATATTGAAAGAAGAACACGAATGAATGAATCCACATTCCAAACTACGTGGATCCTGATTCTAAGGGCAACACCCGAAGATACATAGGAAGTTTGGAGAAATTCCCAAACACGGACTCACATCTTTGCTCTTTGAGAGTATGCTCCTTGAGAGTATCATATCCTTGCTCCTTGAGAGTATTAAACCCTTTGCTCCTTGAGAGTATTAAACCCTTGCTCCATGAGAGTATGCTCCTTGAGAGTATCATTGTCACACCCTAATTCTGAACCAACTAGAATGGTGTGATGAACCGTTTATCATCCAACGGTTTAACTAAGATCTCGAATAAGCTGTGTCCTTTTGCTTAAACCATACATCCACAACCATAATCAGAATAAATACACAATAGCGGAAGTCTTTAATATTTAATGAACTGAGAATCTAATAGTGATAACATAAATAAATTATCCAATTATCTTCAAATGACTAAGACATAAAATAAAATAAATTAATCAATTACATCTTCTGAATAATCCAACTAATAGATCTAATCGAAAACGCATGAGTTGCACTCGCACGACGAATCATGGGACTCCATCATAGCTTCTGCATCCATCGCCACAACATGTCCGTACATCGGAGCATTCATATAATTTTCTATAGTAGTACCTGCATCATCAACTAAAAATATTCGACGTCGAAAGGGTGAACACACATTATGGCTCAGTGAGTAAATAAAACAATGCAACAAACATATGCATGCATTCAATTCATATCTTTGGTCTGGTCCATAAGTTTACAATGTGCAATAGAAAGGATAGGTGGCTGCTGCACCTCTATACACGAGTGTGTGAAGTCGCCCAATGGATCAAACACCATCGCCGTCCCACATGCACCCATCATGGAATAGAGATAGAGCTAAAGTGCCCGGATCAAACACCGCATGACACTTCCCCTGATGCCTTACCCATACCAACACGTAAGCCCCTATTGGCGAGGGATTGCAAACTGGGCTCGCAACTAACCAATCCTCATGTCAAACAGTGTATCCAAGGTCTCACCCCAGCATCCCTCAATACGTCCATAGAGATAGAGCTAAGGCCCACCGACAGAGTCAGAGACTACACGGTCCGAGACCACCTCCCCTGATGCCCTACGATGTAATAGTTCTGCTAAGGTAATGACAATACGACGATGTCAATGGACAAGACTTGAATAGAGATAGAGCTAGAGTCTAGTGACCAGGATGAACCACAATGTCAGGTCCTCCCCCTGATGCTCCACTCGCATAAAGTACACTAACCACACACATACATTCACATGCCTATTCCTAACATCATCATCATCATCATGTTATAGATAAACTGAATTAAATATGCATAAACAGTAATAACAGAAATATTGGATGACATGCAAAATGCACAATACATGCATACAAGCATAGAATCATTCATGGCATTGGACTCAATAAATAAAAATAGTTTATTATTAGCCAATTAATTTAGGTCTTGTTCCCCCACCTTTGATTGATAGTAGATCCTCGTTCAAGCTTTGTAATTCACTTTTAAACCACTTGGAAACCAAACAAGTTGATAGATTTTTTATTAGAATTAATTCCCATATGTTTAGACTAACAGAAACTGAGGGGTCGCAGATGGGGCAGCTCCTGTGGTCTCAGTTTGTACGACCACAGGGCGTGGGGTCGCAGGGTAGGGTCAGACATACTCCGACCACACGTGCGACCACACCCTCCCTGGAAACTTCTCGAGGGCATGCGGTCGGACATGTGTGTCTTGTGGGGTCGAACATCATGTGACCTCACCTGCGACCACACGTGTTATGGTCGACCTTTCACTCTTAATTCCATTCTTTCATGTTTGAATCCTTTGGCTTATCATCATGGTCCTTCCTATGATTGTTCTATGACTCAAAACTATTATTTTATACACCATCCATTGTCCACATAATTTTCTCCATGGATTCTCTTGAAATTTGTCCATGGATGGATGATTTGGGTTTCTCCTAAATCCTATCTTCTTCATGAACTGTTATAGGCTCTCAATTTAACATGGAGAATATGTTGATACCTTAAGCTTGCTAAAGAACAAAGTTTTCTCTGAATTTTCCTCCTCCTTAGTCTTCCTCTTCAATTCTCCTTCTCTTTCTTCTCTTCTCTTTCTCTCACTTCCAATTAGAGTTCAAAAAGGATGAAAGAGGGTAAGGGACATCCTATTTATAGAGGAAAACCCTCTATAATATGCCCCAATGAGTTTAGGAAAGAACCCCCTTTGGATTAGGAAGGTTTCCTAAATTCGGTTTCTGACTGGGTTCCTTGGGGTCGGAGGTGGGATCGCAGAATCCATCGACCCTAACTTTTGAAATGTCCGACCACACGACCAAAATTCATGTGGTTGGAATATTTTGAGGTGGGGTCGGTCACACCTGTTTAGGCATGCGACCACACACTCATAATTGATGGTTTTTGGGTTGATTTCATACCTGGTCTTGTGGTTTCTTCACACACTTGATCCACCTAGCTCGACCATGATAGGTAGACCTGGTACAAGGTGATAAGACCGGTTAGTTCAATACGGGTCTTACAACTCCCCCCCTCTTATTAGAAATTTTGTCCTCAAAATTTGCACATACCTTCCGAGTAAAAAAGGTGAGGATATTGCTTTCGCATAGCATTCTCTTCTTTCCATGTGATCTCTTCTATATCTCGGCTCCTCCAAGTGACCTTAACATAATAAATGTCATGGTTACGTAGACGTTAAACCTTTCAGCTGGTGATTTCAGTTGGTGCTACTTCGAATGTCAAATCATCAGTTAGACCCGGTGGACCTGCTGTTAAAACGTGTGTTGGATCTCTGACGTATTTCTTCAGTAATGAGATATGAAATATATCATGCACACTTGACATAGATGGGGGTAGTTCTAACTGATACGCCACTTTTCCTTGTTTATGAGAATCTCATATGGCCCGACGTATCTTGGACTTAGCTTCCCTTTCTGCCCAAATCATTTTAAGCCTCGCATAGGTGATATTTTAAATAATACCTTATCACCTACAACGATTTAAGGTCTCGATGTCGAGTATCTACATACTATTTTTGACGATTCTGAGTTATTCTAACTCTTTCCTTGATAATGTCAACTACTCGACAAGTCTTTTCAACAAACTCTGGTCCAATGATACTCCGTTCTCCAACTTCATTCCAAAACAAAGGAGTTCGACACTTCCTACCAAACAGTGCTTCATAGGGTGACATCTATATAGTAGCTTGATAGCTGTTGTTATAGGCGAACTCGATCAATGCTAGTTTCTCATCCCATGATCCCTTGAAATCAATTACACAGGCTCGAAGCATGTCTTCTAAAATCTGAATGGTATGCTCCGACAGTCCGTCTGTTTAAGGATGGAATGTAGTACTGAATTTTAGCGTTATACCCATAGCCTTCTGTAATCCTTTCCAAAACTTCGAGGTAAAGCGTGGGTCTTTATCGGACACAATGCTTTCAAGTACACCATGCAATTTGACAATATTATCCATATATAGCTTGGCTAACCTCTCCAGGGTATATTGTGGTCATATAGCTATAAAGCGAGCTGTTTTAGTCAGACGATCTACAATCACCCAGACCACATCAACTACTCGGGGAGTCAATGGTAATCTGGTGACAAAGTCCGTAGTGATGCAGTCCCATTTCCATGCTGGTTCTGGCAATGGCTGCAACAATCCTGTAGGTTTTAACCTTTTAGCCTTTATCCTCTGACAATTTAGGCATTGAGACACAAATTTAGCTACATCTGCTTTCATTCCTCTCCACCAATGTAATTTCTTCAAGTCATGATACATCTTTGTACTTTCAGGATGTACCGAATAAGTGGTGGTGTGAGCTTCCTTCATTAGTCTGTGTCTAATATCTAAGTTTTCATTTTCAGGAACACATACTCTTCCTTTGTACTTCAGTAAGTTTTCAATGTCCAAGGTGAACTTAGGAATAGTCCTACCTTTTCCAATGTTTTCTTGTACCGTTCTCAGATAAGGGTTTGATCTAAGAGCAACTTTCACTTCATCTATTATATCAGGTACTATCTTTAATGTTGCAAACATATTTAAAAATCGATAAATAAACCCTTGGTTGGTTGATCCGCCCGATGCATCTATCTCGAACTGCTCATTATCATGATGGAATACTTTTCCTGTAACACACATTGCCGCAGTCGTGTTAATCTCTCCTTGGGATTTTATCGTTGCTTTTCTGCTTAGCGCATCAGCAACTACATTAGCCTTCCTTGGATGATATTGGATATCGCAACCATAATCCTTCAATAATTCCAGCCATCTTCTTTGTCTCATGTTCAACTGATTTTGATAAAAAGATAAGTGAGACTCTTATGATCTGATTTAATCTGGAATTTCTCTCCGTACAAATAATGTCTCTATATCTTGACAGCATGTACTACTGCTGCTAATTCCAAGTCATGAGTGGGATAGTTCTTCTCATGTGTTTTTATTTGTCTTGAGGCATACGTAACTACTGGTAGTTCCTTAGGAAATACATCTGGAAAGTAATCCTGGTAGTTCCTTAGGAAATACATCTGGAAAGTCACGCACAACATCAATATCTTCCATTCGTGGTACTTCCTTGGTGAAATCAACCACGGATACTAGACACCCAACTCCTCCTTTCTTAAGGCATTTTCTAGCCTTTAATGCAGAGAGGATGAGTTTTCATTTAAGGGGTAGTCCGATTCCCGCAAAACTAAACTTGTATTTAAATTTCAGTTTCTTTTCTGTACATAATAGGTTTACAGAATGCCGAGCTAACCAATCCATTCCCAAGATAACGTCATAGTCTGCCATCTCAAGTTGAATTAAGATTGCATCCAAAATATTCTTGTCGATAAGAACTAGACATGGTCCATAACCTTTTTCTAATTCCACTTCTAATCCCATAGGCGATCGTACAAGTAATTTGTAGTCTAAAGATCTGAGGGATAGATTTATCTTCTTTCCAAATAACATAGATATAAAAGAATGAGTAGCTCCAGAATCAAAGAGCACTCTGGCGGGTATGCCATTAATAGGTACGATACCTGTGATTTGTTTTAATTTAGTCTACATGCTCACACAAGGTAATACAAAATGAAAGGTTAAGGTCATACCTGTGACCACATCAGGCGATGCGACAACATCCTCAGATGTAACTGCATAGACCTTTCCTTGCTGTAGCTGCTTCCTGGGCTTAGGACATTTCCTTGAATAATGTCCCATTTGGTTGTAGTTATAGCATTTTACTCTTTCATTATTTTGCTTTTGTTGAGGTTGGAGTGTTGGAGTGGTCTTGGCTACAACATTAAAGCCTTGAGTACGGAAGGGTTTAAATGTCTTTGTGTTCCCTCCGTTGTATGAATTTCCATTAGGCCTTTTGATACCTCTATTCTGAGCAAGGTAGCACTCCCTCTGACTCGATTCTAGTACTCGAGCAATCTGTACTGCTTCATTATAAACTTTCTTTTCTAGCCCCAAAATATGCTCTCGAATGCTTCCCCTATGTCCCATGACGAACCTTCGGGTTTTATTATTTTCCTCCTGCATGCAAGAGGGTGCAAAGAAAAACAGCTCTTCATAACACTGTTGATACGCATCCACGGTCATCTGCCCCTGATACAAACTTAGAAACTCTCTTTCCATAGCATCTTTGAAACTTCTGAGAAAATATTTCTCAAAGAATGTCTCTTTATAGATAGCCCAGGTCAATTAGGCATCCTTGGTTAACAGATAACTCCGAGTAGACTTCCACTAGTGGTGTGCATCGCCTTTCAGCATAAATGTTGCACACAATACTTTTTCCTCCTCATTAACAATCATCGTCATAAAATTTCTTTCTATTTCATCAATCTAGTGAGCTGGCCACAAAAGATCTGCTGGTTTGCCATTATATTCCTTAGGCTTCATTTTCAGAAAGCGCTCGATCAGTCGAGAATGGTCTCCAAATGATACTGAGCATAGGCCCCATATATAGGTGGTTGATACTAGTAGCTGTCTTGGGCTACCTCAGGGTTCTGTACTGGAGCTTGCACAACTGGCGTTTGAGGTGCTTGGGGTACCGTGTTGCTACCCCTGGTACTGTGCTAGCTTTTCCGGTTGGCATAGGTGTAGTATGTACAACTGGAAAAACCATTCCTATAGCAGCTTGCATATTGGCTTGCACCTGCTGTATTTGCTGCAGTGTGCCAGGTTCATAACTATTGTAGCCAAATCTGTAGGTGGGGCTAGCAAGTTTATAGGATTTTCCTAGCCATTAGCTCTTGGTGGTGCCACATTCTGATTCTCTTGTCCATCAAGATTTTCATGGCTATTTTCCTCCACAGGTGGTGGAGGTGGAATTGGGTTACGTCCTCGCCTGGTTACCCTTCACCCAGCCATTTCCTGTTTCGGTGGTAGTAGTGTCTGAAAAATCATAGAACATGTGAAGCAATCATAATATACGTCATTCCCATGTCAAAATCCAACTAATCAATGTAAAATTCCAATTTTCCAAGTCATTTAGTCAAAATACTGTATTTTCCATCGTAGGATCGATGGTGGGGTCGCACTATGTCCGACCACAAGGTATGCGACCTCATAAAACCCTGTCAGCTTAACGAGAGCCTGGGGTCGATCGTAGGGTCGGTATATGTCCGACCACAGGGTCCGACCACACGTTTGTCAACTCACAGAGAGCCTGGTGTCGATCTTGGGGTCGGTCGTGGGGTCGCATGTTTAAGTCAAATTTTACGACCGCACGACCCCAAATCAGGTTTTTAAACCCGATTTTTGGAGTCATTTTCCACTTTCTCTTTTTTCCTTCAACTCAACTCGCTTCCCCTGAATTGCTACAGTGTCAACTACTTGTATTTGGTGATTATTTCTTCCATTCATTCCGATCCTTTCCTTCAGGTATGTTCTGTACTGTTCCTCACTTTTAAGCATTTAAAGCTAGTTTTTTTCTCTATTTATAGCGTTTTCTTCTAATTAAAATTTTTCTAACCATAAAAATTTGATTTTTATTGAGGGATTTTGCTATTGGCCACCCAGTGGACAAATCCCTCAAGAAAATTTGAGTTTCATCGATTAGTTTTTGAGAAACTTGAATTTTCCACTTTTAACCTAATTTTTGGGGTTTTTTCAAATTGTTGAAATTTTTTCAAATTCGACCTTCCTAGTTTAAATTTCCAACTGTATGAGCTTTTTAGGGTGATTTGGAACATATGTAAGTCCTCCTGTCCAACTGTTTGGGTGAAAAGTGTGACATTTGGCCAAATCATGCCGTTATAATGCCAAATTTTTAGTTTTTTTACCATATCAAATATCTTGTCTCTTTGTCTGTGTCTTTGCAAATAGCATGGCTTGCACCAAGGTTCCCAGAGTTCATGATCCCATTCTCTTCCGGTCTAATGAAGCAGAGGCTCAGTATGCTCATTATGAGAGTAAAAAGGTGGAAGGGGGTGGCTGTGTAAACTTGGCTTGTAAGACCCGTATCAAACTAACCCAGTCTTATCACCTTGAACTAGGTCTACCCATCATGGTCGAACCAAACGGATCAAGTGCATGAAGGAGATCACGATCCCAGGTATTAAACTGACCTAAAAACACTAAAATTAGGGGGAGGGTCGCATACCCAGCAAGGGAGGGTCAGACCCCCCCAGTATAAAAGTCAGACCCCCAGTTTTATACCGGGGGTCGAACAGTTTAAGGACCAGGGGTCAACGGGATCTCCGACCTCCCTATCGACCCTCGGTAATCGGTAAAAACAGCACGAACCGAAAATTAAGAAACTTTCCTAATTTCAATGGGATTCCTTCCTAATCTCAATGGGACTTATTTTGGGAGTTTTTACTCTATAAATAGGACGTCCCTAAGCCTCTTTCACTCCTTTTAGAACCCTAATTAGATTGAGAGAAAGAGAAGAGAAGGAGAAGAAAAAGAGAAGAGGAGGAAAGTGGAGAAGAAGATCAAGGAGAAGGCTTCAGAGAAACAAGCCTAATTCTCAGGTATGGATACTATCTCCATGTAATTCTACAGACCTTAGAATAGCTAGAGAAGAGGGAATGATCTAGGAGAAACCCAAATCATCCACCCATGGTTAGGTTTTCATGGAAAACCATGGGGAAAATTATGAAAGCTATATAGGTGAATGAACTACGGTTCTAGGCCATAGAACATGTGTGGAATGGACTGTAGAAGCAAACCATAGGACCCCAAACACGAAGAATGGACTGTAGGATGAAAAATTGATAAAACCCAAAGGGGGTCGCACGGGGGGTCGATGGCCAATCGACCCTCAGAGTGTTCGGGAAGTCCAGAATAGGGGTGGTCGCACCCAGGGTCGATCAAACCTTCGACCCTAGCATCGACCCCCAGTTAGCAGCATGCTTTTTAAAGTTGAATTAATTCTAATTAAATTCTATCAACTTGGTTAGGTTTTTTAGTGATATAATATCGATATATAGTTGATTCTTAAAGCTTGAAAGAGGACCTACGATCAAGTAAAGGTGAGGGAACAAGACCTAAACTAATTGGTTAATAATAAACTATTTTATTTCGAGTTTAATGCCATGATTGATTCTATGCGTGTATGCTTGTTATGTGCATTTAACATGTCATCCAATATTTATATTATTACCGTTCATGCATATTTAATTATTGTTTATAACATGATGATGATGATGATGATAGGAATAGGCATGTGGATGTATGTGTATGGTTGGTGTGCTTGATGCGAGCGAGTATCAGGGGGAGGACGTGACACTGTGGTTCATCCTGGTCACCAGACTCTAGCTCTATCTCTAACTTAAGTATTGTCCACTAAACATCATCGTATCGCCATTACCTTAGCGGAACTAATATGTTGTAGAGTATCAGGGGGGGACGTGACACTGTGGTTCATCCTAGTCACCAGACCCTAGCTCTATCTCTATGGACGTATTTGGGGATGCTGGGTTGAGGCAACTCATGCGTGTTCTATTAGGATTTTATTTGAATTTATAAAAGATGTAATTGATATTTTATTTAGTTATGTCTCAGTTGATACATAATAATTTGATATTTTAATTATGATTATTACATTTAGAATGCTCAGTTCATTTACTGTAAGACTTCCGCTATTGTGTATTTATTCTGATTATGGTTGTGGATGTGTGTGGTTTTATTTTTAATGGATACCGCCTACTAGAGATCCTGGTTGAATCATTGATTTATAGCGGTTCATCACACCGTTCTGAATGGTGTAGAATTTGGGGTGTGACAACTTGGTATCAGAGCATCTCAGGCTTTATCTGTGAAACCATATACTTGCACAAAAGAGTGTGAACTGAGATAGGATGAAAATTTAAAAGATGTAATAATAACACACCATAAGCACTTGTGTTGTTTGAGACTAAACTGAAAGAGAATAATGCATCTACTAAATGAGAAACAAATTTATATACAACCAAAAGGAAGAACAAACATCTATATATATATATATATATATATATATATATATATATGATCAAACAGAGTACAGTCCACAGTCCAAACAGTTACTCTGAAGTACAAAAAGAAAAATAAAAGGAGTACATCAAGAAGATGGAGGTGCTGGAGGTGGTGCCTCCCGGTCTCTATCATAGTCCTCAGCGTAGACCCTGGTCAACCAGGCTATCTGAGTCTGGCTCGTCTGGAGAGTAGCTGTGAGATCAGTCACCCGCTGGTCAGTCATACGCTGAGCCTTTATAAGCTCTCCCATCCTTAGGTCAGACATACGCTGAGCCTCTCGTATCTCGAGTATACGAAGGACCAGCCGCATGCGAAGGACCAGCTGAAGAAGACGGACCAGCTCCAGTAGCATGAGTAGGTGATGGAGGGGGTATGGCATCTACATCCATGTACAGCTGATCGTCATCATCCCCAGGAACCCCTGCTCCAGCGGCTGCTGCTGCAACCTCAGCATCAGCTATCTCTACTCGAGTGCGAGGGTGCACCATCGTGTTCCTCTCCTTATCACTGACCTGGGCATCCCGCATGCCCATCTTGCAAATAGCCTCCCAATCTAGAGGTGATGATAAGGATTTCTCTTGAATCTTCTCATCCACTAGGCCAACCCCCAGGCGGGTCAGCAAGGTAGTGATCATGCGTCCATAAGGAAGGTTGCCTGTGTGACTGGGCAACGTAGCACTGATCATGGTACACATAATGATGTATGGAAGGCAGACGGGCTGCCTAGTGCATATACAGTATAAGAGATACTGGGTCAGCTGGGAGATCCTCTCGTAATGACCACTTTGCGGTATCAGGTTATGCTGAATGATCTTGCAGTATACCCGTGGATCTGAACGCAGATAACACGTTCTCATCTACCAGGGATCAGGTCGGATGAGCTGACTATCGATCTCAGCCCTCATCTATAGAGAGAAGAACTGGGGCTCTCCAGGAGCACAGAACACCATGGGGCCAGCATAGGAAATGCCCAGTAAGTCGGACAGCTGTCGATAATCAAATGAGATGTCAACTCCCTTGACGTAGCTCGTGATGCGCAGCTCAACACCCCTCTCCACATCATTGTAATCTCCCACCACCTGGAGATTACAGTAGAACTGGCGTACCAAATCAGGACGGATACACACGTCATAAGTGATGACAGGGAGCCATCCCATATCACCAAATGCTCTCTCCACATTGATCAAGGCTAACTCAGCCAAGTTCACTTTGCGGCCTCCCTCTACCTTCTTGCGAGCATAGTGGGCATAATGTGTCTCGGCTTCGTTGGAACGGAAGCGAAGATGGTTGTGAACTCTGGGTACCTTGGTATGAGCCATAGTATCTGCAAATAAGAAAGAAAAATAAATAATGGGTTAGTAGAGAGGAAAAACCCGAGATTTCGACGTAATAACGATGTAAATTGGACAAAAACCTCACTTTTCACCCATACACGTGGGCAGGAGGACTTACATAGACCCTAAACTAACTTGTGAGATTCAAACGGTCAGAAATTGTAACTAATTAGATTGAATTGCAAGAAATTTCAAGAAATTCAAAATTTCGACAAAATTAGGGCAAAAAGTGAAAATTTCGAGTTTCTCGATAACCAACCGATGAAACTCAAATATTTTTGAGGGCTTTCATTCCTCGAGTCACCAATAACAAAAGCCCCCAATAAAAATCAAATTTTTACGACTGAAAAAAGTTTAATTTGAAAAATACAAGATAAACGAGTAAAAATCTAGGTTAAGAAACCTAAAAACATGAAAAGGTAGAAGAAATACCTGTAGCAGAGGTGTAGACGATGAAATGAGGAGTGTAAACCACCAACGGGTCAGAATGGGCACTGTAGCAACTCAGAGGGATGAGTTGAGTCGAAGCGGAGAAGAAAGAATGAGAAATGAACATTGAATCAGACTTAAAAATCAGATTTTTTTGTCCAGGGGTCGGAAAATTCGATTAAAACAATCGACCCCCGCATCAACCCCCGCATCGACCCCCGGCTCTCTGGAAGAATGGATGATTTCCCAGGGTCAGATACTGAGGATCGGATACCCGTCGACCCTGTAGTGAAAACATAGTATTTTTGACAGAATGATCTGAAAAATTGGAAATTTATATTTGTTAGTGGATTTAAAATATGAGAATGAAGTAATTAATGATTGTCTCTCGTGTTCAATGATTTCAGGCAATCCTACTAGCAGATTTATTTATGGTAGAATGCAGAGCAACCAGACAAAGCCGTAAATCTATCCCACCACCACCTATGGGGGAAGATAACCAGACACACCTGAAACCACAGGGGGACAAGAACACGACACCATCCGTCATAAATGGGCAGGCAAATCCTACCAATCTGCCAGCTCCACCTATAGACTTCACCACTGTCGTAATGAACTTGGCCCAACAGCTGTAACAGATGTAACAGGCACAAGCTACTATCCAAGCTGCCATAGGCATAACTCTTCCAGCTGCACAAACACCTCCAATGCCAGCTGGATAGGCAAGCACAGCACCCGGGGGAAGTAACACAGTACCCCACGCACCTCAGACTCCTATCAGGCAGGCTCAAATACCGAATCCTGAAATAGCTCAAGGTGGATATCAATACCAACCACCTATATATGGAGCGTATGTCCCGCAGCCTCTAGACCACTCCAGACTGGTGGAGCATTTTCTGAAATTAAAGCCCAGAGAATTTAATGGCAAGCCAGCAGATCCTTTATGGCCTGCACACTGGGTCGATGAAATGGAAAGAAACTTTATGATGATGACATTAAATGAAGAAGAGAAAGTGTTGTGTGCCACCTTTATGCTGAAAGGAGATGCACACCATTGGTGGAGGTCTACCAGAGCTTATTTACTTACAAAGCACGCCCAATTGACATGGGATATTTATAAGGAGTCATTCTTTGAGAAGTACTTTCCAAGAAGTTTCAGAGATTCTATGGAAAGAGAGTTCCTGAGTTTATATCAGGGACAGATGACCGTAGATGCTTATCAACAGCGTTATGAAGAGCTATTCTTCTTTGCACCCATTAGTATGCAAGAGGAAACCACAAAGACCCAAAGGTTCATCATGGGACTTAGGGGAAGCATCCATGAGCACGTTCTGAGACATGAAAAGAAAATCTATAATGAAGCGGCACAAATTGCTCGAGTTATAGAATCGAGCCAGAAGGAGAGTTATTTCATATAAAACAGAGGTATAAAAAGGTCAGCTGGAAATTCTTATAACGGAGGGAATAACAAAACATTCAAACCCTTCCGTGCTCAAGGCTTTACCGCTGCAACCAAGACTATCCCCGTAGTTCAACAGCAACAGAAGCCAATTACTGAAGGGATAAAATGTTTTAACTGCCAACAAGTGGGACATATAGCAAGGGAATGTCCTAAGCCCAAGAAGCAGCTACATCAAGGATGAGTTTACGCGGTTACATCCGAGGATGCTACCGCATCGCCTGATGTGGTTACATGTATGACTTACATTTTGTTAGTTGTATTACATTGTATGAGCATGTAGACTAAACCAAAACAAATCACAGGTATCATACCTATTAATGGCATTTCTGTCAGAGTACTCTTTGATTCAGGAGCTACTCATTCCTTTATATCTAGGACGTTTGGAAAGAAGTTAAATCTACCCCTTAAATCCTTAGATTACAGACTACTTGTACGATCACCTATGGGATTAGAAGTGGAGTTAGAAAGAGGTTATGGACCATGTCCAGTTCTTATTGATGAAAATACCTTGGATGCGACCTTGATCCAGCTTGAGATGGCAGACTTTGACATCATATTGGGAATGGACTGGTTAGTTCGGCATTCTGCAAACCTATTGTGCGCGGAAAAGAAGCTGACATTTAAAGACAAGGAAGGAGCAGAGTTCAGTTTTTTGGGAACCAAACTTCCCCGTAAACGAAAGCTCATACTCTCGGCGCTAAAGGCTAAGAAGTGCCTTGAGAAAGGGGCTGTCGGGTATTTAGTATCTGTGGTCGACCTTACCAAGGAAGCACCACGAATGGAAGATATTGATGTCGTGCGGGACTATCCAGATGTATTTCCTGAAGAATTACCAAGATTACCACCCGACCGAGCTACAAAGTTTGTTATAGATCTTATACCTGGAGCCGCACCAATATCGAAAGCACCCTATCGAATGGCTCCTACTGAACTGAAGGAATTCAAAGTACAACTTCAGGTACTGCTGGACAAGGGTTACATTCGCCCTAGCAGATCACCATGGGGAGCGCCAGTTTTATTCGTGAAGAAAAAGGATGGTAGCGTTCGCTTGTGTATAGACTATCGAGAACTGAATAAACTGACAATCAAGAATCGATATCCATTGTCTCGGATCGATGACCTGTTCGATCAGTTGCAAGGTGCCAAATTGTTCTCAAAGATTGATCTTCGGTCAGGTTACCATCAGCTGAAGATTAAGGATGGTGATATCCCCAAGATAGCATTCAGGACCAGATATGGACATTATGAATTTTTGGTCATGTCTTTTGGATTGACAAACGCACCAACAACCTTTATGGAACTTATGAATCGGGTTTTCCACGACATGTTGGATACGTTGGTTATTGTATTCATTGATGATAGATTAGTCTACTCTAAGGACGAGGAAACTCATGTCAAGAATCTAAACACCGCTCTACAGCGACTACGAAGGGAAAAGCTCTAAGCCAAATTTACAAAGTGTGAGTTTTGGCTAAAGGAAGTCATATTTGTAGGCCATGTAGTATCCGCTGAAGGAATTAAAGTGGATCCCAGCAAGATTGAGGCTATTGTAAAGTGGGAAGCACCGTAGAGCGTTGCAGAAATTAGAAGTTTTCTGGGTCTAGCTGGGTATTATCGATGATTTATGGAAGACTATTCCCGAATTGCAGTACCTCTTACCAGTTTGACTAAGAAGGGCGAGAAGTTTATCTGGACGGATAAATGCGAGAAGAGTTTCCAAACCTTTGGAAGCTAGATTCATATCAGCTCCAATCTTGACCATCCCGATTCCAGGACAACCATTTATCTTGTACACCGATGCGTCAGGACTGGGATTAGGATGTGTACTTATGCAAGGAGAACAAGTAATTGCATATGCCTCAAGACAACTGAAGACACATGAAAAGAACTACCCCACTCATGATTTGGAACTAGCGGCAGTAGTACATGCTGTCAAAATATGGAGACATTATCTATACGGGGAGAAGTTTCAGATTAAATCAAACCATAAAAGTCTTACTTACCTATTTAATCAGAAGGAGCTGAATATGAGACAAAGAAGATGGCTGGAACTATTGAAAGACTATGATTGTGATATCCAGTATCATCTGAGGAAAGCTAATGTAGAAGCCGACGCGTTGAGTAGAAAGGCAATGATAAAATCTCAGGGAGAGGTTAGCACAACTGCCGCAATGTGTACTACTAGAAAGGTATTCAAGCACGATAATGAGCAGTTTGTGATAGATGCACCAGATGGATCAGCCAACCAAGGGTTTATTCATCGGTTTTCAAATATGTTTACCGCATTGAAAATTATACTGGATATAGTTGATGAAGTGAAGACAGCTATCAAATCAGACCCTTACCTAAGAACGGTACAAGAAGACATCAAAAAAGGTAGAACTAACCCTGAGTTCACCTTGGACGAAGAAAAGGTACTGAAGTACAAAGGAAGAATATGTGTACCCGAAACAGAAAGCTTGGACATTAGACACCGATTGATGAAAGAGGCCCATACCACCATCTATTCTATACATCCTGAAAGTACAAAATGTATCATGATCTAAAGAAACTATATTGGTGGAGAGGAATGAAAGCAGATGTAGCTAAGTTCGTGTCTCAATGCCTAAATTGTCAGAAGGTAAAGGCTGAACGACAAAGACCCGCAGGACTGTTACAGCCGTTACCGGAACTAGCATGGAAATGGGACTGCATCACTATGGACTTCGTCACGAGATTACCACTGACTCCTCGAGTAGTTGACGCAGTTTGGGTGATTGTAGACCGCCTGACTAAAACAGCTCGCTTTATACCTATACGACCCCAGTATACACTGGAGAGGTTAGCTAAGCTGTATGTGGATAACATTGTGCGATTACACGGCGTACCTGAAAGTATTGTGTCCGATAGAGATCCACGATTTACTTCAAAGTTTTGGAAAGGATTGCAAAAGGCTATGGGTACAACATTGAAGTTTAGTACTGCATTCTACCCACAGTCGGAGCGTACAATTCAAATTTTAGAAGATATGCTTCGAGCATGTGAAATGACTTCAAAGGATCATGGGATGAAAAGTTACCACTGATTGAGTTCGCTTATAATAATAGCTATCAGGCTACTATACAGATGGCACCCTATGAAGCACTGTATGGCAGAAAGTGTCGAACTCCGTTGTTTTGAAAATGAAGTTGGGGAACGTAGTATTGTTAGACCAGAATTTGTTGAAGAGACTTGTGTGGTCGACATTATCAACGAAAGAGTGAGAACAGCTCAGAATCATTAGAAGCAATATGCCGATACCCGACGAAGAGACCTTGAGTTCGTCGTGGGTGATAAAGTATTCTTAAAAGTATCGCCTATTGTGAGGACAATGGAAAATCGACGTGATCCTCCTCAGGATGGAAATGTGTATCCCGTATCGATGAAGATCGATTGTATCTGTTGGAGTCTCCACCTAGATTAAGGTCTAGGACCTCTAAAAATGTAGCCTCACCCTAAGGTAAGACTTCTATTGACTCGTGACCCAATGTATCGGTTCTTTGGTCTGCAAGAGATCGGGTAAGTATTCAGGGTACGGTTATGGGAAGGTGTTAGGCCCCCAAACCGCCCGATCAATATCGGCCTCCTAAACTTTCCTTAAATTCTAATTTTGACTGTGCTTGGTCAACTGGATGACTAGGGTTCAATGGGGGATATCCTAAACCAAGTTGCTAAGTTATTCTAACCTAGGGTTCAGCCAATCATGTTTAAAGCAAATAAACAAGCAAATGTAATGTACAATATTATACAGTGAACCGGACCAAAGATGGTTCGGTCTTGGACTGAATTTGAGACGTGTAAAACATCTCAAACTGCCTACGTATTCTAATCCTGGAAATCAAGTCCAAAAACGTAGTTCGAAAATGGGTTGTGTGATTAAATATTATGGAAGTGATTTATGCATGTGCTTCAATTAGATTTTTTATTCAAGTTGAAGTTTATGCTGGATGTATGGTTGATGGGTGGCTTTGTACCGTATTTGGGATTCCCAAATTGCCTACGTATTCTAGGGTTTGCCCTAGAAATCAGGTACGACGTAGTTCGAAAGGGTTTTGAGGGTCGGATTTGGAATGTGTACCAAAATCCTTCCAAATTTGTCAATAGGATCTAGGGATGAGACCTAAATTCCTACCATTTTTATTTGGGATGTGTACCAAATTATTTCTATTTTTGTTAATAGGATCTAGGGATGAGACCTAAATTCCTACCATTTTTATTGTTTCCATTTTTAGGTTTCTAGGGTTTCCTATCCCTTTTCATTGTGATTTTCATTTTTTAGGGTTTCATACCCTAATTATTCTCTTTATTCTAGGGTTTATTTTGCCCTAATTATTCTTTCCATTTTTAGGGTTTCACTACCCTAATTGTTCAATTCTTTTCATCTTATGGTGTATCTTGCCCTAGTTGTTGTACAATGTAAACAATCTAACAAAGCAATGTGAGCTTAAATATAGCAGTGTAAGCATCCAAATATAGCATGTTGGAAATATATTCAAATTTAGCAACACATCAGTCAAAAATTGCAAGTGAGTATGTGAATCAATACAAACATGGTAAATGTGCATCCAAACATGGCAGTAATATGTGAGCAAGTGTAGTAGACAAATATGGCAATAAGCATGTGTAGCATTCCAATCATGGCAATGTGATTATTCCAATTATGGCAATGTGATCATTCCAATTATGACAGTGTGACTATTCCAATTATGGCAGTGTGACCATTCCAATTATAGTAGTGTATGCATACGAGCATCCGAACATAGCATAACATCAAATATGGCATGTGAGAAATAACCAAAGCATATGAGAATTAATCAAAACATGATGGAACACGTAGCAAGATGACAGCTTTATTAGGCTGGACCAAAATGAACACATACGGTACTGTACTTACTCAAAAAATTCTTATAAGATATCCCTGGAAAGAAGACTCAGAGGCCAACATTTTGTCTCAAGGAAGCTAATCCTAAAAGAGACCATAGGCAGGTCGAAAATATTCCCCAAGTACAGGCAAATACACTGGTCAGGTTTGTTCCATATTTTTGACCAGTTGCACCATAAATTCCAAATAAAATTCTATTCTTAATGAAAA
The DNA here is from genome assembly GCA_028583415.1 of Protea cynaroides. Taxonomy (NCBI): domain Eukaryota; kingdom Viridiplantae; phylum Streptophyta; class Magnoliopsida; order Proteales; family Proteaceae; genus Protea; species Protea cynaroides. The sequence continues at coordinate 14,756,360 of CM053266.1, forward strand.
TTAAATACAGACATATATCTATGTAGATAACTGTCGGATCTAAAATTTCATTAAGAAAAACAAGTTAAAACAGTATATTTTCTTTGTGAAAAATGACTCTTTTCAATCATGCAAATCAGCACATCATGACTGATCTGAAATCAAAGCACTATGCACTTAAAAATTGATATCAATTCAAGGAAAAATGGAAAAAATATGAAACTAGTGCCATATTTTAGAAGACTTTCATGTCTAAAAAGTTCATGTTAAGTGGATCTTCTGATTATGGCCATAAGGCCTTTGTCTAGAGACTTTCCGATGGAGGATTGCATTACATCCGAGAAAAATAGCAATGTCAAAGACAAATTTTTTGATATATTTCCCCAATTCCAAATGGAACGAAATTTTTAGGGTAGTCTTTTATCATATCAGAGAGACTCCCATAAAATTTTGGTCTTCAAAATCTTTGAAAAAATACATATGATGTACGTCCTAAATTTGAACCCTAAATCTGGAATTTTCAGATCAGAAAATAACTTTATGAAATTTACAAAAAACATCAAACATCATTGTATATCAATCAAAAATTCATCATTGAATAGATTAGACAAATTATCATTCATGAAAAATGTTAGACATAGGCATCCTAACATTAACAAGCATGTAATAGAGCATTCATGATTGAGATTTCATGAAAATTAGCATTTTTCAAGCAAAATTGGCATTCGGGCATTATAACGACCTCTAAATTTGTTTAGAGTACTAACCTTGGGCTCAAATCGTGTGAAACCATTGATGAAGGGTGATTGGGGATTGTATCAATCCCCTTTGAATGTGAATCCTCCTTCTCCTCTCTTCTGCTTCTTTCTCTCTTCTTTTTCTCTCTTTTCTTCTTCTCTTTTCTTTCTTTTCTCTTTTCTCTCTCTTTCTTTCTTCCTCTTTCACGTTTTCTCTCTCTCACTCACGTTTCTCTCTCTCACCCACGTTCCCCTCTCTCTCTGGTCTGGAAAAGGATCCCTCCTCTCTCCTATTTATAATTTTTCACTCATTTTCTAGAAGATCCTTCTTTCCTTTTCTTCTTTTTTCTAGAAAATCTTTTTTTCTCTCCATTTTTTCTTCTTTCCTTTCTTTTCTTCCTTCCCACGTTTTTTCTTCTTCCTTTCTTTCCTTTTTCTCATTCTTCTTCTAGAAAACCCCTTCTCTCTTTCCTTTCTCTCCTTCCTTCTTCTAGAAAAATCCTTCTTTTTCTTTCTCTTTCTTCTTTCTTTCTTCTTTCCCTTTTCTTCTTCATTCTTTTCCTTTTTCCTTTTTTTTTTCTTTCTCCCTCTCTTTTCCTTTCACGTTTTCTTTCTAGAAAACGTGAAGGGGAATCTTTTCCCCCTTTTTTTTTTTTTTATTTTTTATTTCTCCCTCTTTCCTTTTTTCTTCTCAAGATCTTTTTGGATTATCTCAAAACCCTAAATCCCCTTCTCTTTCACGTTTTCTCTCTCCCCTCTTTCCTTTTTCTTCTCAAGAACTTTTTGGATTATCTCAAAACCCTAAATCCCCTTCTCTTTCATGTTTTCTCTCTCCCCTCTTTCATTTTTCTTCTCAAAATCTATTTGGATTATCTCAAAACCCTAAATCCCCTTATCTTTCACGTTTTCTCTCTCCCCTCTTTCATTTTTCTTCTCAAAATCTTTTGGATTATCATTTATATATAATAATATATATTATATACATATATACACATATATTTTATAACATACATACATACATATATATATATATATATATATATATATATATATATATATATATAGTATATAATATATATAATATATATAAATACTATGCACATGAATGAACTGGTTCGAAACGGGTTGAGACCGACTTAGGTTGAGCCCGAGTTAAACCGATATGGGTTGAGCTAGGTTGGACCAAAACTGGCTTGAACTGAGTTGACTGGATTGATTGGAATTAACTGGGTTTTCTCTCCTTGTCATTTCATGGGTCATTTCCGCTGTCATCCAGCATGGAATTTTTCGATGGCCTCTATTCCAAATTTTTTACATTCATTTTTTCTAGAACATTGAAAATGAGGAATATAGGAACTGGAATCACCTGAATCCGATGTAGAACGGAAAAGATATGCAGCTTTGAAGTTCTGACGATAATTTTGCATGCAAGCTTGCATGGGACCCATTGGTGACTTCTACCCGGGATTTTTTACGTCCACTTTGTAGAACATCATGAATGAAGAATAATGGTCTTGGAATCATCTGAATCCGATGTCGGATGATCAAGATATGATGATTTGAAATTCAAACAATCCAACTTAGGATAATTTGCATGAAGGCCCCTGGGATTATTTATAATAATTTCATAAACCTCCCTTATACGTATCATCTGACTAAAATGGTCATATCTTCCTCATTTGATATCGAAATTGAGCAATTCTGGTCTCGTTTCGAAGATAATTCTATGACCTACGCATCCATGCAAAATTATAACCCATGACCTTGCTGTGGACCCATTGAAAACTTCCTCAAATTCACAGACCCATTGAAAACTTCCTCAAATTCACAGTCAAGAATCCAAACTTTCGATCACCTTTCTTCCTTTTGTTGTCCACACACCAGCAGGACTTTGTTTAGCTGGGATGGCAAAAATGGGGTGCTTACAGATGCCCCTCTTCGACCGAGATTGTGGGCAATTGAGGCCGAAGATAAAAGTAGCCCATTTTTGCATTATTCTGCACTTGATCCGAATTCTACCATTGCTCTCTTGAACTGATGCTGTAACTACTCTCCTCCCCTTTTTTTTTCTTTTTTTTTTTTTTTTTTTTTTTTTTTGTTCACACTGTACAACAAACAACTGTAGATGTCAAGCTCCTTGAGTAGCGACCTCATCAGGTCTGTGACTTTGGCTCAAGACCGCTCATGATGTAACTGTAACTGTCAAGCTTCTTGAGTAGTGACCCTATCAGGTCTGTGACTTTGGCTCAAGACCGCTCATGATGTAACTGTAACTGTCAAGCTTCTTGAGTAGCGACCTCATCAGGTCAGTGACTTTGGCTTAAGACCGCTCATGATGTAACTGTAATTTTGCTTTGTGCTCTGAATTTGTAACCTCTGAATGTATAGCCTTTGGCTGTGTAGCCTTTGGATGTGTAGCCTTTGGATGTGTAGCCTTTGGATGTATAGCCTTTGGATGTATAGCCTTTAGATGTGTATCCTTTGGATAAATAGCCTCTGGATGAATAGCCTTTGGATGTGTATCCTTTGGACCGAATTTGGGGTGTCCCAAATTGCCTACGTATCCTTTGGGATTTCCGTCCCTCCAGAATCAGGTTCCGCGTAGTTCGGGCCATTTTTTTCTCTCTTTCCATGATCTTTCTTTCTTTCTTTTCTTTGCTTGCATCTTGTTCTCTTTTCCATTCTAATTCTGCTTTCATTTAGTCTTCTTTCTTCTCTGTACTTTCACATTTCTTTCCTTTTCTCTTTTTTTTTTCTTTTTCTTGTTCTTTTCAATTTCTTTCTTCATCTTTCTTCATTCCCAAAGTGGGTTGAACTTTCCATAAATATTGAGGTAGCCACAATGGGGCTCAGCATCTGTACTTTGTCCACTAACATTTCTCGAAATCCAAGAGGAACTAGAGATCATGCTTTGATCGACTTTCCTTGACTTGACTTAATCTAGATCGAGAGAAACATGTTTCTTTTCTTTAAAAGGCAATCTTGATATGTTCTGCATTCCTGCCAAATTTATATGGGTTTCACTTTGATCAAAGGGCAATCAGGTCTTTTAATGAGGGGCAAATGATGACAATGACTATCATTTTTTCAAATTTGTATGAGTCATCTTTCTCTTACATTCAAATGAACTCAGCTAGAGTTTCAAACAGAGGGCTCAACTAAACTCATGATGCTTGGATAAATGGGTGATTTTGCCCCAGTGTCTTAGTTCAAGTTTGCACATATTGATAGGCAGACGACTTTTGAGTCATCACTAGAAATAACCTTAAGGAGATGTAACCCTACACTAATCTTTAGAAAAAACGTCAAAGAATGCTTTCTCTTCTCGGTATCACTCAGATAGAAAACAAGTTTCAACAAGCTATGCTCAGATGCTGAATCAGTTGTAACCATGTTTGGGCCCAAATCCTTTAAGTCTGTATACAAGTATGATGATGAAGGTCCAGATGGACAGATAAGAAACTGTTCAATGGGTCTGCCATTGGGAGAGTGTTTGGTTGTTTATGTAGAATGGCTTGATCTCCACTAGGCGATGCCATTTTATTGGCTAGCAACAAAGGACTATGGAATTCTTGGACGCCGTCGAAATGATGAACGACAGATAGATATTCCAGTCAGATTTATTGAACAATATTTATGCATAACAAGACGATATGTTCACAAGAAACAATACCATAAAATTTTGTGACATTTGAAGTAAGGGCATGTAATGTAGACTCTGTGGAAGACCGTCGGATTGATGGACGGGAGAGAGAGTCTTTAGTCGAAAAGAAAAATCCTCTGATGACAACAAAGTGATGAGACCACCCCTGTATGGGTGGGATATAGTGACCAATATCAAAAATCCAGCTCAACACACAACGTGAATCACATTAAACGATCGGGTCTCCAATCAGGTTCTAAGAAATGGTGTCTATATGTCATTATACGAGAACCAATTGTCTTATTGCTCTATAACTGAACTCGTCCATCAGTAGGGCTCCAAAGGAGTTGCCCCATGTACATGCCTTGTAATCAAACTCACTCATCATTAGTGTTTCAAAGTAGTTGCTTCATGTCTATGCACCATAGTTGAACTTGTCCACCATCATTGTTCCAATGTAGTATGTTAACCAATCTCATTATTTTGTATAGCTCTTTCTTTTTGCTTTTCTTTTTTTTTTTTTTTTTTTTTTTTTTTTTTTTTTTTTTTTTTTTTTTTTTTTTTTTTTTTGAGCTCATCTTTGACTTTGAGGTTGATCCATAGCATGTTTTATGTCTGTAGACTTCATGCACTTGTAGAAAACTTGATCACTTGGATTGATGTAAACTTGATAATGCCTTGTGTGTAAACCCATTCTTGTAAAACTAAATGAACCACTTGTATGAGTCTGTAAATGTTCTCTACTTTCAAGGAATATCCCAAAACAATTCTTTCTATAAATCAACCAAATGGGATGACATTTTGATGTTCCAACTTGTATCTTTGAGAATGCTTGCATGACTTCAACATAATTATCTTTAACTTTCACGTGTATGTTGAGCTTTCATTTCTCTAAAGGCCGATGGAGTAGAAGTTCAGGTTGCGGCCCTTCATCTCAATCGTCATCAGAGTCAAAATTAGCAACGGACATGGAAGAGGAAGAAATATCAAACTGGGAAGGAATGGATTGGAAGTAGTAAAGTACTATTGTTGATGTCTCAAATGAGATGATTATTGTTCATTTTTTTAGAGCATTTTGGACTGGACCGTCTACAGACACATCGAACTTAAGCCCAAACATAGATGACCTATCAGATACCAATGGTAGCTAGTTTAGACAAGTAATTCACCGAGTTACCCCAATTGGATACGACATCATTGACGCCAACTTATGATTGGTTGCAGGACCGAATCTCTGTTCAGACTTTCGCTAGTAAGGCTCATTACGCCTATCTATCGACATGTGTTTGACCCTTTCCATTTTGAGATAAACCCCTCTTGGGTCTATTACCATTTTGATTTATGCCTCAATTCGGGTTTGACATTCACCTAGCCAATGCCTCAATTTGGGTAAATGTATTCCAATCTTATGCCCCAGTTTGGATGTCATGAAACTCTGACCTATATTGTTGGTCCATCACCTTTTTGGTTTACCCCACTTTGAATCCATTAACATTTTAATTATGCCCCAGTTTAGGGTGCACTGATATTTTTGTTGTGCCCCAATTTATGGTATACTGACATTTTGGTTTTTGCCCCAGTTTAGGCTGCACATGAAGTTCATTTTCAAGCTACCTTAATTTTGGGATATAATTGACCACATGGTCTTCCTTTTCATCCTGGATTTTGGGAGGTGGGTGGGACATTCTTGAAGGTTCAAGGGCTACTCCTTTGAGTTTGGGTCATCTTGGGTGATGAAAGTAATTTGGGAGTCAGCACTCTGTCGGTCAAAGTGGCTCAGTCGCCAAGGGTGAATGAAATGCTTTCCAATCTCAGTTTTTTTCCATTTAAATTTGCCAGGTATGCTAGTATGGGAAAGAAACATATAATCTCTCAGAATCTATGATTCAGATTTCTACCCTCTTGCATAACTCTGATCTTGAAATTTCAATTGCATTCTGAAATATTTGGGCTCTAAATATACTGTCTTCCAACCATTCCAACATTTTGAGGTACAAAAGTCCTCCTTATGAACATGAACCGAGACATGAACCAGTGATGATGAGACCTTCTTATGAGAGGATGTAATAAGAGTGGATGCCTTGTCTACACACTCAGGTGTTCTCTTAAGTCTAGACAAATTCAACCTTTCTTTCTTTCTTTTCTTTTTATTTTTTTTATTTTTTTTGTTTTTTATTTTTTTGTTTTTTTTTTGTTTTTTTATTAAATTTTATTTTTATATAAACAATGAACGAAGGTTAAGACTCAGAAGTGACTGGACACGAGAAGGATGCACATACACATACAAGCTGACTCGACCAAACAAAGTTAGCTCCTTCATGAAAACCGACCATTAGACATCATCTGTAACAATTTATTTGTATTTGAATAACCCCATGATTGGTCTTGGGGCCTCAAGATTCCGAATGGATCATTGTAGCACCAAGGTTCGACCATGTGGTTCATCAAATTTTAAGAAATTGAAACGGATATGCTTATTTGTTGTTTTCATGATGGATGACTAAAGCGGTTCATGAATGAAAAAACTAGTAAATTTCTACTTGATCACAATATCTATACCATGACGAAGATTTTTCGATCGTTTTTGAGATTGATGTATCAATATTGAACGGTCAACACAATGAGCTTTGTACGATGGAGGGCGTGTATAGACCGCCCACACTAATGTGTATGCGGCTATACGTAACCCTCACACTCCCAACAAGTGAGAGACAAGACTACTCAAGTGTGGATCCAAACATGTTGACAAATCAAGGACAAAAACGGGCAGAACTTCGACGTCTCGGATGTAAATATTATGATCGAGTAGATTTTACCATGTTGGTTCAAAGATGGACAAAAAATAACATACATATGGCTCAAACTGGGTTAGGACAGAAAAGGCCACCTTGACGAGGACGGGGTAACCTATCACCGAATGCTCGATGAATAATGGGCCCCCATTCCCTTTATATACTATGTTGCAAGGATCCAAGCGACGTGGAGTAGCATAACGCATTCCCAGGCGGACCCAAGAAACGCTCGTTAGAGGCTGCTCACCGGTCGTGGTCTCACAAAGTACAGGCCAAGGCTGTGTGTTTCTCCTAGCGGGCTGCCCCACATGCATGGGACCCGGTTCGGCTACTCGCACGAAAGTGTGACTGAACCCATTCCCCCCAAAGCAATATGTACAAACAATAAATATAGTACCCTAGATCTAGCATCAAATGTCAAGCAAATCAATATAAGGAAAGTATCCTAGGAGTCCGAATATTAATCCCCAGTGGAGTCGCCCTCCGTGAGGACAATGGAAAATCGACGTGATCCTCCTCGGGATGGAAATGTGTATCCCGTATCGATGAAGATCGATTGTATCTGTTGGAGTCGCCACCTAGATTAAGGTCTAGGACCTCTAAAAATGTAGCCTCACCCTAAGGTAAGACTTCTATTGACTCGTGACCCAATGTATCGGTTCTTTGGTCTGCAAGAGATCGGGTAAGTATTCAGGGTACGGTTATGGGAAGGTGTTAGGCACCCAAACCGCCCGATCAATATCGGCCTCCTAAACTTTCCTTAAATTCTAATTTTGACTGTGCTTGGTCAACTGGATGACTAGGGTTCAATGGGGGGGCATCCTAAACCAAGTTGCTAAGTTATTCTAACCTAGGGTTCAGCCAATCATGTTTTAAAGTAAATAAACAAGTAAATGTAATGTACAATATTATCCGATGAACCGGACCAAAGATGGTTCGGTCTTGGACTGAATTTGAGACGTGTAAAACATCTCAAACTGCCTACGTATTCCAATCCTGGAAATCAAGTCCAAAAACGTAGTTCGAAAATGGGTTGTGTGATTAAAGATTATGGAAGTGATTTATGCATGTGCTTCAATTAGATTTTTTATTCAAGTTGAAGTTTATGCTGGATGTATGGTTGATGGGTGGCTTTGTACCGTATTTGGGATTCCCAAATTGCCTACGTATTCTAGGGTTTGCCCTAGAAATCAGGTACGACGTAGTTCGAAAGGGTTTTGAGAGTCGGATTTGGAATGTGTACCAAAATCCTTCCAAATTTGTCAATAGGATCTAGGGATGAGACCTAAATTCCTACCATTTTTATTTGGGATGTGTACCAAATTATTTCTAATTTTGTTAATAGGATCTAGGGATGAGACCTAAATTCCTACCATTTTTATTGTTTCCATTTTTAGGTTTCTAGGGTTTCCTATCCCTTTTCATTGTGATTTTCATTTTTTAGGGTTTCATACCCTAATTATTCTCTTTATTCTAGGGTTTATTTTGCCCTAATTATTCTTTCCATTTTTAGGGTTTCACTACCCTAATTGTTCAATTCTTTTCATCTTAGGGTGTATCTTGCCCTAGTTGTTGTATAATGTAAACAATCTAACAAAGCAATGTGAGCTTAAATATAGCAAGTGTAAGCATCCAAATATAGCATGTTGGAAATATATTCAAATTTAGCAACACATCAGTCAAAAATTGCAAGTGAGTATGTGAATCAATACAAACATGGTAAATGTGCATCCAAACATGGCAGTAATATGTGAGCAAGTGTAGTAGACAAATATGGCAATAAGCATGTGTAGCATTCCAATCATGGCAATGTGATTATTCCAATTATGGCAATGTGATCATTCCAATTATGACAGTGTGACTATTCCAATTATGGCAGTGTGACCATTCCAATTATAGTAGTGTATGCATACGAGCATCCGAACATAGCATAGCATCAAATATGGCATGTGAGAAATAACCAAAGCATATGAGAATCAATCAAAACATGATGGAACACGTAGCAAGATGACAGCTTTGTTAGGCTGGACCAAAATGGGCACATACGGCACTGTACTTACTCAAAAAATTCTTAAAAGATATCCCTGGAAAGAAGACTCAGAGGCCAACATTTTGTCTCAAGGAAGCTAATCCTAAAAGAGACCATAGGCAGGTCGAAAATATTCCCCAAGTACAGGCAAATACACTGGTCAGGTTTGTTCCATATTTTTGACCAGTTGCACCATAAATTTCAAATAAAATTCTATTCTTAATGAAAATTAAATACAGACATATATCTATGTAGATAACTGTCTGATCTAAAATTTCATTAAGAAAAACAAGTTAAAACAGTATATTTTTTTTATGAAAAATGACTCTTTTCAATCATGCAAATCAGCACATCATGTCTGATCTGAAATCAAAGCACTATGCACTTAAAAATTGATATCAATTCAACGAAAAATGGAAAAAATATGAAACTAGTGCCAATTTTTAGAAGACTTTCATGTCTAAAAAGTTTATGTTAAGTGGATTTTCTGATTATGGCCATAAGGCCTTTGTCTAGAGACTTTCCGATGGAGGATTGCATTACATTCGAGAAAAATAGCAATGTCAAAGACAAATTTTTTGATATATTTCCCCAATTCCAAATGGAACGAAATTTTTAGGGTAGTCTTTTATCATATCAGAGAGACTCCCATAAAATTTTGGGCTTCAAAATCTTTGAAAAAATACATATGATGTACGTCCTAAATTTGAACCCTAAATCTGGAATTTTCAGATCAGAAAATCACTTTATGAAATTTACAAAAAACATCAAACATCATTGTATATCAATCAAAAATTCATCATTGAATAGATTAGACAAATTATCATTCATGAAAAATGTTAGACATAGGCATCCTAACATTAACAAGCATGTAATAGAGCATTCATGATTGAGATTTCATGAAAATTAGCCTTTTTCAAGCAAAATTGGCATTCGGGCATTATAACGACCTCTAAATTTGTTTAGAGTACTAACCTTGGGCTCAAATCGAGCGAAACCGTTGATGAAGGGTGATTGGGGATTGTATCAATCCCCTTTGAATGTTAATCCTCCTTCTCCTCTCTTCTGCTTCTTTCTCTCTTTTCTTCTTCTCTTTTCTTTCTTTTCTCTTTTCTCTCTCTTTCTTTCTTCCTCTCTCACGTTTTCTCTCTCTCACTCACGTTTCTCTCTCTCACCCACGTTCCCCTCTCTCTCTGGTCTGGAAAAGGATCCCTCCTCTCTCCTATTTATAATTTTTCACTCATTTTCTAGAAGATCCTTCTTTCCTTTTCTTTTTTTTTCTAGAAAATCTTTTTTTTCTCTCCATTTTTTGTTCTTTCCTTTCTTTTCTTCCTTCCCACATTTTTTCTTCTTCCTTTCTTTCCTTTTTCTCATTCTTCTTCTAGAAAACCCCTTCTCTCTTTCCTTTCTCTCCTTCCTTCTTTTGGATTATCTCAAAACCCTAAATTTCTCCCTCTTTCCTTTTTTCCCAAGTCTTTTGCTTCTCAACCCCCCCCCCCCCCCCCCCCCCCCTCTCAAGATCTTTTTGGATTATCTCAAAACCCTAAATCCCCTTCTCTTTCACATTTTCTCTCTCCCCTCTTTCATTTTTCTTCTCAAAATCTTTTAGATTATCATTTACATATAATAATATATATTATATACATATATACACATATATTTTATAACATACATACATATATATATATATATATATATATATATATAGTATATAATATATAAAATATATATAAATACTATGCCCATGAATGAACTGGTTCGAAACGGGTTGAGACTGACTTAGGTTGACCGAGTTAAACCGATATGGGTTGAGCTAGGTTGGACCAAAACCGGCTTGAACCGAGTTGGACCGGATTGATTGGAATTAACCGGGTTTTCTCTCCTTGTCATTTCATGGGTCATTCCATTGTCATCCAGCATGGAATTTTTCGATGGCCTCTATTCCAAATTTTTTACATTCATTTTTTCTAGAACATTGAAAATGAGGAATATAGGAACTGGAATCACCTGAATCCGATGTAGAACGGAAAAGATATGCAGCTTTGAAGTTCTGACGGTAATTTTGCATGCAAGCTTGCATGGGACCCACTGGTGACTTCTACCCGGGATTTTTCTGCGTCCACTTTGTAGAACATCATGAATGAAGAATAATGGTCTTGGAATCATCTGAATCCGATGTCGGATGATCAAGATATGATGATTTGAAATTCAAACAATCCAACTTAGGATAATTTGCATGAAGGCCTCTGGGATTATTTATAATAATTTCATAAAATTCCCTTATATGTATCATCTGACTAAAATGGTCATATCTTCCTCATTTGATATCGAAATTGAGCAATTCTGGTCTCGTTTCGAAGATAATTCTATGACCTACGCATCCATGCAAAATTATAACCCATGACCTTGCTGTGGACCCATTGAAAACTTCCTCAAATTCACAGACCCATTGAAAACTTCCTCAAATTCACAGTCAAGAATCCAAACTTTCGATCACCTTTCTTCCTTTTGTTGTCCACACACCAGCAGGACATTGTTTAGCTGGGATGGCAAAAATGGGGTGCTTACAGATGCCCCTCTTCGACCGAGATTGTGGGCAATTGAGGCCGAAGATAAAAGTAGCCCATTTTTGCATTATTCTGTACTTGATCCGAATTCTACCATTGCTCTCTTGAACTGATGCTGTAACTACTCTCCTCCCCCCTTTTTTTTTTGTTCACACTGTACAACAAACAACTGTAGATGTCAAGCTCCTTGAGTAGCGACCTCATCAGGTCTGTGACTTTGGCTCAAGACCGCTCATGATGTAATCAGAATTGTCAAGCTTCTTGAGTAGTGACCCTATCAGGTCTGTGACTTTGGCTCAAGACCGCTCATGATGTAACTGTAACTGTCAAGCTTCTTGAGTAGCGACCTCATCAGGTCAGTGACTTTGGCTTAAGACCGCTCATGATGTAACTGTAATTTTGCTTTGTGCTCTGAATTTGTAACCTCTGAATGTATAGCCTTTGGCTGTGTAGCCTTTGGATGTGTAGCCTTTGGATGTGTAGCCTTTGGATGTATAGCCTTTGGATGTATAGCCTTTAGATGTGTATCCTTTGGATAAATAGCCTCTGGATGAATAGCCTTTGGATGTGTATCCTTTGGACCGAATTTGGGGTGTCCCAAATTGCCTACGTATCCTTTGGGATTTCCGTCCCTCCAGAATCAGGTTCCGCGTAGTTCGGGCCATTTTTTTTCTCTCTTTCCATGATCTTTCTTTCTTTCTTTTCTTTGCTTGCATCTTGTTCTCTTTTCCATTCTAATTCTGCTTTCATTTAGTCTTCTTTCTTCTCTGTACTTTCACATTTCTTTCCTTTTCTCTTTTTTTTTTTTTTTCTTTTTCTTGTTCTTTTCAATTTCTTTCTTCATCTTTCTTCATTCCCAAAGTGGGTTGAACTTTCCATAAATATTGAGGTAGCCACAATGGGGCTCAGCATCTGTACTTTGTCCACTAACATTTCTCGAAATCCAAGAGGAACTAGAGATCATGCTTTGATCGACTTTCCTTGTCTTGACTTAATCTAGATCGAGAGAAACATGTTTCTTTTCTTTAAAAGGCAATCTTGATATGTTCTGCATTCCTGCCAAATTTATATGGGTTTCACTTTGATCAAAGGGAAATCAGGTCTTTTTAATGAGGGGCAAATGATGACAATGACTCAATTTTCTTTCATTTTTTTTTTCAAATTTGTATGAGTCATCTTTCTCTTACATTCAAATGAACTCAGCTAGAGTTTCAAACAGAGGGCTCAACTAAACTCATGATGCTTGGATAAATGGGTGATTTTGCCCCAGTGTCTTAGTTCAAGTTTGCACATATTGATAGGCAGACGACTTTTGAGTCATCACTAGAAATAACCTTAAGGAGATGTAACCCTACACTAATCTTTAGAAAAAACGTCAAAGAATGCTTTCTCTTCTCGGTATCACTCAGATAGAAAACAAGTTTCAACAAGCTATGCTCAGATGCTGAATCAGTTGTAACCATGTTTGGGCCCAAATCCTTTAAGTCTGTATACAAATATGACGATGAAGGTCCAGATGGACAGATAAGAAACTGTTCAATGGGTCTGCCATTGGGAGAGTGTTTGGTTGTTTATGTAGAATGGCTTGATCTCCACTAGGCGATGCCATTTTATCGGCTAGCAACAAAGGACTATGGAATTCTTGGACGCCGTCGAAATGATGAACGACAGATAGATATTCCAGTCAGATTTATTGAATAATATTTATGCATAACAAGACGATATGTTCACAAGAAACAATACCATAAAATTTTGTGACATTTGAAGTAAGGGCATGTAATGTAGACTCTGTGGAAGACCGTCGGATTGATGGACGGGAGAGAGAGTCTTTAGTCGAAAAGAAAAATCCTCTGATGACAACAAAGTGATGAGACCACCCCTGTATGGGTGGGATATAGTAACCAATATAAAAAATCCAGCTCAACACACAACGTGAATCACAACAAACGATCAGGTCTCCAATCAGGTTCTAAGAAATGGTGTCTATATGTCATTGTACGAGAACCAATTGTCTTATTGCTCTATAACTGAACTCGTCCATCAGTAGGGCTCCAAAGGAGTTGCCCCATGTACATGCCTTGTAATCAAACTCACTCATCATTAGTGTTTCAAAGTAGTTGCTTCATGTCTATGCACCATAGTTGAACTTGTCCACCATCATTGTTCCAATGTAGTATGTTAACCAATCTCATTATTTTGTATAGCTCTTTCTTTTTGCTTTTTTTTTTTTTTATTTTTTTTTTTTTTTTTTTTTTTTTTTTTTTTTTTGAGCTCATCTTTGACTTTGAGGTTGATCCATAGCATGTTTTATGTCTGTAGACTTCATGCACTTGTAGAAAACTTGATCACTTGGATTGATGTAAACTTGATAATGCCTTGTGTGTAAACCCATTCTTGTAAAACTAAATGAACCACTTGTATGAGTCTGTAAATGTTCTCTACTTTCAAGGAATATCCCAAAACAATTCTTTCTATAAATCAACCAAATGGGATGACATTTTGATGTTCCAACTTGTATCTTTGAGAATGCTTGCATGACTTCAACATAATTATCTTTAACTTTCACGTGTATGTTGAGCTTTCATTTCTCTAGAGGCCGATGGAGTAGAAGTTCAGGTTGCGGCCCTTCATCTCAATCGTCATCAGAGTCAAAATTAGCAACGAACATGGAAGAGGAAGAAATATCAAACTGGGAAGGAATGGATTGGAAGTAGTAAAGTACTATTGTTGATGTCTCAAATGAGATGATTATTGTTCATTTTTTTCAGAGCATTTTGGACTGGATCGTCTACAGACACATCGAACTTAAGCCCAAACATAGATGACCTATCAGATACCAATGGTAGCTAGTTTAGACAAGTAATTCACCGAGTTACCCCAATTGGATACGACATCATTGACGCCAACTTATGATTGGTTGCAGGACCGAATCTCTGTTCAGACTTTCGCTAGTAAGGCTCATTACGCCTATCTATCGACATGTGTTTGACCCTTTCCATTTTGAGATAAACCCCTCTTGGGTTTATTACCATTTTGATTTATGCCCCAATTCGGGTTTGACATTCACCTAGCCAATGCCTCAATTTGGGTAAATGTATTCCAATCTTATGCCCCAGTTTGGATGTCATGAAACTCTGACCTATATTGTTGGTCCATCACCTTTTTGGTTTGCCCCACTTTGAATCCATTAACATTTTAATTATGCCCCAGTTTAGGGTGCACTGATATTTTTGTTGTGCCCCAATTTAGGGTATACTGACATTTTGGTTTTGCCCCAGTTTAGGCTGCACATGAAGTTCATTTTCAAGCTACCTTAATTTTGGGATATAATTGACCACATGGTCTTCCTTTTCATCCTGGATTTTGGGAGGTGGGTGGGACATTCTTGAAGGTTCAAGGGCTACTCCTTTGAGTTTGGGTCATCTTGGGTGATGAAAGTAATTTGGGAGTCAGCACTCCGTCGGTCAAAGTGGCTCAGTCGCCAAGGGTGAATGAAATGCTTTCCAATCTCAGTTTTTTCCATTTAAATTTGCCAGGTATGCTAGTATGGGAAAGAAACATATAATCTCTCAGAATCTATGATTCAGATTTCTACCCTCTTGGATAACTCTGATCTTGAAATTTTAATTCCATTCTGAAATATTTGGGCTTTAAATATACTGTCTTCCAACCATTCCAACATTTTGATGTACAAAAGTCCTCCTTATGAACATGGACCGAGACATGAACCGGTGATGATGAGACCTTCTTATGAGAGGATGTAATAAGAGTGGATGCTTTGTTTACACACTCAGGTGTTCTCTTAAGTCTAGACAAGTTCAACCTTTCTTTCTTTCTTTTCTTTTCTTTTTTTTTTTTTTTTTTTTTTTTTTTTTTTTTTTTGTTTTTTTTTTGTTTTTTTATTAAATTTTATTTTTATATAAACAATGAACGAAGGTTAAGACTCAGAAGTGACTGGACACGAGAAGGATGCACATACACATACAAGCTGACTCGACCAAACAAAGTTAGCTCCTTCATGAAAACCGACCATTAGACATCATCTGTAACAATTTATTTGTATTTGAATAACCCCATGATTGGTCTTGGGGCCTCAAGATTCCGAATGGATCATTGTAGCACCAAGGTTCGACCATGTGGTTCATCAAATTTTAAGAAATTGAAACGGATATGCTTATTTGTTGTTTTCATGATGGATGACAAAAGCGGTTCATGAATGAAAAAACCAGTAAATTTCTACTTGATCACGGTATCTATACCATGACGAAGATTTTTCGATCGTTTTTGAGATTGATGTATCAATATTGAACGGTCAACACAATGAGCTTTGTACGATGGAGGGCGTGTATAGACCGCCCACACTAATGTGTATGCGGCTATACGTAACCCTCACACTCCCAACAAGTGAGAGACAAGACTACTCAAGTGTGGATCCAAACATGTTGACAAATCAAGGACAAAAACGGGCAGAACTTCGACGTCTCGGATGTAAATATTATGATCGAGTAGATTTTACCATGTTGGTTCAAAGATGGACAAAAAATAACATACATATGGCTCAAACTGGGTTAGGACAGAAAAGGCCACCTTGACGAGGACGGGGTAACCTATCACCGAATGCTCGATGAATAATGGGCCCCCATTCCCTTTATATACTATGTTGCAAGGATCCAAGCGACGTGGAGTAGCATAACGCATTCCCAGGCGGACCCAAGAAACGCTCGTTAGAGGCTGCTCACCGATCGTGGTCTCACAAAGTACAGGCCAAGGCTGTGTGTTTCTCCTAGCGGGCTGCCCCACATGCATGGGACCCGGTTCGGCTACTCGCACGAAAGTGTGACTGAACCCATTCCCCCCAAAGCAATATGTACAAACAATAAATATAGTACCCTAGATCTAGCATCAAATGTCAAGCAAATCAATATAAGGAAAGTATCCTAGCAGTCTGAATATTAATCCCCAGTGGAGTCGCCACTGTGAGGACAATGGAAAATCGACGTGATCCTCCTCGGGATGGAAATGTGTATCCCGTATCGATGAAGATCGATTGTATCTGTTGGAGTCGCCACCTAGATTAAGGTCTAGGACCTCTAAAAATGTAGCCTCACCCTAAGGTAAGACTTCTATTGACTCGTGACCCAATGTATCGGTTCTTTGGTCTGCAAGAGATCGGGTAAGTATTCAGGGTACGGTTATGGGAAGGTGTTAGGCACCCAAACCGCCCGATCAATATCGGCCTCCTAAACTTTCCTTAAATTCTAATTTTGACTGTGCTTGGTCAACTGGATGACTAGGGTTCAATGGGGGATATCCTAAACCAAGTTGCTAAGTTATTCTAACCTAGGGTTCAGCCAATCATGTTTAAAGCAAATAAACAAGCAAATGTAATGTACAATATTATACAGTGAACCGGACCAAAGATGGTTCGGTCTTGGACTGAATTTGAGACGTGTAAAACATCTCAAACTGCCTACGTATTCCAATCCTGGAAATCAAGTCCAAAAACGTAGTTCGAAAATGGGTTGTGTGATTAAATATTATGGAAGTGATTTATGCATGTGCTTCAATTAGATTTTTTATTCAAGTTGAAGTTTATGCTGGATGTATGGTTGATGGGTGGCTTTGTACCGTATTTGGGATTCCCAAATTGCCTACGTATTCTAGGGTTTGCCCTAGAAATCAGGTACGACGTAGTTCGAAAGGGTTTTGAGGGTCGGATTTGGAATGTGTACCAAAATCCTTCCAAATTTGTCAATAGGATCTAGAGATGAGACCTAAATTCCTACCATTTTTATTTGGGATGTGTACCAAATTATTTCTGTTTTTGTTAATAGGATCTAGGGATGAGACCTAAATTCCTACCATTTTTATTGTTTCCATTTTTAGGTTTCTAGGGTTTCCTATCCCTTTTCATTGTGATTTTCATTTTTTAGGGTTTCATACCCTAATTATTCTCTTTATTCTAGGGTTTATTTTGCCCTAATTATTCTTTCCATTTTTAGGGTTTCACTACCCTAATTGTTCAATTCTTTTCATCTTATGGTGTATCTTGCCCTAGTTGTTGTATAATGTAAACAATCTAACAAAGCAATGTGAGCTTAAATATAGCAGTGTAAGCATCCAAATATAGCATGTTGGAAATATATTCAAATTTAGCAACACATCAGTCAAAAATTGCAAGTGAGTATGTGAATCAATACAAACATGGTAAATGTGCATCCAAACATGGCAGTAATATGTGAGCAAGTGTAGTAGACAAATATGGCAATAAGCATGTGTAGCATTCCAATCATGGCAATGTGATTATTCCAATTATGGCAATGTGATCATTCCAATTATGACAGTGTGACTATTCCAATTATGGCAGTGTGACCATTCCAATTATAGTAGTGTATGCATACGAGCATCCGAACATAGCATAGCATCAAATATGGCATGTGAGAAATAACCAAAGCATATGAGAATCAATCAAAACATGATGGAACACGTAGCAAGATGACAGCTTTGTTAGGCTGGACCAAAATGGGCACATACGGCACTGTACTTACTCAAAAAATTCTTAAAAGATATCCCTGGAAAGAAGACTCAGAGGCCAACATTTTGTCTCAAGGAAGCTAATCCTAAAAGAGACCATAGGCAGGTCGAAAATATTCCCCAAGTACAGGCAAATACACTGGTCAGGTTTGTTCCATATTTTTGACCAGTTGCACCATAAATTTCAAATAAAATTCTATTCTTAATGAAAATTAAATACAGACATATATCTATGTAGATAACTGTCTGATCTAAAATTTCATTAAGAAAAACAAGTTAAAACAGTATATTTTCTTTATGAAAAATGACTCTTTTCAATCATGCAAATCAGCACATCATGACTGATCTGAAATCAAAGCACTATGCACTTAAAAATTGATATCAATTCAACGAAAAATGGAAAAAATATGAAACTAGTGCCAATTTTTAGAAGACTTTCATGTCTAAAAAGTTCATGTTAAGTGGATTTTCTGATTATGGCCATAAGGCCTTTGTCTAGAGACTTTCCGATGGAGGATTGCATTACATTCGAGAAAAATAGCAATGTCAAAGACAAATTTTTTGATATATTTCCCCAATTCCAAATGGAACGAAATTTTTAGGGTAGTCTTTTATCATATCAGAGAGACTCCCATAAAATTTTGGGCTTCAAAATCTTTGAAAAAATACATATGATGTACGTCCTAAATTTGAACCCTAAATCTGGAATTTTCAGATCAGAAAATCACTTTATGAAATTTACAAAAAACATCAAACATCATTGTATATCAATCAAAAATTCATCATTGAATAGATTAGACAAATTATCATTCATGAAAAATGTTAGACATAGGCATCCTAACATTAACAAGCATGTAATAGAGCATTCATGATTGAGATTTCATGAAAATTAGCCTTTTTCAAGCAAAATTGGCATTCGGGCATTATAACGACCTCTAAATTTGTTTAGAGTACTAACCTTGGGCTCAAATCGAGCGAAACCGTTGATGAAGGGTGATTGGGGATTGTATCAATCCCCTTTGAATGTTAATCCTCCTTCTCCTCTCTTCTGCTTCTTTCTCTCTTTTCTTCTTCTCTTTTCTTTCTTTTCTCTTTTCTCTCTCTTTCTTTCTTCCTCTCTCACGTTTTCTCTCTCTCACTCACGTTTCTCTCTCTCACCCACGTTCCCCTCTTTCTCTGGTCTGGAAAAGGATCCCTCCTCTCTCCTATTTATAATTTTTCACTCATTTTCTAGAAGATCCTTCTTTCCCTTTTTTCTTTTTTTCTAGAAAATCTTTTTTTCTCCCATTTTTTGTTCTTTCCTTTCTTTTCTTCCTTCCCACATTTTTTCTTCTTCCTTTCTTTCCTTTTTCTCATTCTTCTTCTAGAAAACCCCTTCTCCTTTCTTTCCTTTTCTCTCCTTCCTTCTTCTAGAAAAATCCTTCTCTCTTTCCTTTCTTTCTTCTTTCCTTTTCTTCTTCATTCTTTTCCTTCCTTTTTTTCTTTTCTCCCTCTCTTTTCTTTCACGTTTTCTTTCTAGAAAACGTGAAGGGGAATCTTTTTCCCCCCTTTTTTTTTATTTTTTATTTCTCCCTCTTTCCTTTTTTCTTCTCAAGATCTTTTTGGATTATCTCAAAACCCTAAATCCCCTTCTCTTTTACGTTTTCTCTCTCCCCTCTTTCCTTTTTCTTCTCAAGATCTTTTTGGATTATCTCAAAACCCTAAATCCCCTTCTCTTTCACGTTTACTCTCTCCCCTCTTTCATTTTTCTTTTCAAAATATTTTTGGATTATCTCAAAACCCTAAATCCCCTTCTCTTTCACATTTTCTCTCTCCCCTCTTTCATTTTTCTTCTCAAAATCTTTTGGATTATCATTTACATATAATAATATATATTATATACATATATACACATATATTTTATAACATACATATATATATATATATATATATATATATATATATATATATATATATATATATATATATATATATAGTATATAATATATATAATATATATAAATACTATGCACATGAATGAACTGGTTCGAAACGGGTTGAGACCGACTTAGGTTGACCGAAGTTAAACCGATATGGGTTGAGCTAGGTTGGACCAAAACTGGCTTGAACTGAGTTGACTGGATTGATTGGAATTAACTGGGTTTTCTCTCCTTGTCATTTCATGGGTCATTTCCGCTGTCATCCCGCATGGAATTTTCCGATGGCCTCTATTCCAAATTTTTTGCATTCATTTTCTAGAACATTGAAAATGAGGAATATAGGAACTGGAATCACCTGAATCCGATGTAGAACAGAAAAGATATGCAGCTTCGAAGTTCTGACGATAATTTTGCCTGCAAGCTTGCATGGGACCCACTGGTGACTTCTACCCGGGATTTTTTACGTCTACTTTGTAGAACATCATGAATGAAGAATAATGGTCTTGGAATCATCTGAATCCGATGTCGGATGATCAAGATATGATGATTTGAAATTCAAACAATCCAACTTAGGATAATTTGCATGAAGGCCCCTGGGATTATTTATAATAATTTCATAAACTTCCCTTATATGTATCATCTGACTAAAATGGTCATATCTTCCTCATTTGATATCGAAATTGAGCAATTCTGGTCTCGTTTCGAAGATAATTCTATGACCTACGCATCCATGCAAAATTATAACCCATGACCTTGCTGTGGACCCATTGAAAACTTCCTCAAATTCACAGACCCATTGAAAACTTCCTTAAATTCACAGTCAAGAATCCAAACTTTCGATCACCTTTCTTCCTTTTGTTGTCCACACACCAGCAGGACATTGTTTAGCTGGGATGGCAAAAATGGGGTGCTTACACCTATGCGAGGATTGAAACGGTTCGGACAGAAAGGGAAATTAAGTCCAAGATATGTCGGGCCATATGAGATTCTAGCTAAGCGTGGAAAAGTGGCTTACCAATTTGCCCTACCACCATCTATGTCAAGTGTGCATGACGTATTTCATATTTCCTTATTGAAGAAGTATGTCAAAGATCCTACGCACGTTCTGATAGTAGATCTGCCTGATTTGATTGATGATTTGACATTTGAAGTAACACCAACTGAAATCATCAGCCGAAAGGTTCAACGACTACGCAACCGAGATATTTATTATGTTAAGGTCACTTGGAGAAGTAGAGACATGGAAGAAATTACATGGGAAGAAGAGAATGCTATGCGAAAGCAATACCCTCATTTATTCGACTCAGAAGGTATGAGCAATTTCGGGGACAAAATTTTTATAAGTAGGGGGAGTTGTAAGACCCGTATCAAACTAACCCGGTCTTACCACCTTGAACCAGGTCTACCCATCATGGTCGAACCAAACGGATCAAGTGCGTGAAGGAGATCAAGATCCCAGGTTTTAAACTGACCCAAAAATACTAAAATTAGGGGGAGGGTCGCATACCCAGCAAGGGAGGGTCGGACCCCCCCAGTATAAAAGTCAGACCCCCCCAGTATAAAAGTCAGACCCCCAGTTTTATACCGGGGGTTGGACAGTTTAAGGACAAGGGGTCGACGGGATCTCCGACCCCCCTATCGACCCCCGATAATCGGTAAAAACAGCACGAGCCGAAAATTAGGAAACTTTCCTAATTTCAATGAGATTCCTTTCTAATATCAGTGGGACTTATTTTGGGAGTTTCTACTCTATAAATAGGACGTCCCTAAGCCTCTTTCACTCCTTTTAGAAACCTAATTGGATTGAGAGAAAGAGAAGAGAATGAGAAGAGAAAGAAAAAAGAAGGAAAGTGGAGAAGAAGATCAAGGAGAAGGCTTCAGAGAAACAAGCCTAATTCTCAGGTATGGATACTATCTCCATGTAATTCTACAGACCTTAGAATAGCTAGTGAAGAGGGAATGATCTAGGACAAACCCAAATCATCCACCCATGGTTAGGTTTTCATGAAAAACCATGGAAAAATTATGAAAGCTTTATAGGTGAATGAACTACGGTTATAGGCCATGGAACATGTGTAGAATGGACTGTAGAAGCAAGCCATAGGACCCCAAACACGAAGAATGGACTGTAGGATGAAAAATTGACAAAACCCACAGGGGATCGCACGGGGGTCGATGGCCAATCGACCCTACCAGACCCTGATCATTAACCCCCAGTGTTCGGGAAGTCCAGAATAGGGGTGGTCGCACCCAGGGTCGATCAAACCTCCGACCCTAGCATCGACCCCCAGTTAGAAGCATGTTTTTTAAAGTCCGAATTATTTCTAATTAAATTCTATTGACTTGGTTAGGTTTTTTAGTGATATAATATCGATATATAGTTGATTCTTAAAGCTTGAAAGAGGACCTACGATCAAGTAAAGGTGAGGGAACAAGACCTAAACTAATTGGTTAATAATAAACTATTTTATTTCGAGTCTAATTCCATGATTGATTCTATGCATGTATGCTTGTTATGTGCATTCAACATGTCATCCAATATTTCAATTATTACCGTTCATGCATATTTAATTATTGTTTATAACATGATGATGATGATGATGATAGGAATAGGCATGTGGATGTATGTGTATGGTTGGTGTGCTTGATGCGAACGGGTATCAGGGGGAGGACGTGACACTGTGGTTCATCCTGGTCACCAGACTTTAGCTCTATCTCTAACTCAAGTCTTGTCCACTAAACATCATCGTATCGCCATTACCTTAGCGGAACTAATACGTCGTAGGGTATCAGGGGGGGACGTGACACTGTGGTTCATCCTGGTCACCAGACCCTAGCTCTATCTCTATGGACGTATTGAGGGATGCTGGGGTAAGGCCTTGGATACACTGTTTGGCATTAGGATTGGTTAGCTGCGAGCCCGGTTTGCAAGCCCTCGCCAGCAGGGGCTTACGTGTTGGTATGACACTGTACAACAATAAGCGTTAGCCTTTGTTGTAGAATGTTCATGGTGGGTGCATGTTGGATGATAATAAGCGTGACCTTTGGGTGGCTTCACACACTCATGTATAGAGGAGGGGTCAATAAGCGTGACCTTTGACCTCCAACCCTTTCTATAGCACATTGCAAACTTATTTACCAGACCAAAGATATGAATTGAATGCATGCATATGTTTGTTGCATTGTTTTGTTTGCTCACTGAGCCATGATGTGTGCTCACCCTCTCGACGTCGAATATTTTTAGTTGATGATGCAGGTACCACAGTTGCAGATTATATAAATGACTCGGTGTATGCACGCATTGCTGCAATGGAGGCTGAAGACTTAGAGGATACGCATGACCCCTCATGCGAGTGCAACTCATGCGTGTTCTATTAGGATTTTATTTGAATTTATAAAAGATGTAATTGATATTTTATTTAGTTATGTCTCAGTTGATACAACAATAATTTGATATTTTAATTATGATTATTACATTTAGAATGCTCAGTTCATTTACTATAAGACTTCCACTATTGTGTATTTATTCTGATTATGGTTGTGGATGTGCGTGGTTTTATTTTTAATGGATACCGCCTACTAGAGATCCTGGTTGAACCGTTGGTTTATAGCGGTGCATCACACCGTTCTGAATGGTGCAGAATTTGGGGTGTGACATGGCTAGTCTAGCCTTGTTTAATGTATAGGGGGCTTTTGGGGGCATGGGTTGGCTCCCCGTGATATCGTATGAGGCTTGCACCTGTCTTGCTTTGGTGAAGCAGTTCTATTGCAACCTTCAGGTAGTGGGTGATCCCAATGATACAGACAGGGGTAGGGAGCTCAGGATCACCAGTTATGTGAAAGGGGTGGAAATTTCCTTTAACTGCTAGGAGTTGGCTGATCTCTTGGGTATATCAGACGATGGCCCCTTGGTGTACTGTGCACCTAAGGAACCCCAGTTCCTATCCTTGATGATGTGAGTAGAGATTGATTGCCAGCTTCTTAGAGGTGATCGCTGGGAGATGAAGGCAATCAATCAACCTACGACCGGAATCTCGGGTGTACTGCAAGATTATTTAGCACAACCTGATTCCTCAGAGTGGGTATTATGAGAGGATTTCCTAGTTGACCCAGTATCTCCAATACTGCATCTACACTAGGCATCCCGTCTTCCTTCCATACATTATCATCAGGACGATGATCCATGCTACGACGCCTGGTCAGATAGGGAACCTGCCCTATGGGCATTTGATCACTACCCTGCTTACTCGCCTGCATGTCAACTTAGTAGATGAGAGGATTCATGAGTACACCTTCTCGTCTTACCTTGACTGGGAGGCCATTTGAAAGATGGGGATGCGAGATGCGTAGGTCAGTGACGAGGAGAGGAACGCTATGGTGCATCCCCGTACTCGGGTCGAGGTAGCAGACACTGAGGCGACAGTAGCAGCAACAGCAGCAGCAGCAGTAGTCCATGGGGTTGATACTGAGGATGATGGTCGTATGTACATGGATGTGGATGCCATACCTCCTCTATCACCATTGCATTCCACTGGAGCTGGCCCATCTTGGGTTCCTTCATACACAGCTGGTCCTTTGCACCCACCATCTGATGATGTGATGGGGCTGCTGCGTGAGATTCGGGAGGCCTAGCGAGCATCTGATCAGTGGATGGTCGAGTTGGCAGCTAGTCTCCAGGTGACCCAAACTCAGGTAGCCTTGCTCACGAGGGTGTATGCTGAGGACTATGACCGAGATCATGAGGCACCTCCTCCCTCAGCACCTCCAGCTCTATGATGTATTCTTTTCTTTTTTTTCCTTGTACTACAAAGTAATTGTCTGGATTGTGGACCGTACTCTGATTTGGATATATGTATATATATTGTTTTTATTCGATGTGTATATGAAACTTGTTTCTCCTTTTATATATGCATTATTCTCTTTCTTAATTTTTGTCTCATACAACACAGGTGCTTATAGTGTGTTCTTATTAAAGCTTTTAAATTTTTATCCTAACTCAGTTCACAAACTTTTGTGGAAGTATACCGGTTTAATAGACAGGGCCTGAGAGCTCTGATACCAAGTTGTCACACCCCAATTCTGAACCAACCAGATTGGTGTGATGAACCGTCTATCATCCAACGGTTCAACCAGGATCTCAAACAGGCTGTGTCCTTTTAACCATACACATCCATAACCATAATCAGAATAAATACACAATGGCGGAAGTCTTTAATATTTAATGAACTGAGAATCTAATCGTGATAACATAAATAAATTATCCAATTATCTTCAAATAACTAAGACATAGAATAAAATAAATTAATCAATTACATCTTCTGAATAATCCAACTAATAGCTCTAATCGAAGATGCATGAGTTGCACTCGCACGACGAATCATGGGACTCCATCATAGCTTCTGCATCCATCACCACAACATGTCTGTACATTGGAGCATTCATATAGTCTTCTATAGTAGTACTTGCATCATCAACTAAAAATATTCGACATCGAAAGGGTGAGCACACATTACGGCTCAGTTAGTAAATAAAACAATGCAACAAACATATGCATGCATTTAATTCATATCTTTGGTCTGGTCCATAAGTTTACAATGTGCAATAGAAAGGATAGGGGGCCACTGCACCTCTATACACGAGTGTGTGAAGCCGTCCAATGGATCAAACACCATCGCCGTCCCACATGCACCCATCATGGAATAGAGATAGAGCTAAAGTTCCCGGATCAAACACCGCATGACACTTCCCCTGATGCCCTACCCATACCAACACGTAAACCCCTATTGGCGAGGGCTTGCAAACTGGACTCGCAACTAACCAATCCTAATGTCAAACAGTGTATCCAAGGCCTCACCCAAGCATCCCTCAATACATCCATAGAGATAGAGCTAAGGCCCCCCGACAGAGTCAGAGACTACACTGTCGGAGACCACCTCCCCAGATGCCCAACGACGTAATAGTTTTGCTAAGGTAATGGCGATACGACGATGTTAGTGGACAATACTTGAGTAGAGATAGAGCTAGAGTCTGATGACCAGGATGAACCACAGTGTCACGTCCTCTCCCTGATGCTCCACTCGCATCAAGTACACTAACTACACACATACATTCACATGCCTATTCCTAACATCATCATCATCATCATGTTATAAATAAATTGAATTAAATATGCATGAACAGTAATAGTAGGAATATTGGATGACATGTGAGATACACATTACAAGCATACAAGCATAGAATCATTCATGGCATTGGACTCAATAAATAAAAATAGTTTATTATTAGCCAATTAATTTAAGTCTTGTTCTCTCACCTTTGATTGATAGTAGATCCTCGTTTAAGCTTTGTAATTCACTTTTAAACCATTGGAAACCTAACAAGTTGATAGATATTTGATTAGAATTAATTCCCATGTGTTTAAATTAACAAAAACTGAGGGGTCGCAGGTGGGGCAACACCGATGGTCTCAGTTTCTGCGACTACAGGGCGTGGGGTCGCAAGGTAGGGTCGGACATACTCTGACCACACGTGCGACTACACCCTCCCTGGAAACTTCCTAAGGGCATGTGGTCGGACATGTGCGTCTTGTGGGGTCGGACATCATGTGATCTCACGTGCGACCACACGTGTTATGATCGATCTTTCACCTCTTAATTCCATTCCTTCATGTTTGAATCCTTTGGCTTATCATCATGGTCCTTCCTATGATTGTTCTATGGCTCAAAACTATTATTTTATACACCATCCATTGTCCACATAATTTTCTCCATGGATTCTCTTGGAATTTGTCCATGGATGGTTGATTTGAGTTTTTCCTAAATCCTATCTTCTTCATGAACTATTCTAGGCTCTCAATTTAACATGGGGAATATGTTCATACATTAAGCTTGCTGAAGATTCAGAGTTTTCTCTGAATTTTCCTCCTCCTTAGTCTTCCTCTTCAATTCTCTTTTTCTTTCTTCTCTTCTCTTTCTCTCACTTTCAATTAGAGTTCAAAAAGGGTGAAAGAGGCTAAGGGATGTCCTATTTATAGAGGAAAATCCTCCATAATATGCCCCAATGAGTTTAGGAAAGAACCCCCTTCGGATTAGGAAGCTTTTTTAAAATCTGTTTCTAACTGGGTTCCGTGGGGTTGGAGGTGGGGTCGCAGAATCCATCGACCCTACCTTTTGAAATGTCCGACCACACGACCAAAATTCATGTGGTTGGACGATTTTGAGGTGGGGTCGGTCACACCTGTTTAGGCATGCGACCACACGCTCATA
This sequence comes from Protea cynaroides, assembly GCA_028583415.1. Taxonomy (NCBI): domain Eukaryota; kingdom Viridiplantae; phylum Streptophyta; class Magnoliopsida; order Proteales; family Proteaceae; genus Protea; species Protea cynaroides. The sequence continues at coordinate 14,783,825 of CM053266.1, forward strand.
ATTGACTATTTTTGGGTTGATTTCATACCTGGTTTTGTAGTTTCTTCACGCACTTGGTCCACTTGACTCGACCATGATAGGTAGACCTAGTACAAGGTGGTAAGACCGGTTAGTTTAATACGGGTCTTACAATCATATCCTTGCTCCTTGAGAGTTTTAAACCCTTATTCCTTGAGAGTATCAAGCCTTGCTCTTTGAGAGTATCAAACCCTTGCTCCTTGAGAGTATTAAACCCTTGCTCCTTGAGAGTATGCTCCTTGAGAGTATTAAATCCTTTGCTCCTTGAGAGTATTAAACCCCTTGCTCCTTGAGAGTATTAAACCCCTTGCTCCTTGAGAGTATCAAATCCCTTGCTCCTTGAGAGTATGCTCCTTGAGAGTATCAAGCCTTGCTCCTTGAGAGTATCTGTCCCTCATTGCTCCTTGAAAGTATGCTCCTTGAGAGTATTGTCCCTCTTTGCTCCTTGAGAGTATCAAAACATCACAACGAACTACGTTATACCTGATTTTCAGGACCTCTGAAATACGTAGGCAACGTAGAGGACCTCTCCAAGTACGGTGCCATATCTTAGTATCCTTAGGTCCTCCATATCCACATCCATTTCCATATTATATCCATATCCATATTCACTTCAATCCACATTAGGCTATCTTTAGATTCAATCTCAATCATTATCAAGCATAAACTTTAACTTGAACAATTGAATCCAAGAGAGCTTAACCCTAAACCACATCTATAAACCTTAATCACATTTGGTTCGAACTATGTTATGAACTTGATTTCCAGGATTGAAATACGTAGACAATTTGAGATGTCTAGGACGTCTCAGATTTAGTCCATCACTGAACCATTTTTTGTTTGGTTTACTGTATATTATTTTACTTGTTTATTTATTTTGAGAACTTGTTTGGCTAAACCCTAGGTTAGAAAAACTTAACAATTTGGCATAGGATCCCCATGAGCCCTAGACATCATCCATTGACCATGAATAGTCAGAACCATAGAGTCTAAGGAAAGTAGAATCACATAGGAGGCTGATTTTTGGATTGGGCAGTTTTGGGTGCCTAACACCTTCCCAAACTGTACCTTGAACGCTAACCCGTTCTCTGATAGATCAAAGCCGATATATATTAGATCAAATGAGTTAATAGAAGTCTTTTCTTATGATGAGACTACATTTTTATAGGTCCTAGACCTTAATCTAGGTGGCAACTCCAAACTACATTCTGTCCACCAGAGATGGATGGAAGAAACCTTTGTCCTCACAAGGGGCTTGAACAACTTCAACATTGAAAAACTCCCTTTGTTGTGCTTCTATCTGGTAGACCAGATTAGTCATCATTGTAACAGAGTCTCTATAAGGAGGATTCGATAGAACCGAGGTCACATCCAAATAGAGTCTCTTTGTCTTCAATATGGTCAGGCTACAATCCAAACTACCGCATCCTCTCCTTGGTACTCTATCCCATACCAATACGTACATCTATATTGGTAAGGGCTTGCAAGTGGGGTTCTGTTACTAACCATTCTTACATGTCATCACAAAGTATCCAAGGCCCTACCCCAGCATAGCTCCCTACAAAATAAAAATAAAGCTAGAGTCTGGCGGTCAGGCTACAATCTACACTATCGCATCCTCCCCTTAATACTCTCCCGTACCAAGCATGCTAAGATAGAAGCGACATGAAAAGTTATCAGTGTGGGAAATGGTCCAAGGCTCCAACCCCTTCCTTATTCCATATACTAATGAAACCATACACATGCCTAACATCATATCCTAGCAATAATAATATGCATGAATAAGTACTATCATAATAAAAGATGACATGTTAGAATGCACAAACATCATACAATGGAAACAAGTAGAACGGTTTATTGTCATTAATTTTTAGGTTTGGGTCTAGTCCCTCACCTGATGCTTGATAGCAAGTCCTCTTTGAGTTACAGAGTCCAACTTCGTTGTCAAAAAGTCCTAAATAACAATAAAAATTAATTAGAATTAGGTTAATGAGATCCAACTCGATTGGACCAAGTCTGGACTGAAAATAATCCAAAATACACTGTTCGGTTGCACTTGTCCGATCTGATGAACAGTCCAGCCGAACAGTTTTGGAACCCTCTGTTAGCCTGTCTAATCACACCACTGTGGGCATACATCCAATCAGACATGTGCGACAGGACAACTTCCCAAGGCTTCTTGAACACGTCTAGAGGCTTATCAGGTAGCACTCTTTGTGCCACTAGACACTCCAATCAGGCAAGGTCCATGTGTCCACTGTTTGTCCTCTCTATAGTCGATTTCATTGATTTGATTTTAGGATTTCTCCTACACCATTCTATGGTCAAACCATACATTAAAGTCATTATTTCTAACCCCCTTATTATCTTATATTCTTATAAACATTGATTCCAACAATCCCATGTACGAAACTAGGGTTTTCACATGGATTAGGGTTTCGAATCAAAACCTAACCGTTCATGGTATTGATCCTAACCTAACACTATTGTTCATGGTATCTATCCTAACCTAACACCACCCTAAAAAAATCTATAGGTATAGAGCACTTACCGTTGGTCCTAAGATGACGATGTTCTTCGTCCCAACTATGTTCTCTTCCTGTAAACCTTCCTCGAGCTCTTTTCTCCTCTTCAGATCTCTCTTCCAGATTCTAGGGTTTATGAGAGTCAACAAGAGGTTTGACTAGGAGGAAAGATATATTTATAGAGAGGAATATCTTTTTTGGAGACTCTCCCACATATAAAAGGAGTCTACTAAAAGATTAGGCAGGGGGGACCTACTAATAGTTTGTCTCTACACCGAACTAATTGTTCGATCAGACTGTTCATGAGACCGAACATGTCAGATTGGACAACCTAAAAGATGCCCATTTTTACTTGTTTTTGTACCTGGACTCATGGTTCATCATTCGATTGTCTCTTCGGGCTCGGTTATGACTGGAAGACTTGTCACGTCACGAAAACCTAAGTTAGATCGAGTTCATGGAGTGCAGGTTTTATAATTCCCCCACCCTTAAAAGGAATTTCATCCTTGAAATTTGCACATAGGTATTATAACTACCCCATCCTTAAAAGAAATTTCTCCCTCGAAATTTGTATGTACCTTTAGAGTCGAATAAACGAGGGTATTCCTTCCACATTGTATTTTCTTCCTCCTAGGTAATCTCTTTTACATCTTGGCTTCTCCAGACTACCTTGACGTAGTGGATATCTTTGTTGCGGAGGTGCTATACCTTTTGACTGGTGAGCTTAATTGGTACAACATCGAACATCAAGTCTTCAGTTGAATCTGGAGGGTCTATAACCAATACGTATGCTGGGTCCCTGATGTATTTCTTCAATAATGACACATGGAATACATCATTGACACTTGACATGGATAATGGCAATGCGAGCCGGTATGCCACGTTATCGCGTCTGGTTAGTATCTCGTATGACCCCAGAAACCTAGGGCATAGCTTCTCCTTTTTTCCAAATCACTTCAGACCACTCACAGGTGATATTTTTAAGAACACCTTATCACCCACTGTAAACTCCAGATCTTGGCGTCTATTATCTGCATAATGATTTTGCCAAACTTGAGCTGTCTTGACCCTTTCTTTGATCTGATCAACCACTTGACATGTTTCTACTACAAATTCTTGCCCTACAATTCTTCTTTCTCCAACCTCATTCCTTAATAGTAGGGTCCGACATTTTGTACTGTATAGTGCTTCTTATAGAGCCAGATCATAGCCTGGTAACTGTTGTTGTAGGTGAACTTGATGAGTGGTAACTTCTCATCCCAAACTCCCTTGAAGTCTATGGCACATGCTCAGAGCATGTCTTCCAAGATATGGATGGTCCTTTCTGACTGTCTACCCATCTGAGGATGAAAAACTATACTGTATTTCAGCTTGGTCCCCATAGCTTTCTGTAGTCCTTCCCAGAACTTGAATGTGAAATATGGATCCCTGTCTGATACTATATCTTGGGCACATCATGGAGCCTGAATATGTTGTCGACATACAACAGTAGTGTAGACAAACAGTAGTAGGTTCTTGATCGCCAGACTCTAGCTCTGTCTCTATTTCAGAGTGAGTATTATGGGGCAATAGTAGTAATGTGGATTATTGCCTGATTGTTAGGTGTGCCCACACTCTCGTGCATAGAGGTGTGGTGGCAATCTATCCTTACTATAGCACATTACAAGTTATACCAGACTAAACATTGAATATTATCTCATGCATTTGTTTGTTGCATTGTCTTGTCTTTTTACTGAGCTAAGTTGTGAGCTCACCCTTAGTTATACACTTTTTTTTAGATGTTGATGTAGGATACACTATTGAGGACTTTGTGGGAGCCCTGACTTATGGAGTTGTTACTACTTTGGATGTGCAGCTGGTGGAGAGCGAGCATGACTCGTCATGTGAATACCACTTCTGTTTATTTCTTTAGGTTTTATTTTAAGTTAGATTAAAAATAGTTGTAATAGATAATTTAATTACATTTTGTTTTATTGAGATAACTGGGATATTTATTACTTTATCATGTGTAAGACCCGCACGCCACGAATCCGATTTAACCTTACATTCTCGTATCGTGACCGGTCTTTCCATCATAATTGACTCAAGTGAACCAATTGTATGAAGAAACCACAAGATGAGGTAAGCAATAAATCCAATTTAGTTGGTATGGTTGACTGTTAAAGTTTGTATGGAAGCAACCAGTCAAAAACTAAAAACCAGTAAATTTTGGGCCTATGGTGGCAGTTTTGAGGGCTACGGTCACACCTATGGTCGACCGTAGTGAGATCGTATGACCTATGGTCACATGTTTTGGATGTATGGTTGACGGTTTATGTGATCGTATGATCGACCGTACGAACCCAGAACCGACTCCATGTTTAGGAAACTTTCCTAATTTGAAGAGGACTCTTTCCTAATTAAAGTGGGACTCTATATGGAGGTTTTTACTCTGTATAAGGGATGTTCCTTAGCCTCTCTCACTCTTTTAGAACCCATATTGAAATTCTAAACCTAAGAGAGAAAGAGAGAGAGGAAGAGAAGGAGAAAGAGATTTGGAGAAGAAGGCTGAGAGGAAGATTTTGTAGAGAAGAGTTCTATCTCTCTATAATAAGCTTAAGGTATGGACTTGACTCTGTAGGATAGATCAAATAGGATAGGTTCCTTTCCATCAAATTGATGATTTCTATTATGGAATTTCTACGCAAAACCATGAGATAATAGGTTAGGGATAATTGATAAGGATAAACTATGATCAAAGGCCATGGAATGATTTTAGGATGAATCCCATTGATGATCCATGAGGAGAAACTCATATGAGAAGTAAAAATTAACTTGATTACGTATGGTCGCAGCTATGGTCGACCATAGGATGAGAAAAGAGTCGACCACAACCATTCGGGAAGAATTCAGGAAACATACGGTCGTAGGTATGGTCGCATGTAATGTGACCATAGGGTATCGACCGTATGTCCTACGGTGGCATATATTGCGACCATAGCATCAACCATAGCATCAACCGTAGGAAAACAACAAGCATATTTTAAGACCAAACAAGGTTTTTGACTACTGTAACTTGGTAAAATTGAACCCTAACTTAAATACATTAATTGTTTAGGTTCCTAATAGATTCAAAGTGACTTCCAAAGCTTGGGAGATGAACAAACATCAATCAAAGGTGAGGGAACAAGACCTAAAGTAGTTGGTTAATAACAAACTATTTATTTTTATTGAGTCCAATGCCATGATTGATTCTATGCTTGTATGCTTGTAATGTGCATCTCACATGTCATCCAATATTCCTACTATTACTGTTCATGCATATTTAATTTTATTTATTTATAACATGATGATGGTGATGATGCTAGGAATAGGCATGTGAATGTATGTGTGTGGTTGGTGTATTAGATGCGAGTGGAGCATCAGGGGGAGGAAGTGGCATGGTGGTCTTTGACCTTGTCACCAGACTCTAGCTCTATATCTACTCAAGTCTTGCCCACTGACATCGTCGTATCGCCATTACCTTAGAAGAACTATTATGTCATAGGGCATCAGGGGAGGTGGCCTCGGACCGTGTAGTCTTTGACTCTGTCGAGGGGCCTTAGCTCTATCTCTATGGATGTATTGAGGGATGTTGGGGTAATGCCTTGGATACACTGTATGGCATTAGGATTGGTTAGTTGCGAGCCCAGTTTGCAAGCCCTTGCCAGCAGGGGCTTACATGTTGGTATGGGTAGGGCATCAGGGAATGTATTGGCGGTGTTTGATCCGAACACTTTTAGCTCTATCTCTATTCCATGGTGGGTGTATGTGAGACGACAATGGTGTTTGATCCATTGGACGGATTCACATACTCATGTATAGAGGTACGGGGGACACCAAACCTTTCTATAGCACATTGCAAACTTAAAACCAGACCAAAGATATGAATTGAATGCATGCATATGTTTGTTGCATTGTTTTGTTTACTCACTGAGCTCAAGTTGGAGAGCTGACCCTCGCACGTGTAATTCTTTTTAGTTTCTGATGTTGTAGGTGTTACGGTTGAAGATTATATGAATACGCCAACGTGTCGACATGCAGCGGCTATCGATGTGCAAACTGTGGAGGACGAATATGGCTCGTCAAGCTAATGTTTCAACTATGTTTACGGTTAGTGGTTAACTTTCGTATTGTGATACTTGTAATCAGTATTGGTTATGTTTTGGTTACTTGGAGATAACTTGTTATTTAATTATCACTGTAGACTCTGAGTTCATTATTATTAATAAGACTTTCACTATTTATTTATTTACTCTGATTATTATTATGGAATGTGTTTTGGTTTAACATGGATGGCATTGCCTATATGAGATCCTGGTTTGAACCATTGGTTCTCATGAAGGTTCATCACACCACTGGTTAGTCCAGAATTGGGGTGTGACATCATGTAGATCTCAGTTCTTTTATTTAAAGACTTTCGCTGCTATCATTTATATTCTGATTATGGTTACATGCATGGTTTGTATATTGACATAGTCCTTTGAAATCCTGGTATGAACTGTTGGTTTGGTAATGATTCACTTATACTTCTGGTTTGGCAATAATTGTGGTGTGACAACAAACATTGAATGTTATGGGGAAGCCCAATAGCAGTAAAGTCGATAACAATCGACATTACTGTTGTTTGTTAAGACATGCTCCGAGCTTGTGCTATTGACTTCAAGGGAGCTTGGGATGAGAAGCTATTATTTATCGAATTCACCTATAATAATAGCTATCTGGCTATGATCCAAATCGCCCATACGAGGCATTATATGGTAAGAAATATCAGACACCTTTGCTATGGAATGAGATTCGAGAAAAATAGATCGTAGGACTGGAGTTTGTAGAAAAAACTTGTTGAGCAGTTGATTAGATCAACGAGAGAGTCAAAACTACCCAAGTTCATGAGAAGCACTATGCGGATAACAGACACTGAGACCTTGAGTTTACAGTGGGGATAAGTTATTCCTGAAGATATCCCCAGTGAGAGGTTTAAAACGGTTTGGCAAGAAAGGGGAGCTATACTTTAAATATGTAGGACCGTATGAGATACTAGCCAGATGCGGCAACGTGGCTTACCAGCTAGCATTGCCACCATCAATGTCAAGTGGTCATTGTGTGTTCCACGTCTCTCTACTGAAGAAGTACGTTAGGGATCCATCACACATTTTAACTACAGACCCTCCAGGTTTGACAGAGGACTTGACTTTTGAAGTACTGTCAATCAAGTTCACCAGTCCAAAGGTGTAGAACCTTCAAAACTGCCATTTACTAGGTGGTTTGGAAGAGTCAAGATGTGGAAGAGATTACCTGGGCGGAAGAAAATGCCATGCGAAAGGAATACCCTCACTTGTTCGACTCCGAAGGTAAATTCTGAGGGCAAAATTTCTTTTAAGGGTGGGGGAATTGTAACATCTATACGTGTAAATTTTAGAGACGAAATTTCTTTTAAGGGTGGGGGGTTGTAAGACCTGCACTCCTTTAATCTAGTCTAACCTAGGTTTTTGTGTCGTGACAGATCTTCCAATCATGATTGAGCCAGAGGAGATGGTTGGATGATGAACCACAAGTCCAAGCATGAAAATGGATGAATTCATTATAGTTTTAGCTGTCCAGTCTGACATGTCCGGTCTCATGAATAGTCCAACCAGACAGTTTGATCGGACAGTCTATTTTGACTATGCATGGACTACTAGTGGGACCCGCCTATTAGAGCCTAACTTAAACTCCTTCCTTGGGTGGAAAAGTCTCCAAAAATACCATTCCTCTCTATAAATAGATCTTTCCTCTTAATTAGACTTCTTGTTGACTCTCACAAACCCTAGAGTCTGGAAGAGAGATTTGAAGAGGAGGAAAGAGCTTGAGGATGGTCTGCAGAGGAGAACACTGTACGAAAGCAGAGCATTGTCGTTCAAGAACCCACGATAAGTACTCCATCTTCATGGATTTGATTAGTAAGGCTTATGTTAGGATCTATACCTTAAAGTGGCTAAGCATCGATTCCAAAACCCTAATCCTGATCCTGTGCAAAAACCCTAGATTTGTACAAGGGATTGTTGGAATCGATGTTACGAGAATATAAGTTCAGGAACGGGTTTAAAACAATGTTAATGTATTGATTGACCTTAGAATGACTCAAGGGAAAAACCCTAAAAATCAACCAATGAATTAATGAGAAAAACTGACAAATGGAAGGACTCTTGGACCCGGTCCAGTTGGAGTGTCCGGTGGCACGTAAAGTGTGACCGGACAAGCTTGCGGACATGTTCGGGAGGCTTTGGATACTTGTCTGGTTGGACTCACCGGTCGGACTCTTGTATAAAATGGCATGACTGGACATCCAATTGGACAGGCTAATAGAGAGCTCCTAGAGCTGTACGGCTTGGTTGACAGGTCGGAACAAGTGCGATCGAACAGTGTATTTTGGGACTGTTTTCAGTCTAGGTTTGAGTCTGGTCGACTGGAAACTTGTGGAATTAATTCTAATCGAACTCTATCATTATGTAGGGCTTGTAAACAACGAGGTTGGACTCTGTTACTCAAAGAAGACTTCTGATCAAGCATCAGATAAGGGACAATACCCCAAATCTAATTAATTAACACAATAAACCTTTATGCTTGTGATTGTTGTGTGTTGATTGTGCATATCACATATCATCTTTCCATTCTACTATTACTTGTTCATGCATACTTGTTATGCTAGGATGTGGTTGTTAGGCATGTGAATGTATTCGTTGGTGTATGGAATATGAAGGGATTGGAGCCTTGGATATCTCCCCATACCAACACCTTTTTGTATCGCCATTTATCTTAGCATGCTTTGTAAGGGTAGGGTATTAGGGGAAGGACGCGGTAGTATGGATTGTTGCCTGATCGTCAGACTCTAGCCCTATTTTTATTTCGAAGGGAGCTGTATTGGGTTAGGGCCTTAGATGTCACACCCCAATTCTGGAAAGACCAGTGGTGTGATGAACCGTAATGAGAACCAACGGTTCAAGCCAGGATCTTGTATAGGCTATGCTAACCATGTTAAACCAAAACACATTTCACAACAATAATCAGAGTCAATAAATAAATAACGAAAGTCTTATTAATAATGAACTGAGAGTCTGCAATGATAATTAAATATTTAACAAGTTATCTTCAACTAACCAAAACATAACTAATACTGATTACAAGTATCACAATATGAAAGTTAACCACTATGCGTAAACATAGTTGAAACACTAGCTTGATGAGCCATGTTCGTCCTCCACAGCTTGTACATCCATAGCCGCTACATGTCCACACGTTGGCGTATTCATATAATCTTCAACCGTAACACCTGCAACATCAGAAACTAAAATGAATTACATGCGTGATGGTCAGCTCTCAAACTTGAGCTCAGTGAGTAAACAAAACAATGCAACAAACATATGCATGCATTCAATTCATATCTTTGGTCTGATTTTAAGTTTGCAATGTGCTATAGAAAGGTTTGGTGGTCCCCGCACCTCTATACACGAGTGTGTTAATCCGCCCAATGGATTAAACACCATTGTCGTCCCACATACACCCACCATGGAATAGAGATAGAGCTTAAGTGTTCGGATCAAACACCGCCAACACTTCCCCTGATGCCCTACCCATACCAACACGTAAGCCCCTATTGGCGAGACTTGCAAACTGGGCTCGCAACTAACAAATCCTAATGCCAAGCAGTGTATCCAAGGCCTCACCCCAGCATCCCTCAATACGTCCATAGAGATAGAGCTAAGGCCCCCCGGCAGAGTCAGAGACCAATCGGTCCGAGACCACCTCCCTGATGCCCTATGACGTAATAGTTTTGCTAAGGTAATGGCGATACGACAATGTTAGTGGGCAAGACTTGAGTAGAGATAGAGCTAGAGTCTGGTGACGAGATTGAAAACCACCATGCCACGTCCTCCCCTTGATGCTCCACTCGCATCCAACACACCAACCACATACATACATTCACATGCCTATTCCTAGCATCATCATCATCATCATGTTATAAATAAACGGAATTAAATATGCATGAATAGTAATAGCAAGAATATTGGATGACATGTGAGATGCACATTTCAAGCATACAAGCATAGAATCAATCATGGCATTGGACTCAATAAAAATAAACAGTTTATTATTACCAATTAGTTTAGGTCTTGTTCCCTCACCTGTTAGCAATACTCGATCTCCTTTCAAGCCTTGAAATTCTCTTTGAATTGATTTAACAACCTAAAAGTTAAATGAATTTAAGTTAGGATTCATATGTGACATGTTACAGTAGTCGAAAATCGAAACAGAGCATTGATAGGTTTCTGATTGTTCCTAGGGTCTCATACTGTATCGATCTTATTGCCTATGGTCGATCCCCTACAGTCGCATATGGTGCGACCGTAGCTGTGACCATATGGTTTATGAAATCTTCCCGAATGCCTATGGTTGATCCTCTGGTCATGTTGGTCATGCTATGGTCGACTGTAGTTGCGACCTTGAGATTTCTGGTCATAGACTACATGCAATTTGAATTCTTCTTGGGTCAATTCTTCTGATCTTCAATGGGGTTTATTCTAAGGTCATCCTATGGCCATCATTAGTAGTTTCTTATCAACCCTAACCATCAAACTGATCCCCCATGGTTATCCTTGGAAATTACTCAAGGAATCACGTAGATCATGATAAGTTGACATCCCCAATCCTCCATAGAATCCTTAGTCCATAGAATTAATATCTTTAGAGATTAGGTTCATACCTTTGCCTGTGACTGAGAGCCAATCTCATCTCAGTAAATTCTTTTCCTTAGCTTTTTCTGCTTCTCCTTCTCTTTCTTTTCTTCCTTCTCTTTCTCTAGGGTTTACTAATGTTCTAAAAGAGTGAAAAAGGCTGAGGGATGTCCTCTATATAGAGGAAAACTCTCCATATAAAGTCCTCTTTCAATTAGGAAAGCAATCCCTTAGTTTAGAAAAGTTTCCAAAAGTTAAAGTCTGATCTGGGGTCTCACGGTCAATCATATGGTCGCATAAACCGTTGACCGTAGGGTTTGACCATGGGGTTCTAGATTTGAGATTTTTGTTCCCTTCCTTATGGTCGACCATACCTACCCAGGTATGGTACCTTAGGTAGGTTTTTAGTGTTTTTAACTCGATTCTCATACCTGGTTTGTGATCTATATTCACACGCTCGGTCCACTTGGTCTAGGAATGATGGGAAGACCTGGCACGACACGGTTAGACCAAGTTAGTGGAGTACGGGTCTTACAACTCCCCCTTTTATATAAATTTCGTCCTTTAAATTTGCACATATCTTTTGAGTCGAATAGGTGAGGATATTGCTTCCGCATAGTGTTATCTTCTTCCCTTGTAATTTTTTCTACATTTTGGCTTCTTCAAGTAACCTTAACGTAGTAAATGTCATGGTTGCAAAGACGTTGCACCTTCCCGCTAGTGATCTCAAAAGGTTTTACTTCGAACGTCAAATGTTCAATCAAATCCGGTGGATCCGTTGTTAACACGTGTGTTGGATCTTTGAAGTACTTCTTCAATTGTGAGACTTGGAATACATCATGTACACTAGACATTGATGGTGGTAGTGCTAACTGAAATGCTACTTTTTCACGTCTATCTAGAACTTCATAAGGTCCAATGTATCTAGGACACATCTTTCCCTTCTGTCCAATCCTTTTCAAACCACGCATAGGAGATATTTTTAAAAATACCTTATCACCTATGGTAAATTCGAGATCTCTGCGTCGATTATCTGCATATTGCTTATGACGGTTCTGAGCTATTTAGACTCTTTCCTTGATAATGTCGACTACTCGACAAGTCTCTTCAACAAACTCTGGTCCAACAATACTCCGTTCTCCAACTTCATTCCAAAATAAAGGAGTTTGACATTTCCTACCATACAGTGCTTTATAAGGTGGCATCTGTATAGTCGCTTGATAGCTGTTGTTATAAGCGAACTCAATCAATGGTAATTTCTCATCCCATGATCCTTTGAAATCAATGACACATGCTCGAAGCATGTCTTCTAAAATCTGAATAGTACGCTCTGACTGTCCACCTGTCTGAGGATGGAATGCAGTACTAAACTTCAATGTTGTACCCATAGCCTTCTGTAATCCTTCCCAAAACTTTGAGGTAAAGTGTGGGTCTCTGTCGGACACAGTGCTTTTAGGTACACCATTCAATTTGGTAATATTATCCACATATAGCTTAGTTAGCTGCTCCAAAGCACACCGAGATCGTATAGCAATGGAATGAGCTATCTTCATAAGGCAATCAACGATCACCCAAACTGCATCAACCGATCTGGGAGTCAGTGGCAAATCGGTGACATAGTTCATTGTAATGCAGTTTCACTTCCAGACTGGCTCCGATAGTGGTTACGGTAAGCCATGTTGGTATTTGTCTTTCAGCATTTACTTGCTAATAATTCAGTCACTGAAACATACAACTAGCCACAACTACTTCCATTCCCTTCCACCAAAATAATCTCTTCATCTTTTGGTATATTGTACTTCTAGGATGTACCCAATACGGAATAGAATGGGCTTTTAGCATTATCTTGTATCTATGATCAGTGTTTTTCACTTTCAGGTATGCATAATCATCCTCTGTATCTCAGGACCTTTTTCGACACTTAAGTAAGTCACGGTTAGGTTTTTCTTTTCTCTAAATCTTCATACACTGCTCTTAGATATAGATCTAACAAAATTACTACCTATACTTCGTCTATCAAATCAGAGACGATCTTTAACGCTACAAATGTAAGCGAGGAACTATTGCTCCATAAGTTCATCCATAAATTCTCATTCAACTGAATCATTACAAATTTTTATCATATGCGGCTCTTCCTCTAAATTTTAATATGTTGCTGTGGAATAGAAGGCGGCATTCGTAATAGGTCTTCCTTTTGCCTTAATTATTCCCCTTTTTACTCAAAGCTTCAGCTACCACATTAGCCTTGCTCGAGCGACAATGCATATCACGGTCTTAATCCTTCAGGAGTTCCAACCATCTCCTTAGCTTCATGTTCAACTCTTTCTGGGTGAAGAGATAAGTAAGATTCTTGTAATTTGATTTAATCTGAAATTTTTTTCTATATAGATAATGTCTCCCAGTCTCGATTGCATGAATCACCATCGCTAACTCCAAGTCATGAGTCGGGTAATTCTCCTCATGCTCCTTCAGTTGTCTTGAAGCATATGCAATCGCAAGTTCACCTTGCATTAAGTCGCATCCTAGACCAAATCCGAAAGCATCGATGTATAGGGTAAAAGGTTTTCATGGTGCCAGAATGATCAAGAGGTATTACATTCACATGCTTATTCCTAGCATCATTATCATCATCATGTTATAAATAAATACAATTAAATATACATGAACAGTAATAGTGTAAGCACCCTATTTTTGCCACCCTCAGTATAAGTGAACCAATATGGCAAGTTTCTGGTTTTTAACCCAAAGATTGGTGATTCTATAATGAACCCCATAGTAGGGTCATAGGCTATTACGTACTTGGATGAATAGGTCGTGAAATTATCTTCGAAATGAGATCAGAATCATCAAATTCTGACGTCAAACAAGGAAGATATCGCAGTTTGAAAGTGCAATGGCATTTACGTAATTATCGTATCATGCATGCATTATCATTCAAACTTCAAGACATCATATCTTGGTCATTTGATATCAGAATCAGATGATTCAAAGGCCAATATTCCTTATTTTCAGTCCTCTTCAAAGTGGACGTGAAAAAATCCCAGGTAGAAGTCACTAGTGGGCCCCATGCAAGCTTTCATGCAAAATTATCGTTAGAACTTCAAAGCTTCATATCTTTGTCATTCTACGTCGGATTCAGATGATTCCAAGGCCATTATTCTTCATTTGTAATGTTCTACAAAGTAGACGTAAAAAAAATCTTGGGTAGAAGTCTCCGAAGGGTCCAATGCAAAATTACACATGGAAATGGTCATTTAATCTTCAAAAATTCATATTTTGATCACCCCATATCCAAATCAGGTAATTTTAGTTTCATTATGTTCCATTTTTAGTACTCTACAAAGTGGATGTAAAGGATTTTCGGTAGAAGTCTTCAAAGGATCCCATGCAGAATGGTCAGTCAAATTATCGATAATTGGCCTGCTTAAACTTCAGAAATTCATAAGTTGGCCATTTTATTTCCAAATGAGGTGATTCAAGTTCCAATATTCCTCATTTTTAATGTTCTACAAAGTGAATGCAGAAAATTTAGAATAGATGCTATCGAAAAATTCCATATGGAAGGTTGACAGAAATGGACTATGAAATATCAACCTTATTCCAAACCAGCTTAATCCAGCTTAGTCTAACTTAGTCCGGCCTAGCTCAGACCAATCCAGACCAAGTTATGTCAGTCCATATGCATGCATTTCTTTTATATGTGTATAATATATAATATATATATATATATATATATATATATATATATATATATATATATATATATATATATATATATATATATATATCTTATGGATATATTATATGTATTAATACATTTATATATATATGTATACATATATATTATAGGAAAGAGAGAGGAAAGTAAGACTTTGGAAAGAGAGAAGAAAGAGAGGCCATGGGAAAGAGAATGGGAGAAAGAAAAAAGGAAAGAGAGAGAAATAAAAGAAAAAAGAAAAGAAAAAAAAGAAAAAGATCTCCTTCATGTTTTCTAGAAAGAAAACGTGAAAGAGAGAGGGAGAAAGAAAAAAAAAAGAAAAGGAAGGAAAGAGGAAGGAAAGAAAAAAAGAAAAAAAGAAAAAAAAGGAAACATTTTCTAAGAAAGAAAACATGAAAAGAGAGGGAGAAAGAAAAAAAAGGAAGGAAAGGAAGGAAGAAGAAAAGGAAAGAAGAAAGAAAGGAAAGAGAGAAGGAATTTTCTAGAAGAAGGAAAGAGAGAAAGGAAAGAGAGAAGAGATTTTCTAGAAGAAGAAGGAGAAAAAGGAAAGAAAGGAAGAAGAAAAAACGTGGGAAGGAAGAGAAGAAAGGAAAGAAGAAAAAATGGAAAGAAGGGATTTTCTAGAAGAAAAAGAAGAAAAGGAAGGAAGAGAGAAGAAGAAAAGAAGAGGAGAGGATTTTCTAGAAGAGGGAAAAGAAGTAAACGTGTAAAAGAGAGAGGGAGAAGAGAAAAGGAAAGGAAGAGAAGAAAGGAAAGAAGAAAAAAGGAAGAAAAAAAGATTTTCTAGAAAAAGAAGAAAAGGAAAGAAGGATCTTCTAGAAGAGGAGAGAAAAAGCATGAATAGGCCAAGAGAAGAGAGAGGAGGCTTCTTTTTCCAGACCATAAGGAGAGGAGGACGTGAGTAAGAGAGAAAAAATGCGCGAGAGGCAGAAAGAAAGAGAGAAGAAAAGAGAAAAGAAAGAAAAGAGAAGAAGAAAAGAGAGAAAGAGAAGAGAGAGAGAAGCAGAGGAGAGGAGGAGGATTCACATTCAAAGAGGTTGATACAACCTCCAATCATCCTACATCGACGGTTTCACTCAATTCAAGCATAAGGTTAGTACTCTAAAAAAATTTAGAGGTCGTTAGAATGCTCGAATGCCAATTTTGCTTGAAAAAGGCTAATTTCCATGAAATCTCAATCAAGAATGCTCTATTACATGCTTGTTAATGTTAGGATGCCTATGTCTAGTATTTTTCATGAATGATAATTTGTCTAAGATATTCAATGATGAAGTTTTAAATGATATATGATGATGTTTGAGGTTTTTTGCAAATTTCATAAAGTGGTTTTCTAATATGAAATTTCTAGATTTAGGATTCAAATTTAGGACGTACATCACATGTAGTTTTTCTTGGATTTTGATGCCCAAATTTTTATGGGAGTCTCTTTGATATGTTATAAGACTACTCTAAAAATTTTGCTCCATTTAGAATTGGAAAAATATATCAAAAAAATTTTTCTTTGACATTTCTGTTTTACTCGGATGTAATGCAATCATCCATTAGAAAGTTTTTAGACAAGGGTCTTATGGCCATATTCAGAACATCCACTTCATATGAACTTTTTAGAAATGAAAGGCTTCTAAAAAATGGCACTGGTTTTGTATTTTTTCAATTTTTTATTGAATTAATATCAATTTTTAAGTGCATAGTGCTTTGATTTTGAATCTGTCATGATGTACTGATTTGCATGATTGAAAAGAATCATTTTTCACAAAGCAAATATACTGTTTTAACTTGTTTTTCTTGATAAAATTTTATATCAGACAGTTATCTACATATACATATGTCTGTATTTTATTTTCATTAAGTATAGGATTTTATTTGGAATTTATGGTGCAACTGGTCAAAAATCTAGAACAGATTTGACCAATGCACATGTCCGGTCTTAGGGCATATCTTTGTTCTATTTTTTCTCTCTGTTGGGATTCAACTCCTGCATATAAAAAATAATATATTAAGTCATCTTTTTATAAAAAAAAGTTGAGCTTGATTTGAGTTTTGAAAGACCTACTTATGGTTATTCTTGTGTAATGTGACAAAATCTGAATACAGTTCATAGTTTTGTCCATTATTTGAAACTTTGTGTCACAATTTTGACAGCATTGAGTCATTAATCTTTCCAAATTTTTTCATAAAAATTATAATTTTTCAAAGAACATTGAACATATGTTTTTTTTTAATAATTTTACACTTTTTAATAAAAGGTTTCATTGATGTCTCATTCATTATAACATCAATGATTGTTTGAGTGAATTCTGTCATATTTGGATAAATGACTATATTTGGAGCATTCATATGCATTGTTTGGATTGTGCATATCATGTTTGCCATATTCCATGTGTTGCTATATTTGGTAGAAGAAATAGATTTTTTTATCATATTTAGTAAAATCTTAATTTCTTACCATTTTTAAGTCTTACTATGCTTAGAAAATAGCATATAAGATCTTTCTTTTTTTTTTGAAAAAATTCATGTCATATATGCATTCTATGATTGGTACTTACCATATTGATATATAGATGCATATTAGATCTTGCCATATTAGATCTTGCTATATTAGATCTTGCCATATTAGGTCTTGTCATGCTTAGATTAGCATATTAGATCTTGTCATATTAGATCTTGCCATATTAGGTCTTGCTATGCTTAGATTAACATATTAGATCTTACCATATTAGGTTCTTGCCTTATTTGCAATACATGCCATATTTGGGAGACTTTCATAATCTTACTATATGTTGTGATAGTTACCATAAATATCATACATGCCATGCTTAGAATATTTTATTTTTGGCAATAATTTAATTTATGCTGCACCCTAGTCGAACTACCATATCTGTATACCTAGCAAACATATTAGGTGTGGGGATGTGTATTTAGGCACCCACATTCTTGGGAAGGGTATAATGGGAATAATAAAAATCTTAATAAAGAAAGAGAATGCTTTGCCAAACTTTCCAAAATTAGAACTTAGGATGAAAAGGGTAATTCAGGATGATTTCCACCTCTCAGTAAACCCTAAACCTAAAATAGGTTCTCAATCCTAAACCTAGAATAGGTTCTAAACCCTAAACCTAGAACATATTTTCACATTCTAACCTAGAACAGGTTATTCCATCAATTTCGAACTACGCGGATTCTGATTCCAAGGGCAAACCCTAGGATACATAGGCTATTTGGGAGAATCCCAAATTCGGATCCAAACCTTAGTCCACTTGGACTATCCATAGATCCACTAGGATATCCATCCATATTTCAACCCTGAAAGGGTTATCCATATTTTGACCCAAATAGGATTATCCACATTTTGACCCAAATAGGGTTATCCACATTCAGACCCAGAAAGGGTTATCCATTCTTATATCCACTAGGACTATCTATCAGTTCACATGGACTATCTAGATCCTAACCCATAGGATTTCTCAGCCTTTCAAGCATAAATTTCAACTTGAACAATGAACTTAATCATGTACAAGCATAAATCACAACCATATACTTTAATCACACCTTAATTACAATGGTGAACTTGATTTTCAGAATAATTTCGTAATACGTAGGCAATCTGATGGATACAGATTCGGTTCAATGATATCAAACCACTTGGTTTGGTTCGGTTTAACAGATAGAGTTTAACATAGAAAAGGCATAGGAGACCGATTTTGATCGGGCGGTTTGGGTGCCTAACCCCTTCCCATAATCGTAACCTGATGCTTACCCAAATCTCTGATGGACCAAAAATCCAATCTAAGGGTCATGAGTCAATTGAAGTCTTACCTTGGGATGAGATTTCACATTTTCCAAGGTCTTAGACCTTAATCTAGGTGGCGACTTCTAAGATTTTCCATCTTTATCCTCACAAATAGCAAAAATATTGGATGACATGTAAGATGCACATTACAAGCATACAAGCCTAGAATCAATCATGGCATTGGACTCAATAAAAATAAACAGTTTATTATTACCAATTAGTTTAGGTCTTGTTCCCTCACCTGTTAGCAATACTCGATCTCCTTTCAAGCCTTGAAATTCTCTTTGAATTGATTTAATAACCTAAAAGTTAAATGAATTTAAGTTAGGATTCATATGTGACATGTTACAGTAGTCAAAAATCGAAATAGAGCATTGATAGGTTTCTGATTGTTCCTATGGTCTCATACTGTATCGATCTTATTGCCTATGGTCGATCCCCTACAGTCGCATACGGTGCGACCATAGCTGCGACCATATGGTTTATGAAATCTTCTCGAATGCCTATGGTTGATCCTCTGGTCATGTTGGTCATGCTATGGTCGACCGTAGCTGCGACCTTGAGATTTCTGGTCACAGACTACATGTAATTCGAATTCTTCTTGGGTCAATTCTTTTGAACTTCAATGGGGTTTATTCTAAGGTCATCCTTTGGCCATCATTAGTAGTTTCTTATCAACCCTAATCAAACTGATCCCCCATGGTTATCCTTGGAAATTACTCAAGGAATCACGTGGATCATGATATGTTGACATCCCCAATCCTCCATAGAATCCTTAGTCCATAGAATTAACATCTTTAGAGATTAGGTTCATACCTTTACCTGTGACAGAGAGCCAATTTCATCTCAGTAAATTCTTTTTCTTAGCTTTTTCTTCTTCTCCTTATCTTCCTTTTCTTCCTTCTCTTTCTCTAGGGTTTACTAATATTCTAAAAGAGTGAAAAAGGGCTGAGGGATGTCCTTTATATAGAGGAAAACTCTCCATATAGAGTCCTCTTTCAATTAGGAAAATAATCCCTTAGTTTAGAAAAGTTTCCAAAACTTGGAGTCTGATTTGGGGTCTCACGATCAATCATATGGTCGCATAAACCATCGACCGTAGGGTTCAACCGTGGGGTTCTGGATTTGAGATTTTTATTCCCTTCCTTATGGTCGACCATACCTACCCAGGTATGGTACCTTAGGTAGGTTTTCACCGTTTTTAACTCAATTCTCATACCTGGTTTGCGATCTATCTTCATACGTTCGGTTTACTTGGTCCAGGAATGATGGGAAGACCTGGCACAACACAGATAGACCAAGTTATTGGAGTGTGGGTCTTACATTAGATACTATGATGACATATAGGATTGGTTAGTAATGGAGCCTACTTACAAGTTCTCACCAATAGGGATGTATGTGTTGGTACAATGTAGAGTATCAGGGAAAGGATGCGGTAGTATGGATTCTTGCCTGACTGACAGACTCTAGCTCTATCTCTACATCGAAGTGAGTGATGTGGGGCAACTACAGTTGTGTAGATTGTGGCTTGATTGTCTTTGTGCTCATACTCTCGTGTATAGAGGTGTAGTTGCAACCTATCCTTACCATAGCACTTTCCAAGTTATACCAGATTAAATGTTGAATGTTATCTCATGCATTTGTTTGTTGCATTGTCTTATTTCCTTACTGAGCTAAGTTGTGAGCTCACCCCATATATATATATATATATGTCACACCCCAATTCCACACACTTCAGAATGGTGTGATGAACCGTTAAAAAACCAACGGTTCAATCATGATCTCGTACAGAAGGTATCCGACTGATCTAAACCTCATACATCCACATTCATAATCAGAGTAAATACACAATAGCGGAAGTCTTATAGTAAAATAAACTGAGAATCTACTGTGATATTAATATTTAAATAGCAAATTATTCTGTATCTACTGAGACATAAATAAATATCAAATACATGTCCTTAATAAATCCAAATAAAGAAAAAAACTAAAAATCTAATCGAATACACATGAGTTACACTCGCAAGAGGAGTCATGTGTATCCACTGCATCCTCAACTTCCATCGCTGCCACGTTTCCATACACTGGAGAATTTATATAATCTTCGACGGTAATACCTGCATCATCAACTAAAAATATTCAACGTCGAGGGGTGAGCACACATCATGGCTTAGTGAGCAAACAAAATAATGCAACAATACATCTGCATGCAGTCAAATCATATCTTTGGTCTGGTTTAAAGTTTGCAATGTGCTATAGAAAGGATAGGTGGCCACCGCACCTCTATACACGAGTGTGTGGAAACGCCCAATGAAAACGGTACCGTCGCCCCACATGTACCCAGAATGGCACAATATACACCCCATGAAAAACGGTCATGGCTGTACCGATTGATACCATACCAACAAATAAACCCCTGCTGGCTAGGGTTGTAAACTAGGCTCGCAACTAACCAATCCTAATGCCAAACAGTGTATCCAAGGCCTCACCTGAGCATCCCTCAGAACATCCATAGAGATAGAGCTAAGGCCCCCCGATAGAGTCAGAGACTACAAGGACCGAGACCACCTCCCCTGATACTCTACAACATAATAGTTCTGCTAAGGTAATGGCGATACGACGACGCTAGTGGACATGACTTGAATAGGCTATGGCACAATATACCCCGATGAAAACGGCATCAAAGTACCGGTTGATACCATCCCTACCCGCACCATATACACTGGCCAAACACAAACATTCACATGCCTATTCCTATCATCATCATCATCATCATGTTATAAACAATAAAGTAAATATGCATGAACAAATAATAGAAATATTGGATGACATGTTGAATGCACATACAAGCATATACGCATAGAATCAATATGGCATTGGACTCAAGAAATAAAACAGTTTATTATAACCAGTTAGTTTAGGTCTTGTTCCCTCACCTTAGCTTGTTAATAGATCCTCTTCCAAGCTTTAGAATCACCTTTATATTGTTATTATATTGCTAGAAGACCTAACAAAGTCGATAAAACTTAATTAGAATTTATTCTAAATTTAAAAACCATACTGTTAACTGGGAGTCGGAGGTAGGGTCGGAGTAATGATCGAGCCCTGGTGCGACCACCCCTATTCTGGACTTCCCGAACACTGGGGGGCGAAGCTCAGGGTCTGGTAGGGTCGATTGGCCATCGACCCCCCATGCGACCCCCTGTGGGATTTGTTGATTTTTCTACTTCCAGTCCATTCTTCTTGTTTGGGGTCCTATGGCTTGCTACTACAGTCCATATTACACATGTTCTACGGCCTAGAACCATGATTCATTCACCTAAATGGCTTTCATGACATCCCCATGGTTTTCCATGAAAACCTAACCATGGGTTGATGGTTTGGGTTTCTCCGAGATCATACTCTCTTCATTATTTAACCTAAGGTCTGTAGAAACTCATGGAATTAGTATCCATACCTGAGAAGAACACTCCTTCTCTGTAACTCTTCTCCTTTTTGCTTTCTTCTTTTACTTGTTTCTCTTCTTCTTCTCTTCCTTCTCTTCTCTTTCTCTCAATTCAATTTAGGGTTGTAAAAGGAGTGAAAGAGGCTTAGGGACGTCCTATTTATAGAGTAAAAACTCTTAAAATAAGTCCCATTGTGTTTAGAAAAGAGTCCAACCGAAATTAGGAAACATTCCTAATTTCTGTTTCTGGCAGAAACTGGGGGTCGATGAGGGGGTCGATGATCCCGTCGACCCCTGGTTCCTATAGTGTCCGACCCCCTCTGTAAAACTGGGGGTCTGACCTTTTGTCTTGGGGCTCCGACCCTTCCTTTCTGGGTATGCGAACCTCCCCTTAATTTAAGTGTTTTTGGGTCGATTTAATACTTGGGATCACGATCTCCTTCACGCCCTTGGTCCATTTTGCTCAACCATGATGGGTAAACCTGGTTCAAGGTGGTAAGACCGGATTAGTTTGATACGGGTCTTACAATATATATATATATATATATATATATATATATATATATATATATATATATATATATATATATATATATATATATATATACTCTTTTAGATGTTGATGCAGGATACACTGTTGAAGATTATGTAGAGGCGTCGGTCTATGGGGGCTTTGCCGCTTTAGATGTACAAGCAGGCGAACGAGCATAACTTATCGTGCAAGAGCTACTTTTGCATGTACCTTTAGGATACTTTATTTACTTCCTTAGGATTTGGTTTATAAGACAATGTAATAATTATTTATTTACGTTTCAGTACATTGAGATAATTTGGATAAATTATTATTCTATCATGTAGACCTC
This sequence comes from Protea cynaroides, assembly GCA_028583415.1. Lineage (NCBI taxonomy): Eukaryota > Viridiplantae > Streptophyta > Magnoliopsida > Proteales > Proteaceae > Protea > Protea cynaroides. The sequence continues at coordinate 14,806,913 of CM053266.1, forward strand.
AGTTCTTTAATTTAAGACTTTCGTTGCTTTTTATTATATTCTGATTTGTGGTTAGAATGCATGGTTTGTGTGTTGACACGATCTATTGAGATCCTAGTGTGAACCGTTAGGTTGGTAGTGGTTCATTCACACTTCTAGTTTGGCTAGAATTGGGGTATAACATTTGATCACCTTTAATCCTGGCGAGGGGTAAGGCTAGTGATTCTGTAGTAGTGGTGGTCTCCGATTCTTCTAGTAACTATGATATCCCGATGGATTGCCCAGAGGAACCTACAACTCAGGCACCTTTGTCTGGGGAGTCAAACTAGTTTGCTGTAGAGGAAATCTTTGTCCCAAATTGGTCTATAAAGACCACAGATAGGGGCTTATCAGATACCCAGCTAGGGAACTTCTTCGTGGAATCTGTCTCTTGGGGGATTAGGAGTTAGTTGCTGAGAGGACTTCTAGAGAGTTGAACAATGAAATTTCTTTGATTTTGTGCAGTGTGAGTGTTTTAACTTCATATACATCCATAATTTTCTATTTGGTCTTTGATTGTGCTTTTTATTTTATGTAGCTTAATAACTGTTTCCACAGAGCTTCTACAAGATTTGAATCTCTGGAGGTGAAGTATGTGGAGGCTGAACAAAAGTTAAAGGCAATAGAGGAAGCTCTTATGAAGGAGAGAGAAAGAGTAGAAAAGATGATATTAACTCGCAGCTGGCCAGGATATTAAGAGCCCTGGAGAGAGCAAACACTTTGGCAAAGGAGAAAGCCGAGGCACTAGAGGTAAAGCTCAATTTGGAAAGGCACTTTCACAAGATGGTGGATGGCTCTGTAGACCAGTTCAGGAAGTTTGAGGATTTGAAGGAAATGGTTCATGTAGGGGATAAGTTTGCTCCCCTTTATGAGGAAATTAGTAGGGCCACTTGTAAGCAGAAGTTTTGCTCCTTGCACGACTTTGTGTTGGCCAAGGATCCAAACTTCAATTTTTATGATTTTGGTGAAGTGCCATCTTCCTTAGAATCGGATGAGTGATGCTCTAGTGCCTTCTTTTTTGAGTTCTTAAACTGTCATGGCATTTTCTTTTTTTTCTATTCATCTAGTCTCGTAACTAGTGACTGTGATCGCATAATTTTTTATGAAAATGTCTGGAACTTTTGTTTTCTGTGCCAAGCTTTGCATGTCCTTTTGCCTTTATTTTCATGAACTTTGGAGGGCTCCTTTTTCCTTGATTTTACAATTAGTGCATGATGCATGCACATGGATCTGAGCAATTGGCAGTCGTTAGACCCCATATTATGCACTCCACTCTTCATCAAGTTTTATTGATTTATAAATCATGTGAGTTGCCATGTAATTGACTCATGGGGTGGATATGGGCATATAACCCAAGTGTTTCATAAGTCGGTGCTTTGGTGGCTTACGTCGGGATATTACTTAGAAATTTACAAGGCAAAAGATTGAGATGTAAGACATTTCATTAAAGTTTCCTCATGTCCATTACATCAAGATAGAATTTCCACAAATTTTTTGAGTGCCAGGGCTTCTGGATGTATTTTTCCTCCCTCGTTTCGAGGTAGCAAGTCACTGGCCTTGTCACACAGACAACTCTATATGGTCCCTCCCAGGTCGGCATTAATTTGCCCTGCTAGGAAGGTTTGGATATAGTCGTTACGGCGAAGCACCCAATCACCGACCTTAAATTGTTTAGCTCGGACAGGTGAGTTGTAATACTTGGCTATCCTCTGTTGGTATGCCAATGTTCGGTTTAGAGCATTGTTGTTGACCTCCTCTAGTAGGTCGAAGTTGGCTCTCAGGTCCTCATTATTCTGGGTCTCATTGTAGTTAAGATCCTAATAGTGGGCTGAATGACCTCCACTGATATGACTGCTTTCACTCCATACATTAGCATGAAAGGTGTTTCCCCAATAGGCGTCCGGCTCCTCGTGCGATAGGACTAGAGGACACTCGGTAACTCATCAGCCCATTTTCCTTTTGCTGTTTCGAGTCAGCGAGCTATCCCTCGGGAGATGGTTTTATTCGTGGCTTCTACCTGGCCATTAGCCTCAGGGTGATATGCAGTTGTGAACCTGTGCTCGATGTTGAAGTGTTCATAAAAGGTTCTAAATTGTTCCCCATCGAATTGTTGTCCATTATCTGTTACCAGTATTTTTGGGATGCCATATCGGTAAATGACGTTGGTCTGGAGGAAAGTTTCAATCCGGTCCATCTCGGTTGACACTATAGCTTCAGCCTCAGCCCATTTGGAAAAATAATCCATTGCGATGATGATGGACTGAAGTTCGTTTATGGGCAAATGGCTGACTATAGCATGCTTTTGGAATTTTTCACATTTTGTCATATACTTAGTGCAGTCGGCCAGCATCTTTGGCCAATAATATCCTTGACGCAAGAGTCTTTTGCAGAGGGTGCGGCCACCTATGTGGCTGTCACAAATCCCTTCGTAGACTTCCCACATTACATCTTGGGCTTCCTTTAGGGTGAGGCACAGTAGGAAAGGATGAGTGAGCGATTTATGATATAATTTTCCATCCATGACTACATATTGGCAAAATTTCTCTTAAACTGGATCCCTTTCCAATCTGTCTTCTGCAGTTCATCGGTTTTAATATAGGTCCTTATAGGATCAATCCAAATTGTCTCATTGTTGATTTGTTACATGCTGATTTCTTTGGTTATGCTTTTCTGCTAGAGGACTTCAATGTACACCAACTTGTCGAAATTGGAGAAGTTTTCTACCAGAAGCCAAGATAAAGCATCTGCTTCCTTGTTGTTTTCTTGGTTCACATTGCTTATTTGGTATTCTTCAAACAAAGTAAGTTGTGACTTTGCTTTTTCGAGGTATGCTAGCATGTGGGGTTGTTTGGCTTCATATTCTCCTTTGATTTGTCTTACCACGATTTGTGAGTCACTGTAAATGTCTAATCTTTTTACCATCAAGAACTTCACCAGTCTGAGTCCGGCCAAAAGGGCTTCGTATTCTGCCACATTGTTTATAGAGTGGAAATCAAAACGAAGAGTGACTTACACTCTAAAGTTTTCAAGACTGGTGAGGATTACCCCGGCCCCCGAGTGCTTGTCGTTCGAGGATCCATCCAGATATAAAGTCCATGTTGGTGAAGGTTTGACTTTTTGTTTTTTCTTTTTCTGTTAGATATCTTCCTCTGTCAGGGTTTTTTCTATGTCGGCGTTGTCTTCTTCTGTAGTTTTCAGCATGAAGTCGGCTAATACATGGGCTTTGACTGTCGTCCTTGGGTGAAACTGTATGTCAAACTCTCCAAGCTCTATCACCCAATTTACAAGTCATCCAGAGATATCCGGCCAAACTAGAATTTTCTTCAAGGGCTTATTTGTTTTACCAGGATAGCATGGGCTTGGTAGTACGGTCGCAGTTTGCTGCTGCAGTAACCAGAACAAGGGCTAATTTTTGAACCGTTTAGTATCTAGTCTCTACATTGATTAATATTTTGCTGACATAATAAACTGGTCTTTGGACTTTGTTGACCTCCTTTATCAGTACCGAGCTAACAGTCTTGGTCGAGATAGCGAGGTAAAGTTGTAATTGGTCATCGACTTTGGGGTACGCGAGTAGGGGAGGCGAGGTTAGAAAGATTTGTAAATCGTCGAAAGCCTTCTGACATTCTTCTGTCCATTCAAAGAGTTTAGCTCCTTCAAAGTCTTGAAGAATGGTAAGCACCTGTCAGCCAACCTGGACATGAATCATCCTAGGGTGGCTATTCGTCTAATAAGTTCTTGGACCTACTTTGGTTTCGTGGGGGCCGGCATTTACATAATGGTGTCAATCTTTGTTGGGTTGGCTTCGATGCCCCTGTTGGACACCATGAAGCCCAGGAATTTTTGGAGCAGACCCTGAATGCACACTTAGTGGGATTAAGTTGCATCTAGTGGCCATGGATGTCACACCCAATTCTGGTATAATCAGATTAGTGTAATGAACAGCCAATAAACCAATGGTTTAACCAGGATCTCATATAGGTCGTACCCACCATATCAAACCACACACACATTCCACGGTAATAATTAGAGGTAATGAACAAATAAGCAGAAGTCTTACAGATAATGAACTGAGTGTCTAACAATGATAATAAATAATTAATTCGATTATCTCCAAAATTCAAGACATAAAAATAATTAATCCATTACATGTTCCAATAATCAAATATAGCTAAACTAATCGAATATGCACTGGTTGCACTCGCATGAAGAATCATGCATCTCCTCCGTTAATTTTCCGTCCATCGCCGCTACATGTCCATACATCGATGCATTCATATAATCTTCAATAGTAAGTCCTGCATCATCAACCAAAAGTATTCGACGTCGAAAGGGTGAGCACATATAACGGCTCAGTGAGTAAACAAAACAATGCAACAAACATATGCATGCATTCAATTCATATCTTTGTTTTGGTTTTTAAGTTTGTAATGTGCTATAGAAAGGGTTGGTGGCCCCCACACCTCTATACCTGAGTGTGTGAATCCACCAAATGGATCAAACACCTTTTTGTCCCACATGCATCGACCATAGAATAGATATAGAGCTAAAGTGTCTGGATCAAATACCACCAACACTTCCCCTGATGCCCTACCCATACCAACACGTAAGCCCCTGATGACGAGGGCTTGCAAACTTGGTGCACAACTAACCAATCCTAATGCCAAACAGTGTATCCAAGGCCTCATCCTAGCATCCCTCAATACTTCCATACAGATAAAGCTAAGGCCCCCTGACAGAGTCAGAGACCACCTACCCTGATGCCCTACGACATAATAATTCTGCTAAGGTAATGGTGATACGATGATGTTAATGGGCAAGACTTAAATAGAGATAGAGCTAGAGTCTGGTTGTCACACCCCAATTCTAGTCTAACCAGAATGGTGTGATGAACCACCAATAAACCAACAGTTCACCTAGTATCTCGCATAGGTCATACCCACCATATCAAACCACACACACATTCCACATTAATAATCAAAGGTAATAAATAAATAAGTAAAAGTCTTACAGATAATGAACTGAGAGTCTAACAGTGGTAAATAAATATTTAATCCAATTATCTCAAAACCACAAGACATAAAAATAAATAATCAATTACATATCCGATGTTTAAATTATATTTAAACCTAAGCAAAAACACATTAGTTGCACTCGCATGATGAATCATGTGCATCTTCTTCAGCTTCTACATCCATCACAACAACTTGTCCATACATCGGTGCATTTATATATTCTTCAACAGTAGGACCTGCATCATCAACTAAAAATATTCTACGTCGAAAGGGTGAGCACACATCACGGCTCAGTGAGAAAACAAAACAATGCAACAAACATATGCATGCATTCTGTAAGACCCGTATCGAACTAACCGGTCTTACCACCTTGTATCAGGTCTTCCTATCATGGTCGGGCCAAGTGGACCAAGTGTGTGAAGAAACCACAAGACCAGGTATGAAATTTAACTAAAAAACAGTCAATTGTGAGCGTTTGGTCGCATACCTAAACAGGTGTGATCGATCATACCTCAAAATAATGCAACCACAGGAATTTAGGTCGTGTGATCGCATGTTTCAGAGGGTGTGGTCGACGGGTTCTGCGACCCCACCTCCGACCACACGGGTTCCAGACAGAACTAAGTTTAGGAAACCTTCCTAATCCGAAGGGGGGTTCTTTCCTAAACTCAGTAGGGCTTATTATGGAGGGTTTTCTTCTATAAATAGGACGTCCCTTAGCCTCTTTCACCCTTTTAGAACTTAAACTGAAAGTGGGAGAAAGAGAAGAGAAGGAGAATTGAAGAGGAAGACTAAAGAGGAAGAAAATTCAGAGAAAACTCTGAATTTTCAACAAGCTTAAGGTATGAAAACATTCCCCATGTTAAATTGAGAGCCTAAAATAGTTCATGAAAGAGATAGGATTTAGGTGAAACCCAAATTATCAATCCATGGATAAATTCCAAGAGAATCCATGGGAGAGAATTATGTGGACAATGGATTCTGTATAAAATACTAGTTTTAAGCCATAAAACAATCATAAGAAGCACCATAATGATAAGCCAAGGAATCTGAGCATGAAGGAATTGGAGTTGAGAGTGAAAGGTTGACCATCACACGTGTGGTCGCACATGTGGTCGCATGATGTGCGACCACACGAGGCACACATGTCCGACCACATGCCCTCGGGAAGTTTCCAGGGAGGGTGTGGTCGCATGTGTGGTCGCAGGATATGCAACCACACTTTGCGACCCCATGCCATGTGGTCACAAAAACTGAGACCACAGGTGCTGCCACACTTGGGACCCCTCAGTTTCTGTTAGTTTAAATTTATGGGAATTAATTATAATTTAAAATCTATAAATTTGTTAGGTTTCCAAGTGGTCTAAGAGTGAATTACAAAGCTTGAACAAGGATCTATTATCGACCAAAGGTGAGGGAACAAGACCTAAATTAATTGGCTAATAATAAACTATTTTTATTTATTGAGTCCAATGCCATGAATGATTCTATGCTTGTATGCGTGTATTGTGTATTTCACATGTCATCCAATATTCTTGTTATTACTGTTCATGCATATTTAACTCAGTTTATTTATAACATGATGATGATGATGATGCTAGGAATAGGCATGTGAATGTATGTATGTGGTTAGTGTGCTTGATATGAGTGGAGCATAAGGGGGAGGACGTGACACTGTGGTTCATCCTGGTCACCAGACTTTAGCTCTATCTCTACTCAAGTTTTGTCCACTGACATCGTCGAATTTCCATTACCTTATCAGGTCTATTACGTCGTAGGGCATCAAGGGAGGTGGTCTCGGACCGTATAGTCTCTGACTCTGCCGGGGGGCCTTAACTCTATCTCTATGGACATATTGAGGGATGCTGGGGTGAGGCCTTGGATACACTATTTGACATTAGTATTGGTTAGTTGCGAGCCCAATTTGCAAGCCCTCGCCAATAGGGGCTTACGTGTTGGTATGGGTAGGGCATCAGGGGAAGTGTCATGCGGTGTTTGATCCGGGTATTTTAGCTCTATCTCTATTCCATGATGGGAGCATGTGGGACGGCAATGATGTTTGATCCATTGGGCGACTTTACATACTCATGTATAGAGGTGCGGCAGCCACCAATCCTTTCTATTGCACATTGCAAACTTATGAACCAGACCAAAGATATGAATTAAATAGATTCATATGTTTGTTTTATTGTTTTGTTTGCTCACTGAGCCATGATGTGTGCTCACCCTTTCGACGTTGAATATTTTTAGTTGATGATGCAGGTCCTACAGTAGAAGATTATATGAATGCTCCAATGTATGGGCATTTTGCGGCGATGGATGCAGAAGCTATGATGGAGTCGCATGATTCGTCGTGCGAGTGCAATACATGCGTCTTTGATTAGATTATTTGTTGGATTATTTAGAAGATGTAATTGATTAATTTATTTTATTTTATGTCTTAGTCTTTTGGAGATAATTGGATACTTTATTTATATTATCACTATTAGATACTCAGTTCATTAATATTAAAGACTTCCGCTATTGTTTATTTACTCTGATTATGGTTGTGGATGTATATGGTTTAAGCAAAGGGACACGGCCTATTCGAGATCCTGATTAAACTGTTGGATCATAGACGGTTCATCACACCATTCTAGTTGGTTCAGAATTGGGGTGTGACAACTTGGTATCAGAGTTCTCAGGCTCTGTCTATTAAACCTGTATACCTCCACAAAAGCTTGTGAACTGAGTTAGGATACAATTTAAAAGCTGAAATAAGAACACACTATAAGCACCTGTGTTGTATGAGACAATGATTAAGAAAGAGAATAATGTACATATAAGATGAGAAACAAGTTTCATATACACATCGAAAAGAAAAACAATATATATATATATATATATATCCAAATTAGAGTACGGTCTACAATCCAGACAGTTACTCTGTAGTACGAAGAAAAAGAAAGGAAATGCATCATGGAGCTGGGGGTGCTGGAGGAGGAGGTGCCTCACGATCTCGATCATAATCCTCAGCATACACCCTCGTAAGCCAGACTACCTTAGTCTGGGTCACCTGGAGACTAGCTGTCGGAACTGCCACCTGTTGATTAGTCACACGCTGGGCCTCCCGAATCTCACGCAGCAGCCTCATCACGTCATCTGGTGGTCGGTGCGAAGGACCAGCTGAGTGGGAAGGAACTCGAGAAGGGCCAACTCCAGTGGAATGCAGTGGGGATGGAGGAGGTATGGCGTCTACATCCATGAACATTCGATCATCATTCTCAACATCACCCCCATGAACTTCTGCTGTTGCTGCCTCAGCGTCTGCTATCTCTACCCGAGTACGGGGACGCCCCATAGCGTTCCTCTCCTCGTCACTGACCTGCTCATCTCGCATCCCCATCTTGCAGATGGCCTCACAGTCAAGGTCAGTCGAGAAGGTGTCCTCACGAATCCTCTCATCCACTAAGTCGACATGCAGGCGAGTGAGCAGGGTAGTGATCAAACGCCCATAGGGCAGGTTGCCCATCTGACCAGGCATCGTAGCATGGCGCACCGTCCTGATGATAATATATGGAAGGCAGACGGGTTGCCTAGTGCAGATACAATATAGGAGATACTAGGTCAACTGGGAAACCTTCTCATAGTGCCTACTCTGAGGAATCAGGTTATGCTGAATAATCTTACAGTACACCTGAGGTTTCGACCGTAGGTTGATTGCCTTCATCTCCCAGCGATCATCCCTAAGAAGTTGGAGGTCAATCTCTGCATGCATCATCAAAGATAGGAATTGGGGTTCCTTGGGTGCACAGTATACTAAGGGGCCATCGTTTGATATACTCAGGAGATCAGCCAACTCCTGACAGTTAAAGAAGATCTCCACCCCTTTAACATAACTAGTGATCCTGAGCTCTCTTCCCGTGTTTGTATCATTTGGGTCACCCACTACATGAAGATTACAATAAAACTGCTTCACCAGTGCAGGACAGGTGCAACCCTCATACAAGATCACAAGGAGCCAACCCATATCACCAAAGGCACCCTCCACATTAAACAAGGCTAAATTAGCCAGGTTTACACAACGACCCCCATCCACCTTTTTACGCTCATAACTAGCATACTGAGTCTCTGCTTCATTGGACCAGAAGCAAAGAGGATCATGAACTCTGGGGACCTTGGTGCGAGCCATGTTATCTGTAAAGACACAGATCAACAAGCAAGATATTAGTTATAGAGAAAAACTCAAAATTTTGGCATTATAACGGCATGATTTGGCCAAAAACCTCATTTTTCACCCAAACCGTTGGGCAGGAGGACTTACATATGTTCCAAACCATCCTGCATGGCTCATAAAATTGGAAATTTAAACTAGGAAGATCGAATTTGAAGAAATTTCAACAATTTGGAAAAATCCCAAAAATTAGGTCAAAAATGGAAAATTTCAAGTTTCTAAAAAACAAACCAATGAAACTAAAATTTTCTTGAGGGCTTTCGTCCATTGGGTGGCCAATAGAAAATTCCCCCAATAAAAGTCAAATTTTTACGGTTAGAAAAATTTTAATTTGAAGAGAACGCTATAAATGGAGAAAAACCTAGTTTTGAAAGCTTAAAAATGAGGACCAGTAGAGAACATACCTAAAGGAACGGACCGGAGGTCGTGAATGGAAGAAAGAATCACCAAACACGAGTGGTCGACACTGTAGCAACTCAGTAGAACCAAGTTGAGTTGAAAGCAAAAGAGAAAGTGGGAAATGACTCCAAAAATCAGATTTAAAAACCTGATTTGGGGTCGTGTAGTTGCAAAATTCGACCAAATATGCGACCACATGATCAACCCCACGATCGACCACAGGCTCTCGGTGAGCTGACAGACTTCCTATGGTCGGACCCTGTGGTCGCACATATTGCGACCACATGATCGACCACAGGCTCTCGGTGAGCTGACAGGATTTTGTGAGGTCGCATACCCTGTGGTCGGATGTATTGTGACCCCACCATCGACCCCACGATGGAAAATGCTGTATTTTGACTGAATGACTTGGATATTTTAAATTTTACAATGATTAATTGGATTTTGACATGGGAATGACGTATATTATGATTGCCTCACATGTTTTGTGATTTTTCAGACACTACCACCACTGGAAACTGGAAATGGCAAGGCGAAGAGTAACCAGGCGAGGACGTAACCCAATTCCACCACCACTACCTGTGGAGGAAGATAGCCATGAAAATCTTGAAGGGCAAGAGAATCAAAATGTGGTACCATCAGGAGCCAATGACCAGGCTAATCCTACAAACTTTCCAGCCCCACCTACAGATTTGGCTACAACAGTAATGAACCTAGCACAACAGCTGCAGTAAATACAGCAAGTACAAGCCAGTATGCAAGCTGCTATGGGAATGGATTTTTTAGCTGCACATACTATACCTATACCAGCTAGACAAGCTAGCACCGTACTAGGGGGTAGCAATACGGTACCTCAAGCACCTCAAATGCCAATTGTACAAGCTCCAATATAAAACCCTGAGGTAGCCCAAGGCAGTTATCAGTATTAACCACCTATATATGGAGCCTATGCTCAGTATCAGTTGGACCATTCTCGACTGATCGGGCGTTTCTTGAAGATGAAGCCTAAGGAGTTTAATGGCAAGCCAGTTGATCCTTTGTGGCCAGCTCACTGGATCAATGAAATGGAAATGAACTTTATGAAGATGACTGTTAATGAGGAAGAAAAAGTACTGTGTGCCACATTTATGCTGAAAGGCGATGCACACCACTGGTGGAAGTCTATTCGGAGTTATTTGTTAACCAAGCATGCCCAATTGACCTGGGCTATCTATAAAGAGGCATTCTTTGAGAAATATTTTTCCAGAAGTTTCAGAGACGCTATGAAAAAGAGAGTTCCTGAGTTTGTATCAGGGACAGATGACCGTGGATGCATATCAACAGCGTTATGAAGAGCTTTTTTTCTTTGCTCCCTCTAGCATGCAGGAGGAAAATAATAAAACCCAAAGGTTCATGGGACTTAAGGGAAGCATTCGGGAGCATGTTTTGGGGCTAGAAAAGAAAGTTTATAATGAAGCCGTACAGATTGCTCGAGTGCTAGAATCGAGCCAGAGGGAGAGCTACTTTGCTCAGAATAGAGGTATCAAAAGGCCAAATGGAAATTCATATAATGGAGGGAACACAAAGACATTTAAACCCTTCAGTACTCAAGGCTTTAATGCTGCAGCCAAGACTACTCCAACAGTCCAACCTCAACAGAAGCAAAATAGTGAAGGAGTAAAATACTGTAACTGTAATCAAATGGGACATTATTCAAGGGAGTGTCCTAAGCCCAGGAAGCAGCTATAGCAAGGAAAGATTTATGCAGTTACATCTGAGGATGCTGCCACATCGCCCGATGTGGTCACAGGTATGACCTGAACCTTTCATTTTGTATTACCTTGTGTGAGCATGTAGACTAAATTAAAATAAATCACAGGCATCGTACCTATTAATGGCATACCTGTCAGAGTACTCTTTGATTCTAGAGCTACTCATTCTTTTATATCTGTGTCATTTGAAAAGAAGTTAAATCTACCCCTCAGATCTTTAGACTACAAATTGCTTGTAGGATCGCCTATGGGATTAGAAGTGGAATTAGAAAAAAGTTATGGACCATGTCCAGTTCTTATCAGCGAGAAGATTTTGGATGCAACCTTAATTCAACTTGAGATGGCAGATTTGACATTATCTTGGGAATGGATTGGTTAGCTCGACATTCTGCAAACCTATTATGTATAGAAATGAAACTGACATTTAAAGACAAGGAAGAGCAGAGTTTAGTTTTGCAGGAACCAAACTTCCCTGTAGACGAAAACTCATCCTCTCTTCATTAAAGGCTAGAAAATGCCTTAAAAAAGGAGGAGTTGGGTATCTAGTATCTGTGGTTGATCTCACCAAGGAAGTACCACGAATGGAAGATATTGATGTTGTGCGTGACTTTTCAGATATATTTCCTGAGGAACTACCAGGACTACCACCTGACTGAGCGACTGAGTTCGTTATAGATCTTATACTAGGAGCCGCACCGGTATCTAAAGCACCCTATTGAATGGCTCCTACTGAACTGAAGGAACTGAGGGTACATTTATAGGAATTACTGGACAAGGGTTATATCAGACCTAGCATATCACCATGGGGAGCGCCAGTATTGTTTGTGAAGAAGAAGGACGGTAGTGTTCGACTGTGGATAGACCATCGGGAATTGAATAAGATTACAATCAAGAATCGATACCCATTGCCTTGGATCGATGACTTGTTCGATCAGTTGCAAGGTGCCAAGGTGTTCTCCAAGATTGATCATCGGTCAGGATACCATCAGCTGAAGATTAAGGAAGGTGATATTTTGAAGACAGCATTCAGAACAAGATATGGACATTATGAATTTTTATTCATGTCTTTTGGATTAACTAACGCACCCGTAACTTTTATGGAACTCATGAATCGGGTATTCCATGATATGTTGGATACGTCAGTCATTGTGTCTATTGATGATATATTGGTCTACTCCAATGACAAGGAAACTCATGTCATGAATCTAAGAGCTGCTCTGCAATGACTAAGAAAAGAGAAGCTTTACGCCAAATTTACAAAGTGTGAGTTTTGACTAAATGAGGTCGCTTTCTTAGGCCATGCTGTATCCACTGAAGGAATTAAAATGGATCCTAGCAAGATTGAAGCCATTGTGAAATGGGAAGCACCTAAGAGTGTTGTAGAAATCAGAAGTTTCCTAGGTCTAGCTGGGTATTATTGAGATTCGTGGAAGATTACTCTAGAATCACCGTACCTCTCATCAGTTTGACTAAGAAAGGAGAAAAGTTTGTTTGGACCGACAAATGTGAAGAAGGTTTTCAAACATTGAAAGCTAGATTTATATCTACTCCCATCTTGACTATTCCTATTCCAGGACAACCATTTACCTTGTACATTGATGCGTCTATGCAAGGAGAACAAGTAGTTGCGTATGCCTCAAGACAACTGAAGATACATGAAAAGAACTATCCCACTCATGATTTGGAATTAGCAGTAGTAGTACATGCTATCAAGATATGGAGACATTATTTGTATGGAGAGAAATTTTAGATTAAGTCATATTATAAGAGTCTCACTTATCTTTTTAATCAAAAGGAGTTAAACATGAGACAAAGATGATGGCTGAAATTATTGAAGGATTATGATTGCGATATCCAGTATCATCCAGGGAAGGCTAATGTAGTTGCTAATGAGCTAAGCAGAAAAGCAATGATAAAATCCCAAGGAGAGGTTAACACGACTACGGCAATGTGTGTTACAGGAAAAGTATTCAATCATGGTAATGAACAGTTCGTGATAGATGCATCAGGTGGATTAACCAACTAAGGATTTATTTATCGGTTTTCAAATATGATCGCAACATTGAAGATTGTACCTGATATATTAGATGAAGTGAAGGCCGCTATTAAATCAGACCCTTATCTGAGAACGGTACAAGAAGACATCGAAAAAGGTAAGACTATTCTTGAGTTCACCTTAAACGTTGAAAAAGTACTAAAATACAAAGGAAGAGTAAGTGTTCCTGAAACTGAAAACTTGGATATTAAATATAGACTAATGAAGGAAGCTCACACCACTGCTTATTCAGTACATCCTGGAAGTACGAAGATGTATCATGATCTGAAGAAATTATAGTGGTGGAGAGGAATGACAGAAGATGTAGCTAAATTTGTGTCTCAATGCCTAAATTGTAAGAGGGTAAAGGTTGAACGGCAAAGACCTGCAGGATTGTTGCAGCTACTACTAGAACCAGCATGAAAATGGGAATGTATTACTATGGACTTCTTCAAGGGGTTACCATTGACTCCCCGAGTAGTTGTCGCGGTCTGGGTGATTATAGATCGTCTGACTAAGACTGCTCGCTTCATAGCAATACGACCTCAGTATACCCTAGAGAGGTTAGCCAAGCTATATGTGGATAATATTGTCAGATTACATGGTGTACCTGAAAGCATTGTGTCCGATAGAGACCCATGCTTTACTTCAAAGTTTTGGAAAGGATTACAGAAGGCTATGGGTACAATGTTGAAGTTTAGTACTGCATTCCATCCTCCAACAGACAGACAGTCAGAGCGTACCATTCAGATTTTAGAAGACATGCTTCGAGCCTGTGTTATTGATTTCAAAGGATCATGGAATGAAAAATTACCATTGATCGAGTTCGCCTATAACAACAATTATCAGGCTACTATATAGATGTCACCCTATGAAGCACTGTATGGTAAGAAGTGTCGAACTCCTTTGTTTTGGAATGAAGTTGGTGAATGGAGTATCGTTGGACCAGAATTTGTTGAAGTGACTTGTCGAGTAGTCGATATTATCAAGGAAAGAGTTAGAACAGCTCAGAATCGTCAGAAACAATATGAAGATACTCGACATCGAGACCTTGAATTCGTTATAGGTGATAAGGTATTCTTGAAAGTATCACCTATGCGAGGCTTAAAATGATTCGGACAGAAAGGGAAGCTAAGTCCAAGATATGTTGGGCCATATGAGATTCTCGCTAAACGTGGGAGAGTAGCGTATCAGTTAGCACTATCCCCATCTATGTCAAGTGTGCATGTTGTATTTCATATCTCATTATTGAAGAAGTACGTTAGAGATCCAATACACATTATAACAGTGGATCCATCGGGTCTAATTGATGATTTGACATTCGAAATAGCACCAACTGAAATCACCAATTGAAAGGTTCAACGTCTATGCAACCGTGACATTTATTATGTTAAGGTTACTTGGAGGAGCCAAGATATAGAAGAGATCACATGGGAAGAAGAGAATGCTATGCGAAAGCAATACCCTTACCTTTTCGACTCGGAAGGTATGTGTAAATTTCGAGGACAAAATTTTTAATAAGAGGGGAAGAGTTGTAAGACCCGTATCGAACTAACCGGTCTTACCACCTTGTATTAGGTCTTCCTATCATGGTCGGGCCAAGTGGACCAAGTGTGTGAAGAAACCACAAGACCAGGTATGAAATTTAACTCAAAAACAGTCAATTGTGAGCGTGTGGTCGCATACCTAAGCAGGTGTGATCGACCACACCTCAAAATAATGCAACCACAAGAATTTAGGTCCTGTGATCGCATGTTTCAGAGTGTGTGGTCGATGGGTTCTGTGACCCCACCTCCGACCACACGGATTCCAGACAGAACCGAGTTTAGGAAACCTTCCTAATCCGAAGGGGGGGTTCTTTTCTAAACTTAGTAGGGCTTATTATGGAGGGTTTTTTTTCTATAAATAGGATGTCCCTTAGCCTCTTTCACCCTTTTAGAACTCAAACTAAAAGTGGGAGAAAGAGAAGAGAAGGAAGAGAAGGAGAATTGAAGAGGAAGACTAAGGAGGAAGAAAATTAAGAGAAAACTCTGAATCTTCAACAAGCTTAAGGTATATGGTTTAAGCAAAGGGACACGGCCTATTCGAGATCCTGGTTGAACCGTTGGATCATAGACGGTTCATCACACCATTCTAGTTGGTTCAGAATTGGGGTGTGACACATTCAATTCATATCGTTGGTCTGGTTTTTAAGTTTGCAATGTGCTATAGAAATGTTTGGTAGCCTCCCCACCTCTATACACGAGTGTGTGAATCCGCCCAATGGATCAAACACCATTGCCATCCCACATGCACCAACCATGGAATAGAGATAGAACTAAAGTGTTCGGATCAAACACCACCAACACTTCCCCTGATGCCTTACCCATACCAACATATAAGCCCCTATTGGCCAGGGCTTACAAACTAGGCTCGCAACTAACCAATCTTAATGCCAAACAATGTATCCAAGGCCTCACCCCAGCATCCCTCAATACGTCCATAGAGATAGAGCTAAGGCCCCCTGGTAGAGTCAGAGACCATACAGTCCGAGACCACCTCCCCTGATGTCCTACGACGTAATAGTTCTGCTAAGGTAATGACGATACGATGATGTTAGTGGGCAAGACTTGAGTAGAGATAGAGCTAGAGTCTGGTGACGAGGTCGAAGACCACCATTCCATGTCCTCCCCCTGATGCTCCACTCGTATCCAATACACCAACCATATACATACATTCACATGTTTATTCCTAGCATCATCATCATCATCATGTTATAAATAAACATAATTAAATATGCATGAACAGTAATAGCAGGAATATTGGATGACATGTGAGATGCATATTTTACAAGCATACACGCATATAATCAATCATGACATTGGACTCAATAAAAATAACTAGTTTGTTATTATCCATTTAGTTTTGATCTTGTTTCCTCACCTGTTAGCAATTCTCGATGTCCTTTCAAGCCTTGAAATTCTCTTTGAATTGTTTTAACAACCTAAAAGTTATATGAATTTAAGTTAAGGCTCATATGTGACATGTTACAGTAGTCAAAAATCAAAACAGAGTACGGATAGGTGTCTGATTAGTCCTATGGTCTCATGCTGTATCGACCTTACTTTCTACGGTTGATACCCTACGGTCGCATATGGTGCGACTGTTGCTGCGACCATATGATTTTTGAAATCTTCCTGAATGCCTATGGTCGATCCTCTGGTCATACTGGTCATGCTTTGGTCGATCGTAGCTGCAACCTTGAGATTTCTGGTCACAGTCTACATGAAATTCGAGTTCTTCCTAAGTTAATTTTTTGTTCTTTAATGGGTTTTTTCTAAGCTCATCCGATGACCATCATTAGTAATTTTTTACCAACCCTAATCATCAAATTCACTCCTCATGGTTCTCCTTGGGAATTTTTCAAGGAAATCACATAGATCATAATAGGTTGATATTGCCTATCCTCCATATAAGTCTTATTCCTTAGAGTTTACATCTCCAGAGATTCGTTTCATACCTTTGCCTGTGATAGAGAGCCAATCTCTTCTCAGCAAATTCTTTTCCTTAGCTTTTCTTCTTCTCCTTCTCTTCCTTCTCTTCTATCTCTTTCTCTAGGGTTTACTAATGTTCTAAAAGAGTGAAAAAGGGCTGAGGGACATCCTTTATATAGAGGAAAACTCTCCATATAAAGCCCTCTTTTAATTAGGAAAGCAATCCTTTAGTTTAGGAAAATTTCCAAAACTCGGAGTTTGATCTGGGATCTCACGGCTGATCATACGATCGCATAAATCATTGATCATAGGGTCAAAATCATTGACTGTGGGGTTCTGGATTTGATATTTTTGGTTCCCTTCCTTATGGTCGACCATACCTACCCAGACATGCAACCTGAGGTATGTTTTTAATGTTTTTAACTCGATTCTCATACCTGATTTGTGATCTATCTTCACACGCTCGGTCCACTTAGTCTAGGAATGATGGGAAGACCTGGCATGACACTGTTAGACCAAGTTAATTGAGTGCGGGTCTTATAACTCCCCCCTCTTATATAAATTTCTTCCTCGAAATTTGCATATACCTTCCGAGTCAAATAGGTGAGGATATTGCTTCCGCATAGCATTCTCTTCTTCCCATGTAACTTCTTCTACATTTTGGCTTCTCTAAGTAACCTTAATGTAGTAAATGTCGTGGTTGGGAAGACGTTGCACCTTCCGACTAGTGATCTCTAAAGGTACTACTTCGAACGTCAAATCTTTAGTCAAATCCGGTGGATCCATTGTTAACACCTGTGTTGGATCTCTGACATACTTATTCAGTAATGAGATATGAAATACATCATGCACATTTGACATGGACGGTGGTAGTGCTAACTGATATGCTACTTTTTCACGTCTATCTAGAACTTCATAAGGTTCAATATATCTGGGACACAGCTTTCCCTTCTGTCCAAACCTTTTCAAACCACACATAGGAGATATATTTCAGAAATACTTTATCACCTATGGTGAATTCGAGATCTCTGCGTCGATTATCTGCATATTGCTTCTGACGGGTCTAAGCTATTCGTACTCTTTCTTTGATATTGTCGACTACTTAACAAGTCTTTTCAACAAACTCTGGTCCAACAATACTCCATTTTCCAACTTCATTCCAAAACAAAGGAGTTCGACATTTCCTACCATACAGTGCTTCATAGGGTGACATCTGTATAGTTGCTTAATAGCTGTTGTTATAAGCGAACTCAATCAATGGTAACTTCTCATCCCATGATCCTTTGAAATCAATGACACAAGCTCGAAGCATGTATTCTAAAATCTGAATAGTACATTCTGACTGTCCGTCTGTCTAGCGATGGAATGCAGTATTAAACTTCAATGTTGTACCCATAGCCTTCTGTAATCCTTTCCAAAACTTTGAGGTAAAGCGTGGGTCTCAGTCGGACACAATGCTTTCAGGTACACCATGTAATTGGACAATATTATCTACATAAAGCTTAGCTAACCTCTCTAGGATATACTGAGGTCATATAGCTATGAAACGAGCTGTTTTGGTCAAACGATCCATAATCACCGAGACCTCGTCAACTACTCGAGGAGTCAATGTTAACCTGATGACGAAGTCCATAGTGATGCAGTCCCATTTCCATGCTGGTTCTGGCAGTGGCTGCAACAATCCTATAGGTCTTTGCCTTTTAGCCTTTACTTGCTGACAATTCAAGCATTGAGACATAAAATTTAGCTACATTCGCTTTCATTCCTCTCCACCAATATAGTTTCTTCAGATCATGATACATCTTCGTACTTCAAGGATGTACTGAATAAGCGATGGTGTGAGCTTCCTTCATTAGTCTGTATCTAATATCTAAGTCTTCATTTTCAGGAACACATACCCTTTCTTTGAATTTTAGTACCTTTTTAATGTCCAAGGTGAACTCAGGAGCAGTCCTACCTATTTTGAGGTCTTCTTGCACCGTTCTCAGATAAGGGTCTGATTTAATAGCGGCTTTCACTTCGTCTAATAGATCAGGTACAATCTTCAATGTAGCAAATATGTTTGAGAATAGATGAATAAACCCTTGATCAGTTGATTTATTCAGAATATCAATCACAAAGTGCTCTTTACCGTAATTAAATACTCTCCCTGTGACACACGTCACAACATTTGCACTAACTTCTTCTTGGGATTCTATCATAGCTTTCCTGCTCAGTGCGTCAGCAACAACATTAGCTTTTCCTGGATGATACTAGATATCACAATCATAATCTTTCAATAATTCCAGCCATCTTCTTTGTCTCATGTTCAACTCCTTCTGATTAAAAAGATAAGCGAGACTTTTATGATCTGATTTAATCTGAAATTTCTCTCCATACAAATAATGTCTCCATATCTTAACAGAATGTACTACTGCTGCTAATTCTAAGTCATGAGTGGGATAATTCTTCTCATGTGTCTTCAGTTGTCTTGAGGCATACACAACTACTTGTTCTCCTTGCATAAGCACACATCCTAGACCTAACCCAGACGCATCAGTGTACAAGGTAAATGGTTGTCCTAAGATTGGAATAGTCAAGATGGACGCTGATATTAATCTAGCCTTCAATGTTTGAAAACACTCTTCACATTTATTGGTCCAAATGAACATTTCTCCTTTCTTTGTCAAACTGGTGAGAGGTACAGAGATTCTAGAGTAATCTTCCACGAATCGTCGATAGTAACTAGCTAATCCCAAGAAACTTTTGATTTCTGCTACATTCATAGGTGCTTACCATTTCACAATGGCTTCAATCTTGCTAGGAACCACTTTAATTTCTTCAGCAGATACAAGATGGCCTAAGAAAGCGACTTCATTTAGCCAAAACTTACCCTTTGTAAACTTTATGTAAAGCTTTTCTTTCCTTAGTCGCTGCAGAGTGGCTCTTAGATTTGTGACATGAGTTTCTTTGTCCTTGGAGTAGAGTAGTATGTTGTCAATAAATACAATAACTGACGTATCCAACATATCAAGGAATACTCGATTCATGAGTTTCATAAAAGTTATGTGTGCATTAGTTAATCGAAAAGACATGACTAAAAATTCATAATGTCCATATCTGGTTCTAAATGCAATCTTTGAAATATCACCTTCCTTAATCTTCAACTGATGGTATCCTGACCGAAGATCAATTTTGGAGAACACTTTGGCACCTTGCAACTGATCGAACAAGTCATCGATCTGAGACAACGGGTATTGATTCTTAATTGTAAGCTTATTCAATTCTCGATAATCTATACAGTCGAACGCTACCATCCTTCTTTTTCACGAACAATACTGGCGCTCCCCATGGTGATATGCTAGGTCTGATATAACCCTTGTCTAGTAATTCTCGTAATTATACCTTCAGTTCCTTTAGTTCAGTAGGAGCCATTCGATAGGGTGCTTTTGATACTGGTGCGGCTCTGGGTATAAGATCTATAATGAACTCTGTCGCTCGGTCGGGTGGTAGTCCTGGTAGTTCATCAGGAAATACATCTGAAAATTAATGCACAACTTTAATATCTTCCATTCGTGGTGCTTCCTTGGTGAGGTCGACCACGGATACTAGATACCCAATTCCTCCTTTCTCGAGGCATTTTTTAGCCTTCAATGCAGAGATAATGAGTTTTCGTTTACAGGGAAGTTTGGTTCCTGTAAAACTAAACTCTGCTCCTTCCTTGTCTTTAAATGTCAATTTTTTTTCTGCACATAATAGGTTTACAGAGTGCCGAGCTAACCAATCCATTCCCAAGATAACGTCAAAGTCTGCCATCTCGAGTTGGATTAAGATTGTATCCAAAATCTTCTCACCTATAAGAACAAGACATGGTCCATAACCTTTGTCTAGTTCCACTTCTAATCCCATAGGTGATCGTACAAGCAGTTTGTAGTCTAAAGATCTGAGGGTAGATTCAACTTCTTTCCAAATGACACAGATATAAAAGAATGAGTACCTCCACAGTTAAAGAGTACTCTAGAGGGTAAGCTATTAATAGGTACAATACTTGTGATTTGATTTATTTTAGTCTGCATACTCACACAAGGTAGTACAAAATGAAAGGTTCAGGTCATACCTGTGACCACATCAGACGTTGCGGTAGGATCCTCAGATGTAACTACATAAACCTTTCCTTGCTGTAGCTGCTTCCTTGGCTTAGGACACCCTTGAATAATGTCCTACTTAATTACAGTTAAAGCATTTAACTCCATCACTACTTTGCTTCTATTGAGGTTGGGCTGTCAGAGTAGTCTTGGCTGCAGCATTGAAGCCTTATGTACGGAAGGGTTTAAATGTTTTTGAGTTCCCTCCGTTGTATGAGTTTCCATTAGGCCTTTTAATACCTCTGTTTTGAGCAAAATAACTTTTCCTCTGGCTCGATTCCAGTACTCGAGCAATCTGTATGGCTTCATTATAAATCTTCTTTTCTAGTCCCAATACATGCTCACAGATACCTCCCCTAAGTCCCATGACTAACCTTCGGGTTTTCGTATTTTCCTCCTGCATGCTAGAGGGAGCAAAGAAAAATAGTTCTTCATAACGCTGTTGATATGCGTCTATAGTCATCTGTCCCTGATACAAACTCAGAAACTCCTTTTCCATTTGATCTCTGAAACTCCTAAGAAAATACTTCTCGAAGAATGCTTCTTTATAGATAGCCCAGGTCAGTTGGGTGTGCTTTGTCAACAGATAACTCCGAGTAGATTTCCACCAATGGTGCACATTACTTTCAGCATAAAAGTGGCACATAATACCTTCTCTTCTTCGTTTATAGTCATCATCATAAAGTTTCTTTCCATCTCATCGATCCAATGAGCTGGCCATAACGGATCTGATGGCTTGCCTGTAAATTCCTTCGACTTTAACTTCAGAAAACGCTCGATCAGTCTGGAGTGATCAAGCTGATACTGTGCATATACTCCATACATAGGCGGTTGGTACTGATAATTACCTTGGTTATATCCACCTTGCGGTGCTTTAGGGTTTTGCACTTGGCCTTGTACTGCTGGTGTTTGCGGTGCTTGGGGTATAGTGTTGCTACCACCAGGTGCAGTACTAGCTTGTCCTGCAGGTAGAGGTGTCGTGATTGCATCTGGAAAAGCCATTCCCATAGCAACTTGCATGTTGGCTTGCACTTTTTGTATTTGCTGCAATTGTTTGCTAAATTCATCACTGCAGTAGCAAAATCTATAGGTGGTGCAGGTAGGTTGGTTGGGTTGGCTTGGGTGTACACATTCTGAGGTGTAGCATTTTGAGTTCCAATATTTCCTTTCCTATCCTTGCTGACCCTCATTGTCATTAGTCTCCATAGGTGGTGGAGATGGATTTGCATTTTGTCTCCTTCTATTACTCTACTTCAAGCCATTTAAACTCTTGGTTGAATGGTATTTGGAAAGGCTGTACATGTGAGACGAGATATGATGGTAGTATTGGGTTAGTCTCACAATGGAAAATGAGATAAAAATAAAATCAATAGGAAAAAGTTCAAGCAGAATCAAAATGTAGACAACAGTAGGTCATACTGTCAATGGCCTACGGTCGAATGTTGTGCGACCATAGGTGCGATCATCACATCCTTGGCAACTTATCGAGACCCTATGGTCGATCATACGGTCGATCCTACGGTCGATGGTTTTGGTCGAATTGTGTGACCATAAGATCAAAAATCAGTTTTTAAAAACCTATTTTCGAGAGTTTTCCCACTCATTCTCCTTCTTCCTCCTACGGTTTCTACCCAACTCACCACTAGTGAGTTGCTACAGTGTCGACTATACAAACTTGGTGATTTTTACTTCGATCTACGACCTACATTCAGTTCCACAAGGTATGTTATCTACTCTCTTTCATTTTTAAGCTTTCATACCTAGGGTTTTTGCCATTTGTAGGATTTTCTTCTAATTAATATTTTTTTGACCGCAAAAATTCGATTTTTATTAGGGGCTTTTGCTATTGGCCACCCAATGGATGAAAGCCCTCAAGAAAATTTGAGTTTCATCTATTAGTTTAGTAGAAACTTGAAAATTTCCCTTTTTGACCTAAATTTTGGGGTTTTTTGCCCAATTGTCAAAATTTTTCAAATTCGACCTACCTAGTTAAAATTTTTGATTGAATATGCATTGCAGGATGGTTTGGGACCTATGTAAGTCCTTCTGCCCAAATGTTTAGCTAAAAAGTGAGGCTTTTTCCATTTTACGTCGTTATGCTGTCAAATTTTTAAATTTATCTAACTTGTTTTCTTATTTTCTTCTCTTGTAGTTATCATGGTTCGCACCAAAGTTCCTCGAGTTCATGACCCACTTCGCTTCAGGTCTGTTAAAGCAAAAGTGTGATATCCTTGGTTTGACTGAAAGAAAGTTGAAGGGGGTAGATGTGTGAATCTAGCCCACTTAGCCCTGTTTGATGTGGAGAGGGATTTTGATGATATGGGCTGGCTTTCAGTGATCTATACGAGGCCTGCACTCGCCCAGACATGGTTAAGCAGTTCTAATGTCACCTTTAGGTGGAGGGTGATCTAGAGGATGTAGAGAGGGGCAGAGAGCTTCGGATCACCAGTTGGGTGAAAGGGGTTTCAATTTCTTTCAACTGCCAAGATTTGGCTGATCTCCTAAGTATCTCCAATGATGGATAGTTGGTTTACTGTGAACCCAGAGAGCCACAGTTTCTGTCTACATAGATGCATGCAGAGATAGATAGTCAGATTCTTCGAGATGACTGTTGGGAGGTAAAAGCAGTCAACCTGCGTCCAGAGCCACGTGTCTATTGCAAGATTATCCAGCATAATCTGATTCCCCAGGGCAGACATTATGAGATGATCTCACAGCTGACTTAGTACCTTCTGTATTGTATCTATACTAGGCAGCATGTCTGCCTCCCATACATTATTCTCTGGACTACGCACCGAGCTACATTGCCTGACTCAAGAGGAAACTTGCCCTATGGGCAGCTGATCTCCACCTTGCTTGCTTGTCTACAGGTGAACCTAGTGGATGAGAGGATCATTGAGGACACCTTCTCAGCTGACCTTGATTGGGAGGCCATCAGCAGGATGGGCATGAGAGAGATACAGGTCAGTGATGTTGAGAGGAATGCTATGAGACGTCCTCTCACTCGGGTAGCAGTAGCAGATGCAGAGGCGGCAGCAGCAACAACAGCAGCAGCAGAGGTAGTAGCAGAGGCACACGAGGGTGGTGATGAGGAGGATGATGATCGGATGTACATGGATGTGGATGCCATCCCTCCTCCATCGCCATAACATTCTACTGGAGCTGGCCCTACTAGGGCTTCTCATTCAACTAGCCCTTTACGCCCACCACCAGATGTCATGATGGGACTGTTACATGAGATTAGAGAGGCTCAGCGCATGACTGATTGGAGAGTAGGAGAGATTTTAGATGCCCAACGCTCTACAGACCAGTGGATAGCGGATCTAGCAGCTAGTCTCCGAGCGACTCAGACTCAGGTGGCCTGGCTCACGAGAGTATATGCTGAGGACTACGATAGAGATCGTGAGGCTCTTCCTCCTCCAGCACCTCCAGCACTAGGATTTCCCTTTATATCTTTTTCCTTTTATACTATAGAGTAACTATCCAGATTGTAAACTGTACTCTGATTTGATGTACATTTGTTTTGTTTCCATATATATATATAATTGCTTTTTCCTTTACATATGTTTATTATTCTTTTTCTTAGTTTATGTCTCATACAACACAGGTGCTTATGGTGTGCTCTTATTACAACTTTTAATTTTATCCTAACTCAGTTCATGACTCATGTAGAAGTAGTTAGGTCAATGGGTAGAACTTGAAATGCTTTAATACCAAGTTGTCACACCCAAATTAATCAGAGGTAATAAACAAATAAGCGAAAGTCTTGCAGATAATGAACTGAGAGTCTAACAGTGATAAATAAGTATTTAATACAATTATCTCCAAACCATAAGACATAAAACAAAATAATCAATTACATATCTGATGTTCAAATTATAATTAAACCTAAGCAAAAACACATTGGTTGTACTTGCATGATTAATCATGCGCATCTTCTTCAACTTCTACATCCATCGCAGCAACGTGTCCATATGTCGAAGCATTCATATATTCTTCAATGGAAGGACCTACATCATCAACTAAAAATATTCAAAGTCGAAAGGGTGAGCACACATCACGGCTCAGTGAGCAAACAAAATAATGTAACAAACATATGCATGCATTCAATTCATATCTTTGGTCTGATTTTTAAGTTTGCAATGTGCTATAGAAAGGTTTGGTGGCCGCCGCACCTCTATATACGAGTATGTGAATCCGCTCAATGGATCAAATACCATTGCCGTCCCACATGCACCTACCATGGAATAGAGATAGAGCTAAAGTGTTCGGATCAAACACCGTCAACACTTCCCCTGATACCCTACCTATACCAACATGTAAGCCCCCATTGGTGAGGGCTTACAAACTGGGCTTGCAACTAACCAATCCTAATGCCAAATAGTGTATCCAAGGCCTCACCCCAGCATTCGTCAATACGTCCATAGAGATAGAGCTAAGGCCCCCCGACAGAGTCAGAGACCACATGGTCCGAGACCATCTCCCTTGATGCCCTAAGACGTAATAGTTTTGCTAAGGTAATGACGATGCGATGATGTCAGTGGGCAAGACTTGAGTAGAGATAGAGCTAGAGTCTAGTAACGAGGTCGAAGACCACCATACCACGTCCTCCCCCTGATGCTCCAGTCGCATCTAATACACCAACCACATACATACATTCACATGCCTATTCCTAGCATCACCATCATCATCATGTTATAAATAAACATAATTAAATATGCATGAACAGTAATAGCAAGAATATTGGATGACATGTGAGATGCACAACAAGCATACACACATAGAATCAATCATGGCATTAAACTCAATAAAAATAAATAGTTTGTTATTATCCATTTAGTTTAGGTCCTGTTTTCTCACCTATTAGCAATTCTCGATGTCCTTCCAAGCCTTGAAATTCTCTTTGAATTGATTTAACAACCTAAAAGTTATATGAATTTAAGTTAGGGTTCATATGTGACATGTTACAGTAGTCGAAAATCAAAACAGAGTATGGATAGGTGTCTGATTAGTTGTAAGACCCGTGTCAATCTAACCCGGTCTTACCACCTTGAACCAAGTTTACCCGTCATGGTCGAGTCAAATGGACCAAGGGCGTGAAGGAGATCGAGATCCCAGGTATCAAATCGACCCAAAAATACTTAAACTGAAGGGAGGGTCGCATACCTAGCTAAGTAGGGGCGGACCTCCCAAAGCAGAAAGTCAGACCCTCAGTTTTGGAGGGAGGGTCGGACAGCTTAGAACCCTAGGGTCGACGGGATCATCGACCCTCCCATCGACCCTCGGTTACCGTAGGAAATAGAATTAGGAAATTTCCTAATTTTCGATTGGGATTCTTTCCTAATCTCAAAGGGACTTATTTTAGGATGTTCCTACTCTATTTAAAGGACGTCCCAAAGCCACTTTCACTCCTTTCACAACCCTAATTGAATTGAGAGAAAGAGAAGAGAAGGGAAAAGAAGAAGAAGAGAAACACGGAAGATAATTTAGCCAAAATAGAAGATTTGCAGAGAAGGAGTGTTCTTCTCAGGTATGGATACTATTCCATGAGTTTCTACAGACCTTAGGTTAGTTATTGGTGAGAGTGTGATCTTGGAGAAACCCAAACCATCAATCTATGGTTAGGTTTTCATGGAAAACCATAGGAGAGTGCATGAAAGCTATCTAGGTGACTTATACATGGTTTCAGACCATGGAATGAATGTAGAATGGAATGTAGGAGCAAACCATAGGATCCCAAGCACGAAGAATGGATAAAAAGAGAGAATTGGACCAAAGTGCACCGAGGGTCGCACCGAGGGTCGATGACCATCTGACCCTAGGTGATACTGACCATCGACCCTCAGTGTTCAAAAAGTTCAGAGTTTGGGGAGGGTCTCACCGAGGGTCGATCAGGACTCCGACCCTACCTCCGACCCTCAGTTAACAGAATGGTTTTTAAATCTGGAATTAATTCTAATTAAATTCTATTAACTTTGTTAGGTCTTCTAGCAATATAATAACATTATAAAGGTGATTTTAAAGCTTGGAAAAGTATCTATTAGCAAGCTAAGGTGAGGAATCGGAACTCCAAACTAATTGGTTAATAACAAAATTATTTTCTATTTTCTTGAGTCCTATGCCATGCTTGATTCTATGCGAATATGTTTGTAATGTGCATACAGCATGCCATCTAATATTTCTATTACTTGTTCATGCATATTTACTTTATTGTTTATAACATGATGATAATGATGATGATAGAAATAGACATGTGCTTGTATGTGTGTGGTTGATGTACTTGATGCGAGCGAGTATCAGGGGAGGTGTGATGAGAACGTCAATAAACGTTAACCTTTGGCGGGTCTCAGCACTTTAGCTCTATCTCTAACTCAAGTCTTGTGCATTAGCATCGTCGTATCACCATTACTTTAGCAGAACTATTATGTTGTAGGGTATCAGGGGAGGTGGTCTCGATCCTTGTAGTCTTTGACTCTACCGGGGGGCCTTAGCTCTATCTCTATGGACATTCTAAGGGATGCTGAGGTAAGGCCTTGGATATACTTTTGGCATTAGGATTGGTTAGTTGCGAGCCCAGTTTGCAGCCCTCGCCAACTGGGGCTTACGTGTTGGTATGACAATATATAGCAATAAAAGTTAACCTTTGTTATATACTGTTCGTGGTTGGGTGCATGTGAGTCGACGATAAACGTGATCTTCGGGTGATGTCACACACTTGTGTATAGAGGCGGGGTCAATAAACGCGACCTTTGGCTACCTAAACCTTTCTATTGCATACTGCAAACTTTAAACCGAACCAAAGATATAAATTGATTGCATGCATATGTACTGTTGCATTGTTTTGGCTACTCACTGAGCCGTGATGTGTGCTCACCCCTCGATGTCGAATATTTTTAGTTGATGATGCAGGTTATACCATTGAAGATTATATGAATGCGTCTGCGTACGGGAACATGGCAGCAATGGAAGCTGGAGCTGAAGTGGATACACACGACTCCTCTTGCGAGTGCAACTCGTGTGTATTTGATTAGATATTTTATAGATTTCTTTATTTAGATTTATTAAGACATGTATTTGATATTTAAATATTTATGTCTCAGTTGAAACCGAATAAGTTGTTATTTAAATTTTAATATCACATAGATTCTCAGTTCTTCTTATTATAAGACTTTCGCTATTGTGTATTTACTCTGATTATGATTACGGATGTGTGTAAGTTTAGATAACGCGGGGATAGCCTATTTGAGATCCTGGTTGAACCGTTGGTTTATTAGCGGTTCATCACATCATTCTGAATAGTGCAGAATTGGGGTGTGACAACTTGGTATCAGAGCATCTCAGGCCTTGACAGCTGAACTAACATACATTCAAGACAATTGTGAACTGAGATAGGATAAAAGTAAAAACAGTAATATAAACACACTGTAAGCACAAGTGATGGTTGAGACCAAATTTAAAAAGAGAATAATGCATCTATTAAAGGGAAAAAAAGTTACATACAATGAGTGAGAGAAACAAAATGTATATACATAACTAAAGCAGAGTACAGTCCACAACCCGGACAGTTACTCTGTAGTACAAGAAAATAAAGTACAATCAAGAAGCTGGAGGCGAAGGAGGAGGCAGGGCCTCACGATCTCGGTCATAGTCCTCAGCATAGACTCTAGTCAACCAGGCTATCTGAGTCTGGGTCGTCTGTAGACTAGCAGTGAGATCGGCTACCCTCCGATCAGTCACACGTTGTACCTCTATAAGCTCTCCCATCTGTGTGTCTGATATGCACTGGGCGGCTAACAGCTCATCCACTCTCACACGCTGAGCGTCTAGCAACCCCTCCATCCTCAGATCAGATCTGTGTTGAGCCTCCCTGATCTCCTACAGCATCTCCATCATGTCAGAAGGTGGGAGTGAAGGACCAGCCGCATGCGAAGGACCAGCCTCAGGTCCAGGAGACGCCGCAGAAGAAGTGCCAACTCCAGCCGCATGTGTAGGGGAAGGCGGTGGTATCGAGTCGACATCCATATACATACGGTCGTCATCATCGACGGGATCCACATGAGCTCTAGCAGCGGCAGCAGTAGCCTCAGCATCAGCCATCTCGATACGAATGTGAGGGCGCACCATCGCGTTCCTCTCCTCATCACTAACCTGGGCATCCCGCATACCCATCTTACAGATAGCCTCCCAATCTAGAGGCGACGAGAAGGTCTTTTCCTGGATCTTCTCATCTACCAGGTCAACCCCCAGATGGGTCAGTAGCACTGTAATCATGCGTCCATAGGGTAGATTACCCCTATGATCAGACAATGTAGCACTAATCATAGTCCGCATGATGATGTATGGAAGGCAGACGGGCTGTCGAGTGCATATACTGTATATCAGGAACTGGGTCAGCTGAGAAACCCTCTCATAGTGCCCACTTTGCAGGATCAGATTATGCTGGATAATCTTGCAGAAGACCCATGGAGCTGGGCACAAATAACAAGCTCTCATCTGCCAACGATCAGGTCGTAACAGCTAGTTGTCGATCTCTGCCCTCATCTCCATAGAAACAAACTATGGCTCTCCAGGTGCACAGTACACCATGGGGCCATCATAAGGAATGCCCAGCAGATCGGTCAGTTGCCGATAGTCAAATGAAATGTGCACCCCTTTAACGTAACTGGTGATGCGTAACTCCTGACCATGCTCAATGTCATTGTAATTCCCCACCACTTGGAGATTACAATAGATCTGGCACATCAAATCCGGACATGTGCACGTGTCGTAGGTGATGTTAGGGAGCCACCCCATATCACCAAATGCCCTCTCTACGTTGAACAAGGCTAGCTCAGCCAAGTTCACCATACGACCACCCTCCACTTTTTTACGAGCATAGTCGGCATACTGTGCCTCGGCTTCATTAGAACAAAAGCGAAGTGGATCACGCACTCTGGGTATCTTGGTACGAGCCATGGTATCTGCAAAATAAGAAAGAGAAGGAAAACAAGGAGTTAACAGGATAAAAATTTGAAATTTGATTTAATAACCACGTAAGTTGACCATAAAGCCCCATTTCTCACCATACAAGTGGGCATGAGAACTTACGTAGGTTTAAACATACTCTACAACCCACATGCAGTAGGAAATTTTAACTGACGATGTCCAATTTGAAGAAATTCAAGAAAAATTGAAAATGTCGACAAATTAGGGCAAAAAGGGAAAAATTCAAGTTTCTCGATAACCAACCGATAAAACTCAGAAATTTCTTAGGGCTTTCGTTCCTCGGGACACCAATAACAAAAGCCCCCAATGAAAATCGAATTTTTACGGTTGGAAAAGTTTAATTTGGAAAGTACAAGTTAAATGGACAAAAACCTAGAAATGAAAACCTAAAAACAGGTAAAAATGAGAGAACATACCTGTATGGATGACATGGACGTCGAAACCCGGAGTCAAACCGACCAAAAACATTGGAGTAGCACTGTAGTAACTCAGAGAGGAGAGACGAGTCGAAATGGAGGAGAAATAATAGGAAATGACTCAAAATCGGATCTTAAAAATCTGATTTTTAGTCCGAGGGTCGGACAATTCGACTAAAATAATCGACCCTCGAATCGACCCTCCCATCGACCATTGGCTCTCGAGAATCTGACAAAAAACTAAGGGCCGGAACTGAGGGTCAGACACCCATCGACCCTCGCATTGACCCTCAGCTCTCGGGAAGAACAGATCATTCCCAGGGTCGGATACCAAGGGTCGGACATACCATCGACCCTGCATAGAAAAGACAATATTTTTTTTTATAAAATGAGCTAGAATTGGAATTGATTATCGGTTAGCGTGCCTACATGAAATATAAATGACTTCTCACATATTTTGGATAATTTTCAGGCACCACCAATCACAGAAAGGAATTATGTCTGGATGTAGAGTAACCCGACAGACCCGGAATGCAGTTCCACCACCACCACCCGTGGAGGAGACTAGTCAGGAAAATAATTATGCATCGGGTAATCCAGAACAGGCAAACCCTACCAATTTGCCACCTCTACCACCAGAGCTAACAACCGTGGTGATGAATCTGGCTCAATAACTGCAGCAGATGCAACACGCACAGGCTTAGATGCAAGTTGCCATGGGCATTATGTTTCAAGCCACTCAGGCTGCACCCATGCACACAGGACAAGCCAGTGCAGCACCGGTGGGTAACCACCCAGCTCCTCAGACACCTCAATAACCTGCTGCATAGATTCCAGTGCAGGTTTCGGAAGCAGCTCAGGGTAATTACCAGTATCCACCCCATATGTTTGGGGCAAACCCCAAAAATCAGTTGGACCACTCTCGACTAGTGGAGAGATTCTTGAAGATGAAACCCAAGGAATTCAACGGCAAACCGTCTGATCTGTTGTGGCCAGCACACTGGATAGACGAGATGGAGAGAAATTTCCTCATGATGACTATCACAGAGGAAGAGAAAGTATTATGTGCCACCTTCATGCTCAAGGGCGACGCACATCATTGGTGGAAATCCACGAAGGCATATCTACTGACCAAGCACGCCCTACTAACTTGGGCTATATATAAAGAAGCCTTCTTTGAGAAATATTTTCCACGGAGCTTCAGAGATTCTATGGAAAAAGAGTTCCTGAGTTTATATCGGGGACAAATGACTGTGGACTCATATCAACAGCGTTACGAAGAGCTGTTTTTCTCTGCACCAATTAGCATGCAAGAAGAAGACACCAAAACCCGTAGGTTCGTCACAGGACTGAGAGGAAACATCAGAGAACATGTTCTGGGCTTAGAAAAGAAAATTTATAATGAAGCTGTCCAGATTGCTCGAGTTATTGAATCGAGCAAGAAGGAGAGTTATTTTACTCAGAACAGAGGCATCAAAAGGTCAGCCGGATATTCTTACAACGGAGGCAATAACAGGACATATAAGCCTTTCCGTCCTCAGAATTTTACTGCTGCAACCAAGACTACTTCAGCAGCTCAACCTCAGCCAAAGCCAAATTCTGAAGGCCCGAAGTGTTTTAACTGCAACCAAGCGGGACATATGGCAAGGGAGTTCCCAGAGCCCAAGAAGCAGTTACATCAGGGATGGGTATATGCTGTTACATCCAAGGATGGTTTCGCATCACCCGATGTGGTCACAGGTATGACTGAAACTTTTTAAGTTGTATTTATATTGTATGAGCATGTAGACTAAGTAAAAATAAATCACAGGTATTGTACCTATAAATCGCATGCCCGCCAGAGTACTCTTTGATTCCGGAGCTACTCATTCCTTTATATCTGTGGCATTTGGAAAGAAGATAAATTTACCCATCAAAACATTAGACTACAAATTACTTGTACGATCACCTGTAAGACCCGTGTCAATTTAACCCGGTCTTACCATCTTAAACCAGGTTTACCCATCATGGTCGAGTCAAATGGACCAAGGGCATGAAGGAGATCGAGATCCCAGGTACGAAATCGACCCAAAAACACTTAATTCTAGGGGAGGGTCGCACACCCAGTGAAGCAGGGTCGGACCTCCCAAAACAGAAAGTCAGACCCTCAGTTTTGAAGGGAGGGTCGGACAGCTTAAGACCCTAGGGTCGACGGGATCAATGACCCTCCCATCGACCCTCGGTTTCTGACGAAAACTGAAATTAGGAAATTTCCTAATTTTCGGTTGGGATTCTTTCCAAATCTCAATGGGATTATTATAGGACATTCCTAGCCTATTTAAAGGACGTTCCTAAGCCACTTTCACTCCTTTCACAACCCTAATTGAATTGAGAGAAAGAGAGAAGAAGGAAAAGAGGAAGAAAGGAGGCTAGGAAGAAGGCTTAGCAAAAAGGGGAAGAAATTGCAGAGAAAAGTAATCTTCTCAGGTATGGATACTAATTCCATGAGTTTCTACAGACCTTAGGTTAGATATGGTTGAGTGTAGGATTTCGGAGAAACCCAAACCATCCATCCATGGTTAGGCTTTCATGGAAAACCATAGGAGGATGCATGAAAACTATTTAGATGGTTTATACATTGTTCTAGACCATGGAATGACTGTTGAATGAATGTAGGAAGCAAGCCATACGACCCCAAACACGAAGAATGGATTAAAAGTGGAAATTGGACCAGAGTGCACCAAGGGTCGCACGGAGGGTCGATAGACCATCCGACCCTAGGTGTTTCTGACCATCGACCCTCAGCATTCGGGAAGTTCAGGAATGGAGGGAGGGTCGATAGACCCATCGACCCTAGCATCGACCCTGTCGACTGATAGAATGGTTTTTAAATTCTGAATTAATTCTAATTAAATTCTATCGACTTTGTTAGGTTTGCTAGCAATATAATAACATTATAAAGGTGATTCTAAAGCTTGGAAAAATATCTTTTAGCAAGCCAAGGTGAGGAACCTTAACCCCAAACTAAATTGGTTAATAATAAACTATTTTCTATTTCTTGAGTCCTATGCCATGTTTGATTCTATGCGAATATGTTTGTAATGTGCATACAGCATGCCATCCAATATTTCTATTACTTGTTCATGCATATTTACTTTATTGTTTATAACATGATGATGATGATGATGATGATGATAGGAATAGGTATGTGCTTGTATGTGTGTGGTTGATGTGCTTGATGCGAGCGAATATCAGGGGAGGTGTGATGAGAACGTCAATAAACGTTAACCTTTGGTGGGTCTCAGCACTTTAGCTCTATCTCTAACTCAAGTCTTGTGCATTGGCATCATCGTATCGCCATTACCTTAGCAGAACTATTATGTCGTAGAGTATCAGGGGAGGTGGTCTCGGTCCTTGTAGTCTCTGACTCTATCGGGGGCCTTAGCTCTATCTCTATGGATGTTTCGAGGGATGCTGGGGTGAGGCCTTGGATACACTGTTTGGCATTAGGATTGGTTAGTAGCGAGCCCAGTTTGCAAGCCCTCGCTAATAGGGGCTTACGTGTTGGTATAGCATTATATAGCAATAACCGTTAACCTTTGTTGTATAATGTTATGGTAGGGTGGATGGGGACGACGATAACCGTTAACCTTCGGGCGGGCTTCCACACCCTGTGTATAGAGGCAGTATCAATAACCGTTAACCATTGATCACCCAACCTTTCTATTGCACATCGCAAACTATAAACCAAGACCAAAGATATGAATTGACTTTTTGCATGCATATGTATTGTTGCATTGTTTAGGCTACTCACTGAGCCGTGTTGTGTGCTCACCCCTCGACGTCGAATATTTTTAGTTGATGATGTAGGTTATACAGTCGAAGATTATATGAACGCATCGGCGTACGAAACTATAGCAGCTATGGAAGTTGGAGCTGAAGACGATACACGACTCCTTTTGCGAGTGCAAGTCGTGTGTATTCGATTAGATATTTTTTTATAGGTTTCTTCATTGGATTTATAAGACATGTATTTGGTATTTAAATATTTATGTCTTAGTTAAACACAGAATAATTTGATATTATTTATGGGTATCATTCTAGTTCTCAGTTCATATTATTTATAAATTTTTCGCTAATGTGTATTACTCTGATTATGATTATGGATGCGTGTAAAGTTTGGATCATGCGGGGATAGCCTATTAGAGATCCTGGTTGAACCATTGGTTATTTGGCGGTTCATCACACCATTCTGAATAGTGTGGAATTGGGGTGTGACAACTTGGTATCAGAGCATC
The DNA here is from genome assembly GCA_028583415.1 of Protea cynaroides. Classification (NCBI taxonomy): domain Eukaryota; kingdom Viridiplantae; phylum Streptophyta; class Magnoliopsida; order Proteales; family Proteaceae; genus Protea; species Protea cynaroides. Next base: position 14,841,619 of record CM053266.1, read on the forward strand.
TCAGGCTTTGCCCGCCAAACTGACACGCATTCAAGACCATTGTGAACTGAGATAGGATAAAAGTAAAAGCTTTAATATAAACACACTGTAAGCACCTGTGTTGGTTGAGACATAAATTAAACAAGATGATAATGTACATATAAAAGGTGGAACCATATATATACACTCACACAGAAAGAAAAGACCAAGAATTATCCTAATAAACAAATAATTTAGGGTATTATCTATAAGTTGGGTAGTTATCCAAGTATACAAGGATATAGTACAGTAGCAAGAAGGGAGCTTCTGTAAAGCAGAAAGTTGGAATACCGAGTTGGTACTCACAAGATGTGAAACTCGATGTAAGACAGAGGAAGAAGGAAAATGGCTAGTAATGCCAAAACCCCTATAGAGATAAAGGAAAAGATCTCGGGTTAAATCCAAACAGAGATAAGAGGATAATGGCCATGTAAGTAGATATGTTTATATAGGATGCGGTGCATTATTGATTTACTCTTATGATTATAGAGGATGCACATACCAGATTTTAAACTCTCGTGTCTTGACAGGATACCTTCTTGATTTGACCTGTCAATTGGAGTTACAGATATTGTTTCTTTAGTATTAGTCCTGATTATACCAATCTGCACCATTCTCATGATCGACAACATGAACAGAGATACGAACTGAATGAACAGTTAAATGCTTAATCATGTTGAGCGTACATCTACTGATTTATACCTGATTTATTGATATACAAAAATTTTCTCCAGATTTATACCTGATATACTGATATATGAAATCTTCTCCAGATTTATTATTATAGTGCCTTGATCAATGGCATTATATACTCGATAGAACTGGTAACCATGAGGTTAAGAGCTATAGAACCTCTATTTCCATGTATTTAGACTACCGTGCAACCTAATGATCTTTTGATGCCGGTTGGATTACCACAGATTTACTCCTGATCCATAAAACCTAGATTCGCTAGATAAAGCAAGTGGTTGTCATTATGATAATTGAAAGAAGGAAATGAATTATTTTGGACAAACATTCTGAATTATACACTCCCTGATCATGGTTGATAAAGATGTGTAGTGATAATAGAATTATTGGAAGAAAGATGATTGAATTCAGACTAAATGCTATAGCCAATGAACCTCAGATGAAGTAATGGAGAATCTATTTTGAGATTGCTAAATGGATGGAATTTGGACGCAACCTAATTAGACTTGAGATGGCAGACTTTGATGTCATCTTGGGAATGGACTGGTTAGCTCGGCATTCTGCAAATCTGTTATGCGCCGGGAAGAAGCTAACGTTCAAAGACAAAGAAGGAGCAGAATTCAGTTTCTCAGGAACCAAACTTCCCAGGAGACGTAAGCTCATACTCTCAGCATTAAAGGCTAAGAGGTGCCTTGAGAAAGGAGCGGTCGGATATCTAGTATCAGTGGTCGACCTAACTAAGGACGTGCCACGAATGGAAGATATTGATGTCGTGCGGGATTTTCCTGATGTATTTCCAGAGGAATTACCCGGACTACCACCCGACCGAGCCACGGAGTTTGTAATAGACCTTATACCTGGAGCCGCACCAGTGTCAAAAGCACCTTATAGAATGGCTCCTACGGAACTAAAGGAATTAAAAGTGCAATTACAAGAACTACTGGATAAGGGTTATATTAGACCCAGTATATCTCCATGGGGAGCACCGGTGTTGTTCGTAAAGAAGAAGGATGGTAGTGTTCGATTATGCATCGACTATCGAGAATTAAATAAACTGACCATCAAGAATCGATACCCACTACCCAGGATCGATGACTTGTTCGATCAGTTACAAGGAGCGAAGGTATTTTCAAAGATCGATCTTCGATCAGGCTATCATCAACTGAAGATTAAAGAAGGGGACATTCCGAAGACAGCCTTCAGGACAAGATACGGACATTATGAGTTCTTAGTGATGTCCTTCGGACTGACTAACGCACCGCCAACATTCATGGAACTTATGAACCGGGTGTTCCACGACATGTTGGATACGTCGGTCATAGTATTTATTGATGACATATTGGTATATTCCAAGGACAAGGAAAGCCATCTCAAGAACCTAAACGCAGCCCTACAACGTTTAAGGAAAGAGAAGTTATACGCCAAATTTTTGAAGTGTGAGTTTTGGCTAAGTAAAGTCGCCTTTCTAGGCCATGTAGTATCCGCAGAAGGAATCAAAGTGGACCCTAGTAAGATCCAAGCTATTGTGAAGTGGGAAGCACCAAAGAGCGTCTCAGAAATTAGAAGTTTCCTGGGTCTAGCTGGATATTATCGGAGATTCGTAGAAGACTATTCTCGGATTGCCGTACCTCTTACCAGTTTGACCAAGAAAGGAGAAAAGTTTGTATGGACGGATAAGTGTGAAAAGAGCTTTCAAACACTGAAGACCAGATTGATATCAGCTCCAATTTTAACCATTCCCGTTCCAGGACAGACATTTACCTTATACATTGATGCATCGGGATTGGGATTAGGATGTGTGCTTATGCAAGGAGAACAAGTAGTTGCATATGCATCGAGATAGTTGAAGGTACATGAGAAGAATTACCCCACTCATGATTTGGAGTTAGCGACAGTAGTACATGCTGTCAAGATATGGAGACACTACCTATACGGAGAAAAATTTCAGATTAAGTTGGACCAAAAAAGCCTTACGTATCTATTTAATCAGAAGGAGTTAAATATGAGACAAAGAAGATGGCTGGAACTATTGAAAGACTATGATTGTGATATCCCAGTATCATCCGGGAAAAGCGAACGTAGTAGCAGACGCATTGAGTAGAAAAGCAATGATAAAATCTCAAGGAGAAACTAGCACAACTGCAGCAATGTGTACTACCGGGATGGTATTCAACCACGGTAATGAGCAGTATGTGATCGATACACCGGATGGACCAACCAACCAAGGATTCATTCATCGGTTTTCAAATATGTTCGCGGCATTGAAGATAATACCGGATATAGTGGATGAAGTGAAGACAACTATCAAAGCAGATCCTTATCTGAGAACGGTACAAGAAGATATTGAGAAAGGTAGGACTAACCCTGAGTTCACCTTGGATGACAAGAAGGTACTGAAATACAAAAGAAGAATATGTGTACCCGAAACAGAAAGTGTGGACATTAGACACCGACTCATGAAAGAAGCCCATACCACCATCTACTCGGTACATCCTGGAAGTACAAAAATGTATCATGATCTAAAGAAACTGTATTGGTGGAGGGGAATGAAGGTAGATGTAGCCAAGTTCGTGTCTCAATGCCTAAATTGTCAGAAAGTAAAGGCGGAACGACAAAGACCCGCAGGACTGTTACGGCCATTACCGGAACCAGCATGGAAATGGGACTGCATCACTATGGACTTCGTCACAGGACTACCATTGACTCCTCGAGTAGTTGACGCAGTTTGGGTGATTGTAGACCGTCTGACTAAAATAGCTCGCTTCATACCGATACGACCCCAATATACACTCGAAAGGTTAGCAAAGCTGTATGTGGATAATATTGTTCGGCTACATGGTGTTCCAGAAAGCATTGTGTCCGATAGAGATCCACGATTTACTTCCAAATTTTGGGAAGGACTGCAAAAGGCTATGGGTACAACATTGAAGTTCAAGATCGCATTCCACCCGCATGCACGGACGGACAGTCGGAGCGTACAATTCAGATTTTAGAAGATATGCTACGAGCATGTGTGATTGATTTCAAGGGATCATGGGACGAAAAGTTACCATTGATCGAGTTCGCTTAGAATAACAGCTATCAGGCTACTATACAGATGTCACCTTATGAAGCACTGTATGGTAGGAAGTGTCGAACTCCCTTGTTTTGGAATGAAGTTGGAGAACGTAGTATTGTTGGACCAGAATTTGTTGAAGAGACTTGTCGAGTGGTCGACATCATCAAGGAAAGAGTAAGATTAGCTTAGAACCGTCAGAAGCAATACGCAGATACTCGACGAAGAGATCTAGAGTTCGTCGTAGGCAAAAAAGTATTTTTGAAAGTATCGCCTATGCGAGGATTGAAGAGGTTCGGACAGAAAGGAAAACTAAGTCCAAGATATGTCGGACCATATGAGATTCTGGCTAAGTGTGGTAAAGTAGCTTATCAGTTAGCACTGCCACCATCTATGTCAAGTGTGCATGACGTACTTCACATATCCTTATTGAAGAAGTATGTCAAAGACCCAACACATGTGTTGACAGTAGATTTGCCGGAACTGACTGATGACTTGACATTTGAAGTAATACCAACGGAAATCACTAGTCGAAAGGTTCAACATCTACGCAACAGAGATATCTACTATGTTAAGGTCACATGGAAAAGTAGAGACATGGAAGAGATTACATGGGAAGAAGAAAACGCTATGAGAAAGCAATACCCTGACTTGTTTGATTCAGAAGGTACGTACAATTTCGAGGACAAAATTTTTATAAGTTGGGGGGAGTTGTAAGACCCGTGTCAATTTAACCCGGTCTTACCATCTTAAACCAGGTTTACCCATCATGGTCGAGTCAAATGGACCAAGGGCATGAAGGAGATCGAGATCCCAGGTACGAAATCGACCCAAAAACACTTAATTCTAGGGGAGGGTCGCACACCCAGTAAAGCAGGGTCGGACCTCCCAAAACAGAAAGTCAGACCCTCAGTTTTGAAGGGAGGGTCGGACAGCTTAAGACCCTAGGGTCGACGGGATCAATGACCCTCCCATCGACCCTCGGTTTCTGACAAAAACTGAAATTAGGAAATTTCCTAATTTTCGGTTGGGATTCTTTCCAAATCTTAATGGGATTATTATAGGACATTCCTAGCCTATTTAAAGGACGTTCCTAAGCCACTTTCACTCCTTTCACAACCCTAATTGAATTGAGAGAAAGAGAGAAGAAGGAAAAGAGGAAGAAAGGAGGCTAGGAAGAAGGCTTAGCAAAAAGGGAAAGAAATTGCAGAGAATAGTAATCTTCTCAGGTATGGATACTAATTCCATGAGTTTCTACAGACCTTAGGTTAGATATGGTTGAGTGTAGGATTTCGGAGAAACCCAAACCATCCATCCATGGTTAGGCTTTCATGGAAAACCATAGGAGGATGCACGAAAACTATTTAGATGGTTTATACATGGTTCTAGACCATGGAATGACTGTTGAATGAATGTAGGAAGCAAGCCATACGACCCCAAACACGAAGAATGGATTAAAAGTGGAAATTGGACCAGAGTGCACCAAGGGTCGCACCGAGGGTCGATAGACCATCCGACCCTAGGTGTTTCTGACCATCGACCCTCAGCATTCGGGAAGTTCAGGAGGGTCGATAGACCCATCGACCCTAGCATCGACCCTAGCATCGACCCTCAGTTGACAGAATGGTTTTTAAATTCTGAATTAATTCTAATTAAATTCTATCGACTTTGTTAGGCTTGCTAGCAATATAATAACATTATAAAGGTGATTCTAAAGCTTGGAAAAATATCTTTTAGCAAGCCAAGGTGAGGAACCTTAACCCCAAACTAAATTGGTTAATAATAAACTATTTTCTATTTCTTGAGTCCTATGCCATGTTTGATTCTATGCGAATATGTTTGTAATGTGTATACAACATGCTATCCAATATTTCTATTACTTGTTCATGCATATTTACTTTATTGTTTATAACATGATGATGATGATGATGATAGGAATAGGCATGTGCTTGTATGTGTGTGGTTGATGTGCTTGATGCGAGCGAGTATCAGGGGAGGTGTGATGAGAACGTCAAAAAATGTTAACCTTTGGCGGGTCTCAGACTCAAGTCTTGTGCATTGGCATCGTCGTATCGCCATTACCTTAGCGGAACTATTATGTCGTAGAGTATCGGGGAGGTGGTCTCGGTCCTTGTAGTCTCGACTCTACCGGGGGGCCTTAGCTCTATCTCTATGGATGTTCCGAGGGATCTTTGGGGTGAGGCCTTGGATACACTGTTTGGCATTAGGATTGGTTAGTAGCGAGCCTAGTTTGCAAATCCTCGCTAACAGGGGCTTACGTGTTGGTATAGCATTATATAGCAATAACCGTTAACCTTTGTTGTATAATGTTATGGTAGGGTGGATGGGGACGACGATAACCGTTAACCTTCGGGCGGGCTTCCACACCCTGTGTATAGAGGCGGTATCAATAACTGTTAACCTTTGATCACCCAACCTTTCTATTGCACATCGCAAACTATAAAGACCAAAGATATGAATTGACTTTTTGCATGCATATGTATTGTTGCATTGTTTTGGCTACTCACTGAGCCGTGTTGTGTGCTCACCCCTCGACGTCGAATATTTTTAGTTGATGATGCAGGTTATAGAGTCGAAGATTATATGAACGCATCGGCGTACGGAACTGTAGCAGCTATGGAAGTTGGAGCTGAAGACGATACACACGACTCCTCTTGCGAGTGCAACTCGTGTGTATTCGATTAGATATTTTTTTTTGTAGGTTTCTTCATTGGATTTATAAGACATGTATTTGGTATTTAAATATTTATGTCTTAGTTAAACACAGAATAATTTGATATTATTTATGGGTATCATTCTAGTTCTCAATTCATATTATTTATAAATTTTCCGCTAATGTGTATTACTCTGATTATGATTATGGATGCGTGTAAAGTTTGGATAACGCGGGGATAGCCTATTAGAGATCCTGGTTGAACCGTTGGTTATTTGGAGGTTCATCACACCATTCTGAACAGTGTGGAATTGGGGTGTGACATCACTGATGGGGTTGGAAGTGAAATTAGAGAAAGGTTATGGACCATGTCCAGTTCTCATTGGAGAGAAGACCTTAGATGCAACCTTGATACAACTTGAGATGGCAGACTTTGATGTCATCTTGGGAATGGACTGGTTAGCTTGGCATTCTGCAAATCTGTTATGCGCCGAAAAAAAGCTAACGTTCAAAGATAAAGAAGGAGCAGAATTCATTTTCTCGGGAACCAAACTTCCCCGGAGACGTAAGCTCATACTTTCAGCACTAAAGGCTAAGAAGTACCTTGAGAAGGGGGCAATCGGGTATCTAGTATCAGTGGTCGACCTAACCAAGGAAGCACCACGAATGGAAGACATTGACGTCGTGCGAGACTACCCTGACGTATTTCCGGAGGAACTACCCAGATTACCACCCGATCGAGCCACAGAGTGTGATAGACCTTATACCTGGAGCCGCACCAGTGTCAAAAACACCTTATAGAATGGCTCCTACGGAACTGAAAGGGCAACTACAAGAATTACTGGACAAGGGTTATATTCGACCTAGTATATCTCCATGGGGGGCACCGGTGTTGTTCGTAAAGAAAAAGGATGGTAGCGTTCGATTATGCATCGATTATCGGGAGTTGAATAAACTGAAAATCAAGAATCGATATCCATTACCTCGGATCGATGACTTGTTCGATCAGTTACAAGGAGCAAAAGTATTTTCTAAGATCGACCTTCGATCAGGCTATCATCAGCTGAAGATTAAAGAAGGTGATATTCCGAAGACAGCATTCAGGACCAGATATGGACATTATGAATTTTTGGTTATGTCTTTCGGATTAACTAATGCACCGGCAACGTTCATGGAACTTATGAACTGAGTTTTCCACGATATGTTGGATACGTCGGTTATAGTATTTATTGATGATATATTGGTATACTCCAAGGACGAGGAAACCCATATCAAGAACCTAAACGCAGCCCTACAGCATTAAGGAAAGAGAAGTTATATGCCAAATTTTCAAAGTGCGAGTTTTGGCTAAGTGAAGTCGACTTCCTAGGCCATGTAGTATCTGCTGAAGGAATCAAAGTGGACCCCAGCAAGATCGAGGCTATTATGAAGTGGGAAGCACCAAAGAGCATTTCAGAAATTAGAAGTTTTCTGGGTTTAGCTGGTTATTATCGGAGATTCGTAGAAGACTATTCTCGGATTGTCGTACCTCTCACCAGTTTGACTAAGAAAAGTGAAAAGTTTATGTGGACGGATAAATGTGAGAAGAGCTTCCAAACATTGAAGACCAGATTGATATCCGCCCTGATTTTGACTATTCCTATTCCAGGACAGACGTTTACCTTATACACTGATGCGTCGGGATTGGGATTAGGATGTGTGCTTATGCAAGGAGAGCAAGTAATTACGTATGCCTTGAGACAGTTGAAGGTACATGAGAAGAATTACCCCACTCATGATTTGGAGTTAGCGGCAGTAGTACATGCTGTTAAGATATGGAGACATTACTTATACGGAGAGAAATTCCAGATTAAGTCGGACCATAAAAGTCTTACTTATATATTTAATCAGAAGGAGTTGAATATGAGACAAAGAAGATGGCTGGAACTATTGAAAGACTATGATTGTGATATCCAGTATCATCCGGGAAAAGCGAACGTAGTAGCGGATGCATTAAGCAGAAAGGCAATGATAAAATCGCAAGGAGAAGTTAGCACAACTGCAGCAATGTGTACTACCGGAAGGGTATTCAATCACGGCAATGAGCAGTATGTGATAGATACAATGGATGGATCAGCCAACCAAGGGTTTATTCATCGGTTTTCGAATATGTTCGTGGCATTGAAGATTATACCGGATATAGTGGATGAAGTGAAGACAGCTATCAAATCAGATCCTTATATGAGAATAGTACAAGAAGATGTTGAGAAAGGTAGGACTAACACTGAGTTCACCTTGGATGACGAGAAAGTACTGAAATACAAAGGAAGAATATGTGTACCTGAAACAAAAAGTGTAGACATTAGACACCGACTGATGAAGGAAGCCCACACCACCATCTATTCGATACATCCTGGGAGTACAAAAATGTATCATGACCTAAAGAAACTATATTGGTGGAGGGGAATGAAAGCAGATGTAGCCAAGTTCGTGTCTCAATGCCTAAATTGTCAGAAAGTAAAGGCTGAACGACAAAGACCCGCAGGACTGTTACAGCCATTATCGGAACCAGCATGGAAATGGGACTGCATCACTATGGACTTCATCACAGGGCTACCATTGACTCATCGAGTAGTTGACGCAGTTTGGGTGATTGTGGACCGTCTGACTAAAACAGCTTGTTTCATACCTACACGACCTCAGTATACACTGGAAAGGTTAGCGAAGCTGTATGTGGATAATATTGTTTGGTTACACGGTGTACCAGAAAGCATTGTGTCTGATAGAGATCCACGATTTACTTCCAAGTTTAGGGAGAGATTACAAAAGGCTATGGGTACAACATTGAAGTTCAGTACTGCATTCCACCCACAGACAGATGGACAGTCCGAGCGTACAATTCAGATTCTAGAAGATATGCTACGAGCATGTGTAATTGATTTCAAAGGATCATGGGATGAAAAGTTACCATTGATCAAGTTCACGTATAACAACAGCTATCAGGCTACTATACAGATGTCACCTTATGAAGCACTGTATGGCAGGAAGTGTCGAACTCTTTTGTTTTGGAATGAAGTTGGAGAACGTAGTATTGTTGGACCAGAATTTGTTGAAGAGACTTGTCGAGTGGTCAACATTATCAAGGAAAGAGTGAGAACGGCTCAGAACCGTCATAAGCAATATGCAAATACTCGACGCAGAGATCTGGAGTTCGCTGTAGGTGATAAAGTATTTTTAAAGGTATTGCCTATGCGAGGATTGAAGAGGTTCGGACATAAAGGGAAACTAAGTCCAAGATATGTCGGGCCATATGAAATTCTAGATAAGCGTAGAAAAGTGGCTTATCAGTTAGCACTACCACCATCTATGTCAAGTGTGCATGACATATTTCACATTTCCCTATTGAAGAAGTATGTCAAAGACCCAACGCATGTTTTGACAGTGGATTTGCCAGAATTGACTGATGATTTGACATTTGAAGTAACACCAACAGAAATCACTAGTCGAAAGGTTCAACGTCTACGCAACAGAGATATCTACTATGTTAAGGTCACATGGAAAAGTAGAGACATGGAAGAAGTTACATGGGAAGAAGAGAATGCTATGCGAAAGCAATACCCTTACTTATTTGATTCAGAAGGTACGTACAATTTGAAGGACAAAATTTTTATAAGTTGGGGGGAGTTGTAAGACCCGTATCAATCTAACCCAGTCTTACCACCTTGAACCAGGTTTATCTGTCATGGTCGAGTCAAATGGACCAAGGGTGTGAAGGAGATTGAGATCCCAGGTATCAAATCGACCCAAAAACACTTAATTTGAAGGGAGGGTCGCATACCCAGCTAAGCAGGGTCGGACCTCCCAAAGCAGAAAGTCAGACCCTCAGTTTTGAAGGGAGGGTCGGACAGCTTAGAACCCTAGGGTCGACGGGATCATCGACCCTCCCATCGACCCTCGGTTACCGTAGGAAATAGAATTAGGAAATTTCTTAATTTTCGATTGGGATTCTTTCGTAATCTCAAAGGGACTTATTTAGGATGTTCCTACTCTATTTAAAGGACGTCCCCAAGCCACTTTTACTCCTTTCACAACCCTAATTGAATTGAGTGAAAGAGAAGAGAAGGGAAAAGAAGAAAAAGAAAAACAAGGAAGAGAATTTAGCCAAAAAAAGAAGATTTGCAGAGAAGGAGTGTTCTTCTCAGGTATGGATACTATTCCATGAGTTTCTACAGACCTTAGGTTAGTTATTGGTGAGAGTGTGATCTCGGAGAAACCCAAACCATCAATCTATGGTTAGGTTTTCATGGAAAACCATAGGAGAGTGCATGAAAGCTATCTAGGTGAGTTATACATGGTTTCAGACTATGGAATGAATGTAGAATGGAATGTAGGAGCAAACCATAGGATCCCAAGCACGAAAAATGGACAAAAAGAGGGAATTGGACCAAAGTGCACCAAGGGTCGCACCGAGGGTCGATGACCATCCGACCCTAGGTGATACTGACCATCGACCCTCAGTGTTCAGAAAGTTCAGAGTTTGGGGAGGGTCGCAGCGAGGGTCGATCAGGACTCCGACCCTACCTCCGACCCTCAGTTAACAGAATGGTTTTTAAATCTGGAATTAATTCTAATTAAATTCTATCGACTTTGTTAGGTCTTTTAGCAATATAATAACATTATAAAGGTGATTTTAAAGCTTGGAAAAGTATCTATTAGCAAACTAAGGTGAGGAACCGGAACTCCAAACTAATTGGTTAATAACAAAATTATTTTCTATTTTCTTGAGTCCTATGCCATGCTTGATTCTATGCGAATATGTTTGTAAAGTGCATACATCATGCCATCCAATATTTCTATTACTTGTTCATGCATATTTACTTTATTGTTTATAACATGATGATGATGATGATGATGATAGGAATAGGCATGTGCTTGTATGTGTGTGGTTGATGTACTTGATGCGAGCGAGTATCAGGAGAGGTGTGATGAGAACGTCAATAAACGTTAACCTTTGGCGGGTCTCAGCACTTTAGCTCTATCTCTAACTCAAGTCTTGTGCATTAGCATCGTCGTATCGCCATTACTTTAGTAGAACTATTATGTTGTAGGGTATCAGGGGAGGTGGTCTCGGTCCTTGTAGTCTCTGACTCTACAAGGGGGTCTTAGCTCTATCTCTATGGACATTCTGAGGGATGCTAGGGTGAGGCCTTGGATACACTTTTGGCATTAGGATTGGTTAGTTGCGAGCCCAGTTTGCAGCCCTCGCCAACAGGGGCTTACGTGTTGGTATGGCAATATATAACAATAAACGTTAACCTTTGTTATATACTGTTCATGGTTGGGTGCATGTGAGTCGACGATAAACGTGATCTTCGGGTGACGTCACACACTTGTGTATAGAGGCAGGGTCAATAAACGCGACCTTTGGCTACCTAAACCTTTCTATTGCATACTGTAAACTTTAAACTGGACCAAAGATATAAATTGATTGAATGCATATGTACTGTTGCATTGTTTTGGCTACTCACTGAGCCGTGATGTGTGCTCACCCCTCGACGTCGAATATTTTTAGTTGATGATGCAGGTTATACCGTTGAAGATTATATGAATGCGTCTGCATACGGGAACGTGGCAGCAATGGAAGCTGGAGCTGATGTGGATACACACGATTCCCCTTGCGAGTGCAACTCGTGTGTATTTGATTAGATATTTTATAGATTTCTTTATTTGGATTTATTAAGACATGTATTTGGTATTTAAATATTTATGTCTCAGTTGAAATCGAATAAGTTGTTATTTAAATTTTAATATCACATAGTGTGAGGACAACGGAAAATCGACGTGATCCTCCTCGGGATGGAAATGTGTATCCTGTATCGATGAAGATCGATTTGTTCTGTTGGAGTCGCCACCTAGATTAAGGTCTAGGACCTCTAAAAATGTAGCCTCACCCTAAGGTAAGACTTCTATTGACTCGTGACCCAATGTATCGGTTCTTTGGTCTGCAAGAGATCGGGTAAGTATTCAGGGTACGGTTATGGGAAGGTGTTAGGCACCCAAACCGCCCGATCAATATCGGCCTCCTAAACTTTCCTTAAATTCTAATTTTGACTGTGCTTGGTCAAAATTGGATGACTAGGGTTCAATGGGGATGTCCTAAACCAAGTTGCTAAGTTGTTCTAACCTAGGGTTCAGCCAATCATGTTTTAAAGTAAATAAACAAGCAAATGTAATGTACAATATTATACAGTGAACCGGACCAAAGATGGTTCGGTCTTGGACTGAATCTGAGATGTGTAAGACATCTCAAACTGCCTACGTATTCCAATCTTGGAAATCAAGTCCAAAAACGTAGTTCGAAAATGGGTTGTGTGATTAAAGATTATGGAAGTGATTTATGCATGTGCTTCAATTAGATTTTTTGTTCAAGTTGAAGTTTATGCTGGATGTATGGTTGATGGGTGGCTTTGTACCGTATTTGGGATTCCCAAATTGCCCACGTATTCTAGGGTTTGCCCTAGAAATCGGGTCCGACGTAGTTCGAAAATTTATGAGTCGGATTTGGAATGTGTACCAAATCCTTCCAATTTTGTCAATAGGATCTAGGGATGAGACCTAAATTCCTACCATTTTTATTTGGGATGTGTACCAAATTCTTTCTATTTTTGTTAATAGGATCTAGGGATGAGACCTAAATTCCTACCATTTTTAATTGGGATGTGTACCAAATTATTTCTAATTTTGTCAATAGGATCTAGGGATGAGACCTAAATTCCTACCATTTTTTATTTGGGATGTGTACCAAATTCTTTCCATTTTTGTGAATAGGATCTAGGGATGAGACCTAAATTCCTACTATTTTTTATTGTTTCCATTTTTAGGTTTTTAGGGTTTCCTATCCCTTTTCATTGTGATTTTCATTTTTAGGGTTTTCTACCCTAATTGCTATTTTCCATTTTTAGGGTTTTTTACCCTAATGGTTCAATTATTTCCATTTTAGGGTGTATCTTGCCCTAGTTGTTGTACAATGTAAACAATCTAACATAGCAATGTGAGCTTAAATATAGCAGTGTAAGCATCCAAATATAGCATGTTGGAAATATATTCAAATTTAGCAACAAATCAATCAAAGATGGCAAGTGAGCATGTGAATCAATACAAACATGGTAAGTGTGCATCCAAACATGGCAGTAATCATCCAATATAGCATGTGAGCAAGTGTAGCAGACAAATATGGCAATAAGCATGTGTAGCATTCCAATCATGGCAATGTGATTATTTCAATTATGGCAGTGTGATCATTCCAATTATGGCAGTGTGACCATTCCAATTATGGCAGTGTGACCATTCCAATTATAGTAGTGTATGCATACGAGCATCCGAACATAGCATAGCATCAAATATGGCATGTGAGAAACAACCAAAGCATATGAGAATCAATCAAAACATGATGGAACACGTAGCAAGATGACAGCTTTGTCGGGGCTGGACCAAAATGGGCACATAAGACACTGTACTTACTCAAAAAATTCTTAAAAGATATCCCTGGAAAGAAGACTCAGAGGCCAACATTTTGTCTCAAGGAAGCTAATCCTAAAAGAGACCATAGGAAGGTCGAAAATATTCCCCAAGTACAGGCAAATACACTGGTCAGGTCTGTTCCATATTTTTGACCAGTTGCACCATAAATTCCAAATAAAATTCTATTCTTAATGAAAATTAAATACAGACATATATCTATGTAGATAACTGTCTGATCTAAAATTTCATTAAGAAAAACAAGTTAAAACAGTATATTTTCTTTGAGAAAAATGACTCTTTTCAATCATGCAAATCAGCACATCATGATAGATCTGAAATCAAAGCACTATGCACTTAAAAATTGATATCAATTCAACGAAAAATGGAAAAAATATGAAACCAGTGCCATTTTTTAGAAGACTTTCATGTCTAAAAAGTTCATGTTAAGTGGATTTTCTGATTATGGCCATAAGGCCTTTGTCTAGAGACTTTCCGATGGAGGATTGCATTACATCCGAGAAAAATAGCAATGTCAAAGACAAATTTTTTGATATATTTCCCCAATTCCAAATGGAACGAAATTTTTAGGGTAGTCTTCTATCATATCAGAGAGACTCCCATAAAATTTTGGGCTTCAAAAGCTTAGAAAAATACATATGATGTACGTCCTAAGTTTGAACCCTAAATCTGGAATTTTCAGATCAGAAAATCACTTTATGAAATTTACAAAAAACATCAAACATCATTGTATATCAATCAAAAATTCATCATTGAATAAGCTTAGACAAATTATCATTCATGAAAAATGTTAGACATAGGCATCCTAACATTAAAAAGCATGTAATAGAGCATTCATGATTGAGATTTCATGAAAATTAGCCTTTTTCAAGCAAAATTGGCATTCGGGCATTATAACGACCTCTAAATTTGTTTAGAGTACTAACCTTGGGCTCAAATTGAGTGAAACCATTGATGAAGGGTGATTGTAGGTTGTATCAACCCCCTTTGAATGTGAATCCTCCTTCTCCTTTCTTTCCTTCTTTCTCTCTTCTCTTTCTCTCTTTTCTTCTTCTCTTTTCTTTCTTTTCTCTTTTTCTCTCTTTCTTTCTTCCTCTCTCACGTTTTCTCTCTCTCACTCACCTTTCTCTCTCTCACCCCGTTTCCCTCTCTCTCTCTTGTATGGAAAAGGATCCCTCCTCTCTCCTATTTATAATTTTTCACTCCTTTTCTAGAAGATCCTTCTTTCCTTTTCTTCTTTTTTCTAGAAAATTTTTTTTCTCTCCATTTTTCTTCTTTCCTTTCTTTTCTTCCTCTCTCACGTTTTTCTTCTTCATTTCTTTCCTTTTTCTCATTCTTCTTCTAGAAAACCCCTTCTCTTTCACGTCTCCCTCTCTCCTATTTCCTTTTTCTTCTCCAAGATCTTTTAGATTTCATCTCAACCCTAAAGCCTCCTTCTCTTTCACGTCTCTCTCTCTCCTCTTTCCTTTTTCTTCTCCAAGATCTTTTAGATTTCATCTCAACCCTAAAGCCTCCTTCTCTTTCACGTCTCCTCTCTCTCCTCTTTCCTTTTTCTTCTCCAAGATCTTTTTAGATTTTATCTCTTATATATAATAATATATATTATATACACATATATTTAATAACATACATATATGTATAGTATACAATATATATAATATATAAATACTATGCACATGGATGAATTGGTTCGAAACGGGTTGAGGCCGACTTAGGTTGGCCCCGAGTTAAACCGATATGGGTTGAGCTAGGTTGGACCAAAGCGGCTTGAACTGAGTTGACTGGATTAATTGGAATTAACTGGGTTTTCTCTCCTTGTCATTTCATGGGTCATTTCCGCTGTCATCCCGCATGGAATTTTCCGATGGCCTCTATTTCAAATTTTTTGTGTTCATTTTTGTAAAACATTAAAAATGAAGAATATAGGAACTGGAATCACCTGAATCCGATGTAGAACGGAAAAGATATGCAGCTTTGAAGTTCTGACGATAATTTTGCATGCAAGCTTGGATGGGACCCACTGGTGACTTCTACCCGGGATTTTTTACGTCCACTTTGTAGAACATAATGAATGAAGAATAATGGTCTTGGAATCATCTGAATCCGATGTCGGATGATCAAGATATGATGATTTGAAATTCAAACAATCCAACTTAGGATAATTTGCATAAAGGCCCCTAGGATTATTTATAATAATTTCATAAACCTCCCTCATATGTATCATCTGACTAAAATGGTCATATCTTCCTCATTTGATATCGAAATTGAGCAATTCTGGTCTCATTTCGAAGATAATTCTATGACCTACGCATCCATGCAAAATTATAACCCATGACCTTGCTGTAGACCCATTGAAAACTTCCTCAAATTCATAGACCCATTGAAAACTTCCTCAAATTCACAGTCAAGAATCCAAACTTTCGACCACCTTTCTTCTTTTTGTTGTCCACACACCAGCAGGACTTTGTTTAGCTGGGATGGCAAAAATGGGGTGCTTACACATAGATTCTCAGTTCTTCTTATTATAAGACTTCCGCTATTATGTTTTTACTCTAATTATGATTACGGATGTGTGTAAGTTTAGATAACGCGAGGATAGCCTATTTGAGATCCTGATTGAACCGTTGGTTTATTAGCGATTCATCACATCATTCTGAGTAGTGCAGAATTGGGGTGTGACATTAGTCCTATGGTCTCATGTTGTATCGACCTTACTTTCTACGGTCGATACCCTAAGTAGCTCCTACCATATGATTTCTGAAATCTTTCCGAATGCCTATGGTCGATCCTCTGGTCATACTGGTCATGCTATGGTCGACCGTAGCTACGACCTTGAGATTTCTGGTTACAGTCTACATGAAATTCGAGTTCTTCCTGAGTTAATTCTTCTGTTCTTCAATGGGATTTATTCTAAGGTCATCCTATGGCCATTATTAGTAATTTCTTATCAACCCTAATCATCAAATTCACTCCTCATGGCTCTCCTTGGGATTTTCTTGAGGAAATCACATAGATCATGATAGGTTGATATTGTCTATCCTCCATAGAAGTCTTATTCCTTAGAGTTTACATTTCCAGTGATTCGTTTCATACCTTTGCTTGTGATAGAGAGCCAATCTCTTCTTAGCAAATTCTTTTCCTTAGCTTTTTCTTTTTCTCCTTCTCTTCCTTTTCTTTCTCTAGGGTTTACTAATGTTCTAAAAGAGTGAAAAAGGGTTGAGGGACGTCCTTTATATAGAGGAAAACTCTCTATAAAAAGTCCACTTTCAATTAGGAAAGCAATCCCTTAGTTTAGGAAAGTTTCCAAAACTTGGAGTCTGATCTGGGTTCTCACGGTCGATCATACGGTCGCATAAACCGTCGACCGTAGGATCGAAATCATCTATCGTGGGGTTTTGGATTTGATATTTTTGGTTCCCTTTCTTGTGGTCGACCATACCTACCCAGGCATGTGACCTGAGGTATGTTTTTAGTATTTTTAACTCGATTCTCATACCTGGTTTATGATCTATCTTTACACGCTCGGTTCACTTGGTCTAGGAATGATGGAAAGACCTGGTACAACACGGTTAGACCAAGTTAGTGGAGTGTGGGTCTTACACTGGTAACGAGATCAAAAACCATCATGCCACGTCCTCCCCCTGATGCTCCACTCGCATCAAGCACACTAACCACGCACATACAATCACATGCCTATTCCTAGCATCATCATCATCATCATGTTATAAATAAACAGAATTAAATATGCATGAGCAGTAATAGCAGAAATATTGGATGACATGTGAGATGCACATTACAAGTATACACGTATATAATCAATCATGGCATTGGACTCAATAAAAGTAAACAGTTTGTAATTAACCAATTAGTTTAGGTCTTGATCCCTCACCTGTTAGCAATACTCGATCTCCTTTCGATCTCCTTCCAATTCTTAAAATTCTCTTTCAATCAATTTAACAATCTAAAAGTTATATGAATTTAAGTTAGGGTTCATATATAAATGTTACAGTAGTAGAAAATCAAAACAGAGCACTGATAGGTGTTTGATTGGTCCTATGGTCTCATACTGTATCAACCTTACTGCCTACGTTCGATATCCTACGGTCGCATATGGTGTGACCGTAGTTGCGACCATATGATTCCTGAATCTTCCCGAATGCCTATGGTCAATGCTCTGATCAGGTTGGTCATGCTATGGTCGACCGTAGCTACGACCTCTCGATTTTTGGTCATAGACTACATGTAATTCGAGTTCTTCCTGGGTCAAGTCCTCTGATCTTCAATTGGGTTTATTCTAAGGTCATCCTATGGCCATCATTAGTAGTTTCCTATCAACCCTTATCATTAAACTCAATCCTCATGATTCTCCTTGGGATTTTCTCAAGGAAATCACATGGATCATAATAGGTTGATATTGCCTATCTTCGATAGAGCTCTTATTCCATAGAGTTTATATCTCCAGGGATTAGGTTCATACCTTTGCCTGTGATAGAGAGGCAATCTCTTCCCAGTAAGATCTTCTCCTTAGCCTTTTCTTCTTCTCCTTCTCTTCCTTCTCTTCCCTTCTCTCTCTCTAGGGTTTACTAATGTTCTAAAAGAGTGAAAAAAGACTGAGGAACATCTTTTATATAGAGGAGAACTCTCCATATAGAGTCCTCTTTCAATTAGGAAAGAAATCCCTTAATTTAGGAGAGTTTCCAAAACTTGGTGTCTGACCTGGGGTCTCACGGTCGATGGCTACGGTCGCAAAACCCGTCGACCGTAGGGTCGAATTCATTGATCGTAGGGTTTTGGATTTGTGATCTTCATTCTTACCATATGGTCGACCACACCTACCTAGGTATCCGACCATATGCATACAGTTTTGGGTGTTGAGTTGATTTTTATACCTGGTTTGTGATCCATCTTCACACGCTCGGTCCACTTGGTTCAAGAATGATGGGAAGACCTGGCACGACACGATTAAATCAGATTAGTGGAGTGTGGGTCTTACAACCCCCCCCCCCTCTTATATAAATTTCATCCTTGAAATTTACACATACCTTTCGAGTTAAATAGGTGAGGATATTACTTTTGCATAGCATTCTCTTATTCCCATGTAATTTCTTCCATATTTTGGCTTCTCCAAGTAACCTTAACATAATAAATGTCGCAGTTGCGAAGACGTTGCACCTTTCGACTAGTGATCTTAAAAGGTCCTACTTCGAACGTCAAATCTTCAGTCAAATCCTATGGATCCGTTGTTAACACTTGTGTTGGATCTCTAACATACTTCTTCAATTGTGAAACATGAAATACATCATGTACACTTGATATGGATGGTTGTAGTGCTAACTGATATGTTACCCTTCCACATCTATCTAGAACTTTATAAGGTCTAATATTTCTGGGACATAGCTTTCCCTTCTATCCGAACCTTTTTAAACTACGTATAGGAGATATTTTTAGAAATACCTTATCACCTATGGTGAATTCGAGATCTCTACGTCGATTATCTCCATATTGCTTCTGACGGTTCTGAGCCACTCGGACCCTTTCCATGATAACGTCGACCACTCGACAAGTCTCTTCAACAAACTCTAGTCCAACAATACTCCATTCTCTAACTTCGTTCCAAAATAAAGGAGTTCGACACTTCCTACCATACAATGCTTCATAGGGTGACATCTGTATAGTCGCTTGATAACTGTTGTTATAAGTGAATTCAATCAATGGTAATTTTTCATCCCATGATCCTTTGAAATCATTGGCACAAGCTCGAAGCATGTCTTCTAAAATCTGAATAGTACGCTTTGACTGTTCATCTCTTTGAGGATGGAATGTAATACTAAACCTCAACGTTGTACCCATAGTCTTCTGTAATCCTTCCCAAAACTTTGAAGTAAAGCGTGGGTCTCTGTCGGACACAATACTTTTAGGTACACCATGTAATCTGAAAATATTATCTACATAAAGCTTAGCTAACCTCTTTAGGCTATACTGAGGTCGTATAGCTATGAAACGAGCTGTCTTGGTCAAACGATCCACAATCACCCAAACCGCGTCAACTACTAGGGGAGTCAATGGTAACCCGGTGATGAAGTCCATAGTGATGCAGTCCCATTTCCATGCTGCAATAATCCTGCAAGTCTTTGCCATTCAGCCTTTACCCACTGACAATTCAGGCATTGGGACACAAATTCAGCTACATCCACTTTCATTCCTCTCCACCAATATAGTTTCTTTAGATCATGATACATCTTTGTACTTTCAGGATATATCGAATAAGCGGTGGTGTGAGCTTCCTTCATTAGTCTGTATCTAATATCCAAGTCTTCATTTTTAGAAACACATACTCTCCCTTTGTATCTTATTACTTTCTCAAAATCCAAAGTGAAGTCAGGGTTAGTCCTACCATTTTCAAGGTCTTCTTGCACCGTTCTCAGATAAGGGTCTGATTGAATAGCTGCTTTTACTTCGTCTAGTAGATCAGGTACAATCTTCAATGTAGTAAACATGTTTGAGAATAGATGAATAAACCCTTGGTCAGTTGATTCATATGGAATATCAATCACAAACTGCTCTTTATCGTAACTAAATACTCTTCCTGTGACACATATTGTAGCATTTAAACTAGTTTCTTCCTTAGACTTTGTCATTGACTTTTTGCTTAGTGCATCAGCAACTACATTAGCTTTTCCTAGATGATACTGGATATCACAATCATAATCCTTCAGTAATTCTAGCCATCTTTTCTGTCTCATGTTTAACTCCTTCTAATTAAAAATATGTGTGAGACTCTTATAATCTGATTTAATCTGAAATTTCTCTCCTTACAAATAATGTCTCCATATCTTAACAGCATGTACTATAGCTGCTAATTCCAAGTCATGAGTGGGATAGTTCTTCTCATGTGTCTACAGTTGTCTTGAGGCATACATAATTAATTGTTCTCCTTACATAAGCACACATCCCAAACCTAACCCAAACGCATCGACTGGTGAGAGGTACGGCGATTCTAAAGTAATCTTCCACGAATCGTCAATAGTACCGAACTAAACCTAAGAAACTTCTAATCTCTACAACATTCTTGGGTGCTTCCCATTTCACAATGGCTTCAATCTTGCTAGGATCCACTTTAATTCCTTCAACTGATACAACAAGGCCTAAGAAAGAGACTTCATTCAGCCAGAACTCACACTTAGTAAATTTTGCGTAAAGTTTCTCTTTTCTTAGTCATTGCAAAGTGGCTCTTAGATTTGTGATATGAGTTTCTTTGTCCTTGGAGTAGACTAGTATGTCGTCAATAAATACAATGACTGACGTATCCAACATATCATGGAATAACCGATTCATGAGTTCCATAGAAGTTACGGGTGCGTTCGTCAGTCCAAAAGACATGACTAAAAATTCATAATGTCCATATCTGGTTCTGAATGCTGTCTTCGGAATATCACCTTCCTTGATCTTTAACTGATGGTATCCAGATCGAAGATCAATTTTGGAGAACACTTTGGCACCTTGCAATTGATCGAACAAGTCATCAATCTTAGGCAACGGGTATCAATTCTTGATTGTAAGCTTATTCAATTCCTGATAATCTATACACAGTCGAACGCTACCGTCCTTTTTTACGAACAATATTGGCGCTCCCCATGGTGATATGTTGGGTCTAATATAACCCTTGTCTAGTAATTCTTGTAACTGCACCTTCAGTTCCTTCAGTTTAGTAGGAGCCATTCAATAGGGTGCTTTCGATACTGGTGCTGCTCAGGGTATAAGATTTATAATGAACTCTGTTGCTCGGTCAAGTGGAAGTCCTGGTAATTACTCAGGATATACATCCCAAAATTCACGCACAACTTCAATATCCTCCATTCGTGGTGCTTCCTTGGTATGGTTGACCACAGATACTAGATACCCAATTCCTCCTTTCTCGAGGCATTTTCTAGCCTTCAATGCAATAAGGATGAGCTTTCATTTACGGGGAAGTTTGGTTCCCGCAAAACTAAACTCCGCTCCTTCCTTATCTTTAAATGTCGGTTTCTTTCGGCACATAATAGGTTTAGAGAGTGCCGAGCTAACTAATCCATTCTCAAGATAATGTCAAAGTCTCCACCTCGAGTTGGATTAAGGTTGCCTCCAAAATCTTCTCGTCAATAAGAATTGGACATGGTCCATAACATTTGTTTAGTTCTACTTCTAATCCCATAGGTGATCGTACAAGAAGTTTGCAGTCTAAAGGTCTAAGGGGTAGATTTAACTTCTTTCCAAATGACACAAATATAAAAGAATGAGTAGCTCTAGAGTTAAAGAGCACTCTGACGGGTAAGCCATTAATAGGTACGATACCTGTGATTTTATTCTTATATTAATCTATATGCTCACACAAGGTAGTACAAAACAAAAGGTTCAGGTCATACCTGTGACCACATCAGGCGATGTGGCAGCATCCTCAGAAGTAACTGCATAAACTTTTTCTTGCTGTAGCTGCTTCCTTGGCTTAGGACACTCTCTTGAATAATGTCCTACATGATCGCAATTGAAGCATTTGACTCCAGTATTACTTTGCTTCTGTTGAGGTTGGGCTGTCAGAGTAGTCTTGGCTGCAGCATTGAAGCTTTGAGTACGGAAGGGTTTAAATATCTTTGAGTTCTCTCCGTTGTATGAGTTTCCATTGGGCCTCTTTATACCTCTGCTCTGAGCAAAATAACTTTCCCTCTGGCTCGATTACAGTACTTGAGCAATCTGTACTGCTTCATTATATATTTTCTTTTCTAATCCTACTACATGCTGACAGATGCTTCCCCTAAGTCCGAAAATGAACTTTTGGGTTTTGGTATTTTCCTCCTGCATGCTAGAGGGAGCAAAGAAAAACAGTTCTTCATCTGTCCCTGATACAGAGTCAGAAACTCCTTTTCCATTTGATCTCTGAAACTCCTTAGAAAATACTTCTCGAAGAAAGCTTCTTATAGATAACCCATGTCAGTTGGGCGTGCTTTGTTAACGGATAACTTCTAGTTGATTTCCACCAGTGGTGTGCGTCACTTTTCAACATAAATGTGGCACATAATACCTTCTCTTCTTCATTTATAGTCATCATCATAAAGTTTCTTTCCATTTCGTCGATCTAGTGAGCTGGTCACAAAGGATCCGACGGCTTACCTATGAATTCCTTCGGCTTCATCTTCAGGAAACGCTCGATCAGTCTGGAGTGATCAAGCTGATATTGTGCATATGCCCCATACATAGGTGGTTGGTGCTGATAATTACCATGGTTATACCTGCCTTGCAATGCTTCAGGGTTTTACACTTGCCCTTGTACTGTTGTTGTTTACGGTGCTTGAGGTACAGTGTTGCTACCACCAGGTGCCGTACTAGCTTGTCTTGTAGGTAGAGATGTTGTGTTTGCAATTAGGAAAGCAATTCCCATAGCAGCTTGCATGTTGGCTTGCATTTACTGTATATGCTGTGTTGCTATACCAAATTCATCACCAGAGTAGCCAAATCCATAGGTTGTGCAGGTAAGTTGCTTGGGTTGGCTTGGGTGTGAACATTCTGAGGTGCAACATTCGGAGCTCCAATATTTCCTTCCTGCCCTTGTTGACCTTCATTGTCGTTGGTTTCCATAGGTGGTGGAGATGGGTTTGCATTCTGTCTCCCTCTACTTACCCTATGCCCAGCCATTTAAACTCTTGGTTGATGTGTTATTGGCAAAGCTACACATGTGAGACAAAATAGAGTGGTGATATTGGGTTAGTCTCACAATGGAAGGCGAGAGAAGAACAAAATCAATAGGGAAAAGTTTGAACAGAATCAAAATGGAGACAACAGTCAGTTATACGATCGATGGCCTATGGTCGCATGTTGTGCGACCATAGGTGCGACCATCAAATCCTTGGCAATTTACCGAGACCCTATGGTCGATCATACGGTTGATGGTTTTGGTCGAATTGTGTGACCATAAGATCCCAATCAGGTTTTAAAACCTGTTTTCGAGATTCTCCCCCCCATTCTCCTTTCCTTTCCTACGGTTACAACTCAACTCGCCACCATTGAGTTGCTACAGTGTCAACCATACAAACTTGGTGATTCTTTCAATGATCCACAATCTCCATTCCATTCCTCGAGGTATGTTCTCTACTTTTTCATTTTTAAACTTTCATGCCTAGATTTTGCTCCATTTATAGGGTTTTCTTCAAATTAATATTTTTCTGACCATAAAAATTTGATTTTTATTGGGGGATTTTGCTATTGGCTACCCAATGAATGAAAGCCCTCAAGAAAATTTGAGTTTCATCAGTTAGTTTAGTAGAAACTTGAAAATTCCCATTTTTGACCTAAATTTTGGGGTTTTTTCCAATTATCAAAATTTCTTCAAATTCAACCTACTTAGTTAAAATTTCCAATTGAATATGCCTTGTAGGATGGTTTGGGACCTATGTAAGTCCTCCTGCCCAAAGTTTGGATGAAAAGTGAGGCTTTTTCTCATTATACGTCGTTATGCTGTCAAATTTTCAAATTTATCTAACTTGTTTTTCTTATTTTCGTCTCTTGCAGTTATCATGGTTCGCACTAAGGTTCATCGAGTTCATGACCCACGTCACTTCAGGTCCATGGAAGCAGAAACACAATACCCTTGGTTTAATCGAAAGAAGGTGGAAGGGGGTATATGTGTTAACTTAGCCTATTTAACCCTGTTTGATGTGGAAAGAGCATTTGGTGATATGGGCTGGCTTTTAGTGATTTTATACAAGGCTTGCACTCGCTTGAACTTGGTTAAGCAGTCCTACTGTCATCTACAGGTAGAGGGTGACTTAGAGGATGTGGACATGGGTAGAGAGCTTCGGATCACCAGTTGGGTGAAAGGGATTCCAATCTCTTTCAACTATCAGGAGTTGGCTGATCTCTTAGGCATCTCAATTGATGGTCAGTTGGTTTACTATGCACCCAGGGAGCCACAGTTTCTATCTACACAGGTGCGTGCAGAAATAGATAATCAAATTCTTTGGGATGACCGCTGGGAGATGAAAGCAGTCAACCTGCGTCTAGAGCCATGGGTCTACTGTAAGATTATCCAGCATAATCTTATTCCCCAAGGCAAACACTACGAGATGGTCTCACAGCTGACTCAGTACTTGCTATACTATATCTATACTAGGCAACCTGTCTGCCTCCCATATAATATTCTTCGGACTATGTACAGAGCTAATTTGCCTGACTCGAGAGGTAACTTTCCTTATGGGCTGCTGATCTCCACCCTACTCGCTCTTCTATAGGTGCAACTAGTGGATGAAAGGATCTTTGAGGACACCTTCTCAGCAGACCTTGATTGGGAGGCCATCAACAGGATGGGCATGAGAGAGATACAAGTCAATGATGATGAGAGGAATGCTATGAAACATCCTCTCACTCGGGTAGCAGCAGCAGATGCAGAGGCGACAGCAGCAGCAGCAACAGAGGCACACATGAGTGATGATGAAGAGGATGATGATAGGATGTACATGGATGTGGATGCCATACCTCCTCCATTACCACAACATTTTACTGGAGCTGGCCCTTCACGCCCACCACCAGATGACATGATGGAGCTGTTACGTGAGATTCAGGAGGCTCAGCATGTGACTGATTGAAGGGTAGGAGAGATCCTAGCCGCTCAGTGCTCTATAGACCAGCAGGTAGCGGATTTGGCAGCTAGTCTCTGAGCGACTCAGACTCAGGTGGCCTGGCTCGCGAGAGTATATGTTGAGGACTATGATAGGGATCGTGAGGCACCTCTTCCTCCAGCACCTCCAGCTCCATGATATCATTTATTTCTTTTTCTCATTTATTTTACAAAGTAACTGTTTGGATTTGTGGACCGTACTCTGATTTGGATGTTTCTTGTCTTACTCCCATTTGGATATATATATATATATATATATATATATATATATAATTAGTTTCCCATTTACATATGTACATTATTCTCTTTCTTAGTTTATGTCTCATATAATACATGGTGTATTCTTATTACAGTTTTTAATTTTTATCCTAACTCAGTTTATGACTCACGTGGAAGTAGTTAGGTTAATGGGTAGAACCTGTGAGAGCTCTGATACCAAGTTGTCACACCCCAATTCTGGTCTAACCAGATTACTGTGATAAACCGCCAATAAACCAACGATTGAACCAGGATCTCATATAGATCGTACCCACCATATCAAACTACACACACATTCTACGGTAATAATCAGAGGTAACAAACAAATAAGTGAAAGTATTATAGATAATGAAATGAGTGTCTAACAATGATAATAAATAACTAATCTGATTATCTCCAAAACTCAAGAGATAAAAACAATTAATCCATTACATGTTCCAATAATTAAATATAACTAAACTAATTTAATATGCACTGGTTGCACTCGGATTAAGAATCATGTGTCTCCTCGGTTAATTCCCCGTCCATCGCCGCTACATGTCTATACATCAACGTATTCCATATAATCTTCAACAGTAGGTCCTGCATCATCAACTAAAAGTATTTGACGTCGAAAGGGTGAGCACATATCACGGCTTAGTGAGCAAACAAAACAATGCAACAAACATATGCATGCATTTAATTCATATTTTTAGTCTGGTTTTTAAGTTTGCAATATGCTATAGAAATGTTTGGTGGTCCCTGTACCTCTATACATGAGTGTATGAATCCGCCCAATGGATTAAACACCATTGCCATCCCACATGCACCCACCATGAAATAGAGATAGAGCTAAAGTGTCCGGATCAAACACTATCAACATTTCCCCTGATGCCTTACACATACCAACACGTAAGCCCCTGCTGGCGAGGGCTTGCAAACTCGACTCGCAACTAACCAATCATAATGCCAAACAGTGTATCCAAGGCCTCATTCCAGCATCCCTCAATACGTCCAAAGAGATAGAGCTAAGGCTCCCCGGCAAAGTCAGAGACCACATGGTTCGAGACCACCTACCCTGATGCCCTACGATGTAATAGTTCTACTAAGGTAATGGCGATACGAGGATGTTAGTAGGCAAGACTTGAGTAGAGATAGAGCTAGAGTCTAGTGACGAGGTCGAAGACCACCATACCACGTCCTCTCCCTGATGCTCTACACACATACAATCACATGCCTATTCCTAGCATCATCATCATCATCATGTTATAAATAAACAGAATTAAATATGCATGAACAGTAATAGCAAGAATATTGGATGACATGTGAGATGCACATTACAAGCATACACGCATATAATCAATCATGGCATTGGACTCAATAAAAGTAACAGTTTGTTATTAACCAATTAGTTTAGGTCTTGTTTCCTCACCTGTTAGCAATACTCGATCTCCTTTCAATCTCCTTTCAAGTCTTGAAATTATCTTTCAATCAATTGAACAATCTAAAAGTTATATGAATTTAAGTTAGGGTTCATATATAACATGTTACAGTAATAGGAAATCAAACAGAGCACTGATAGGTATCTGATTGGTCCTATGGTCTCATACTGTATCGAGCTTACTGCCTGTGGTCGATATCCTACGGTCGCATATGGTGCAATCATAGCTGCGACCATATGATTTCTGAATCTTTCCGAATGCCAATGGTCGATCCTCTGATCAGGCTGGTCATGCTATGGTCGATCGTAGCTGCGACCTTGGGATTTTTGGTCACAGACTACATGCAATTCGAGTTCTTCCTAGGTTAAGTCCTCTGATCTTCAATTGGATTTATTCTAAGGTCATCCTATGGCCATTATTAGTAGTTTCTTATCAACCCTAATCATCAAACTCACTCCTCATGGTTCTCCTTGAGATTTTCTCAAGGAAATCACATGGATCATAATAGGTTGATATTGCTTATCTTCCATATAAGTCTTATTCCATAGAGTTTACATCTCTAGGGAGTTCATACCTTTTCTTGTGATGGAGAACCAATCTCTTCTCAGCAAGATCCTCTTCTTAGCCTTTTCTTCTTCTCCTTCTATTCCTTCTCTTCGCTTCTCTCTCTTTAGGGTTTACTAATGTTCTAAAAGAGTGAAAAAGGGCTGAGGAATGTCCTTTATATAGAGAAAAAATCTCCATATAGAGTCAATCTTTCAGTTAGGAAAGAAATCCCTTAATTTAGGAAAGTTTCAAAACTCAGAGTCTGACATGGGATCTCATGGTCAATGGCTACGGTAGCATAACCCGTCGACCGTAGGGTCGAAATCATCGACCGTGGGGTTCTGGATTTGTGATCTTCATTCTTTCCATTTGGTCGACCAAACCTACCCAGGTATCCGACCATATGCATACAATTTTGGGTGTTGACTCGATTTTTATACTTGGTTTGTGATCCATCTTTACACGCTCAGTCCACTTGGTCCAGGAATGATGGAAAGACCTGGCACGACATGGTTAAATCGGGTTAGTGGAGTGAGGATCTTACAGCAGAGGACTTTGAATGTTTCTTTTAAGTTGTCTAAGTAGTTGCTTTCCTTCTTGCTTTTCACTAGAAAGTCATCTACGTAGACTTCCATATTTCTTCTGATCTGATTCTCAAAGACCTTATTTACTAGCCTCTGATAGGTCACCCCTGCATTCTTGAGGCTGAAGGGCATTGCCTTGTAACAGTAGAGTTCGCTGCTGGTGATAAAGGCTGTATTGATTTCGTCAGATTCATACATCTTTATCTAGTTATACCCAGAGTAGGCATCCATGAAAGTTAACATTTCATGGCTTGCTGTTGCATCAATTAACCTATCAATTTTAGAGAGAGAGTAGTAGTCCTTAGGGCAAGCTTTATTCAAATCAGAGTAGTTAATACAAATGTGTCACTTTCCATTGGACTTTTTCATCATCACTAAATTTGAAACCCACTGGGAGTACTAGACTTCTTTGATGAAACCAACAACGAGCAATTTATCTACCTCTACTTTGATAATGGCTTCATGGTCAGGTGCGAAGTTTCTCTTCTTCTGATGAACTGGCTTGGATTTAGGATCAATCGCAAGTCGGTGCTCTATTAGATCCCTTAGTATCCTTGGCATGCCAGATGCTGACCAGGTGAACACGTCAAAGTTATTTTTTAAAAAGTTGATCAAGTTCTCATTGTTCACCTTGTAAGGAGGACCCGATTTGGAAATATTTTTGTGGTTCTTCCTCCGAGATGGGTACTTGGTCTAGCTCTTCAATAGGAGTTCCTCGCTCCTGAGTGAAGTCATGTCGGAGGTCTTCAATCTCAATTGATTGAGTCAACAACTTGTCATTATTGTTATCGAGATCAATCTTGTAGCATTTATGGGAGAGTTTTTGATCGACCTTGTAGAACCCTGTACCATTTTCGGTGGGGAACCTCATGACAAGATAATAGGTTGAGACGCAGGCTCTCAGTAGATTGAGTCTTGGTGACCTAGAATCACATTATGGCTTGAGGGTACTTCCACCACCAGGTAAGCTATCTAGAAGGTCCTTCTTTTAGGCTTGGTCCCTACCCAGGTCTCTAGCATAATCTTACTTTTTACTTGTATTGTATCTCTGGAAAAACTGATTAGGGAGTATATGATTGGCTACTGTTGTCTCTCATCTAGGTTTATGGCCTTGAACGCATGGTAGTACAATATATCCACAGAACTACCAGTGTCAACCTGAACCCGTTCGACCTCATTTACTTCGTCCATCACCATTGTGATGATGATTACATCCTCATGTGGAACTTTGATATCGATTAGATCTTCGTCAAAGAATGTTATGATATCTCCCGCATAGTATGGTTTAGCAGATGAAGATATGTTGCAAACACTTTTGGCACATGTGGTACAACTACTCTTAAAGTTATTCCCAGCAGTGGGGCCCCCAATGATCGCATTTGTATAATGCTCTGGAATAACTAGCTGGGTGCTGTGGAAGTTCCAATTCTCTTTTATGGGCAGTCGATGTTGTTTCTCTGATGTGCCAATGCGTTTGATGACTTGAATGTTGTTATGGTGATTCTGTGTCTTTTAGACTGAGATTTTTTAAACTATGTATTAGGTCAGCAATTCCCTCCCTCAGGTTCGTAGTCTCCATATCTTGTCCCCAGACTTCTGGTTTGTGTGAAACACTAAGAACCGCCTTGTTAGGTCGGCTACAGCTTCCTCCACTTGGGTAGCACTCAAGGTTTTATGATTTTGTCGAGTCAGGGTGCACCCTCGAGTTTGTGGTTGTCCCGTTGATTGGTTCGCAATTGATGCTGTCAATATCATTCCAACTCGTTCTCCACTCGTGTCACCAATCTTCCTTTTTGGTGGTGACTCGGGGTCATTGTCGGAATCATCTTTGTCTTTGCGACCGTGTTTGGGTTCTACATCTTCATGGTCATCGACGACTTGCTTTCCTTGCTGACCTTTGGTCCTAGGTTTGCCTATGAAATCTTTAGCATGACCGCGCTTAATTAGATCTTCGATTACATACCTGAGTGCTCGACAACGCTCTGTGTTGTGACCATGGTTACAATGGTACTTGTAGTATTTCTTTATCGATCGGCGCTTTGGGTTTGCTTTTAACTTTGGTGGGTCTTTCAGTTCTAGAGGGGTACCTTTTAGCTCGTACATTACCTCTACCATGGGTAAGTTTAGGGGAGTGAAGGTGCCCCAATTGAACTCTACCTTTGTCACTTACTTTCCAAGAAAATCATCTTTTCCTGATTTCTATTTCTTAGAGGGCTGTCTTAATGTTTTAACATTTGCTTGAGACTCGGTTCTTTTATTTTCTCCCACTGCCTTCTGTTTGTCTTGCTTTAGAAGCAAAGCATCATTAGCCATAGCATACTTGTCACATCAAGCTTACAAGTCCTTAAGATCAACAGGTGGTCTATTGGCTAATGACTTCAGCCTCGTTGTTAAATCTGGCTAGGAATTTTCTCAAAGACTCACCCAGTTTCTATTTTATTGTCATCAAGTAATTGGAATTTTTCCTTGGTGCGGCTTGAGTTTGGAATGATTGAAGAAACGATCACTCAACTCGTCAAAGCTTCGAATTGAGTTGACTGGTAGATTATTGAACCATAGTCTTCAGCATGGAAGGAAATGCTTTGCAGAGAATGGCATCATTGTATCTGTAGAGGAGCATCATGGCGAAATAGTTGTCTAGATGCAGTTGAGGATTTGTAGTTCCATCATAGGAATTGACCTTGGGCATCTTGAAGTTGTCTAGATGTGGCACGTCCATTATCTCCTTGGAAAAAGCCATCTCGGAATGGTATTCTCTCTTCCTGTGGGCGTTCATTTGGTTAGCCTGTTACTTTTCCATGTCACTGAGCTTGGCCTGCATGGCTAGTATTTGTTGTTCGAGGGTTCCTAGATCCGCATCAGCGGGTGTTGCATTAATGGCTCCGGCGTGGTCAGCTGCGATATTATTAGCTGCGGCATTGACCTCTGTGACCCTCCTACGGGCTTTAGTAGCATCAACCCGCCTCTGTACTCCTTCAGCATCGTCTTCACGCTTAGGTCCTACGTGATCATGCATAGAGAGGCTTATCGGACTGGTGGAAGATATTTCCTCCTTAGTCAGTGTCATCTTCTTGAGAGATGAGGTCTAGAATTCGTTCTTTTTAATGGCTAGATCATGGGTAAGCCGACCGGTGTGAGTTGTCTGGATCTTCTAGACACGTCCTTGGCCCTCTAGCCATTCTATTTGGATTGTGTAGTGGTGAAGCAGGCCGTGGCATGACCACCCTGGTTAATGTTGCAATCTGCTCTATAAGAGCATTGAATTGTTCTATGGTAACGTATTGGCCTGTCGGTGGAGGTGAAGGAACTCCTGCAGGAGGATTTCCACCATGTTCTCCTTCCATTCCGTTGTTCGGGTGTTGATTTTCGTCGTTTATACTGGTATTGTTTCTTGTGGTCATCATTTTTTGAGTATAGATTACACCATAGATGTTTCTTGGAGAATAGTCAGGGCCCCATGGTGGGCACCAAATTATTGCTACTGAAACTGGGCTAGCTGATGTGTCTCATTCCCTACAAGATAAGATGAATGTTATCGGACCAAACAATGAAGTCCGGTGTCCACTCCGACAACCAAGTCAATAATAGAGCAATCAGTGTGGAGCTTACTTGAAGATGGTAAGCTCCTTAGAGTGGTGGGATCCCTGAGTATTCTCAGAGAGGCTAGGAATTTAGATCTATCTTTACCTGTAATCATCAAGTGGATATATAGAGGACACACCTATTCCTCAAGCGGATATGCTATCTGGTAATGGAGTGGGTATGGCCAGGCTATGACTCCACCAGGACTAAACAAGGTAAGCAATGCTGATGGAGATGATCAAATTACAATGGGTGGCTCCTTAGAGTGGTGGGATCCCTGAGTATTCTCAGAGAGGCTAGGAATTTAGATCTATCTTTACCTGTAATCATCGAGTGGATATATAGAGGACACACCTATTCCTCAAGCGGATATGCTATCTGGTAATGGAGTGGGTATGGCCAGGCTATGACTCCACTAGGACTAAACAAGGTAAGCAATGCTGATGGAGATGATCAAATTACAATGGGTGGCCGTAGGATCAAGATCCTATGGATTGGCAAGGCCGCCGCCCCTGCCGTTATATACTGCCATGTGCATCCTTCAAGGGTGGAGGATCCTATCCAGGACCCAATCTTCTAGATCATTCCTGAACCACGATCCCCTTGAGGCGCCTGAGTTTAGTCCAGAGATCTGGCACGTTTGGATACCCATGTGCTTCTTCTCACCATCTCTAAGATGTCTCTAGGGTGACATCTGGAAAGACACGTGTCCCGATATAATTAATCTAGAGAAATATGCTATCAACAGTACTTACGAAGCTTCATCTGTGATTCTCCCCAATAGTGGGTGCAATTTCTTCCGTGGGCAGAATATTAGTATAACACTGCTTACCATTCCACAGCAGGGATGTCCTTTTCAGGCCTTATATAGTCGTCCACCACTAGTCGTCCACCACCCACTATACCCCAATACATTCATGGTTCTTCACCCACAAAGGCAGTTGATCACGAGCTCATGAGCAGAGATGAAGTCTTGGTACCCTGAAATTAAACTTATCCTGAGCACAAAGTCCCATGAAATCACAAGCCGACAAGCATAGGAGTGATTGACAATATTCTATTGGAGACTGGGTATATGTTAAGCTCTAGCCATATAGGCAATATACTGTGGCTCAGGGAACTCACATGAAGCTCTGACTTTTTTGGACCCTTTTGTATTGTAGAACGCATCGGTCCTGTGGCCTACGAGCTCGCCCTCCCTCCCACCATCGGATTGAAATCCTTTCCCACCTGGGTTTATGCAAGAGACACGGCTGCCTTGTTCCGATGTGGGACATGTGCCGGGGACTAAATCGGACGCTGATGAATCAAGTTGGTGCATAAAGAGATAACCCATTAAAGTTGTAGCATATCAAATTTCTTTTTTGAATTTGAAAAAATCTTGAACTCGATTTCAATCCTCTATTCACCTGCAAAACTTGATTTTGAATCTATAGAGACTCTAAACCATTTTTCGCTGAGGGATTTTGTTTCAGGGGAGAAAAGAAAGTTGAGAGAGTGGCAGAGGAGAAAGGAGATCGAGTCGGTCTCCAACTTCTCTTTTTTTTTTCTTTGTTTGTTTTTGTTTCCAAGATACAGACGTCTTAGCATCTGTTCAGATATTTAGGGTTTTTGTTCTTCAAAAAAAAAAAAAAAAAAAAAAAAAAAAAAAAAAAGAAAAAGAAAAGGGGAAGAAGGGGGATGGAGGTGTTCAATCGATTATGTCTCGGAGTGCGATATGCTGCTAGTGATAGTATAAAGTGTAGGATAATACTATTTGCTTGTGACCTCCAATTTTTGGATTCATCTACTGGATTTTGCTTACTGACTGTGATCTTCTGAATAGTGAGAATTAAAGTCCATGAGCTCTGAACCAAGTCGAAGACTGACCTTTTGAACCAGCTCAAGGAGCTTAAGGCTGAGCTTGCCATCTCCTTTCTCTTCCGTCGCTCTTTCTCAACTTTCTTCTTCCTCTGCCCTCTCCCTCCCCTCTGAAACAAGCTGAAATGCACTGTGGTGAATGGAGGATTGAAATCGAGTTTTTCAGATTCAAAAAAGAAATTTGATATGCTGCAACTTCAATGGGTTATCACTTTATGCATCAACTTGATTCATCAGCGTCCAACTTGGTCCCCTCCATGTGCCCCTCATCGAGACAAGGTAGCTGTAAGACCCGTGTCAATCTAACCCGGTCTTACCACCTTGAAGCAGGTTTACCCATCATGGTCGAGTTAAGTGGACCAAGGGCGTGAAGGAGATCGAGATCCCAGGTATTAAATCGACCCAAAAACACTTAAAATAAGGGAAGGGTCGCATACCCAGCTAAGCAGGGTCGGACCTCCCAAAACAGAAAGTTAGACCCTCAGTTTTGAAGGGAGGGTCGGACAGCTTAAGACCCTAGGGTCGACGGGATCATCGACCCTCGGATTCTGCCGAATATAGAAATTAGGAAATTTCTATATTTTTCGATTGGGTTCTTTCCTAATCTCAAAGGAACTTATTTTAAGATGTTCCTAGTCTATTTAAAGGACGTCCCTAAGCCACTTTCACTCCTTTCACAACCCTAATTGAATTGAGAGAAAGAGAAGAGAAGGAAAAGAGGAAGAAGAAAGGCAAGGAAGAGAACTTAGCAAAGAGGAGAAGAATTTCAGAGAAAAGTAATCTTCTTAGGTATGGATACTATTTCCATGAGTTTCTACAGACCTTAGGTTAGTTATTGATGAGAATGTGATCTCGGAGAAACCCAAACCATCAAGCTATGGTTAGGTTTTCATGGGAAACCATAGGAAAAGGCATGAAAGCTATCTAGGTGGAAGGTTCATGGTTTCAGACCATGGAATGAATGTAGAATGGAATGTAGGAGCAAGCCATAGGATTCCAAACACGAAGAATGGACTAAAAAGTGGAAATTGGACCAAAGTGCACCGAGGGTCACACCCAGGGTCGATAGACCATCCGACCCTAGGTATTCCAGACCATCGACCCTCAGCATTTGGGAAGTTCAGAAAGAGGGAAGGGTCGATAGACCCATCGACCCTAGCATTGACCCTACCATCGACCCTTAGTTAACAGAATGGTTTTTAAATCTGGAATTAATTCTAATTAAATTCTATCGACTTTGTTAGGTCTTCTAGCAGTATAATAACATTATAAAGGTGATTCTAAAGCTTGGAAAAGTATCTTATAGCAAGCTAAGGTGAGGAACCTTAAGTCCAAACTAAATTGGTTAATAATAAACTATTTTCTATTTCTTAAGTCCTATGCTATGCTTGATTCTATGCGAATATGTTTGTAATGTGCATACAGCATGCCATCCAATATTTCTATTACTTGTTCATGCCTATTTACTTTATTTTTTATAACATGATGATGATGATGATGATATGAATAGGCATATGCTTGTATGTGTTTGGTTGATGTGCTTGATGCGAGCGAGTATGAGGGGAGGTGTGATGAGAACGTCAATAAACGTTAACCTTTGGCGGGTCTTAGCACTTTAGCTCTATCTCTAACTCAAGTCTTGTGCATTGACATCGTCGTATTGCCATTACTTTAGCAGAACTATTATGTCGTAGATTATCAGGGGAGGTGGTCTCGGTCCTTGTAGTCTCTGACTCTACCGGGGGGCCTTAGCTCTATCTCTATGGACATTCTGAGGGATGCTGGGGTGAGGCCTTGGATACACTGTTTGGCATTAGGATTGGTTAGTTGCGAGCCCAGTTTGCAGCCCTCGCCAACAGGGGCTTACGTGTTGGTATGGCACTATATAGCAATAAACGTAACCTTTGTTATATATTGTTCATGATTGAGTGCATGTGAGTTGACGATAAACGTGATCTTCGGGTAACGTCACACACTCGTGTATAGAGGCGGAGTCAATAAACGCGACCTTTGGCTACCTAAACCTTTCTATTGCATACTGCAAACTTTAAACCGGACCAAAGATATAAATTCACTTTTTGCATGCATATGTATTGTTGCATTGTTTTGGCTACTCACTGAGCCGTGATGTGTGCTCACCCCTCGACGTCGAATATTTTTAGTTGATGAAGCAGGTTATACCGTTGAAGACTATATGAATGTGTCTGCGTACAGGAACGTGGCAGCGATGGAAGTTGAAGCTGCAGTGGATACACACGACTCCTCTTGCGAGTGCAACTCGTGTGTGTTTGATTAAATATTTTATAGGTTTCTTTATTTGGATTTATTAAAAACTTGTATTGATATTTACTTATGTCTCGGTTGATACAGAATAAATTGTTAGTTAATTTTTAATATCACATAGATTCTCAGTTCATGTTATTATAAGACTTCCGCTATTGTGTATTTACTCTGATTATGATTACGAATATGCGTGAGTTTGGATAACGCGGGGATAGCCTATTTGAGATCCTGGTTGAACCGTTGGTTTGTTAGCGGTTCATCACACCATTCTGGTTAGACCAAAATTGGAGTGTGACAACTTGGTATCAGAGCATCTCAGGCCTTGCCTGCCGAACTAACATACATTCGAGACAATTGTGAACTGAGATAGGATAAAAGTAAAACAGTAATATTAACACATTATAAGCACAAGTGATGTTTGAGACCAAATTAAAAAAAAAAAAGAGAATAGTACATCTATTAAAGGGGAGACAAGTTACATACAATTAAAGAGAGAAACAAGATGTATATACATAATGAAAGCAGAGTACAGTCCACAACCTGGACAGTTACTCTGTAGTACAAGGAAAAATAAAAGTACACTCAGGAAGCTGGAGGCGAAGGAGGAGGCGGTGCCTCACGGTCTCTGTCGTAGTCCTCAGCATAGACTCTAGTCAACCAGGCTATCTGAGTCTGGGTCGTCTGTAGACTAGCTGTGAGACTGGCTATCCTCTGATCAGTCGCACGCTGCACCTCTAGGAGCTCTCCCATCCGCGCGTCTGATGCGTGCTGAGCAGCCAACAGCTCATCCATCCTCAGATCAGATCTGCACTGAGCATCCCTAATCTCTTGCAGCATCTCCATCATGGCTGAAGGTGAAAGTGAAGGATCAGCCGAATGGAAAGGACCAGCCTCAGGTGCAAGAGCCGCCGCGGAAGAAGTACCAACTCCAGCCGCATGTGTAGGTGAAGGTGGTGGTATCGAGTCGACGTCCATATACATACGATCGTCGTCGTCGACCGGATCCACACGAGCTTTAGCAGCAACAGCAACAGTCTCAACATCAGCCATCTCGGCCCGAGTGTGAGGGCGCACCATCGCGTTCCTCTCCTCATCACTAACCTCAGCATCTCGCAGCCCCATCTTGCAGATAGCCTCCCAATCTAGAGGCGACGAGAAGGTCTTCTCATGGATCTTCTCATCTACCAGATCCACCCCAAGACGGGTCAGTAGCACTGTAATCATGCGTCCATAGGGTAGATTACCCCTATGACCGGACAATGTGACACTAATCATCGTCTACATGATGATGTAAGGAAGGCAGATCGGCTGGCGAGTGCAGATGTTGTAGATCAAAAACTGGGTCAGCTGAGAGACCCTCTCATAGTGCCCACTCTGCGGGATAAGATTATGCTGGATAATCTTACAGAAGACCCGTGGAGTTGGACGCAGATAACAAGCTCTCATCTGCCAACGATCAGGGCGTAACAGCTGGTTGTCGATCTCTGCCCTCATCTCCATCTCAACAAACTGTGGCTCTCCCGGCTCACAGTACACCATGGGGCCATCATAGGGAATGCCCAACAGATCGGCCAGCTGTCGATAATCAAAGGAAATGTGCACCCCCTTGATGTAACTGGTGATGCGCAACTCCTGACCATGCTCAACGTCGTTGTAATTCCCCACCACCTGGAGATTACAATAGAACTGGCGCACCAAATCTGGACATGTGCACGCGTCGTATGTGATGGCAGGGAGCCACCCCATATCACCAAATGCTCCCTCTACATTGATCAAGGCTAGCTCAGCCAAGTTCACCATGCGACCCCCTTCCACTTTCTTACGGGCATAGTCAGTATACTGTGCCTCAGCTTCATTCGAATGGAAGCGAAGTGGATCATGCACTCTGGGTACTTTGGTACGAGCCATAGTATCTGCAAAACAAGAAAGAGAAAGAAAACAAGGAGTTAATAGGATAAAAATCCGAAATATGATATAATAACGACGTAAGTTGACCATAAATCCCATTCCTCATCATATAAGTGGGCATAAGGACTTACGAAGGTTTAAACATATCCTACGACCCACATGCAGTAGGAAATTTTAACTGACGATGTCCAATTTGAAGAAATTCAAGAAAAATCAAAATTTTTGACAAATTAGGGCAAAAAGAGAAAATTTCAAGTTTCTCGATAACCAACCGATGAAACTCAAAAAATTTTGAGGGCTTTCGTTCCTCGAGACACCAATAACAAAAGCCCCCAATAAAAATTGAATTTTTACGATTGGAAAAAATTTAATTTGGAAAATACAAGTTAAACGTGCGAAATCATAGAAATGGAAACCTAAAAACAGGTAAAAATGGGAAGACATACCAGTAGTGATGACGTGGACGTCGAAACCCGGAGTTAAACCGATCCAAAACAATAGAGTAGCACTGTAGCAACTCAGAGAGGAGAGACGAGTCGAAATGGAGGAGGAATAGTGAGAAATGACTCAGAATCGGATCTTAAAAATCTGATTTTTGGTCCGAGGGTCGGACAATTCGACTAGCACAATCGACCCTCGAATCGACCCTCGGCTCTCGGGAATCTGACAGAAAACTATGGGTCGGAACTGAGGGTCGGATACCCATCGACCCTCGACTCGACCCTCAGCTCTCGGGAAGAACAGGTCATTCCCAGGGTCGGAAACTAAGGGTCGGACATACCAGCGACCCTCACCATCGACCCTGCATAGAAAAGACAGTATTTTTTTTTATAAAATGAGCTAGAATTGGAATTGATTATTGGTTAGCGTGCCTACATGAAATATAAATGACTTCTCACCTATTTTGATGATTTTCAGGCACCACCAATCACAGAAAAGTATTATGTCTGGACGTAGGGTGACCTGACAGACCCGAAACGCAGTCCCACCACCACCACCAGTGGAGGAGACTAGTCAAGAGAATAACTACGCACCGGGGAATCCAGAACCGATAAACCCTACAAATTTGCCACCTCCACCACCAGAGCTGACAACAGTGGTGATGAATCTGGCACAGCAGCTGCAGCAGATGCAACACGCACAGGCTCAGATGCAGGTTGCCATGGGAATTATGTTCCAAGCCACTCAGGCTGCACCCATGCACACCGGACAAGCTAGTGCAGCACCAGTAGGTAACCACCCAGCCCCTCAGACACCTTAACAACTGGCTGCACCGATTCCAGTGCAGGCACCGGAAGCAGCTCAAGGAAATTATCAGTATCCACCATATATGTTTGGGGCAAACCCCCAAAATCAGCTGGATCACTCCCGGCTAGTGGAGAGATTTTTGAAGATGAAACCCAGAGAATTCAACGGCAAGCCGTCTGATCCATTGTGGCCAGCACACTGGAGAGACGAGATGGAGAGAAACTTCCTCATGATGACCGTTACAGAGGAAGAGAAAGTACTATGCGCCACCTTCATGCTCAAGGGCGACGCACACCATTGGTGGAAATCCACGAAGACATATTTACTGACTAAGCACGCCCTACTGACATGGGCTATATATAAAGAAGCATTCTTCGAGAAATATTTTCCACGAAGCTTCAGAGATTCGATGGAGAAGGAGTTCCTGATTCTTTATCAGGGACAGATGTCAGTGGATGCGTACTAACAACGTTATGAAGAGCTGTTTTTCTTCGCACCACTGAGTATGCAAGAAGAAGAAACCAAAACCCGTAGGTTCGTCACGGGATTGAGAGGAAGCATCAGAGAACATGTTCCAGGCTTAGAGAAGACAATATATAATGAAGCCGTCCAGATTGCTCGAGTGATTGAATCGAGCCAGAAGGAGAGTTATTTTACCCAGAACAGAGGCATCAAGAGACCAGCCGGAAATTCCTACAACGGAAGCAATAACAGGACGTATAAACCTTTTCGTCCTCAAAATTTTACTGCTGCAACCAAGATTACTCCAGCAGCTCAACCTCAGCCAAAGCAAAATTCTGAAGTCCTGAAGTGTTTTAACTGCAACCAACCCGGACATATGGCAAGGGAGTGCCCAAAGCCCAAGAAGCAGTTACATTAGGGACGGGTATATGCTGTTACATCCGAGGATGCGGCCGCATCACCCGATGTGGTCACAGGTATGACTGGAACTTTTAAAGTTATAATTACATTGAATGAGCATGTAGACTAAGTAAAGATAAATCACAGGTATTGTACCTATAAATGGCGTACCCGCCAGAGTACTCTTCGATTCCGGAGCTACTCATTCATTTATATCTGTGTCATTTGGAAAGAAGACAAAATTACCCATCAAAACATTAGACTACAAATTACTTGTACGGTCACCGATGGGGTTAGAAGTGGAACTAGAGAAGGGTTATGGACCGTGTCCAGTTCTCATTGGAGAGCAGACCTTAGATGCAACCTTGATACAACTTGAGATGGCAGACTTTGATGTCATCTTGGGAATGGACTGGTTAGCTCGACATTCTGCAAATTTATTATGCTCCGAAAAGAAGCTAACGTTCAAAGACAAAGAAGGAGCAGAATTAAGTTTCTCGGGAACCAAACTTCCCCGGAGACGTAAGCTCATACTTTCAGCATTAAAGGCTAAGAAGTGCCTTGACAAGGGAGCAGTCGGGTATCTAGTGTCAGTGGTCGACCTAACCAAGGAAGCACCACGAATGGAAGACATTGACGTCGTGCGGGATTACCCTGACATATTTCTAGAGGAACTACCCGGATTACCACCCGATCGGGCCACAGAGTTCGTAATAGACCTGATACCGGGAGCCGTAGCCGTATCAAAAGCACCTTATAGAATGGCTCCTACGGAACTGAAGGAATTAAAAGTGCAACTACAAGAACTGCTGGACAAGGGTTATATTCGACCCAGTATATCTCCATGGGGGGCACTGGTGTTGTTCGTAAAGAAGAACGATGGTAGCGTTCGATTATGTATCGACTATCGTGAGTTGAATAAATTGACAATCAAGAATCGATATCCACTACGTCGGATCGATGACTTGTTCGATCAGTTACAAGGGGCAAAAGTATTTTCAAAGATCGATCTTCGATCAGGCTATCATCAGCTGAAGATTAAAGAAGGTGATATTCCAAAGACAGCATTCAGGACCAGATATGGACATTATGAATTTTTGGTTATGTCTTTCGGATTAACTAATGCACCGGCAACGTTCATGGAACTTATGAACCGAGTTTTCCACGATATGTTGGATACATCGGTTATAGTATTTATTGATGACATATTGATATATTCCAAGGACAAGGAAACCCATATCAAGAACTTAAACGCAGCCCTATAGCGTTTAAGGAAAGAGAAGCTATATGCCAAATTTCAAAGTGCGAGTTTTAGCTAAGTGAAGTCGCATTTCTAGGCCATGTAGTATCCGTTGAAGGAATCAAAGTGGACCCCAGCAATATTGAGGCTATTGTAAAGTGGGAAGCACCAAAGAGCCTTTCGGAAATCAGAAGTTTTCTGGGTCTAGCTGGTTATTATCGGAGATTCGTAGAAGACTATTCTCGGATTGCCGTACCTCTCACCAGTTTGACTAAGAAAGGTGAAAAGTTTGTGTGGACTGATAAATGTGAGAAGAGTTTCAAAACACTGAAGACCAGATTGATATCCGCTCTAATTTTGACTATTCCTATTCCAGGACAGACGTTTACCTTATACATCGATGCGTCGGGACTGGGATTGGGATGTGTGCTTATGCAAGGAGAGCAAGTGATTGCTTATGCTTCAAGACAGTTGAAGGTACATGAGAAAAACTACTCCACTCATGATTTGGAGCTAGCGGCAGTAGTATATGCTGTCAAGATATGGAGACATTACTTATACGGAGAGAAATTCCAGATTAAGTAGGACCATAAAAGTCTTACTTATCTATTTAATCAGAAAGAGTTGAATATGAGACAAAGAAGATGGCTGGAATTATTGAAAGACTATGATTGTGATATCCAGTATCATCCGGGAAAGGCGAACGTGGTAGCAGATGCATTGAGCAGAAAAGCAATGATCAAATCTCAAGGAGAAGTCAGCACGACTGCAGCAATGTGTACTACCGGAATGGTATTCAATCACGGCAACGAACAGTATGTGATAGATACAACGGATGAATTAGCCAACCAAGGGTTTATTCATCGGTTTTCAAATATGTTTGCGGCATTGAAGATTATACCGGATATAGTAGATGAAGTGAAGACAGCTATCAAAGCAGATCCTTATCTGAGAACAGTACAAGAAGATATTGAGAAAGGTAGGACTAACCCTGAGTTCACCTTGGATGACGAGAAGGTACTAAAATACAAAGGAAGAATATGTGTACCAGAAACAGAAAGTATGGACATTAGACGCCAACTGATGAAAGAAGCCCATACCACCATCTACTCGATACACCCTGGAATTACAAAAATGTATCATGATCTAAAGAAATTATATTGGTAGGGGGGAATGAAAGCAGATGTAGCCAAGTTCGTGTCTCAATGCCTAAATTGTCAGAAAGTAAAGGCTGAACGACAAAGACCCGCAGGATTGTTGCAGCCATTATACAGAAAAATTGTTAGTTAATTTTTAATATCACATAGATTCTCAGTTCATGTTATTATAAGACTTCCGCTATTGTGTATTTACTCTGATTATGATTACGGATGTGCGTGAGTTTGGATAACGCGGGGATAACCTATTTGAGATCCTGGTTGAACCGTTGGTTTGTTAGCGGTTCATCACACCATTCTGGTTAGACCAAAATTGGGGTGTGATAGTAGCCGTGTCTCCCGCATAAACCCAGGCGGGAGATGATTTCAATCCCTCACTTCTTAATCTATTCAACCTAAAAAATGCCACTTAAATGACCAAGATCAAAGGCAAAAAATCAACAATAATAACTAATGATAGCTTGCTAGTTTTTTCCAGTTCCAGAGTTTAACTTTGAATATTGTTTCTCCCAAGTTCCCATCAGGCAACAACGGTTCCGCCTAATCCGGGAGTGAGTGAGATGGTTGGCTATTGGCTGTTGGCTATTGGTATGCCACTATGTGTAATGGCTAATGGGGTTATGTTTTCTAGAGTTTTTCTATTTTGGTTTAATGGTTTAGGCCCTTAGGAAATGGGGTTGGGGTATTAGAAAAATAATTTATTAATTGCAGTTGGGTTGGGGTTGGGGTCTTTACTCTTTAGTCTTTGGAAATAATATATTAATAATATAGGGAATAAGTTAGTTATTAGAGAATTAATGGTTCATATTCTATTCAGTTT
Organism: Protea cynaroides; assembly: GCA_028583415.1. Taxonomy (NCBI): domain Eukaryota; kingdom Viridiplantae; phylum Streptophyta; class Magnoliopsida; order Proteales; family Proteaceae; genus Protea; species Protea cynaroides. The sequence goes on from CM053266.1 coordinate 14,884,986, forward strand.
AATCGGTGTCTAGCCGGTGTAATCCGCCTGTTTAAACTGTTCAAAACCGAACCGAACCGGTTAAGTAAACTGTGTAGTATTTGAAACCAGAACTGAACTGACTATTAAATGGTCTCTCGGTTCCGGTGTAAATGGTTCAGTTCGATTTCGGTCCAAATGTTGCACCCTTATATGGGAGATCTCTGAAATAGATAGAATGCTTAACTCTCATTTTCCTTCCTCTCTGAATCTGGACCATTTCTTTTGAAATTGTAGAAACTTCTCTCCTTAGGAAAACCATATCACTCGACTTCCTCCAATATTCATACAAATCGTAGAGGATCTGGATCCCAAAAATGGATTCTTTGGTAAGATGCAAAATGATTGTGTTTTGGTATAACATTTTTTTTTTTGTGATCAGACCATATTGTGACTATTGGGTTTCCTACAGTCGTGCAACCCCTGCAGCCGCCGCATCCGTGCCATTGAGAGCACATCTACATGTGCATTCAATGCAATCTGACGGTCCAGCCTGCATGGCAGCAGAGGATCCAAGCCCATAAGAAGCTGGGCTTGTGAGTTTTAATTACATGTGACCGATCAAAATATAACGGTTGAAATATTTGCCAAATAAATGTGAGAAGCTTGACAAGTTGCCCAAAGTAGGTTTATATGCTTCTTGTGCTTTAGGCGTTAAAAATTCCAATAATTTTATTTAGGGAAAATTTCACTCATCCCCTGGATTTTCTTTTTGGGAAAAATGCTGTTTCCTTCCTGTAGTATGCCTAAAGGATAAATGCCCCTAAATTTTTTTGAAAAATACAAATGTCTTTCCTAGAAACACTATTAAAATACAAGTACACCCATGCTCTTAGGTATATTCCATTAAATACTGACGGATTGACCTCTAATTTTTTTAATGACCAAATTAACTCTTCTGTCCCCAAACCCACCTCATCCCCACTCCACCCTCCGCATCCCCAAACCCATCCGTCCACAACCTCCGTCCTACCATCACCTCCACAACCTCCCGCCCCACCCTCTCCACAAGTCCCACTCCACCTACTCTATAACCGCCGCCCTACCCCACTCTCTCAGCAGAAAGAGATTCAGCGACATGATTTCTCGCGCTTTCCTCCGCTAAAGCATTGCAAAAAGCCCTATGAGTGATGAAGCTATCCCTCGTTCAATAACGAAAGAGAAACACCACAGAGGAAAAACAAAGCATCACCACCAAAGTATCACCTTTAAAGCCGAACCGAAGAGAGAGAGATTAATGAACTCAAGAAAACGATTAATTTGGGAAAAAGTTAAAGACCATGGGAAGTATCCAGCGAAACAATTTGCAGACAATAAGTGAAAGGGATGCCGGCATCCTCGATCGCCTTCCTCACTACCATCTTATCATCGAATGTCATCCTTCCAGGTTCCATCGCATTTCCCATCCGTGCCGGGTCTGTTCCAAACTCCAACGGCACGAATCGCTGCAACACATTTCTTTAATTTATTTTATAATTATTTTCCCTAACATCAATCATAATCGGGATTTTCTTATTGAGACGGATGATGAGGGGGTTTTCCGTTGATCATGTAAAAAGAAAATCAATACCTTAATGTTTCCGGCCTGTTTGATGGCTTCAACAAGCTTGAGCTATAGAAGGATTTGATGGCTCCTAATGTGGACACCGGAGATTGTGCAGATGACAACGTTGACTAGTTTTACGGCATTGACGAATTGTTTCGCTGGATACTTATCATGGCCCGGTTAATTGGTCTCTAGTTTACGACAGTAATGCTTTTTAATCCCCGTAAGATTGCCCAGGGCTCTCGAAGGATCGTGATGAATGCATGAAGGCTCGGGGCAGACGTACACTCGCTTACGGACCTCGTTGCTCGATCGCTGCCGGAGCTTCCACGGAAGGTTATGGCCGCTGCGGTGCAGATTCTGGTCGCGCTGAAATCCTTTGTTGCAGACCTCACAAACAAACCGGTTCGTCGCCATTAGAGCTTTCGGTGACAAAGCGATCACCTCAGCATCTGGATCTGAAACCGGTTCGTCGTCATTAATTTAATTCTGGTAGTTCTCTCTTCCGGGTTATTTCCTTCCATCATTTTACGTTCTGGTTGGTTAATAATTGTTGAAATATAGTTCCATTCGGTGATATTAGATCCGGGTTGTAAGTTTTGAAGAATAGATACATCTGAAAATGCTTATGATGTTTTATTTACTTTGCTTTGATTCCTTCGGATTCGTACACGATATGTTCTTCCGGTTTTGGTGCTACGACTTCTGTTTCCCTTGTTTTTTAGTTTGTCACTTTATTTTATCATGCTGTTTTTGTGCATAAATGCTTCTCATTTGAGTGTGGCTGTAAAAATAATATTACGTTTTTTTGTTTTTCATAATATGGTAACCATATGAATTCAAAGAATAGAGATAGTTTCATTTTTTTTAAAATGACATATGATTGAAAATTTGAACTCTGTTGAGAGGTAGAATTGTTCATAGAAAAATTCACTTTAACACCTTTAAATAAAAGTGACAGTTGTCTTTTCCAGAAACATTTAGGGGCATTTTCCTTTAGGCATACTACAGGGGAGAAACGGTATTTTTCCCTTTCTTTTTAATCACCCAATCCCTAACCTTGCCAATAATAGCTCACAAACAGAAAAAATAAAATAACTTAATTACCCTACCCAATAAATTACAGTTGAGGTAAACTATGGAGAGGTTTTGGATGCCATCTATCTCCTCATAAACTTGCGATTCCAAAATCTCTGTACTTATTTTCCGTCGTGGAATGCTTGCTTTCTCAGCCGTTCTATTCTTCCTCCCAATTTCAAACAACTTAGCAACATTAACTTCGAATTTTAATGTCCACAATAATTTCAAAAATTGCTTAAGTTTAAACCCTTGAACTTAGCCTAGTTGACTAAGAATTTAGTAACAACTTTAGAGCGTTTGATCACTGTTGATCTTGCATATGACTACCTGATTTGACACCAACTGCACCGAATCTATTCGATCTGTGCTTTTCAATGAATCCGTAGCACCCAAAAACCCTTGGAACAACAACTTCTACGTTTATTCTCTTCTTTCTATGAATAGTTCAATGTACATACGATGCCGTACTCCCTTTTTTTTTTTTTTTTTAACAACCTCTCACCATGGAATCAAATTCATTTCTTTTTTTCTCCTCCACCGTAAGATTGCACCTCTTTTCTATTTTTTTTCTTCCATCGTAATTGGCTTACCTCGGATTGCATTTGAAGATTCTTCTCACCTACTGGGACTTCTTCCCAACTTCCTTATGTTTTCTGTCCACTCGAATGATATACCTTCTCTTCCCCTCCTCTCCTATTTTTGTCTCTCTTTTTTTCTCGTACAAACCTTTGCACACCTCCCCCTTCTTCCAGATTCGTAACGATTTGTCCAAACCTTGCTCTGATACCACTTATTCGGGATGAAAGCGCAAACAAGAGAGAGAACAAAGATCAAGCAAACACACAATACGAAGATTTACTGTGGTTCAGCATCCAATCCGGAATGCCTACCTCTACACCAGAGAATCAGAGAATTTCTTTATTTACCAAGAAAACTTTACACCTCACTCTACCTCACAAAGTTTTTTTCTTTGCTCTTATTTAATTAGGGTTTTTCCCACAGAGACAATATATAGGCTGTCTAGAAACCCTAATCCCACATAATTATAAATTGACCCTTACACATTTAATTGACCTAAACCCAAATATAAATACAACTCCAATAACTGTGGACCCTCATAGAATACAAGACACAACCCAACAAATAATTTATACTTTCAGTGACAATGTCCTGATTATATAAATTCTCCCTTATTACCTAAACGATTATCAATTTCTGAACTTAGAAAAATTGCAACTAAGACTGTTCAAATCCCTATTCGGATGGGTTCAACTGCAAAAGAAAAGAACCTATTGAGATACTAAAGAAACTAAATCTTTGGTAAAATATAAACAAGTGGTTTTAGACAAAGAAGAAATTATTTTTTCTGCTAATCAAAGCAAGAGTAAATATTTATATATCAAAGCTAAATTCAAATTTTCAAGTTATAAACCATACTTTGGATGTTCTACTCAATATAAGTACTACAACCAACGCTTATCATTGGAACGCTTTACCCATTGACCAATGGATAAAAATGAAAGACACTATACTTGCTACTGGTGTAGACGGACAGGAAACCTACCTAGAATACTAAGCTAAAAATATAGCTATTGTACTAGGAAATGAAAATTTTGTAATTCCTAAAATTTTATGTTTTCCATTCATGCATGGTGACTTGATTTTAGGAAATAAATTTCTTCATAAATTCATCCCTATGGAACTACATAAAAATATTGTTGTTCTTCATACAGATTAAAAGGTAACTATCCTTATTTTTATCGGATCATACTCATAGATGTGAAAGTGGATTCACACATATACGTATATATCACTAGATAAACACACCTGACAAAATCCATTGGATTTATTAAAACCCAACTTTAGTGAAAATCCTTTGCAATTATGGGATAAATCACCCCGATACTTTATCCTTAAACTTAATGACCCGAATAATTAAGGTTATACAAGTTAAAACAATTATCTACACATTATTTGATATACAAGAATTCCATATTCAATTAAATTACTTATTAGATAAATGACTAATTGAACAAACAAGAAGTCCCCATTATTCTCCTGCATTTATAGTAAGAAACCATGCAGAGATTAAAAGAAGAAAGGTGTGAATGGTGATCAACTATAAATGCCTCAATCAACATATAATTTTTTATGGGTATTTTGTACCTCAAAAGGATGTCTTGATTAAAAAAAAAAAATTAGAGATGCCAAAGTTTACAGTAAACTCAAATATAAATCAGGTTTTTGGTAAATTAAGCTTGATAATGTGTAAAATCCTCACCCAGAAAACCCGGCTTAACTCGGATTTTCTTTCGTGCCAGGGTTTTCCACTGTAGTTGAACTCGATTCGATACAAAATTGTGGACTAGCACGACATGTACCCTTTAAACTCTTAGCCTTTTCTAACTATGTGTTAAGTGTGTAATCTTAAGGGGGGCCAGTTGCTACTAGGCGGTAGGTAATCCCGATAGTACAAGGACTGGGACCATCGATCGGCCAGGAAAAAAACAAACCTACTCTCGAGATTCACTGATTGGTTTCGTTTTGGGAGGCCAATTAGGATATTCCCTAGACCCATAGATGAATCTAGAGGGACCCACACCTATCCTAACTACCTTTGGAGTTGTAAAAGGGAAGGAGTCCCTCTCTAATTCAAACTCTTGCTACTTGGCAACTTCTTAGGAGTCCTCCATTCAAACTAGGAGTTCTACTCCAAAGAGGACAACTTGATAAAATAAAAACCCTACCTTGTCACCCTCCTCTGAGAACGTATTAGTCTCAGAAAGCTCTGATGCATTCTCAAGAGAAAGGGAGGAAGGAGAGGAAGAAGGTGAAGCTTTGCAATACTTGTGTTGGGAGAATTACGGACGACGTACACCGCTGATCAACATTAATCAAGTTTTTGTCGGTAAAACGATGAACTTACTATAGATTCGGATACTCCATCGAATAATTTAGAAAATGAAGGACTGATAATCATTCTCTATTGATGGTAGGATTAATATTGCTTTTTGATCATAAGAATAAACCTCCTCAAATGAGTAACATAAAATAAACCTCAAATTTCATGCTTGTCATGCTGAGACTTAGACCTAAGATGTACCCTATCGTTGGACCACACTAGGTTAACAATGAATTGGCCTAAGTTTACAGTAGAATCCTAATCTGGAAGACCATAAATTGATCTTCAAAAGGGGCAAACGATACACTGGACGATATGCTATAAGAGCTGGTGTAGAGACCTACTAGTCCCAGAAAGGTCTCAGGAGGTAGGTAGATGATGAGGTAGTCGATGATACTGTACCGACCAATGCAGCGACCAATCCTTGGCAGAAGGTTCTGACCTCTGTCGGATGTTACGACGGTCATTACAGTAGTGACCGATGCATCGACCGGCGAACCCCAGACTGCTAAGATTTAATGATAAATCACATAGAAAGCACAACTAATAATCCCACATCAGAAACACTGATTATCCAAGGGTAGAAAACCTCAATTTTGTGATATCAGGTGAGGAACAGAACCCCTAATGAATTTTGAAGTGTTTATAATATATGCTTATTATGTCACATGTTTATTGTGATAACATGTCATCCAATAACTGCTTTGAGTATGCATTTGCATTTATAATATGTGACTGATGAGTAGATGTATAAGATTGTGATCTAGTAAGTAGGGGTGAAATAGTCGAAGACCACTGAATCCAATCTGCTAAGTAATTATTGATGAGTATGTCACTCACTCCTCGCAGGATGACAGCATCTTTAGGGGGGGGGGGCAAAACGGATGGTCTGGGATTCCTGTTGGGATTAGTGAGAGGGATATTTCGGATGACATGTAACATTTGATTAGTGGTATTATCCCTGTGTGCAACCCTGGCCAGTAGGGGGTCAGGTATTGGTAGAGTGGAGTAATGAGGGGGAAAGGTTAGCAGTGTTAGTTGGAGCATCACTGGTCGGACTTGCTGCCTGATCACCACTCTGATTAGGATGTCGTGTGGGATCCCCAGGGCTATTGGAGTAGGCTGGTGAATAGTGTATGGAAGTTATAGTCAGATTTTGAAAAGTGTGGCTAGACCTTACCATAGCACACTAGCATACATGATACTAGACTGTTGCATTGCTGTGTGTAATAAATTGATCATGCATATTGTTTGCTTGTTTGTTTCTCACTGAGCTCATGTTGGAGAACTGACCCTTGTACTTCATTCTTTTTAGATGATACTGTAGGTACCACGGTTGCAGATTTTCTAAATGCACCGGCGATCTCTCACTTGGCCCAATTAAGGGCAATGTCATATGAAGACGAAGCACATCAAGCTGACTGCGAATGTGATGCATGTATTTTCGATGGATAAATTTTCTTGATGAGAAATTTTAGAACAATGAACAGTTTTCCTTTACTATTGTCCTTTGGATTATTTTATTACATTTAGTTGATTTTATAGGGCAATGTTACTTTAAGGTTTTGGTTGGTGGGAGTAATTGATAAACAAGTTTGATTAAAATGTGACTCACTAGTATCATTACCTTTATTTATAATTATAATGTTCATGGTTATTTAGTATCTTTCGTTATTTATTACTCTGAATTATGAATGTGGCATTGTATTGGTAATGGTTGGTATGTGTGTGCATCGCTTATGAGTTCCTGGTGGGATCACATCCAAACTAAAGTGTTGATCCAATCGTATCCCAAATTTTTTTCAGACCGGTATTTTGGGGTGTGATATAATGTGTCCAAATCGTTGGCTGTTTTCAGCACTTCTTATTATAAACATTACCAATGGAATGTTATACCATTTGATTTGTGCACTGCACCATAAGTCTTTCAACGATGGATGGATAGCATATTCTCTTCTTTCAACTTTTGTGTAATTTATATTGATGACATTTTTGGTTTCTCTAAAACTTTAGAAGAACATAAAAATCATCTTGAAACTATCACCATCCTATTCCACAAACGTGAATAATTTTCAGTCCCAACAAAATCAAAATCGAAAAATGAATATTGACTTTTTAGGATTAATCTTAAATCAAAATGGAATCCATTTACAAGACCATATTTTTTTTTTTATCAAAATCCAAGATTTTTCAGATAAATTGCTTGAAAAAAAAACAATTGCAAAGCTTTTTGTGAGTTTTAAATTATGGTTGTCATTTTATTAAAGATCTTTCTAAAAATGAAAAGTTTTTACAAAGATTGCTAAAAAACCAGCAACCATTTAACTGGACTTCGGCTAATATAGTCATTGTTCATTTTTTTTAAAATGAGGTAAAAAATACCCCCCATGTATTTCCCTAAAACAGGTGATTTCATGAGCCTTGAGACAGAGGCCTCTAACGAATATTGAGGAGCTGTTTTAAAATGTAAACTACATAAAAATCATAAACAAGAGAAAATTTGTGGTTATAATTCAAGAAAACTCAAACTTGCATAAATAATTATATTTTTTTATGAAAAAAAAAATTCTTGCAATTATTAATGGATTAAAACGCTTTAAGATCTTTCTTGCTTCTGATCCATTTCTCATAAGGACTGGCAACCAAGCAGTTAAAGATTTTCTTCGCTCACAAAAGCATGAAGATAATCCACGATGCATTAATTGGTACAATTTCGTCTATTAATCTCCTTTCGACATCGAATTTATTAAAGGAACTCATAATTCCTTGGCTGATTTTCTTAGCAGAAAATGAATCGCTACACGGACAGACTAATACGAGTCATGGAACGCGACCTCGATGTCTAGGAAACAACCCAACAAGGATAAGAATCGTGGTAAAAAGCCATGGGTTTCAGTGACTAAACCCAAAAAAGGGTTTTATCATTTTTTCCCTAAACTTGCACAGCAGAATCAGAATCACTGATCCAGAATCTCCAACAGACATAAGTCATAGCCAGCGACCAAATCAATTTCCTAACACTGGTCATCAACAGCAAAATCCAGCGTGTTATTTTGATCCAATGCTTAAACAAAAACATGAAAATTGGACTATAGCCATAGATCACCTCAATTCTCTTTGTAACTTTCAAGGACAGCCTTTTGTCAAGTACTCTCAAAATCCTTGGTCTACCCCTTCTCAGCAAGTTTCTTTCTCCGAAGTCTTCCCACTGAGCATTTTCTGATTACGAATAATGTACCAGAATTTTATAGTCATGGCCTCCCAAGCGACCTCTATGCTGAAATCAATGGAACTTGGAAAGCTCTTGTGTCCGACCAGAAAAATTGTTTTGGACACATCTTAGTTCTTTGACAAATTTGCTAAAAGAACAATTGGATAAACACAAATATTAAAAAAAAATAATAATTCTCTTTACACAAATGAATTAGAATGATGATTTCAAGTTAAAGAAAATTAATCTTTTTCTCGATCTTACCGAGTTTTTAAACCTTTCTTTTTCATCTGATGCCATTTTTAATCAAATAAAACGAATTTGTCTATATGAAAAGAGTCATCAAATACTTCCCTTTGAATTTTCGATCAGATTAAACAAATCTGTGATAATGAACAGTTCAGTGCTTTCAAACATATTATAACTCAATATTTTGAAAGAATTTTCTAAATAAATATCAATATTTACGTTTATGTTTTTGTTTAGAAATTTACCCATGGAACGAAACAACATTAATTTTTCATGGAGTTTAGTTTCCAAATTGTTCTTTAAAAGAGTAAGTTCTAATCAAATTCTTGCTTTCCTAACATGATCAAAGCTATGATTTATCATGTAATTGAAAGTTGAAAATTCGAATATATCTAGAAGGTAATATCTATGGTACCCTTGGTTAGCAAAAACGGGAGAAGTTTTACCCCCACCCCCTATTGGAAAGAAATTTGAAAGGAAGGAAAATTATTTTAAAAAAATGGGCCCTTTTATGAGGTCGGACCCGTGCACAATGTGAATAAGAGATTGCGATCTTTGCCATCTCGGGTGGGTGAGGCCAAGTTTGTTGGTCACTAGTTTTGGGTCTGGAAGCTTTGGGTCGGCCCTTTTTTTTTTTTTTTTTTTTTTCTATTTTCTTCATTTTCTCTTCATTCCATGTTTTGGTTTGGTGGCCCTAGGTTGGTTTGTTAGTTCGGCCTCTGTAGTGTTTGGTTAGTTGTATTGTGTGGATCTCCGCTGAGGGGTGCTTGTTGTGTTCTCTTTTTTGGGTTAATAAAATATCTATCTACCCACCCAAAAAAATGACTCATTGGAGTCTCGCTTAATTCAAACACCTACTGGGTTTTGGGACCACAACATACAATGTGAAGCTATAGTGAGCCCACGTCTGCAATGAATTATTACAATTGATTCAAAAGTTGAAATATTTAGATGGGGATCGGATGAATATTACATGCCGTTAATATGAAAAGTAATACACAAATGAGGTTGGGATTGCATCAGAATCCGATCAGCTGCACGTTCTAGAAGAGTAACAACTCTTCTAGTACGCTCTTTTGGACAACAAGTGTCGTATGGAGTTAACAGTGCTAACTTCCGTTAACTAAATAAATTCTATTTTTTAATTCCTTAGTTTAGGTAATTAATTTGGTGAATTGGAAATCACGATTTTTAAGGTAAGTTAATTTATTAGAAATAAAACTCTAATGATTTTTAAGGTAAGTAAATCTATTAGAAATAAAACTCTAATTACTCACTATTTGATAAAACTCTTAACGATTGTTTAATTTGTCTTTTTTTAATTTCTATTTTCTTTTATCCTTTACTTCCTATTTTAATGGTAAACAAACTAAATTAGTTATTTTTTATTTGAAAAATAAAATCTTTCTTAATCAAAAATCATATTTGAATATCCATAAAACTTCTTGATTATCTAATGTTGTGTAACCATTGGGACAGGAGCATCAATCCAAGGTTCATGATGAAGAAAATGATGTTCTTTCTCTTTGTCATGATTTCCCTAATGGGTTCGCAACTTTTTCCTAGGTTTTAGTATAAAAAAATGAAACCAAAATGACAAGGGAAGGAGCATCAATCCAAGGTTCATGATGAAGAAGATGATGTTCTTTTTCTTTGTCATGATTTCCCTAACGAGTTCACAACTTCCTCCTAGGTTTTAATATAAGAAAACAAAATCAAAATGAAAGAGGAAGTTGAAAGAATACTTGCTGTTGACAGGAAAGATGTTCCTATTTATTATTAGATTCCACGATTTTGAAATATTCCAATCTCCTTTTGATTCAATTTTTGTACATGCAGATGATCCGGCCAACAAATGGGAATTATGATTTATTATCATAATTTATTTCTTTCAATTTGAATCAATAAAAAAATAAAAATTAAAAAAAGAAAAGAATAAACAAACCAAAAAATGTGAGAGATTATCTATCAATTCAAATATGATTTTTAATTAAGGAATACTTTATTTTTCAAAAAAAAAAAACCCAATCTACCATTTCAATTAACTTACCTTATTAATAGGAAATAATGGGAGAAAAAAATGGAATTAAAATAATGTTTATTTAGTTAACGGAAGTTAGCATTGTTAACTCCATAGGACACTTGTCGTCCAAAGAGCGTACTAGAAGAGTTGTTACTCTTCTAGTACGTGTAGCTGATCCGAACTCATTGCATTAAACTACCCATGGTAGCACTCTTACCTTGCCTTACAGCTAAGATTTCACATGCTATGCTATTGGATTTGGCCAATCAACCCCACATGAATCAGACAACACAACCTCGTGAAAATACAAAAATTGGCAACCCACCGACACACATACGTGGCAATTTAAAAGAAGCAATTAATAACGACGCCACACAATCCATATGTATATTAAGAAAAAAAGGGAAATTTACTCAGACACCCCCTTGACAATTGGTTTATTATACAGAACTACCCTCTCTTGACAAAATTTAACAGACTACCCTTGAAACAATGTTTTATAATAGTATAGTCCACACTGTTAGGTTTTGGTTGTTAAAAATTGATGGGAGAAATTCTGAAATTTTTTTAAGACAGTAGTACCCTTAGTTAATGTAAAATTACATATATATCCTTTAGGGTAAAAACCACTTTTTCATTGTTGCTTCTTCTCCAAAGAAACCCCGCAAACTGTTCATTGTCGTTTCTTCATCTTCTTCTCATTTTCAAGAATTCCATAACTATCGAAGGAGGATTTCTTCCTTTTATCTTCTTCTCAATTTCAAACATTCTTGCAACTTTTCCAAATTCTCTATTGATGGCAAACATTAAGGCGGCAGAAACTGCGTCTTTGCAAGTTTCTTGTTCTTGAATCTTGACCTAAGCCCACAGGCCCCTACTGTTTTGTGTTCTTCACCGTGAAAGGTATGTCGTACACCTTCTCCTCATTTGAGTAAAAAAACTGTAGTGCGTCTTGGAAGTCGGTTTGGGCTTCTTGTTCTCATTGAATAGAGCAATCAGTATGTCTACTTTAGGTCTTAACGGGGTTCTTCCCCCATTGAGTATCTTCCTCACCAGGTTACGAAAGAAGGCTCTGTTTCCCAATAAAGCTAATAAGGGAAGACTAATTTACAAAAAAAATATATATATATATTAATAATAAAAATATATAAAAAATAAAAAGAAGAAGAAGAAGGAAAATCAGCCAAAGGATTAAAACACTGAAATTTGTTAAGGGTAAGAACAGAAAATATAGAGTTCTGGTGAGAAAAAGATTTGGAGAAGAAAGATAGGGTTTTCGATGAAGACTCCACTTTTGAAACTTCGGCGATAGAAAACTTGCCGCATAACGATCAGAGTAGTAATCAATGAGAGATAGCCTAGAATACCATCAAAATTTGCAATAGATTTGTTTCTCATTATCTTGATTTTCTTCTCCTCTTCTGTAACTCTGATTTGTTTTTTCTATAAGAATATTAATGTGGGCTAAATTAATTATATGGTTAATTGTTTCAGTAGGAGTTTGGTTACAAGTAGACCAGTTTAAGTATGATTAGAGATGGACCAACCTGGTCCACTGTGGGACTGGTCCAGGGAGTAGTATTATATATACCAATGATTAGGGTCCTCGTAGCCATGGTGTTATTTCCTCTCCTGTTCCTATACATAGAGAAAACTCAAGGGATCCCCAATAGGCTATGGAAGACTCTAATCTAAGCATTCAAAGCTAAGGAAACAGTGAAAAATCAATCTACAATAAGAAATATGTGTCTTATCATCTCTTTTTAATGCACATTGTATTCTAGTAATCTGTGTGGTGTATCCGTTAGGGTTCATGGGAAACCTCATGGCAAAACTCTAATTGAGAATAAAAAGTCTTAAAATTGGTATCAGAGCCTCCCATACAGACCTATGATTGATGGAAAATCATTATAGAAACTTTATGTTTGAATGATTTGGGAAAGGGAGAGATTTTTCTCCCAAATTCTTCGTCCGAACCTGTCTAGGGTTTGAACCATTGAAATTTTTTTCAGACCGTTAAAAAGTAAAATAAATCATATAGGATTGTAGGTCTCAGAGAGACGAAGCCAATGACATAAGGTACATCACCAGAGGAGATCGGACGGGCCCTCACGAGCTACCTAAAAAAGTTCTTGAGATCCATGCGCCGACTATTATTTTGAAAAAAAAAAAAGAGAAAAGAAAAGGGTTGATGTCACCAGGTCAACTTGAATAACTCAGAAACCCTAGCAAGTCAACCAGGGCAGGACCAATCCATCGTGAACAGAACCGATCTGGGCCGATCCAATGCCAAACCTGGATCCAAGACCTAACCCAGACCAAGCTGGACCCAAGACCAGATCCCTGGGGCACACGTGTGTCCCGTTAGCCCAGCCAAGGATCATTTGACTTGACTTGAGACCCGATCCATTAACCCGATGGGTTGATTAGAGAACCTGTTCCCTCTATCCAAAATGTTGACCCGATAACCCGAAAGATTGAACTGGGTGGACCATTGGTTGAACCGTTGGACCAGACTGGGGTTCAATTAGACCTCAGACCATCTAGTTCGGTCTAGACCAAAGTAATTCAAAAAGCAAATTTAATAGTGGGTTCGATCCTCCCATAATCAAGCCCGGCCAGATAAAACCTGTCACACCCCAATTTTGGTCTAACCAGATTAGTGTGATGAACCGCCAATAAATCAACGGTTCAACCAGGATCTCGTATAGGTCCTACCCACCATATCAAACCATACCCACATTCCACAGTAATAATTAGAGGTAATAAACAAATAAGCAGAAGTTTTATAGATAATGAACTGAGTGTCTAACAATGATAATAAATAATTAATCCGATTATCTCCAAAACTCAGGACATAAAAATAATTAATCCATTACATGTTCCAGTAGTCAAACATAGCTAAACTAATCATAAATACAGTGGTTGCACTCGCATGAAGAATCATGCGTCTCCTCTGTTAATTCTCCGTCAATCGCCACTACATGTCCATATATCGACGCATTCATATAATCTTCAACATTTGGTCCTGCATCATTAACTAAAAATATTCGACGTCGAAAGGATGAGCACACATCACGGCTCAGTTAGCAAACAAAACAATGTGACAAACATATGCATGCATTCAATTCATATCTTTGGTCTTGTTTTTAAGTTTGCAATGTCCTATAGAAAGGTTTGGTGGCCCTCGCACCTCTATACACGAGTGTGTAAATCTACCAATGGATCAAACACCATTGTCTTCCCACATGCACCCACAATGGAATAGAGAAAGAGCTAAAGTGTCCAGATCAAACACCGCCAACACTTTCCCTGATGCTCTACCCATACCAATACGTAAGCCCCTGCTGGTGAGGGCTTGCAAATTGAGATCACAACTAACCAATCCTAATGCCAAACAGTGTATCCAAGGCCTCACCCCAGCATCCCTCAATACATCCATAGAGATAGAGCTAAGGCTCCCCGACAGAGTCGAAGACTACAAGGTCCGAGACCACCTCCCCTGATGCCCTACGACGTAATAGTTATGCTAAGGTAATGGTGATACGATGATGTCAGTGGACAAGACTTGAGTAGAGATAGAGCTAGAGTCTGGTGATGAGGTCAAAGACTACCATGCCACGTCCTCCCCCTAACCCTCTACTCACATCCAACACACCAACCACACACATACAATTACATGCCTAATCCTATCATCATCATCATCATCATCATCATGTTATAAATAAATAAAATTAAATATGAATGAGCAATAATAGCAGGAATATTGGATGACATATAAGATGCACATTACAAGCATACACGCATAGAATCAATCATGGTATTGGACTCAATAAAAATAAAGCAGTTTGTTATTATTCGATTAGTTTAGGTCTTGTTCCCTCACCTGTTAGCAATACTTAATCTCCTTCCAAGCCTTGCAATTCTCTTTCAATCAATTTAACAACCTAAAAGTTATATGATTTTAAGTTAGGGTTCATATGTAACATGTTACAGTAGTCAAAAATCGAAACAGAGCACTGATAGGTGTCTGATTGGCCCTATGGTCTCATACTGTGTCAACCTTACTACCTACGGTCAATACCCTATGGTAGCATATGGTGCGACCATGGCTGCGACCATATGATTCTTGAATCTTCTCGAATGCCTATGGTCAATCCTCTGATTAGGCTGGTCATGCTATGGTCTACCGTAGCTGTGACCTTGAGATTTCTGGTCACATACTACATGCAATTCGAGTTCTTCCTAGGTCAAATCCTCTGTTCTTCAATTGGGTTTATCCTAAGGTCATCCTATGGCCATCATTAGTAGTTTCTTATCAACCCTAATCATCAAACTCATCCCTCATGGTTATCCTTGGGATTTTCTCAAGGAATCACATAGATCATAATAGGTTGATATCTTCTATCCTCCATAAAAGTCTTATTCCATAGAGTTTACATCTCTAGAGATTAGATTCATACCTTTGCCTGTGATAGAGATCCAATCACTTCTCAGCAAAATCCTCTCCTTAGCCTTTTCTTCTTCTCCTTCTCTTCCTTCTCTTTCCTTCTCTTTCTCTAGGATTTATTAATGTTCTAAAAGAGTGAAAAAGGGGCTGAGGGACGTCCTTTATATAGAAAAAAAACTCTCCATATAGAGTCCTCTTTCAATTAGGAAAGAAATCCCTTAGTTTTGGAAAGTTTCTAAAACTCAGAGTCTGATCTGGGGTCTCACGATCGATGGCTACGGTCGCAGAACCCGTTGACCATAGGGTCGAAATCATTGACCGTAGGGTCCTGGATCAGTGACCATTGTTTCTTTTCATATGATCGATCGTACCTACCCAGGTATTCGACCATATACATACAGTTTTGGGTGTTGAGTTGATTTTTATACCTGATTTGTGATCCATCTTCACATGCTCAGTCCACTTGGTCCAAGAATGATGGAAAGACCTGGCACGACATAGTTAAATCGGATTAGTGGAGTGTGGGTCTTATAACTCCCCCCTCTTATATAAATTCCATCCTCAAAATTTGCACATACCTTCGGAGTCAAATAGGTGAGGATATTGCTTCTGCATAGCATTCTCTTCTTCCCATGTGATTTCTTCTATATCTTGGCTTCTCCAAGTAACCTTCACAAAGTAGATGTCGCAATTGCATAGACGTTGCACCTTCCGGCTAGTAATTTCAAAAGGTACCACTTCGAACGTCAAATCTTTAGTTAAATCCGGTGGATCCACTGTTAACACGTGCATTGGATCTCTGATGTACTTCTTCAATTATGAGACATGGAATACATCATGTACACTAGACATTGATGGTGGTAGTGCTAACTGATATGCTACCTTTCCATGTCTAGCTAGAACTTCATAAGGTCCAATATACTTGGGATATAGTTTTTCCTTCTGTCTGAACCGTTTTAAACCACGCATAGGAGATATTTTTAGAAATACCTTATCACCTATGGTGAATTCGAGATCTTTGCGTCGATTGTTTGTTTATTACTTCTGACGGTTTAGAGCTATTCGAAACCTTTCCTTGATAATGTCGACCACTCAACAAGTCTCCTCAGGAAACTCTGGTCCAACAATACTCCGTTCTCCAACTTCGTTTCAAAATAAAAGAGTTCGACACTTCCTACCATATAGTGCTTCATAAGGTGACATCTGTATAGTCGCTTGATAGCTGTTGTTATAAGCGAACTCAATCAATGGTAATTTCTCATCACATGATCCTTTGAAATCAATTACACAAGTTCGGAGCATATCTTCTAAAATCTGAATGGTACATTCTGACTATCCATCGGTCTGAGGATGGAATGCAGTACTAAACTTCAACGTTGTACCCATAGCCTTCTGTAATCTTTCCCAAAACATTAAAGTAAGCGTGGGTCTCTGTCGAACACGATGCTTTCAGGTACACCATGCAATCTGACAATATTATCCACATACAGCTTAGCTAACCTATCTAGGGTATACTGAGGTCGTATAGCTATGAAACGAGCTGTCTTAGTCAAACGATCTACAATCACCCAGACCGCGTCAACTACTCGGGGAGTCAATGGTAACCCAGTGACGAAGTCCATAGTGATGCAGTCCCATTTCCATGTTGATTCTGGCAGTGGCTGCAACAATCCTACAGATCTTTGCCTTTCAACCTTTACTTGCTGACAATTCAAGCATTGAGATACAAATTTAGCTACATCCACTTTCATTCCTCTCCACCAATATAGTTTCTTCAGATCATGATACATCTATGTACTTCTAGGATGTACCGAATAAGCGGTGGTGTAGGCTTCCTTTATTTTTTTATGTCTAATATCCAAGTCTTCATTTTCAGCGACACATACTCTCCCTTTGTATCTTATTACTTTCTCAGAATTTAAGGTGAAGTCAGGGTTGATCCTACCTTTTTCAAGGTCTTCTTACACCATTCTCATATAAGGGTCTAACTGAATAGCTGTTTTCACTTCATTTATCAAATTAGGTACAATCTTTAATGTAGCCAACATGTTTGAGAATAGATGAATAAACCCTTGGTCAGTTGATTCATTCAGAATTTCAATCACGAACTGCTCTTTATCGTAATTAAATACTCTTCCTATGACACACACTACAACATTTGTACTAGCTTCTTCTTGGGATTTTGTCATAGCTTTCGTGCTTAATGCGTCAGCAACTACATTAGCTTTTCTGGATGATACTGGATATCACAATCATATTCCTTCAGTAATTCCAACAATCTTCTCTGTCTCATGTTCAACTCCTTTTGATTAAAAAGGTGTGTATGACTCTTATGATCTGATTTAATCTAAAATTTCTCTCCATACAAATAATGTCTCCATATCTTAACAGCATGTACTACTGCTACTAATTCCAAGTCATGAGTGGGATAGTTCTTCTCATATGTCTTCAATTATCTTGAGGCATACATAATTACTTGTTTTTCTTGCATATGCACACATCTCAAACCTAACCCAGACGCATCGGTGTAAAAGGTAAATGATTGTCCTAGGATCAAAATAGTCAAGATGGGAGCTGATATCAATCTAGCCTTTAATGTTTCGAAACACTCTTCACATTTATCGGTCCAAATAAACTTTTCTCCTTTCTTTGTCAGACTGGTGAGAGGTACGGCAATTCTAAAGTAATCTTCCATGAATCATCGATAGTACCCAGTTAAACCTAAGAAACTTCTGATTTCGGCAACATTCTTAGGTGCTTCCCATTTTACAATGGCTTTAACCTTGCTAGGATCTACTTTAATTCCTTCAGTGGATACAACATGGCCTAAGAAAGCGACTTCATTCAGCCAGAACTCATACTTAGTAAATTTTGCATAAAGCTTTTATTTTCTTAGTCGCTGCAAAGCGGCTCTTAGATTTGTGATATGAGTTTCTTTGTCCTTGGAGTAGACTAGTATGTTGTCAATAAATACAATAACTAAATATCCAACATATCATGGAATGCCCTATTCATGAGTTCCATAAAAGTTGTGGGTGCATTAGTCAATCCAAAAGACATAACTAAAAAATCATAATGTCCATATCTGGTTCTGAATGCTGTCTTTGGAATATCACCTTCCTTAATCTTCAACTAATGGTATCCTGACCGAATATCAATTTTGGAGAACACTTTGGCACCTTGCAATTGATAAAACAAGTCATTGATCTGAGGCAACGGGTATCGATTCTTATTTGTAAGCTTATTTAATTCTCAATAATCTATACACAGTCGAATGCTATCGTCCTTCTTTTTTACGAACAATACTGGCGCTCCCCATGGTTATATGTTGGGTCTAATATAACCCTTGTCCAGTAACTCCTGTAATTGTACCTTCAGTTGCTTTAGTTCAGTAGGAGCCATAGGGTGCTTTCGATACTAGTGCGGCTCCGGGTATAAGATCTATAACGAACTCTGTAGCTCAATCAAGTGGTAGTCCTGATAGTTCCTCAAGAAATACATCCAAAAATTCACGTAGAACTTCAATATCTTCCATTCGTGGTGCTTCCTTGGTGTGGTCGACCACGGATACTAGATACCCAATTCCTCATTTCTCGAGGAATTTTCTAGCCTTAATGCAGAGAGAATGAGTTTTCATTTACGGGAAACTAAACTCTGCTCCTTCCTTGTCTTTAAATGTCAGTTTCTTTTCCACATATAATAGGTTTGCGGAGTGCCGAACTAACCAATCCATTCCCAAGATAAGGTTAAATTCTGTCATCTCGAGTTGAATTAAGGTTGCATCCAAAATCTTCTCGCTTATAAGAACTGGACATGATCCATAACCTTTGTCTAGTTCCACTTCTCATCCCATAGGTGATCATACAAGCAGTTTGCAGTCTAAAGGTCTGAGGGGTAGATTTAACTTCTTTCCAAATGACACAGATATAAAATAATGAGTAGCCCCAAAGTCAAAGAGTACTCTGACGGATATGCCATTAATAGGTACGATACCTGTGACCATATCAGGTGATGGGGTAGCATCCTCAGAAGTAACTACATAAACTTTCCCTTGCTGTAGCTGCTTCCTTGGCTTAGGACACTCTCTTGAATAATGTCCTATTTGATCGCAATTGAAGCATTTGACTCCAGCATTACTTTACTTTTGTTGAAGTTGGGCTGTCGGAGTAGTCTTGGCTGCAGCATTGAAGCCTTAAGTATGAAAGGGTGTAAATGTCTTTGAGTTCCCTCCGTTGTATGAGTTTTCATTGGGCCTCTTTATACCTCAGTTTTGAGCAAAATAACTTTTCCTCTGGCTCGATTCCAGTACTCGAGCAATCTGTACAGCTTCATTATAAATCTTCTTTTCCAGTCCCAATACATGCTCACAGATACTTCCCCTAAGTCCCATGACAAACCTTCGGATTTTGGTATTTTCCTCCTGCATGCTAGAGGGAGCAAAGAAGAACAGTTCTTCATAACCCTGTTGATATGCATCTACAATCATCTGTCCTTGGTATAGACCTAAGAACTCCTTTTCCATTTGATCTCTGAAACTCTTGGGAAAATACTTCTTGAAGAATGTTTCTTTATAAATAATACATGTCAGTTGGGCGTGCTTTTTTAGCAGATAACTTCTAGTTGATTTTCGCCAGTGGTGTGTGTTACCTTTCAACATAAATACGGCACATAATACATTCTCTTCTTCATTTATAGTCATCATCATAAAGTTTCTTTCCATCTCTTCGATCCAGTGAGCTGGCCACAAGGAATCTAATGGCTTGCCTGTGAATTCCTTCGGCTTCAATTTCAGAAAACGCTCGATCAATCGAAAGTGATCAAGCTGATACTGTACATATGCCCCATACATAGGCGGTTGGTACTGATAATTACCTTGGTTATTCCCGCCTTGCGGTGCTTCAGGGTTTTACACTTGGCCTTGTACTGCTGGTGTTTGCAGTGCTTGGGGTACAGTGTTGCTACCACTAGGTGCCGTACTAGCTTGTCCTGTAGGTAGAGATGTTGTGTTTGCAACTGAGAAAGCAATTCCCATAGTATCTTGCATGTTGGTTTGCATTTGCTATATATACTGAATTTGTTGTGCCAAATTCATCACCACAGTAGTCAAATCCGTAGGTGGTGCAGGTAAGTTGGTTGGGTTGGCTTGGGTGTAAACATTCTGAGGTGCAGCATTTTGAGCTCTAATATTTCCTTTCTACCCTTGCTGACCTTCATTGTCGTTGGTCTCCATAGGTGGTGGAGATAGGTTTACATTTTGTCTCCTTCAACTTACTCTACGCCCAACCATTTAAACTCTTGGTTGATGTGTTATTGGCAAAGCTACATGTAAGCACCCCATTTTTGCTACCCTCGGCATAAGTGAACCAATATGGCAGGTTTCTGACCTTTAACCCAAAGATTTATAATTCTCCACTGATCCCCACAGTAGGGTCATGGGCTATTATCTGCATAGATGCATAGGTCATGGAATTATCTTCGAAACGAGACCAGAATTGCTCAATTCCGGTATCAAATGAGGAAGATACGACCATTTTAGTCGGATGATACATATAAGGGAGGTTTCTGAAATTATCATAAATAATCCCAGGGGCTTTCATGCAAATTATCGTAAGTTGGATTGTTTGAATTTCAAATCATCATATCTTGATCATCCGACATCGGATTCAGATGGTTCCAAGACCATTATTCTTCATTCATGATGTTCTACAAAGTGGACGTAAAAAATCCTGGGTAGAAGTCACCAGTGGGTCCCATGCAAACTTGCATGCAAAATGATCGTCAAAACTTCAAAGCTTCATATCTTTCCCGTTCTACATCGGATTCAGGTGATTTCAGTCTCATTACGTTCCATTTTTAGTGCTCTACAAAGTGGACGTAAAATATTTTCGGTAAAATCCTCTGAAGGATCTCATGCAGAATGGTCAGCCAAATTATCGATAATTGGTCTGCTTAAACTTCAAAAATTCATAAGTTGACCATTTTACTTCCAAATGAGGTGATTCAAGTTCCTATATTCCTCATTTTTAATGTTCTACAAAATAAACGAAAAAAAAAAATTTGGAATAGAGGCCATCAAAAAATTCCATGCGGGATAACAGCGGGAATGACCCGTGAAATGACAAGGAGAAGAAACCCAATTAATTCCAATCAGTCCAAGTCAACTCAGTTCGAACCAGTTTTGGTCCAACCTAGCTCAACCCATATCAGTTGTCAACCCAAGTCAGTCTCAACCCATTTCGAATCAGTTCATCTATGTGCACGATATTTATATTATATATTATATATATATATATATATATATATATATATATATATATATATATATATATATATATATATATATATATATGTATGTATATGTATGTATATGTATGTATGTTATTAAATATATGTGTATATATGTATATAATATATATTATTGTATGTAAATGATAATCCAAAAGATTTTGAGAAAAAAAAGGAAAGAGGGGAGAGAAAAAACGTGGAAGAGAAAGGGATTTAGGGTTTTGAGATAATCCAAAAGATTTTGAGAAGAAAAAGGAAAGAGGGGAGAGAAAAAACGTGGAAGAGAAGGGGATTTAGGGTTTTGAGATAATCCAAAAGATTTTGAGAAGAAAAAGGAAAGAGGGGAGAGAGAAAACGTGAAAGAGAAGGGCATTTAGGGTTTTGAGATAATCCAAAAGATTTTTGAGGAAAAAAGGAAAGAGGGGAGAGAAAAAACGTGGAAGAGAAGGGGATTTAGGGTTTTGAGATAATCCAAAAAGATTTTGAGAAGAAAAGGAAAGAGGGGAGAGAGAAAACGTAAAAGAGAAGGGGATTTAGGGTTTTGAGATAATCCAAAAGATCTTGAGAAGAAAAAAGGAAAGAGAGAGGAATAAAAGAAAAAAAAAAAGAAAAAAGGGGGGAAAAAGATTCCCCTTCACGTTTTCTAGAAAGAAAACGTGAAAGAGAGAGAGGAGAAAGAAAAGAAAGAAAAAAAGGAAGGAAAGAAAAAGGAAAAAAAATATTTTTTAGAAAAAAGGATCTTCTAGAAAATGAGTGAAAAATTATAAATAGGCAAGAGGAGGATCCTTTTTTCCAGACCAGAGAGAGAGGGAGAAACGTGAGTGGGAGGGAGAAAACGTGAGAGAGGAAGAAAGAAAGAGAGAGAAAAGAGAAAAGAAAGAAAAGAGAAGAATAAAAGAGAGAAAGAGAAGAGAGAAAGAAGCAAAAGAGAGGAGAAGGAGGATTCACATTCAAAGGGGATTGATACAACCTCCAATCACCCTTCATCAATGGTTTCTCTCGATTTGAGCCCAAGGTTAGTACTCTAAACAAATTTAGAGGTCGTTATAATGCCCAAATGCCAATTTTGCTTGAAAAATGCTAGTTTTCATGAAATCTCAATCATGAATGGTCTATTACATGCTTGTTAATGTTAGGATGCCTATGGCTAACATTTTTCATGAATGATAATTTGTCTAAGCTATTCAATGATGAATTTTTGAATGATGTACAATGATGTTTGATGTTTTTGCAAATTTCATAAAGTGGTTTTCTGATCTGAAAATTCCAGATTTAAGGTTCAAACTCAGGATGTACATCATATGTATTGTTTCTAAGCTTTTTAAGCCCAAAATTTTATGGGAGTCTCTCTGATATGATAGAAGACTACCCTAAAAATTTCGTTCCATTTGGAATTTGGGAAATATATCAAAAAAATTTGTCTTTGACATTGCTATTTTTCTCGGATGCAATGCAATCCTCCATCGGAAAGTCTCTAGACAAAGGCCTTATGGCCATAATCAGAGAATCCACTTAATATGATTTTTTTTTGACATGAAAGTCTCCTAAAAAATGGCACTGGTTTCATATTTTTTCCATTTTTTCATGAATTGATATCAATTTTTAAGTGCATTGTGCTCTGATTTTAAATCTGTCATGATGTACTGATTTGCATGATTGAAAGAGTCATTTTTCACAAAGAAAAAAATACTGTTTTAACTTGTTTTTTTAATGAAATTTTAGATCAGACATTTATCTACATAGGCATATGTCTGTATTTAATTTTTCATTAAGAATAGAATTTTATTTGGAATTTATGGTGCAACTGGTCAAAAATCTGGAACAGATTTGACCAATGCACATGTTCGGTCTTAGGGCATGTCTTTGACCTATTTTTGCTTTCTGTTGGGATTCAAATCCTTCATATGAAATATAATATATCAAGTCATCTTTCTATGGAAAAAAGTTGAGCTTGATTTGAGTTTTGAACGACCTACTTATGGTCATTCTTGTATAATGTGACAAATCTGAATACAGTTCATAGTTTTGTCCATTATCTGGAACCTGGTGTCACAATTTTCACATTTTTGAGTCATTAATCTTCCCAAACTCCTTCATAAGAATTACAATTTTCAAAGAACATTGAACATGTGTTTGTTTTGATAATTTTGAATTTTTCGAAAAAAAGTTTCATTGATGTCTCATTCATTATAACATCAATGATTGTTTAAATGAATTCTGCCATATTTGGATAAATGGCTATATTTGGAGCATTCATATGCTTTGTTTGGATTGTGCATACCATGTTTGCCACATTCCATGTATTGCTATTTTTGGTAGAATAGATAAATTTTTACCATATTTTAGCAAAATCTTAATTTTTTTTAAGTCTTACTATGCTTAGAAAATAGCATATAAGATCTTTTTCTTTTTTTGAAAAATTCATGCCATATATGCATTCTATGATTGGTACTTTCCATATTGATATGTAGATGCATATTAGATCTTACTATGCTTAGATCTTGCCATATTAGATCTTGCCATATTAGATCTTACCATATTAGGCTCTTGCCTTATTTGCAATACATGTCATATTTGAAAGATTTTTAAACAATCTTACTACATGTTAATTTCTTGCCATAAATATTTTATATGCCATGATTAGATAGAATATTCTATTTTGGGCAATAATTTAATTTATGCAACACCCTAGTCGAATTGCCATATCTATACACCTAGCAAACATATTAGGTGTGGGGACGTGCATTTAGGCACCCACATTCTTGGGAAGGGCATAATGGGAATAATAAAACCTTAATAAAGAAAGAGAATTCTTTGCCAAACCTTCCAAAATTAGAATTTAGAATGAAAAGGGTAATTTAGGACGATTTGCCCCTCGGCAAACCCTAAACCTAGAATAGGTTCTAAACCCTAAACCTAGAATAGGTTCTCAATCATTAACCCAAAAAGGGTTATCCAAACCTTAGTCCACTTGGACTATCCATAGATCCACTAGGATATTTACCTTAGTCCACTCGGACTATCCATAGATCCACTAGGATATCCATTCCCATTTCTACCCATCATTCCCGAACTACGCGGATTCTGATTCCTAGGGAAAACCCTAGGATACGTAGGCCATTTGGGAGAAACCCAAATTTGGATCCACACCTTAGTCCACTTGGACTATCCATAGATCCACTAGGATATTATCCACATTCCAACCCAAATAGGGTTATTCTTAGATCCACTAGGACTATCTATCAGTCCACATGGACTATCCAGATCTTAACCCATAGGATTTCTCAACCATTCAAGCATAAATTTCAACTTGAACAAATAAACTTAATCATGCACAAGCATAAATCACAGCCATAAACTTTAATCACACTTGAACTACGATGGTGAACCTGATTTTCAGAATAAATCCGTGATACGTAGGCAATCTGATGGATACAGATTCGGTTCAATGATATCAAACCACTTGGTTTGGTTTAATTTAATAAATAGAGTCTAGCATAGGAAAGGTATAGGAGACCGATTTCGATCGGGCGGTTTGGGTGCCTAACCCCTTCCCATAACCGTAACCTGACACTTACCCAATCTCTGATGGACCAGAATTCCAATCTAAGGGTCATGAGTCAATCGAAGTCTTACCTTAGGGTGAGATTTCACATTTCTAAGGTCCTAGACCTAAATCTAGGTGGCGACTTCAAAAGATTTCCATCTTTGTCCTCACAGTGGCGACTCCACTGGGGATATAAATGTCAAACTCTTAAATGAAAACTTTCCTTGTGTGAATTGGATGCTAGATTTTAGGATACTATATTTATGCTTGTATATTATTGCTTTGGGGGGAATGGGTTCCGTCACACATTCTTGCGAGTAGCCGAACCGGGTCCCATGCATATGGGGCAGCCCGCTAGGAGAAACACACAGCCTTGGCCTGTACTTTGTGAGACCACGACCGGTGAGCAGCCTCTAACGAGCATTTCTTGGGTCCGCCTGGGAATGCGTTATGCTACTCCACGTCGCTTGGATCCTTGCAACATAGTATATAAAGGGATTGGGGGCCCATTATTCATCGAGCATTTGGTGATAGGTTACCCCATCCTCGTCAAGGTGGCCTTTTCTGTCCTAACCCAGATTGTAGCCCAATGTTTGTTATTTTTTGGTTCATCCCTGAACCGACCCAGTAAAATCGGCTTAACCATGACATCCATGTTCGAGACGTCGAAGTTCTGCCCGTTTTTGTCCTCGATTGGTCAACATGTTAGATTCTACACGATGGACATCTTGAACTCTCACCCATTGGGAGTATGAGGTATGTATACACCTGTTCTATATCATAGTAGACGGTCACTATACACCCTCCATTAAGTAAGCTCGATGTGTCGAATCTCTCATTGTTAACACGTCGATTTCAAAAAATGAGTAGAAAATCCCTGTCAAGACTTAGATAACATGGTCAAGAAGAAATTTACTAGTTTGTTCATCTATGAACCGTTTTTGCTAATCATCCCTAATAAGGACGACGGATTAATATATCCATTTCAATTTCATCGAATTCGGTAATCCAATTGGCCAGACCTTGGTACCACTGATTATCCATTTTTGAATCACGAGGTCCCAAGACTGAACACATGGCTTAATCGAATTCGATTAAATTGACTCGGACAATGTTTACCCAATCGTTCTTATGAGGGAGCTAACTCTTGTTTGGTTGAGTCATCTTTGATTATGTATGTAACTTCTTTCCACTTCCGTTATCTTAGTGTCCTAATATTTATCACTTTTGGGTTCCTTTCAAGTACCCAAGCCAAGGAGTCAGACCAAACTACAACCATTTCTACCTCTTGGATAAGGGATCCCGTTACTGGGAGATTATCTAGGGTGTACGCACCAAAGCCAGTTAGTCCCATCTCAACCACACCAACTGAATCAATGGCTGAAGGATCAAACCAAGTCGCAAACACTATGGATGCTAGAATGGAAAAGATGGAGGATACCATGGGAATGATAGCTGCCGCAGTAAGGGATATCCAATTACAATTGCAGGCTCAAGGGTTGACCTCTGAAAGGGTAAACATGGCACCGCCACAAGGACCGGGTACCCCTAATGCAGCTGCGTCAAAATTTTTCATAAACCTAGCTTTCGAAGATATGGAAGGTGCCGTTCCCCATAAACAGTCCGTCATTCAGGCTACCCCGGTGACTAAGAAATCGAAGGAAGAAGATGGCCCATACAGTGACAGATTGAGTCAAGTGGAAAAAATACTAAGGGGCATGAAAGGAGTAGAAAGCCAAATTATTGATGCCGAAGGATTATGCTTCTTTCCAGAAACTAAACTGCCTCCCAAGTTTAAATGGACCACCGAGAAATTTGATGGGACCGGAGATCCCGGGGGCCCACTTAAGATCCTTCACGGGTCTATTGAAGCAAGGCGAAGGATTCACTGATGAGCAGTTAGGACAGGCATTCCAGTTCTCACTGATGGGTGGGGCCCATCGATGGTTGATGAATCTGAAACCATCATAGATACATTCTTGGTCAGATATTACCAAAGCATTTATCAGTTTCTATTCCTACAATACGGAGTTAGAGACCCATCGTAGGCAATTGGAGACCATGGTTCAAGCACAAGGAGAGACGTTCACGGCCTATCTGACCCGGTTCAGAAGTGTTGCAGCAAAAAAGGTCAGAAGGGGTGTCAAATAGAAGGGCGTACCCACCAAGAAACCCAGGAAATCAATCTATAAAGCAAATAGCTAATACCAATTCTGAACCATTGATCTTGGGAAGTTCAAATTACACCCCACCACAGCAAGCAAGACCAAGGAGGTAGTTTACCGATTTGGGGATGACCCGGTCCAAGGCTCTGGATAAATTAATACAAGCCAAGAAGTTGACGGTGCTCGACCCTCGTCCACCTCCAAGCCCTCTTCCAGCGAATTTTTCGTATGGATCTTTTTTTGTAAGTACCACAATCGGCATGGGCATGATACGGACAATTGCTATACATTAAGGCATGCCATACAAGATCTGTTGGATTCCGGTAAATTTAAGGTCCAGCCCCGACAAGTGTCAGTGGCGAATAATCCCCTCCCTCACCACAGCATCAATTTCATAGAATGGGGAGATAAGCCCTCAGACCTTACTACAGTCATAGAAGGAGTAAGCAATATGGTTGTCACATCTGGTGACGAAATAAACATGTTGGGAAGTCATCAACAAGAAGAAGAAGAATATGATTTCTATTTCCCAGAAGATTCATCACACCTTATAGCACAAGCACAAGAAGAAGAAGAAGAAGAAGAAGAACCATTCATCATCTACCTCTTAGATGAGGAGAGAGAAGTAGATCAAGTTGACAACCGTTTCCTTGAGATGGAGTTCATATTCCCAGAGGATGAGCAAGAAATAGCAGAAACCAGAACAGGGGAAGAACTACAAACCATCTCACCCGATGGTAAGTGATCCGGCCCAAGCCGTAAGAGAGAAAGGTAAAGGACCCGCCAATCAACCGGAACCTCCAAACCCGGTCTTGAAACAACTACAAAAAGACCCAAGCCAATGTGTCCATTTGGGAACTTCGATGGCTTCCAAGGTCCACAGGGACGCGGTGCTGAAATCTCGGCAAGCATTCAGGTTCCAGTTTCAATGGAGGGAGAAGAACTAGCCATGCTAGTAGGGGGTAGATACGCCGTTAATGCAATTGTTTTTGGAGATGCAGATCTTCCTCAAGGAAGTAAGGATCACATACAAGCTCTGCATATTACCATCGGATGCCGGGGCAATAGCATTTTTCAAGTTTTGGTTGATAATGGGTCAGCCTTAAATGTATTCCTTTTCCGTACGTTCAAGCATCTAGGCTTCAGCGAGTCAGAGTTGAAACCTTCGGATATGACCATCAAGGCGTACGACAATACCGGAAGGGCTATATTGGGTGTCTTCACGGTACCAATTCAAGTAGGACCGGCTGAGTTTGAAACAGAGTTCCAAGTCATTGATATCTACGCCTCATTCGGCATGCTTCGGGTAGGCCATGGATCCATCGGGCCAATGCGGTGGCATCCGCTTTATACCGGAAGATTAAATTCATCTACAAGGGTACAAGCTGTGACAATACACGCGGACTCGCATTTGTGAATACATTGGCCATCGGATAGAGTAATGAAGAGTTACAAGGGGATACAAGGCGGGATTTCTCTCTCGGAGGGTTTCAAGTTGACAACATCTTAGCACTGGCCAGGCCGGATCCTACAGTGCGCATCCGCCTTTTTCATTTCGTCAATTACTTAACATGCTCTACTTTCCAGGTATGGGCCTTGGTTCCCACCAACATGGTAGTACCACTTTCTTATCTCTATTGATCAATGAGTATAGATTTGGGCTGGGATATACCCCCACCGAAGGGGATCTGAAAGTAATCAAGCAAAAGCGAGAGCGGGGCGACGAAGGATTTCGGAAGTTCGAGAGGGATGAAATACAAGTATAGTGGTAAGTATGGTAGCAGCAAAATAAGAGCATCGGATAGAGTTAGTGGGGCCGGCGACCTCAAAGGACGGACGGCGAGTCCGTCATGCAATATCGAGGGGTTATACAATGTACGGGATATCCGGTTTTCAAGGACCCTAAATGGGTATTTTGTCAAAGAAGGAGAAAACAACATTTATTGTGGATTTTCGGAACCTTGGTTCAGCACTCACCTTCAAAAGCAAGTACCGGGTTTGAAATATTCCATGATTGTACCCTTGATTGGGAAGAGCTCGAGCAAGTCAAGATCCAAGAGTAGAGCAAGAAGCAAAAATCTGAGGCAGTGATCAACATCAGCAAACCGTTCGACGATGATCAAGTGATGACGCTCACCGGTGAAGACCAAGATAGGAGTCCCGATGTACAACAATTCACCCTACCCATCAAAGGAATAATCCCCAATTGGAGTTGTCATGATAATTTTGTCTACCCAAGGGGGTTGCCATGTAATCCACATATAATGACTATGTCTGAGCCTAGGGTCCTGAGGTCTTTAGATAAGATTGAGTCCGTTTCAAATTTTGAGTTCGTTCCACTTGGAACCATTTCCTCTGTACCTCTGCTTTTGAATATGAATAAACATGACATTTTGAATTACTCTGCGTCTACTTCTTCCTTTCCTTCTCCTTCTAACTCTAACTTTGAAAATGATGAGAATGATGAACCATTTCCTGAAATATTACAATCCATCCAAGCCTCGGAGGAAAAGAAAGCTCAACTTGTTGGTGAAGACTTCAAGATAATCAGCCTTGGTTCAGTAGAGCAACCTCGAGAAATAAAGATCGGTGCTACCTTGACGGAAGAGGAAACCAAACAAATGACGGAATTACTAATGGAATTCCAAGAAGTATTTGCCTGGTCCTATGAAGATATGCCCGGCATAGACCCTGAAGTGGTACAGCATAAGATACCTTTGGTCTCAAACATAAGGCCATGTAAGCGAAGCTAAGGCGGTTAAGGCCTGAATGGACCCTTAAGGTTAAGGAGGATATCATGAAGCAGTTTGACGAGGATTCCTTGAGGTTACGAAGTATCCGGAGTGATTAGAAAATGTGGTCATTGTACCTAAAAAGATGGAAGGCGAGGGTGTGCATTGATTAAGAAACCCGAATAAGGCCAGCCCCAAAGATGACTTTCCATTACCAAAGATAGACATCCTAGTAGATAACACTGCAAATCATGCTCTGTTGTCCTTCATGGATGGATTCTCGGGGTACAATCGGATAAAGATGGCACTGAAGACAAGGAGAAGACCGCCTTCATAATGCATTGGGGCACCTCTTTGTTACCTTTGTGATGCCATTTGGGGGGTGAAGAATCTTTGGGGCAACTTATCAAAGGATGGCTACTACAATCTTGCACGACCTAATCCATAAGGAGGTAGAGGTGTATGTAGATGATATGATTGTGAAATCATTCACCGGGAGAAGGTCACATCCCCGCGTTAAGGAAATTCTTTGAAAGGATCAAGCACTACAAACTAAGGCTTAACCCCCAAAAATGTGCATTCGGGGGTTATAGCCGGCAAAATGCTAGGTTTTATGGTCAGCCAAAGAGGAATTGAAATTGACCCAACCAAGATAAAAGCCATCTCCGAAATGCCAGCTCCTCAAACGAGAAAGGGAAGTAAGAGGTTTCTTGGGAAGACTTCAATACATCAACCGGTTTATTGCACATCTCACCGTAACGTGTGAACCAATTTTCAAACTACTCGGGAAGGACCAGCCAAAGGATTGGAACCCTCAATGTCGGGATGGCTTTTGACAAGATTAAGGCATATCTGTTGAACCCACCCAGTCTTAGCCCCACCGATGCAGGGAAGACCGCTACTCCTTTACTTGTCGGTACTAGAAGTTTCTATGGGGTCAATGATAGCCCGGCATGACCGAGATGGAAAGACCAGAAAAGGCAGTATACTATCTCGAGTAAGAAATTCACGGGATACTGAAGCCAATTATACACAATTTGGAGAAGACATGCACAGCCCCGGTCTGGATAACAAAGAGATTGAGACATTACATGTTATCCTACAAGGTCATACTTATTTCCGGAATGGACCCCCTGAAGTATCTATTTGAGAAACCGGCTTTAACAGGAAGATTGGCTAGGTGGCTATTGTTGTTGTCCGAATTTGACATCACATACACTACTCAAAAGTCTATCAAAGGGAGCGTAATCCGAGAACATTCATTGGCTCTACCAATTGAAGATAACCTCGGACATTTGGAAGATGTATTCCCCGATGAAGAAGTCTACACCACTCAAGAAGAGGGGAAGAATGACACATGGATAATGTTCTTCGATGGAGCCGCAAATCATATGGGATACGGGGCCAGCGTCTTATTCATAGATCCGGAAGGGGCATTTGTACCATTTTCATTCGGATTAGACTTGATTCGCACAAACAACATTGCGAGTACGAAGCATGTATCATGGGACTAAAAGCAGCTTTGGCCATAGGGGTCTGCCAGATTAAAGGTCTATGGTGACTCATCAATTGTTATCTACCAAGTCGGAGGGGATTGGAAAACCAAAGATGAGAAGGCGATACCTTATCGGCAATGTGCAATAACCCCGGCTCGGAAGTTCGAGCAAATTGAATTTGACTACTCCCCAAGAGATACCAATAAGTATGCTGATGCATTGGCCACCTTGGCTTCAATGATTGGAAATGATCCGTTGGGACGTATCAAACCACTAATCATAGAGAAGAGAGTACGGCCAGTCCACTTGGAAGAAGTGAATGCATTGACGGTCGATGGTCGGCCATGGTTTGCTCCTATCATAGATTTCATCAAAGAAGGAAAGTATCCAATGGAAGCTACAACAGGTGAGAGGAAGTCTCTTAGGAGATATGCCTCCCGGGTTCATACTATGCGAAGATATCTGTACAAAAGATCCCATGAAGGAGTGCGGTTAGTCCGTATCGACGAGGAACGGGCGCAAAATGTTATCGAGCAGGTCCATCAAGGAATATGCGGACCTCACATGAACGCTAGAATGCTTGCAAAGAAGATGCTCAGAATGGGATATTATTGGAACACAATGGAAGCGGATTGTTCGAGTTCGTAAGGAAATGTCACAAGTGCCAAATCCATGCTAATTTGATACACGTGCCTCCAGCAGAATTGCATACTCTTAGCTCTCCATGGCCTTTCTCAACCTGGGGCATAGATGTTATTGGAAAGGTTCACCCTAAAGCTTCGAATGGGCATGAATTCATCTTGGTTGCCATCGATTACTTTACAAAGTGGGTAGAGGCACAATCATACGCCAAGCTCACAGCAAACAAAGTGGCTAAATTTCTACAAGAGTATATCATATGCCGGCATGGAATGCCTCAGTCTATAATCTCGGATCAAGGACAACACTTCGGAGGGAGAGTCCAAGAATTATGTGACAAGTTCCACATCAAAGGCATCGGTCCTCTCCTTACCGTCCACGGACAAATGGGGCAGTAGAGGCGGCCAATAAAAATTTCAAGGTTATCCTCCGGAAGATGGCGGAATCTAATGTTGATTGGGCGGAAAAACTACCTTATGCACTCTGGGCATACAGAACATCCATAAGAACATCTACTGGGGCAATGCCGTATTCACTAGTATATGGTATGGAAGCAATCCTCCCAGTAGAAATAGAGGTGCCATCATTGAGGATCTTGATGGAATGCAAGATTCCAGAAGCTGAGTGGTTGCAATCCAGATATGATGAGCTGAACTTCGTTGATGAAAGAAGAATGAAGGCAATGGATAATGTAAGAAAATACCAACAAAGAATGGCAGCAACCTTTAACAAAAAGGTGTGTGTTCATCACCTGACAGTAGGGGACTTGGTATTGAAAGAACAAAGAGCACCTGTCCATGACCCTAGGGGCAAGTTTCGTCCTAAGTGGAGCGGACCGTTCATGATAAAAGAAATCTTACCGGGGGAAAGCTGTTCGACTAGTCAACATGGAAGGCATCGAGTTACAATACTTGACCAACTTGGATCAAGTGAAGAAGTATTATGTGTAGCCTCTACGCTCTTTCAAAAAAAAAAAAAAAAAAAAAAAAAAAAAAAAAAAAAAAAAAAGAGAAAAAAAGGGGGGGCTATAGAAGGCTTGTCTCTCACCTGCTGACATCAACAACAGGCATCAATCATTTGAGGAACTTACTGACATGGTTGACTGGATTCTCCAATGGGGCGCAACACCTTTCACCCAGGAATGGTTCTTCTTATCATCATGATCAAAGAAAGAATTTTCTGTTTGTTGGCTAAACTCTTTCATCCGTCCATCTATCCAACGGATTTCCCAAGAGTTACATATCAAAGCCCATTTTTCATATCATTTGATGTAAACTCTCATGAGTATATCAATCTGAGAAATAAAAAAAAAAGAAAAGTCTGGCTGGAACTCTTATCTGTCGTTCATTACATCCGACGGCGTCCCAAGATTCCAATAAGCCCATCCATTCCAGAGCCCATAAAATGGGATCTTCTCGGGAAGATATGCCCATTCTACATAAACAACCACAAACTCCTTCAGGCGGTAAACCCACCTGGACAGTTTCTTGTCAGTCCCTTTTGGACCTCCATTTTAGCTCGTCATGTCTATAGATTTAAGTACTTTAAACTCAGACAGAGTCAATCATATGTATACATATCATGTGCAACCTTCTAAGGGCATTTTCAATATATCTAAACAACAATAATTGAAGGTAATTCCAATGATTCATTTTTTAACCTCTATTTGTATGTCGGGATTCCTACAGGTCACAGTCGGGAGGCTGATAATACATTGATCCATCAGATGGAATTCCGGAGATGGACAAGTCTCGAAAAATTGGAGCTGGCGTATTGAGTTCACGAGAAGATAGCTCTTTCTTACGAAAGCATCAATTGGAGGCACTTCCTCAATTAACAACCATAAAATTATGCCCGGACCTTTTTAAAAGAGGCCGCTCAATGCTGGGATCCGACGGTTCATGTTTTAGGAAAAGATTACCGGCAGGAGATACAAGACTTTTTCAACTGGGACAAGAAAGAAATGTGCCGTTTTGTACAAGATCAACGGCTACAGATAAAGCGCATGATCAAGTCATATGCTCATACAAGTCCAACAAGGAAAGAAGCACAAGTTCAGAGAAGACATGTTTACCTATATTGTAGCATAGCCCGACTATTGCTACGAAGTTGCACAGATACAGAATCTCCCGTCATAATAGATCTCATAAAGCATGCAAGACAAGGTTTTGATATCATCCCTACAGTGTTGGCCGAGACATTAAAGGGCCTTGACTTCATGGCAACTCATCAAGACCAGTTTGAGTTGAACAATTTCAGCGGATCACCATATCTTCTTCAAATTTGGTTAACAGAAAGGTTAGGATTAGTTGAGGAATCTGAAGTGACGACCCTCAAACCTTTTCAATTGGCAAAGAGAGCAGATCCTATGGCTTATCAGATGGACACAGACTGGTTTAGCCGCCTCAAAGAAATAACCACAGCAGACATCAGATGGAAATGCACTTGGTGGAAGCAAGAGCGGGTTGTCACAAATACAGAAAATAGTTTGCATGTCCGGATCATGGGGTTGACTCATACCTCATTCTATTCTCCAACAAGGTTACCTCAGCAATTCAATATCCCAGCAAGCACCAACAGAGAAGTAACTGATTATGAACTTCCCATAAAGTTGACATCAGATCTGGTTGATACCATTGCTCGTGAATGGAACAATAGAAATGTTCAAACACTCCCTAGAGTTGCACCAATCAAGAAACCAATAGCATTTTAGGTTATTTTTTTTGAATTCAAGTGTATTTCATGAACTATGTCTCTTAGATTCAATAAAGAAACACTTGATTCAACGTAATCATCTATATGCTCTATGAAATCTTCAATGTTCTGACAAATGCAGGTACTCAAGCCAAAATCTTAATCAAGGAAAGACATCAAGTCTTCCATCCAGACAAATCAAGCCGAGCCCAAGCTCATGCAATCAACCTTGTATTCACAGCCTAGCTCCATACAAGAAGAGGTTTATCAGCCTACAAATGGATCAAGCCGGGTCCAAGCCCGCACATACCTTGCATCATGAGTCACCTCAGCAAGAAGAGGTTCCCAGCCTACAAATGAGCCTTGTATTCACAGCCTAGCTTCATACAAGAAGAGGTTTATCAGCCTATAAATGGATCAAGCCGGGTCCAAGCCCGCACGTACCTTGCATCATGAGTTCCATCTCAGCAAGAAGAGGTTCCCAGCCTACAAATGAACCTGTATTCACAGCCTAGCTTCATACAAGAAGAGCACTCACCAATCTTCCAAGAAGAGCAAACCTTCTTGCCAGTCGAACTACGTTCTGGGCTTGATTTCTAGGACACCCTTAGAATACGTAGGCAGTTTAGGAAGAATTACCCTAAGTGCAGCCCAATAAACAATATCACTCATACCCCAAAAATGTGGTTCTTTTATCTTTAGCCTTCAACTGATAACAATCTCGGCTAAAGAGGGGCATCTGTAAGCACCCCATTTTTGCCACCCTCGGCATAAGTGAACCAATATGGCAGGTTTCTGACCTTTAACCCAAAGATTTGTAATTCTCCACTGATCCCCACAGCAGGGTCATGGGCTATTATCTGCATAGATGCATAGGTCATGGAATTATCTTCGAAACGAGACCAGAATTGCTCAATTCCGGTATCAAATGAGGAAGATACGACCATTTTAGTCGGATGATACATATAAGGGAGGTTTCTGAAATTATCATAAATAATCCCAGGGGTTTTCATGCAAATTATCGTAAGTTGGATTGTTTGAATTTCAAATCATCATATCTTGATCATCCAACATCGGATTCAGATGGTTCCAAGACCATTATTCTTCATTCATGATGTTCTACAAAGTGGACGTAAAAAATCCCGGGTAGAAGTCACCAGTGGGTCCCATGCAAACTTGCATGCAAAATGATCGTCAAAACTTCAAAGCTTCATATCTTTCCCGTTCTACATCGGATTCAGGTGATTTCAGTCTCATTATGTTCCATTTTTAGTGCTCTACAAAGTGGACGTAAAATATTTTCGGTAAAAGCCTCTGAAGGATCTCATGCAGAATGGTCAGCCAAATTATCGATAATTGGTCCGCTTAAACTTCAAAAATTCATAAGTTGACCATTTTACTTCCAAATGAGGTGATTCAAGTTCCTATATTCCTCATTTTTAATGTTCTACAAAATGAACGAAAAAAAAATTTGGAATAGAGGCCATCAAAAAATTCCATGCGGGATAACAGCGGGAATGACCCGTGAAATGACAAGGAGAAGAAACCCAGTTAATTCCAATCAGTCCAAGTCAACTCAGTTCGAACCAGTTTTGGTCCAACCTAGCTCAACCCATATCAGTTGTCAACCCAAGTCAGTCTCAACCCATTTCGAATCAGTTCATCTATGTGCACGATATTTATATTATATTATATATATATATATATATATATATATATATATATATATATATATATGTATGTATATGTATGTATATGTATGTATGTTATTAAATATATGTGTATATATTTATATAATATATATTATTGTATGTAAATGATAATCCAAAAGATTTTGAGAAAAAAAAGGAAAGAGGAGAGAGAAAAAAACATGGAAGAGAAAGGGATTTAGGGTTTTGAGATAATCCAAAAGATTTTGAGAAGAAAAAGGAAAGAGGGGAGAGAAAAAACGTGGAAGAGAAGGGGATTTAGGGTTTTGAGATAATCCAAAAGATTTTGAGAAGAAAAAGGAAAGAGGGGAGAGAGAAAACGTGAAAGAGAAGGGCATTTAGGGTTTTGAGATAATCCAAAAGATTTTTGGGGAAAAAAGGAAAGGGGGAGAGAAAAACGTGGAAGAGAAGGGGATTTAGGGTTTTGAGATAATCCAAAAAGATTTTGAGAAGAAAAGGAAAGAGGGGAGAGAGAAAACGTGAAAGAGAAGGGGATTTAGGGTTTTGAGATAATCCAAAAGATCTTGAGAAGAAAAAAGGAAAGAGAGAGGAATAAAAGAAAAAAAATAAAAAAGGGGGGAAAAAGATTCCCCTTCACGTTTTCTAGAAAGAAAACGTGAAAGAGAGAGAGGAGAAAGAAAGAAAGAAAAAAAGGAAGGAAAGAAAAAGGAAAAAAAATATTTTTTAGAAAAAAAGATCTTCTAGAAAATGAGTGAAATTATAAATATGCAAGAGGAGGATCCTTTTTTCCAGACCAGAGAGAGAGGGAGAAACGTGAGTGGGAGAGAGAAAACGTGAGAGAGGAAGAAAGAAAGAGAGAGAAAAGAGAAAAGAAAGAAAAGAGAAGAAGAAAAGAGAGAAAGAGAAGAGAGAAAGAAGCAGAAGAGAGGAGAAGGAGGATTCACATTCAAAGGGGATTGATACAACCTCCAATCACCCTTCATCAACGGTTTCTCTCGATTTGAGCCCAAGGTTAGTACTCTAAGCAAATTTAGAGGTCGTTATAATGCCCAAATGCCAATTTTGCTTGAAAAAGGCTAGTTTTCATGAAATCTCAATCATGAATGCTCTATTACATGCTTGTTAATGTTAGGATGCCTATGGCTAACATTTTTCATAAATGATAATTTGTCTAAGCTATTCAATGATGAATTTTTGAATGATGTACAATGATGTTTGATGTTTTTGCAAATTTCATAAAGTGGTTTTCTGATCTGAAAATTTCAGATTTAAGGTTCAAACTTAGGATGTACATCATATATATTTTTTCAAAGATTTTGAAGCCCAAAATTTTATGGGAGTCTATCTGATATGATAGAAGACTACCCTAAAAATTTCGTCCCATTTGAAATTTGGGAAGTATATCAAAAAAATTTGTCTTTGACATTGCTATTTTTCTCGGATGCAATGCAATCCTCCATCGGAAAGTCTCTAGACAAAGGCCTTATGGCCATAATCAGAGAATCCACTTAACATGATTTTTTTTTTGACATGAAAGTCTCCTAAAAAATGGCACTGGTTTCATATTTTTTCCATTTTTTCATGAATTGATATCAATTTTTAAGTGCATTGTGTTCTGATTTTAAATCTGTCATGATGTACTGATTTGCATGATTGAAAGAGTCATTTTTCACAAAGAAAAAAATACTGTTTTAACTTGTTTTTTTTTAATGAAATTTTATATCAGACAGTTATCTACATAGGCATATGTCTGTTTTAATTTTTCATTAAGAATAGAATTTTATTTGGAATTTATGGTGCAACTGGTCAAAAATCTGGAACAGATTTGACCAATGCACATGTTCGGTCTTAGGGCATGTCTTTGACCTATTTTTGCTTTCTGTTGGGATTCAAATCCTTCATATGAAATATAATATATCAAGTCATCTTTCTATGGAAAAAAGTTGAGCTTGATTTGAGTTTTGAAAGACCTACTTATGGTCATTCTTGTATAATGTGACAAATCTAAATACAGTTCATAGTTTTGTCCATTATCTGGGACCTGGTGTCACAATTTTCACATTTTTGAGTCATTAATCTTCCCAAACTCCTTCATAAGAATTAAAATTTTCAAAGAACATTGAACATGTGTTTGTTTTGATAATTTTGAATTTTTCAAAAAAAAGTTTCATTGATGTCTTATTCATTATAACATCAATGATTGTTTAAATGAATTCTGCCATATTTGGATAAATGGCTATATTTGGAGCATTCATATGCTTTGTTTGGATTGTGCATACCATGTTTGCCACATTCCATGTATTGCTATTTTTGGTAGAATAGATAAATTTTTACCATATTTTAGCAAAATCTTAATTTTTTTTTAAGTCTTACTATGCTTAGAAAATAGCATATAAGATCTTTTTCTTTTTTTGAAAAATTCATGTCATATATGCATTCTATGATTGGTACTTTCCATATTGATATGTAGATGCATATTAGATCTTACCATGCTTAGATCTTGCCATATTAGATCTTGCCATATTAGATCTTACCATATTAGGCTCTTGCCTTATTTGCAATACATGTCATATTTGAAAGATTTTTAAACAATCTTACTACATGTTAATTTCTTGCCATAAATATTTTATATGCCATGTTTAGATAGAATATTCTATTTTGGGCAATAATTTAATTTATGCAACACCCTAGTCGAATTGCCATATCTATACACCTAGCAAACATATTAGGTGTGGGGACGTGCATTTAGGCACCCACATTCTTGGGAAGGGCATAATGTGAATAATAAAACCTTAATAAAGAAAGAGAATTCTTTGTCAAACCTTCCAAAATTAGAATTCAGAATGAAAAGGGTAATTTAGGACGATTTGCCCCTCGGCAAACCCTAAACCTAGAATAGGTTCTAAACCCTAAACCTAGAATAGGTTCTCAATCATTAACCCAAAAAGGGTTATCCAAACCTTAGTCCACTTGGACTATCCATAGATCCACTAGGATATTTACCTTAGTCCACTCGGACTATCCATAGATCCACTAGGATATCCATTCCCATTTCTACCCATCATTCCCGAACTACGCGGATTCTGATTCCTAGGGCAAACCCTAGGATACGTAGGCCATTTGGGAGAAACCCAAATTCGGATCCACACCTTAGTCCACTTGGACTATCCATAGATCCACTAGGATATTATCCACATAGGGTTATTCTTAGATCCACTAGGACTATCTATCAGTCCACATGGACTATCCAGATCTTAACCCATAGGATTTCTCAACCATTCAAGCATAAATTTCAACTTGAACAAATAAACTTAATCATGCACAAGCATAAATCACAGCCATAAACTTTAATCACACTTGAACTACGATGGTGAACCTGATTTTCAGAATAAATCCGTGATACGTAGGCAATCTGATGGATACAGATTTGGTTCAATGATATCAAACCACTTGGTTTGGTTTAATTTAATAAATAGTGTCTAGCATAGGAAAGGTATAGGAGATCGATTTCGATCGGGCGGTTTGGGTGCCTAACCCTTCCCATAACCGTAACCTGACACTTACCCAATCTCTGATGGACCAGAATTCCAATCTATGGGTCATGAGTCAATCGAAGTCTTACCTTAGGGTGAGATTTCACATTTCTAAGGTCCTAGACCTAAATCTAGGTGGCGACTTCAAATGATTTCCATCTTTGTCCTCACACTACACATGTGAGACAAATAAGAGTTGTGGTATTGGGTTAGTCTCACAATGGAAGGCGACAAAAGAACAAGATTAATAGGCAAAAGTTCGAACATAATCAAAATAGAAAACAGTCAGTCATACGATCGATGGCCTAAGGTTGCATGTTGTGCGACCATAGGTGCGACCTTTAAAATCCTAGCAACTTACTGAGACCCTATGGTCGATCACACGGTTGATCATATGGTCAATGATTTTGGTCGAATTGTGTGACCGAATGGTTCAAAATTAATTTTAAAACCTATTTTTGAGATTTCCCTCTCATTTCTTTTCCTCCTTCCTATGGTCTCAACTCAACTCACCACTAGTGAGTTGCTACAGTATCAACCATACGAACTTGATGATTTTTTATCGATCTACGACCTACATTACGTTCCTCCAGGTATGTTCCCTACTCTTTCTCCTTTTTAAGCTTTCATACCTAGGTTTTACCATTTATAGGATTTTCTTTTAATTAATATTTTTTAAACCGTAAAAAATTATCTTTTATTGGGGATTATTACTATTGGCCACCCAATGGATGAAAGCCCTCAAGAAAATTTGAGTTTCATTGGTTGGTTTGGTAAAATTTTTAAAATTCTCAATTTTTGACCTAGATTTTGGGGTTTTTCCCAATTGTTAAAATTTCTTCAAATTCGACCTACCTAGTTGAAATTTTCCATTGTATGAGCCTTGTAGGATGGTTTGGGACCTATGTAAGTCCTCCTGCCCAAATGTTTGGATGAAAAGTGAGGCTTTTCCCATTTTACGTCGTTATGCTGTAAAATTTTCAAATTTATTTAACTTATTTTTCTTATTTTCTTCTCTTGCATATCATGGTTCGCAGTAAGGTTCCTCGAGTTTATGACCCACATCGCTTCAGGTCCATGGAAGCAGAAACATAATACCCTTGGTTTAATCGAAAGAAGGTAGAAGGGGGTAGATGTGTTAACTTAGCCCATTTAGCCCTGTTTGATGTGGAAAGGGTGTTTGGTGATATGGGCTGGCTGCTAGTGATTCTGTACGAGGCTTGTACTAACCCTGATTTAGTGAAACAGTTCTACTGTCACCTTCAGGTGAAGGGTGACCTAGAGGATGTTAACAGGGATAAAGAGCTTCAGATCACCAGCTGGGTGAAAGGGGTTCCGATATCTTTCAACTGTCAGGTGTTGGCTAATATCTTAGGCATCACAAATGATGTTCAGTTGATTTACTGTGCGCCAAGGGAGCCACAATTTCTGTCTACACCGGTGAGTGCAGAGATAGATAACCAAATTCTTCGAGATGACCTATAAGACCCGCACTCCATGAACCCGATCTAAACCTTGTTTCATGTCGTAACAGGTCTTCCAATCATTACTAGACCAAACGGGACGAGCGGATGACAACCAGGTATGAAATCAGACCAATCGGACCAATTCAAGTATGAAAAACCTCATACCGATCAATAGTACCGATCTATGGTACTGGTCGATGGTCGACCGGTATGACCTGCACAGCATGGATCTAGAAACGGATCTCTGTGGGTCTCACTTTCTAAATTTTAAACCGAAGGACTTTCCTAAT
Organism: Protea cynaroides; assembly: GCA_028583415.1. NCBI lineage: Eukaryota > Viridiplantae > Streptophyta > Magnoliopsida > Proteales > Proteaceae > Protea > Protea cynaroides. Next base: position 14,926,982 of record CM053266.1, read on the forward strand.
GTTAGGAGGCTTCCTAAACCAAATCCTAGTCTATATAAGGACCCTTAAACCTCCTAAAACCTCTTCCATTGATCCTCACAAACCCTAAAAAGGAGAAAGAGGTTGAAGAAGGAGAATAAGCTAAGAAGGAGAGGGAAGAGCCGCCAGTGCCGTTCGATGAAGAACAAGTTACAGCTAGTCAAAGGTAAGTGCTCAAACCTTCCTCTACATTATAGGAGGGTTAGCTGTGATTGAATCAATACCATGCAAAGCAAGGTATTCATCTAAACCTTATTTTGTCGCCAAAGCCTAAATTAGTCGTCAACCCTAGATTCAAGTTCTAAGTCGAAGATCATCGAGGCTAGGACTTGAATGGAGTTGAAAACAACTCTAACTCAATGTTCAGACCTAGAATGAATAGGAAAAACCCTAGGATCAGTAGAGGGTGACCGACGGAAGGCGAGAACCAAGTGTATGGTCTTCTGGAGACATATCGGTCGACCATACCGGTCGCACCATTAGACCGGTACCTCTAGGGGACTGGTCTATTGGGACCGGCCGACCATACTGGTCGTAGGTTTTCCCCACAGTGCTGCGATTGGTACTTGTGACCGGTCTGCTCTGTAAGAGGTGTTTTGACCTTGTTGGTTTTTCGACCAACGTAAACCCTAAGAGAACTATTCTAACTAAACACTAATATCGTGTAGGACCTTGTGATAGCACGTTTGGATACTGTGACGCGGAACAAGCTATCAATCAAGCGTCAGGTAAGGGAATCGGACTTAAACCCTAATAATTAAATAACAATAAATCGTTGTTAATAATCATGGTTCTGTGCATTGATGTTTGTGCATTCTCGCATGTCATCCTTTACTTTCAGTTATTATTATTGTTCATGCATACTTGCTATGCTAGGTTGTGACTGTTAGGCATGTGATTGTTTTCGTTGGTGTGTGGAATGGGTAGGACTGGAGGTCTTTTTTCTACACACTAGCACCTTTCGTATCATTCTGTCTTAGCATGCTTGGTGCGGGTAGGGTATCAGGGGGAGGAAGTGGCACTGTGGTCTCCGGCCTGGCCACTAGACTCTAGCTCTATCTCTACGCCGTAGGGAGCTACACTGAGACAGGGCCTACTATGATGACATGTAGGATTGGTTAGTTGCGTGTCCAGTTTGCAAGCCCTCTCCAATAGGGGCTTACGTGTTGGTATGGGTAGAGTATCAGGGGAGGTGTTGGCGGTGTTTGATCCGGACACCTTAGCTCTATCTCTATTCCATGATACGGTGCATGTGGGACGACAGTGGTGTTTGATCCATTGGGTGGCTTCACACACTCGTGTATAGAGGTGCAGTGGCCGCCAATCCTTTCTATAGCACATTGCAAACTTAAACCAGACCATAATGTGAATGTTACCCATGCATGTATTTGTTGCAATGTCTAATTGTCTTACTGAGCTAAGTTGTGAGCTCACCCTTGTATATATACATGTTTTTAGATGTTGATGCAGGTTATATGGTGGAGGATTACATGGACGCTCCAGTGTATGGAGGCGTGGCTGCCCTGGACGTGGAAGCAGGAGAGGATGAGCATGATGCTTCATGCGAGTGCCCTTTCTGCGTGTACCTTTAGAATTTGATTTTAATTTATTCTATATGTTTTCAGTTGGAAATACAGTGTTATAAAGATATTTATTTAGGTTTTGGGAATTTGAATAATTGTATATTTTATTTAAATTTATCAATAGATTACTCAGTTCATTTTATTTAAGACTTCCGCTGTATTTATTATATTCTGATTGTGGTTATGTGCAATGGTTTGTATGAGTGGACACGGTCTTATTGAGATCCTGGTGTGAGCTATTGGTTCAGTAATGGTTCACTCACACTTCTGGTTCAGTCAGAATTGGGGTGTGACAACTTGGTATCAGAGCACTTAGGCTCTATCCAACAGACCATATTTGCACTTAACTAAGTTGATGAACTGTGGTAGAAAAAATTAAAAGCTTTAATAAGAACCCACCTTAAGCACTTATTTGATGTCTGAGACTAAATTCAAAGGAGCATAATATACTATACTAAAGGTGGAATTAATAAATAGATATTCTCTAGATAGAAACCTTAATGACAAGTGTGAAAAATCATAAGCTTCTATTAAAATATTCAAACTGTATCAAAAGTGAAAATAAACATAAACATCCAAAGAGTAAAAAAATAGATTGTGCTACAAGGTACAGTCCACAAGTCGGACAGTTACCCTGTTATATATAAACCATGCCAAGAGAGAGAGAGAGAGAGAGGAAAATAAGAGGTCTATCATGGGGTTGGGGACCTAGGAGGAATGGGGTCAGCGATGTCATAATCACGCTCGTAGGCTACCCTGAGCCAGTGCACTGCTCCTGGGTAACTCTGAGGCTGCGAGTAAGGCGCTCTTAATCACGGCTCATCTCCTGATGGGCATCTCGGATCTCCGTAAATATATCCATCACGGTATTGGGAGGAGGCTAAGATGGTCCCGCTACATGTGTGGGCTATGGTGCTGGCGCTGGAACATCCTCCCTCTGATCATCGTCACCCTCATCATCACCCCCTACCTCTGCTGCATGAGCCGCATTGGCTGCTGCTGCTGCTGCTGCTGCCGTGGCTGCTACCCTCCTGAGTGGGCGAGGATGAGCCTCTAATTCCTCATCACTGATCGACAGGTTGTCCATCTGCATCCGAAGAATGGCATCCCAGTCAATGTCTGAAGTCATGGTGTCCTCAACGGCAGTCTCACCACTCATGTCCACTCGTAATCGCTGCAGAAGAGTGGTGATGAGTCGGCCATATGGAAGGTTACTGGCCCGATTGGACAGAGTAGCCTGACGCATGGTCCTGATAATGATGTAGGGGAGATAGACCCACTCCCCAGTGCAAACACAGTAGGTCAAATATTGAGTGAGCTGAGATAACTCACTGTAATGGCCGCTCTGAGGTATGATATTGTGTTGGATGATGCGACAGTATATACGAGGCACAGGCCTCAAGCTAGCTGCCTTCATAGGTGCTCCAGGGTTAAGTAGCTGCTACGAATCTCCTGGCGTAGATCCTCAGTGAGAAAGCCCTTCATCGTAGGGGCACAGTAGACCAAGTCCCCATCATTGGGAATCCCTAGGAGATCGGTAAGCTGGTGAATGTTGAAGGAGATGGGAACACCCTTGATGAAACTGGTAAGGTGGAGTTCCCTGCCTTGGCTGAAGTCATTGACATTTTCCTCTATCTCCAAGTTGGCGTAGAAATGTTTGACTAGGTTGGGGTGAGTGGTCACAGTGTACTTGATGACGGGAAACCACCCAAGTCTGCCAAAAGCGGCCTCCACATCAAACCGATGAAGCTGCTCCAGGTTAAACCGTTGCCCTGACTCGATATTCTTCTCGTCAAACCAAGGGAAGCGGGCTTGCGCCGCCTCAGAACGAAACCACCGCTCATCGAGCTGTGGAACAGGAGGATGTGGAAGATTCATGCCAAGACCGAATGAACGTTTACCTTTACCTCTGCATTGAGACATTTTGAACTACAAACAAAGACAAAACAAAGAGAAATGGGTTAGAAATTTTCAAAATTTCGACAGCATAACGATAGTAATTTAAGCAAAAGCCTCGAACTCACCCAAAACCTGGGTAGGAGGACTTACGTAACCCCTGAACACCTCATGGAAACCAGACATACATCAATTAAATAAGAAATTTAGGAATTTTTAGAAAAATTCGTTTTTTTTTTTACTAAAACCAAGGTTAAAAACCTAAAAATTCTAGTTTTTTGAAAACCATTCGGTGGAACCTCAAATTGGTTGAGGGATTTTGCTCCTAGAAGTCCCTAAACCCTTTCTAAGCCGAAGGAAAAGAGTTCCTACGGTTAGAACCTTCTAAACTAAGAAAAACCTAGTTTTTGGGTATAAAACCATGGAGAAACAATGTAAAAATGGTAAATGGAAAGAAGGAACTTACTTGGAGGCAATGTTCTAGGTCTGGATCGAAAGGAAATAGCTTCTAAGACCACCGGTCGGACTGTAGCAACTCACACAGCCAGAGAGGAATCGCCATCGGAGAGGAAGAAGAAAGGAAAAGTGAGAAAAAAATCTCACTTTTGGCGATTTTAAAGAGGTTCTGGGCATACCGGTTGATGGTTTTGCCCATACCGGTCGACCGGTACCTCCCTGGTAAAGTCGACCGGTACCCCTCAGTCAGAAGAAAATCCTGACCGGTCGAACTATACCGGTCGCTCCATTTTCCACAGAGTTGCGACCGGTACATCGACCGGTACCCCTTGGGAATCCGAGAAGTTTGTCCGCCTGGACATACCGGTCGCACTACCTTATACAGTGCCGTGACCAGTATGTTGCGACCGGACAACTAGTGAAAACCTAAAAAATTTGGGAAAAATTTATAAAATTTCGATTTAAGTTTCCTTACGAGTTTTTCCTTACAGTTATTAAAGACTAACACTATTATGACTATTCGATTATACCTCATGTGTTATGTCTTCTTCTCAGATCCAAGCAGGAAAACTAATCTGAGATGGTAGGCGGAAACGGTCATAGATGCTCACGAAGGCGTCACCACTCCAAGGTACGCCAACGAGGACAAAGTGGAGACAAGAAATGTTGATGAGAAAAATGTGAACCCAAACGGTGAAGAAAGGCATAGTCCCAGAGCACCAACAAATTTGCCAGGACCTCCTCACACAAACTCTGAAAAAATTGTGACGAATCTGGTTTTTCAGATGGAAGCTCAGCAGAAAACATTCCTGAACGAGATGGTGAAGATGTTCAGGCCACCGGGATATATTCCTACAGAAGGTACTCCTGAGTCTGGAGGAAATAACACCACACTACCAATGTATGGTAGTACTGGGCTGATGGGCCAAGGACAGAATCTACAACCACCACACCAATTTCCAATGTCATCTGCTTATCAAGGGATCTATTCGTACCCACCACCATGGTACAGAATGAATGCACAAGGGCAGAATGACCTAAGCCAAGCGGTGGATAGGTTTTTGAAACTGAAACCCCCTACTTTCACAGGGAAACCAGGGAAACCACTGTGGCCTGCACAGTGGGCGTCTGAAATAGAGAAGAACTTCCGTTTAATGACTTGTACGGAAGATGAGAAGGTGTTGTTTGCTACGCACATGCACAAGGAAGATGCCAATGCTTGGTGGAATTCTACCCGATCATACTTAGAGGTAAAGCACACTCAGATCGATTGGGCAATATTCAAAGGAGCTTTCTTCGATAAATACTTTCCGATGAGCTTTAGAGATCAAATGGAGAAGGAATTCCTCAACCTCCAGCAATCCCAGTCGACGGTTGATGCTTACCAACAGAGATATGAAGAGTTGTTCTTCTTCGCTCCGGCAAGCATGCAAGAAGAAGAAACAAAGACCCGTAGGTTCACCATGGGATTACGAGGAAGTATCAGAGAGCACATCTTGGGTTTGGAAAAGAAGATATATAATGAGGCTGTGCAGATTTCCAGGGTAATTGAATCCAGTCAAAGAGATAGCTTTTTTGCTCAAAACAGGGGACTGAAGAGGCCTGCTACTGAGACTTCAGGTGGAGGCTATACTAGACCATTCTGCCCATACAGGGCTCAATCTGCTGTGGTGCCTGCAAGGAACACTATTGCACCACTACCGTCACAGTTTGCTAGACAGAACCCAAATGTTAAATGTTTCAACTGCCAATAATTGGGTCATTATGTGAAGACCTGTACTCTACCTAAGAAGCAACTGCCGCAGCAAGGAAAGGTATTCGCAGTCACCACTGAAGAGGCAGCAACATCACCTGATGTTGTTACTGGTATGATTCTATCCCTTCTTATTTGGCTTACTGTTTTGTTGTGTTTGAGCATGTAAAAATAAGGGATAATTAAATTTCAGGGACTGTAAATATAGCTGGTATACCCGTCAGAGTACTCTTTGACTCTAGGGTCACGCACTTCTTCGTTTCTATTTCTTTTGGGAAGCGAATGGAATTACCAGTCAAGTATTTGAACCCAAGCTTGATAGTACGCTCTTCGTTGGGAGTCAAAGTGGCGTTGAATGAATACTATGGGCCGTGTACAGTTAGTAATGAGGGCCGAAACCTAGAAGAAAATATGGTTCAACTCGAGATGGCAGACTTTGACGCCATCTTGGGAATGGATTGGCTAGGCCATCATTCAGCTAGCTTATTATGTGGTGAAAGGAAACTTGTGCTTAAAGATGAGAAAGGGAAAGAGTTTAGCTTCACTGGGACCAAGTTACCTAGGAAGCGGAAGCTGATCCTCTCCGCCCTAAAGGCTAATAGATGCTTAGAGAAGGGAGGAGTGGGGTATTTAGTGTCTATGGTCGACATAACTGCTGAGGTGCCAAAGATGGAAGATCTAGACATGGTACGAGAGTTTCCAGACGTATTTTCAGAAGATCTACCAGGTTTACCTCCAGACAGGGCTACAAAGTTCATGATAGACCTTATGCCAGGGTCGGCGCCGGTGTCTAAGGCACCGTACAGGATGGCCCCTACCAAATTAAAGGAGTTGAAGACCCAATTACAAGAACTACTAGATAAGGGCTTCATACGACCAAGCATATCACCATGGGGAGCACCTTTACTGTTCGTTAAGAAAAAGGACGGTAGTGTACAGCTATGTATCGACTACCGAGGCTAAACAAGTTAACCATCAATAACCGATATCCTTTGCCTAGGATTGATGATCTGTTCGATCAGTTATAGGATGCAAAGGTTTTCTCGAAGATTAATCTTAGATCAGGGTATCACCAATTGAAGACCAAGGACGCAGATATTCCAAAGACTGCTTTCAGGACAAGGTATGGACATTATGAGTTCCTTGTAATGTCATTTGGGTTGACTAACGCTCCAACGTCGTTCATGGAACTCATGAACCGAGTGTTTCATGACATGTTGGACACTTCGGTCATCGTATTCATTGACAACATATTGGTCTACTCACAAGACAGAGAGACTCATACAACACATTTGAGAGCAGCCCTACAACGGCTGAGAAGAGAGAAACTTTACGCCAAGTACAAGAAATGTGAATTTTGGCTGAAGGAAGTAGCTTTCTTGGGTCACGTAGTATCTGCAGACGGTATCAAGGTAGATCCAAGTAAGATCGCAGCTATAGTAGGATGGGATGCACCAAAATCAGTTGCGGAGATCCATAGTTTCCTTAGATTGGCTGGTTACTACAGAAGATTCATGGAAGACTACTCAAGGATCGCCGTTCCACTTACCAGTCTAACCAAGAAAGGAGAAAAGTTCACATGGACAGATGAGTGTGAGAAGTGCTTTCAGACTTTGAAGTCAAGACTAATCTCTGCACCTATCTTGACCATCTCGGCACTAGGCTTGCCGTTTACCTTATATACGGATGCCTCAGGGTTAGGTCTTGGATGTGTGTTAATGCAAGGAGAACAGGTGATTGCCTACTCATCAAGACAGTTGAAAGAGGATGAGAAGAACTATCCTACGCATGATCTGGAGTTAGCAGCGGTTATTCACACAATCAAAACTTGGAGAAACTACCTTTATGGTGAAAAGTTTCAGATTAAATCGGATCACAAGAACTTAACTTACCTTTTCACTCAGAAGGACCTGAATATGGGACAAAGGAGATGGCTGGATTATTAAAAGATTATGATTGTGACATCCAGTACCATCCGGGTAAGGAAAATATTGTGGCTGATGCCTTAAGCCGAAAGTAGGCATCGAAGCTTGAGGCAGGACCTAGTACAAATGCTGCATTGTGTGCTGTAGCCTCAAGCTCAATAGAGAATGATAAAGAGTATATATTAGAAACTGTAGGAGATCCAGTGGAACAGGGCTTAATTCATAAGTTCAAGTTGATGTTCGCAGCCTTAAAGATCTTATCGGATCTAATAGATGAGGTCAAAGTAGAAATCCTACAGGATCCACACTTTAAGACTGTGCAAGAAGATCTAGAGAAGGGTAAAAGCAATCCTAACTTTACCTTGGATTCAAACAAGGTACTCAGGTATCGTGGACGATTATGTATACCTGAGAATGAGAATTCAAATATCAGAGATAGAGTTATGACAGAAGCTCATTACACCCCATACTCGGTGCATCCAAGAAGCACCAAGATGTACCATGATTTAAGAATATTATATTGGTAGAGGGGTATGAAAGCGGATGTAGCTTGGTTCGTATTCCAATGTCTGAATTGCCAGCAAGTTAAAGCTGAAAGGCAGAGACCCACAGGTTTGCTACAACCACTACCAGAACCAGCATAGAAGTGGGATTGTATCACAATGGATTTCGTCACTGGCCTACCCTTGACACCAAGGTCAGTGGATGCAGTATGGGTTATAGTCGATCGACTTACCAAGACTGCTCGATTCATTGCTATCAGACCTCAGTATACCATGGAGAAGCTGGCCCAGTTATATGTGGATGATATAGTCAGACTTCATGGCGTCCCAAAAAGTATAGTATCTGACAAAGATCCCCGTTTTACATCAAAGTTCTGGGAAGGATTACAGAAAGCCATGGTAACCAAGTTGAAGTTTAGTATAGTTTTTCATCCTCAAACAGACGGGCAGTCAGAAAGAACTATTTAAATCTTAGAAGATATGCTCAGAGCGTGTGCTCTAGATTTCAAAGGAGCTTGGGATGAGAATCTATCGCTCATCGAGTTTTCTTATAACAATAGTTACCAGGCTACGATCCAAATGGCTCCATATGAAGCACTCTATGGGAAGAAATGTCGTACACCTCTGTTATGGAATGAGGTGGGAGAGAGAAGAATTGTAGGGCCAGAGTTCGTCGAAGAAACTTGTCGAGTGATTGATCAAATCAAGGAAAGAGTGAAGACATCTCAAGTTCGACAAAAGCACTATGTAGATAACCGATGTCGAGATCTGGAGTTTGCAGTGGGTGATAAAGTATTCTTAAAGATATCACCTGTGCGAGGTCTGAAATGGTTTGGTAAGAAGGGGAAGCTATGCCCCAGGTATATGGGACCATACGAGATTTTGACCAGACGTGGCAATGTGGCATATCAACTGGCTCTACCACCATCCATGTCAAGCGTTCATGATGTGTTCCATGTGTCTTTATTGAAGAAGTACATCAGGGATCCATCGCACATCTTGACAGCAGACCCACCAGACTTGACAGAGGACTTGACGTTTGAAGTTATACCTGTGATGCTCACAAGACAAAAAGTACAATATCTCCGAAGCAAGGATATCCACTATGTGAAAGTGCATTGGAAAAGTCAAGATGTGGAAGAAATTACTTGGGAGGAAGAGAACGCAATGAGAAAAGAATACCCCAACTTTTTTGACGAACAAGGTACGTTCAAATTTCGAGGCCGAAATTTAATTTAAGGGTGGGGGAGTTGTGAAACCTACATGCAAATTTTAGAGACAAAATTTCTCCTAAGGGTGGGAGAGTTGGAAGACCCGCACTCCATGAACCCGATCTAAACCTTGTTTCATGTCGTAATAGGTCTTTCAATCATCACTAGACCAGACGAGATGAGCGGATGACAACCAGGTATGAAATCGAACCAATCGGACCAATTCAAGTATGAAAAACCTCATACCGGTCGATGGTACCGGTCTATGGTACCGGTCGATGGTCAACCGGTATGGCCTGCACAGCATGGATCCAGAAACAGATCTCTGTGGGTCCTACTTTCCAAATTTCAATCCGAAGGACTTTCCTAATATTAGGAGGCTTCCTAAACCAAATCCTAGTCTATATAAGGACCCTTAAACCTCCTAAAACCTCTTCCATTGATCCTTACAAACCCTAGAAAGGAGAAAGAGGTTGAAGAAGGAGAATAAGCTAGGAAGGAGAGGGAAGAGCCGCCAGTGCCATTCGACGAAGAACAAGTTACAGCAAGTCAATGGTAAGTGCTCAAACCTTCCTCTACATTATAGGAGGGTTAGCTGTGATTGAATCAATACCATGCAAGGCAAGGTATTGATCTAAACCTTATTTTGCCGTCAAACCCTAAATTAGTCGTAAACCCTAGATTCAAGTTCTAAGTCGAATATCATCGAGGCTAGGACTTGAATGGAGTTGAAAACAACTCTAACTCAATGTTCAGACCTAGAATGAATAGGAAAAACCCTAGGATCAGTAGAGGGTGACCGATGAAAGACGAGAACCAAGTGTATGGTCTTCCAGAGACATACCGGTCGACCATACCGATCGCACCATATGCGACCGGTACTGCAACCGGTACCTCTCGGGGACTCGTCTGTGGGGACCAGCCGGCCATGCTGGTCGTAGGTTTTCCCCACAGGCCTACGACCGGTATCTATAACCGGTCTGCTCTGTGAGAAGTGTTTTGACCTTGTTGGTTTTTCGACCAACGTAAACCCTAAGTGAACTATTCTAACTAAACCCTAATATCGTGTAGGACCTTGTGATAGCACGTTTGGATACTGTGACGCGGAGCAAGCTATCAATCAAGCGTCAGGTAAGAGAATCAGACTTAAACCCTAATAATTAAATAATAGTAAATCGTTAATAATTATGGTTCTGTGGATTGATGTTTGTGCATTCTCGCATGTCATCCTTTACTTTCAGTTATTATTATTGTTCATGCATACTTGCTATGCTAGGTTGTGACTGTTAGGCATGTGATTGTTTTCATTGGTGTGTGGAATGGGTAGGACTAGAGGTCTGGGATCATTCCTCTCACTAGCACCTTTTGTATCATTCTATCTTAGCATGCTTGGTGTGGGTAAAGTATCAGGGGGAGGAAGTGGCATTGTGGTCTCCGGCCTGGCCACTAGACTCTAGCTCTATCTCTATGCCGGAGGGAGCTGCACTGGGACAGGGCCTACTGTGATGACATGTAGGATTGGTTAGTTGCAAGCCCAGTTTGCAAGCCCTCGCCAATAGGGGCTTACGTGTTGGTATGGGTAGAGTATCAGGGGAGGTGTTGGCGGTGTTTGATCTGGATGCCTTAGCTCTATCTCTATTCCATGATAGGGTGCATGTGGGATGACAGTGGTGTTTGATCCATTGGGCAGCTTCACACACTCGTGTATAGAGGTACGGTGGTTGTCAATCCTTTCTATAGCACATTGTAAACTTAAATCAGACCATAATGTGAATGTTACTCATGCATGTGTTTGTTGCATTGTCTGATTGTCTTACTGAGCTAAGTTGTGAGCTTATCCTTGTATAAATACATGTTTTTAGATGTTGATGCAGGTTATACAGTGGAGGATTACGTGGATGCTCCAGTGTATGGAGGCGTGGCTGCCCTGAATGTGCACGCAGGAGAGGACGAGCGTGATGCTTCATGCGAGTGCCCTTTCTGCGTGTACCTTTAGGATTTGATTTTAATTTATTCTATTTATTTTTGGTTGGAAATACAGTGATGTAAAGATATTTATTTAAGTTTTGGGAATTTAAATAATTAAATATTTTATTTAAATTTATCAATAGATTACTCAGTTCATTTTATTTAAGACTTCCGTTGTATTTATTATATTCTAATTGTGGTTATGTGCAATGGTTTGTATGAGTGGACATGGTCTTATTGAGATCCTAGTGTGAGCCGTTGGTTTAGTGGCGGTTCACTCATACTTCTGGTTCAACCAGAATTGGGGTGTGACATGATTGCTGGGAGATGAAAGCAGTCAACTTGCGTCTAGATCCACGGGTCTACTGTAAGATTATCTAGCATAATCTTATTCCCCAGGGTGGACACTACGAGATGGTCTCACAGCTGACTCAGTACCTGTTGTACTGTATCTATACTAGGCAGCCTGTCTGTCTCCCATATATTATCCTTTGGACTATGCATAGAGCTACGCTGCCTGACTCGAGAGGTAACTTGCCCTATGGGCGGCTGATCTCCACTTTGCTCGCTCGTCTACAGATGGACCTAGTGGATGAGAGGATCTTTGAGGATACCTTCTCAGTTGACCTTGATTGGGAGGTCATCAGTAGGATGGGCATGAGAGAGATACAGGTCAGTGATGACAAAAAAAATTATAAGACTCGCACTCCACTAACTTGGTTTAATCATGTCGTGCCAGGTCTTCCCATCATTCTTGGACCAAGTGGACCAAGCGTGTGAAGATAAATCACAAATCAGGTATAAAATCGACTCAACACCCAAACCTGTATACATATGGTCGCATACCTGGGTAGGTACAGTCGACCATATGGTAAGAATGAAAATCATAAAATTTAGGACCCCATGGTCGATGATTTTGACCCTACGATCGACGGGTTCTGTGGTCGTAGCCATCGACCGTGAGACCCCAGATCAGACTCTGAGTTTTGGAAACTTTCCTAAACTAAGGGATTTCTTTCCTAATTGAAAAAAGACTCTACATGGAGAGTTTTTCTCTATATAAAGGACGTCCCTCAGCCCTTTTTCACTCTTTTAGAACATTAGTAAACCCTAGAGAAAGAGAAGGGAAGAGAAGGAAGAGAAGGAGAAGAAGAAAAGGCTAAGGAGAGGATTTTGTAGAGAAGAGATTGGCTCTCTATCACAGGCAAAGGTATGAATCTAATCTCTGCAGATGTAAACTCTAAGGAATAAGACTTCTATGGAAGATAGCCAATATCAACCTATTATGATCTATGTGATTTCCTTGAGAAAATCCTAAGGAGAACCATGAGGAGAGAGTTTGTTGATTAGGATTGATAAGAAACTACTAATGATGGCCATAGAATGATCTTAGAATGAATCCAATTGAAGATCAGAGGATTTAACCCAGGAAGAACTCAAATTGCATGTAGTCTGTGACCAAAAATCTCAAGGTCGCAGCTACGATCAACCATAGCATGACCAGCATGACCAAAGGATCGGTCTTGGCATTCGAGAAGATTCAAGAATCATATGGTCACAGCTACGGTCTCACCATATCTAACCATAGGCTATCGACCATATGCAGTAAGGTCGATACAGTATGAGACTATAGGACCAATCAGACACCTATCAGTGCTCTGTTTCGATTTTCTACTATTGTAACATGTTACATATGAACCCTAACTTAAACTCATATAACTTTTAGGTTGTTAAATTAATTCAAAGAGAATTTCAAAACTTAGAAGGAGATCGAGTATTGCTAACAGGTGAGGGAACAAGACCTAAACTAATTGGTTAATAATAAACTTATATGCTTGTAATATACATCTCACATGTCATCCAATATTCCTGCTATTACTGTTCATGCATATTTAATTCTGTTAATTTAGAACATGATGTTGATGATGATGCTAGGAATAGGCATATAAATGTATGTGTGTGGTTGGGGTATTGGATGCGAGTGGAGCATAAGGGGGAGGACGTGGCATGATGGTCTTTGACCACGTCACCAGACTCTAGCTCTATCTCTACTCAAGTCTTGCAAGCTAACGTTGCTGTAGCGCCATTACCTTAGCAGAAATATTACGTAGTAGGACATCAGGGGAGGTGGTCTCGGACCGTATAGTCACTGACTCTATCGAGGGGCCTTAGCTCTATCTCTATGGACGTATTGAGGGATGCTGGGGTGAGGCCTTGGATACATTATTTGGCATTAAGATTGTTGCGAGCCCAGTTTGCAAGCCCTCACCAATAGGGGCCTATGTATTGGTATGGGTAGGGCATCTGGGGAAGTGTTGGCGGTGTTTAATCAAGACATTTTAGCTCTGTCTCTATTCCATGGTGGGTGAATGTGTGACAATAATGGTATTTGATCTATTGGGAGGATTCACACACTCGTATATAGAGGTGCAGGGGCCACCAAACCTTTCTATAGCATATTACAAACTTAAAAACCAGACCAAAGATATGAATTGAATGCATGCATATGTTTGTTGCCTTGTTTTGTTTGCTTACTGAGCCATGATGTGTGCTTACCCTTTCGACGTCAAATATTTTTAGTTGATGATGCAGATCCTACTGTTGAAGAATATATGAATGCACCAATGTATGGACACTTTGCCGCCATGGACGTAGAAGTTGTTGAAGATGCGCATGATTCTTCATGCGAGTACAACCAGTGTATTTTTATTAGTTTAGTTATATTTGATTAATGGAACATGTAATGAATTATTTACTTTTATGTCTTGAGTTTTGGAGATAATCAGATTAAATATTTATTATCATTATTAGACACTTAGTTCATTATCTATAAGACTTTCGCTTATTTGTTTATTACCTCTGGTTATTATCATAGAATGTGTGTATGGTTTGATATGGTGGGTACGACCTATACGAGGTCCTAGTTAAACTGTTGGTTTATTGGCGGTTCATCACAATAATCTGGTTAAACCAGAATTGGCGTGTGACAACTTGGTATCAGAGCATCTCAAGTTCTACCCATTGACCTAACTATTTCCACGTGAGTCATGAATTAAGTTAGGATAAAAATTAAAAGTTGTAATAAGAACACACTATAAGCACCTGTGTAGTATGAGACATAAACTAAGAAAGAGGATAATGCACATATATAAATGGAAAACCAATTATATATATATATATATATATATATATATATACGGGAGTAAGACAAGATACATCCGAATCAAGGTACGATCCATAAATCCTGACAATTACTCTATAAAATAAATGAGAAAAAGAAATAATTGATATCATGGAGCTAGAGGTGCTGGAGGAGGAGGTGCCTTACGATCTCTATCATAGTCCTCAGCATATACTCTCAAGAGCCAAGCCACCTGAGTCTGAGTCGGTCGGAGACTAGCTGTCAGATCTGCTACCTGCTGGTCTGTAGAGCGTTGGGCATCTAGAAGCTCTCCTACTCTTCAATAAGTTATGCGATGAGCCTCCTGAATCTCACGTAACAGCCCCATCATGTCATCTGGTGGTGGGAGTAAAGGGCCAGCTAAATGAGAAGCTCGAGAAGGGCCAGCTCCAATAGAATTCTATGGTAATGGGGGAGGGATGGCATCCACATCCATGTACATCCTATCATCATCATGCTCATCATCATTCTCGTGTGCCTCTGCTGCTGCCACCTCTGCATCTACTACCGCTACCCAAGTGAGAGGACGTCTCATAGCATTCCTCTCGTCATCATTGACCTGTATCTCTCTCATGCCCATCCTGCTAATGGCCTCCCAATCAAGGTCAACTGAGAAGGTATCCTCAAAGATCCTCTCATCCACTAGTTTCACCTGTAGACGAGCGAGTAGGGTAGAGATCAGTCGCTCATAGGGGAAGTTACCTCTCGAGTCAGGCAACGTAGCTTTGTGCATAGTCCGAAGAATAATATATAGAAGGTAAACTGACTGCCTAATATAGATACAGTATAGCAGGTATTGAGTCAGCTGTGAGACCATCTCATAGTGTCCACCCTGGGGAATAAGATTATGCTAGATAATCTTACAGTAAACCTGTGGCTCAGGACGTAGGTTGACTGCTTTCATCTTCCAGCGGTCATCCCAAAGAATTTGGTTTTATCTATTACTGTACGCACCTATGTAGACAAAAACTGTGGCTCCCTGGGTGCACAGTAAACCAACTGCCCATCATTTGAGATACCTAAGAGATTAGCCAACTCTTGGGAGTTGAAAGAGATTGGAACCCCTTTCACCCAGCTGGGGATCCAAAGCTCTCTACCCCTCTCCAGATCTTCTAAGTCACCCTCTATTTGTAGGTGATAGTAGAACTACTTCACTAAGTTCAGGCGAGTACAAGTCTCGTACAGAATCACTAGAAGCCAGCCCATATCACCAAACGCCCTTCCACATCAAACAGAGCTAAATGGGCTAAGTTAACACATCTACCCCCTTCCACCTTCTTTCGATTAAACCAAGGGTATTGTGTTTGTGCTTCTATGGACCGAAAGAGATGTGGGTCATAAACTCGAGCAACCTTAGTGTGAACCATGATAACTGTAAAAGAAGAAAATAAGAAAAATAAGTTAGATAAATTTAAAAATTTAACAGCATAACGACCTAAAATGGAAAAAGCCTCACTTTTCATCCAAACATTTGAGCAAGAGGACTTACATAGGTCCCAAACCATCCTACAAGGCTCATACAATCGGAAATTTAAACTAGGTAGGTCGAATTTAAAGAAATTTTGACAATTGAGAAAACCCCCAAAATTTAGGTCAAAAATGAGAATTTTCAAGTTTCTACTAAACTAACCGATGAAACTCAAATTTTCTTGAGAGCTTTCATCCATTGGGTGGCCAATAGCAATAACCCCTAATAAAAATCAAAATTTTACTGTCAAAAAAATATTAATTTGAAGAAAACCCTATAAATGGAGCAAAACCTAGGTATGAAAGCTTAAAAGGATAAAGAGTAGAGAACATACCTTGAGGAATGGAAGGAAGATTGTCGATCGATGGAAAAATCACTATGTTTGCATGGTTGATACTGTAGCAACTCAGTGGTGGCAAGCTGAGTTGAGACCGTAGGAAGAAGAAAGGGAAAAGAGAGGGAAAATCTTGAAAAAATAGGTTTTAAAACTGATTTTGAATCTTACGGTCGCACAATTCGACCAAAACCATTGACCATATGATCGACCGTTGATCGACTATAGGGTCTCGGTAAGTTGCCAGGATTTTGATAGTCACACAACATGCGACCGTAGGACATCGACCGTATAACTGACTGTTGTCTGAATTTTGATTCTGTTCGAACTTTAGCCTATTGATTTTGTTATTCTCTTGCCTTCCATTGTGAGACTAACCTAATACCACCACTCTATTTTGTCTCACATGTGTAGCTTTGCTAATAACACATCAACCAAGAGTTTAAATGGTTGGGTGTAGGGTAAGTAGAAGGAGACAGAATGCAAACCCATCTCCACCACCTATGGAGACCAACGACAATGAAGGTCAGCAAGGGCAGGAAGGAAATATTGGAGCTCAGAATGCTACACCTCAGAATGTTCACACCCAAGCCAACCCAACCAACTTACCTGCACCACCTACGGATTTGGCTACTGTGGTGATGAATTTGGCACAACAAATGCAGCATATACAGAAAATGCAAGCCAACATGCAAGCTGCGATGGGAATTGCTTTCTTAGGTGCAAACACAACATCTCTACCTATAGAACAAGCTAGTACAGCACCTGGTGGTAGCAACATTGTACCCCAAGCACCGTAAATATCTGCAGTACAAGGCCTAGTGCAAAACCCTGAAGCACCGCAAGGCAGGTATAACCAAGGTAATTATCAGTACCAACTGCCTATATATGGGGCATATGCACAGTATCAGCTTGATCACTCCAGCCTGATCAAGCGTTTCCTGAAGTTGAAGCCGAAGGAATTCACTGGTAAGCCATCGGATCCTTTGTGGTCAGCTTATTGGAACGACGAGATGGAAAGAAACTTTATGATGACGACAATAAATGAAGAAGAGAAGGTATTATGTGCCTCATTTATATTGAAAGGTGACACACACCACTGGTGGAAATCAACTAGAAGTTATCTGTTAACAAAGCACACCCAACTGACATGGGTTATGTATAAAGAAGCTTTCTTCAAGAAGTATTTTTCAAGGAGTTTCGGAGATCAAATGGAAAAGGAGTTCTTGAGTTTATACCAAGGACAGATGACTGTGGATGCATATCAACAGCATTATGAAGAACTGTTCTTCTTTGCTCCCTCTAGCATGCAGGAGGAAAATACCAAAACCTGAAGGTTCGTTATGGGACTTAGAGGAAGCATCCATGAGCATGTATTGGGATTAGAAAAGAAAATATATAACAAAGCAGTACAGATTGTTCGAGAATTGGAATCAAGCCAGAGGGAAAGTTATTTTGCTCAGAACAGAGATATAAAGAGGCCCAATGGAAACTCATACAACGGAGGGAACTCAAAGACATTTAAACCCTTCTGTACTCAAGGCTTCAATGCTGCAGCGAAGACTACTCTGACAGCCCAACCTCAACAGAAGCAAAGTAATGCTGAAGTCAAATGCTTCAATTGCGATCAAGTAGGACATTATTCAAGAGAGTGTCCTAAGCCAATAAAGCAGCTACAGCAAGGAAAAGTTAATGCAATTACTTCTGAGGATGCTGCCGCATCGCCTGATGTGGTCACAGGTATGACCTGAATCTTTCATTTTGTACTACCTTGTGTGAGCATGTAGACTAAATTAAATCAAATCACAGGTATCATACCTATTAATGGCTTACCCGCCAGAATACTCTTTGACTTTGGAGCTACTCATTCTTTTATATCTGTGTCGTTTGGAAAGAAGTTAAATCTACCCCTCAGACCTTTAGACTGCAAACCGTTTGTACGATCACTTATGGGATTAGAAGTGGTACTAGACAAAGGTTATAGACCATGTCCAGTTCTTATCGTCGAGAAGATTTTGCAGGCAACCTTAATCCAACTCGAGATGGCAAACTTTGACATTATCTTGGGAATGGATTGGTTAGCTCAGCACTTTGCAAACCTATTATGTGTGGAAAAAAAATTGACATTTAAAGACAAGGAAGGAGCAGAGTTTAGTTTTGTGGGAACTAAACTTTCCCGTAAATAAAAACTCATTCTCTCTACATTAAAGACTAGGAAATGCCCTGAGAAAGGAAAAATTAGGTATCTAGTATCCGTGGTCGATCTCACCAAGGAAGCACCATGAATGGAAGACACTGAAATTGTGCATGAATTTTTAGATGTATTTCCTGAGGAACTATCAGGACTACCACTTGACCGAGCTACAGAGTTCGATATAGATCTTATACCCAGAGCCGCACCAGTATCGAAAGCACCTTATCGAATGCCTCCTACTGAACTGAAGGAACTAAAGGTACAATTACAGGAGTTACTGGACAAGGGTTAAATTAGACCCAGCATATCACCATGGGGAGCGCCAGTATTGTTCGTGAAAAAGAAGGACGATAGCGTTTGACTGTGTATAGATTATCAGGAATTGAATAAGCTTACAAACAAGAATCGGTACCCATTGCCTCGGATCGATGACTTGTTTGATCAGTTGCAAGGTGCCAAAGTGTTCTCCAAAATTAATCTTCGGTCAGGATACCATTAGTTGAAGATTAAGGAAGGTGATATTCCAAAGGCAGCATTCAGAACTAGATATGGACATTAAGAATTTTTAATTATGTCTTTTGGATTGACTAATGCACCGACAACTTTGTTATTCCCAGGTTGACACTGAGAGGGGGGGGGTGAATCAGTGACCACTAAATTTCCTTTTCACTATTCTGATTATGACCTGATGCTATGCAACGGCTGCCAGGAGCTGTTGATCAATTGTGCAATGCTGCCTTGAGCTAATTTCTTGAGACACTCTTACAGACAATCTATCAAACATATTTCGTGCACACACCAACCACACACCCACAGGTATCCATACCAGGGCTTGGCCTGTCAAGTGTGTACACCTAGACCTGCAGCATACAGACTTCTAATGCACAATCACAAGCACATGCATGGAACACATAATATAATGTGGTTCACCAATCACACACTGTGATGGCTACTCCACGGGGCAATACCCTAACCAAGGTTTTGTATATACCCAATACACAACAGAAATGCTACGGTTGCACCTACAACCCCGATGCTACGACATCAACTGCATTCACACAGCTACAACTGTGTCCTAGGGATCAACCCCAACTCCAGTCAAGCACCCACTTGACAGGTTATACAATATGTATGTCAAACGATTACAAACCCTTCCCTTATAGCACTGATACAGTACATAGAGTTTGTGTGCGAGTTTACCTCCCGATCTTGCTCACTACTGATGCAAGTATCACTGTCCAAGCATCTCGGCATCGTCTTGGACTCCACATCTTGTTCTTTACCAGAACAACTCCATAGGAAGCTCACCGCTGGTCCACTTACTCTTTTCAAGCTTCAGCGAAGCTTTCATGGCCTCACTCTACCAGTAGGAGTCTCTCTCTCTCTTGGAGAAGCTTCAATGGTGGGTTTCCTTCAAAATCGCCATTAAAGGCCTTCAACTCAAGCTCAAACCTCTCCCAAAGTCATCTATTCGGAAAATCCTTCAGTTTGATATATTATGGGCCTCAATCCGACATCGAACGGTCGAGATATCATCAAAAGAAGTTCAGCCAGTGAGATTATTCCAAAAGGAATCTTCGACCCTGATTCGGTGGGCCGCGGCGCACACAATCGCCGCCCTCGCTGACGTACCATACGCCGTTGTCGTGTTCTAATTGGCGGAGAGGGCATCTATAGTTTTAGACCGCTGGATCGGTCTCTTAATGGCAGGATCTCTTCTGGATCGTCAGATCGATCAGATCCCGTCAACGAAATTCGACGTCTATACAATCCTTCAGATTGGAATCTTTGGCGCCGCTGTATCATGTGCGCGCTACACTGTATCTTGGGCTCGGCTCCATGCGACGCGAATCATAGCATTAAGTTTCCTCCAGCCAATGGGAAGCGTCGCGATGGAATCTGAGCGCGATTTCTGCGCTACATCATAGCCCGCCTTTTTGAGGATCGCCGATTTGGAATCTTGCTGTCGTGGCTTGATCCGAGCCATCAATATCAAATTTTCCCCTTTTTGAAAGGACCAAAATGCCCTTAACAATTTAGGAAATGGCCTCTGTAACCAGTGAGTATCACCTACAGAGAAGCCGATTCTAGTAGGGTCCGAGATTTTTCCTTCATTGCGGAATTTGGTCGAACAATTTGTGTGCATGCCAACAGCCTTGCATTATCTTGCGGCACGGGGTGGTAGGTCTTGTGGGCCTGCGAGCTTGCGGCGTGGCACAGCGCGCATGGGCTTGCTGCTGTGCGCAGCTGTGCTGTGCGCATGGCTTGGCTATTTGCGCGGCTGTGCTGTGCGCATGGCCTGGCTGTGTGCGCGGCTGTGCTGTGCGCATGGCTTGGCTGTGTGTGCGGCTGTGCTGTGCGCATGGCCTGGCTGTGTGCGTGGCTGTGCTGTACGCATGGCCCTACTGGCATGACTCCCTGCTGTGCATGTTGCTGGGCATGCTGGCATGGCCTGCTGGCCTGGCCACCCAAGGTGGGACCCACCTTGTCCCCATCTATTCTCTCTCCTCCATTTTCTCTCTCTTCAACAGGACTTTCTCATCAGCTGGGCTTCATTCTCTTTGGCTGCTTGACTGACAAAGAGTCCTACAGATACTCTCTCTCCTCCATATCATTGACTGACAGAGAGTCCTACAGATACTCTCTCTCCTCCATATCACTTTCTCTGCTAAGGTTGCCAACAATGACAACACTTACTGCAATGCCTGGACAGGGTTTCAACAATCTCCCCCTTTGGAATTGTTGGCAACAAACCTCCATTTCTCAATGTGACACAACCTTTTTTCCATCTTCTCCCCCTTTGACAACAAGTCCCAAAGGCTGAATGAGCTCCCTCTGAAGATCAACTCCCCCTACATAGCCTCACCTGTAGGAGTGCCCACCGCATCTTTCCAATCCTACAGATGAAAGATGATGCTATGAAGCCAGCAACTCTCCCTACACATGTGCCATCTACAATGTGCCATCTACAATGTGCTCAAAGTCACTACTCCTAGCTGAGTTCTGAGTTTCTCAAAAGAGTCTTTTGGAAGAGCCTTGGTGAAGATGTCTACTACTTGATCTGTTGTAGGAACAAAATCCAATCTCACTTCCCCTTCAAGCACTTTCCCCTTCAAATAATGATATCTAATGTCAATGTGCTTGGTCCTTGAGTGTTGCACAGGATTCTTGGATATGTTGATGGCACTCATGTTATCACATTTGATGACCACTGGTTCTTCACAGATAACACTGAAGTCTGACATCTGTCTTTTCATCCAGATTACCTGAGTACATGTAGCTGCTACTGGAATGTATTCTACCTCTGCTGTAGATAAGGAGACAGACTCCTATTTCTTGCTGTGCCATGCTACTAAGCTCTCTCCCAAAAAGAATGCACCACCACTAGTGCTCTTTCTGTCATCAATGCTACCAGCCTAGTCTGCATCTGAAAAAGCTGTCAAGGTGAAGCTTCCAATCTTTGGATACCACAAACCATAGTCTGTTGTGCCTTTCAGATATATGAGTATTCTCTTTACTGCCATCAGATGAGTCTCCTTTGGACAAGCCTGGAATCTGGCCACCAGGCACACTGCTTGCAAAATATCAGGTCTTGAAGCTGTCAAGTACAATAAATTACCAATCATTGACCTATACAATGTCTAATCAACTGTTGAAGAATCATCTTCTGAACTCAGCTTGATATTCACAGTCATTGGTGTCCCCACTGGTTTACAGTCCTCCATCACAAATTTCTTCAACATCTCCTTGGTATACTTCATTTGAGAGATGAAGATGCCATTTTCTCTTTGATGAATTTACAGCCCTAGAAAGTAGGACATCTCTCCAAGCATAGACATCTCAAACTCTGTTCTCATCTTCTCAGCAAACTGCTTGCAAAGCTTTTCACAGTGTCCCCCAAAGATGATGTCATCCACATAGACCACAACTACCAGTTGACTGCTGTCTTCTGTCATGACATATAAGTTGTTGTCCACAATTCCTCTTCGTAGACCCAACTTATGCAGATATGTATCAAGCCTTTCATACCAAGCTCTTGGAGCTTGCTTAATCCCGTATAGAGCCTTCTTCAACTTGCAGACCATATCTTCATCATTGCTGAGTTGGAACCCTTCAGGTTGCTCAGTGTACACTTCCTCTTCTAGATTGCCATTCAGGAATACAGATTTCACATCCATTTGATAAACCTTGAATCCTCTGTGCACAGCTAATGCTAAGAACATTCTGATAGACTCCAGCCTTGCCACAAGTGCAAAAGTTTCATCAAAATCAATCCCTTCTACTTGAGCATATCCTTTGCATACAAGCCTGGCCTTGTTTCTCACAACCTGGCCTTCTTCATTTAATTTGTTCCTAAAAACCCACTTTGTGCCAATCACATTCTTGTCTGCTAGTCTAGGAACTAGCTCCCAAGTGTTGTTCCTTTCAATTTGGTCAAGCTCATCATTCATAGCTTTCAACCAAAATTCATCATTGCTAGCCTCATGTACAGTTTTAGGCTCTATCTCAGACAATAATGAATAAGTGGTAGCTTTCATCCTTCTGGTTTGTATGCCTGCATTTGGATCTCCTATCACTTGATGAGTAGGATGAATTTTCAACCATCTGTTGTCTTTTGGTTTGCCATCTCTCTGCACTTCAGTATGAATCTCTTGCAGTTCAGATTCTTCTTCATCTTGTTGTCCTTTGTCAATTGATAGAGTGTCATCTTCATCAAGTTCTTCAAGAATGGACCCTCTTGGTTCAGCCCCCTTTTGGTTCCCTGTATTCTCATCAATCTTCACATCTGAGCTCTCAACAATTCTTCCTAGTCTCTTGTTGTAGCACCTGTATGCCTTACTTTTGAAAGAGTACCCAAGGAATATGCCTTCATCAGCTCTGTCATCAAATTTGCCAAGATTTTCTTCCTTTCGCTTAATGTAGCACTTTGAACCAAAGTCCCTGAGATACTTCACTGTAGCTTTCCTCCCAAACCACAATTCATAGGGTGTTTTGTTCTCATGAGGCCTTAGAAGACATCTGTTAGTGATATGCACTGCAGTATAGATACATTCTCTCCAGAAATGCTTTGCTGTGTTATTTTCTGCCATCATAGTTCTAGCCATTTCTTGCACTGTTCTGTTCTTCCTTTCAACCACTCCATTTTGCTGAGGTGTTCTAGCTACTGTGTGTTGAATTCTGATCCCACTTTCACTGCAGAAGTTTGAGAATTCACTCCATGTAAATTATTTGCCTTGATCAGACCTTAAATACTTAATTGTGTTTCCTGTCTCATTTTCAACTCTCTTCTTGAATGCTTTGAACTTGTCAAGAGCTTCAGTTTTATCCTTTAGAAACATCACCCAGGTCATTCTAGAAAACTCATCTATAAACAGGATAAAGTATCACTCACCTCCTATGGCCTGTGTTCTCATAGGTCCACACAAGTCTGTGTGTATCAAGTTAAGTGGTTGACTTGAATGGTACTCCTTTGATTTATAAGTAGCTCTTGCCTGCTTGCCCTTCTGACATGGACCACATACATGGCTCTCTGGAGTCTTTATGATGGGAAGATCTCTCACTGCTTGCTCCTTGCTAATTTTAGTCAGATTTTTGAAGTGAATGTGTCCCATTCTTCTATGCCACAACCAATTTTCATCTTCTTGAGTTATCATGCACTTGTTGATGGAATCTGTCAACACATACAGATTTCCAACTGTTCTTTCACCAGCAGCTACTGCTTTTCCTGTTCCAACCCTGTGGACAACAAAACCTTCATTGTTGAAAGTGATCTCATGTCCTTGATCACATATCTGACTCACACTGAGTAGATTATGTTTCACCCATTAACATACAAGACATTGTGGGACTTTATCTTCCCATTGATAAAGTTCACTGAACCTCTTCCTTCAACTCTGGCACCTTCATTATTCCCAAACTTTATAGTTCCTCCTTCAGTAGCATCGAGGCTTGTGAATTTTTCTTTGTTGCCAGTTATGTGTGTTGAGCATCCACTGTCAAGAATCCATGGAGATTGTTTTCCTTTGTTTGCTTTAAGTGCTGCTTGCACCAACAAAGAATTGTTCCCTTTCTTCTGTGGTTTTTCCACCCATGTAGCCTTGTCTTTCACTGTAATTGGCTTCCTTGCATTTCTGACCATTTCATTTTCTTCTTCTCTATGAACTGATTTTCTTGAAGGATCTTCTCTTTTCTTCCTCTTAGCTTGCCTTTGAGATGGAAAGATTGTTTTGTAGTTTCCGGCTATATGTCCAAGTCTTTCACATCTATAGCATATTACTTCCTCATCAGCAAGAGGAGCAAATCTGTTTCTGTCAATGAACACTAAAGGTCTTTATTGTCTTCTACATTCTGCCACTCGATGTCCATAGACATTGCAGCCATAACAGTATCCTTTGAATCTGATTCTTTGTACCTGCCTGTTTCTCTGAGACTGACCATTCCTCTGGAACTGACTTTGATTTCTCTGACTGCCTTGCCTGATTGTCTTGAAGCTCTCTTCATTCTTCTTGCTTTTAGTAGCTCTCATGGCTGGTGGTTCCTTCTGCTTTTCCTTCACAAACACAATGGGATTACTTGTAGATCCCTTTTCTTTTATCTGCTCAGATAGCTGCTCAGTGTATCCAAGTCCAGACTTAATATGAGAGGATCTCTGAAAACTTAAAATCTCATCAAGGATGTTGTCTTCGTCCTTGTCTTCATTTTCAGAACTGCTGTTTTCTTCATCTTCCTGTAACCTAACATTCTTATTGTTTGACTTCAGGATGGTTACATGAGGGACTTTTGTAGTAGCTTCAGCATAATTTTTTATTTTTATAGACTTGGCCAGATCTGCCATAAGTTTTACAATTACTTCCTCAAGCTTCTTACACTCAGAAGTCTTTTGTGTAAGATCATTGTCGAGCTCATCAGCAATTATTTTTGCTTTCCTGAGAGTCTCCATAATTTCACCATTTATCTCCTTTGCTTGGTTGAGTTGCTCATTCAAGTTTTTGTTCTTCTTTCTTTCTGACTTGAGCTCAGTAAGTGCAGAAAGCAACTCTGCTTCAAGATCTGGACTGTCATCATCTTCAATTCTTTTCTTGACACCATCACCTTTCCTTTTTGTTGTATCACTCCCTGTAGGAGTCTCTTCCAGTCTTGCTACAAAGAGAATATCATCATCATTTTCATCTTCAGACTCATCAGAGAGGTCATCAAGCATTGATAGATAACTTCTCTTTCTTGGAATGAATTTCTTCTTTCCTTTCTTTTCTTGGCTTCCTTTAGACTCTTCTTCATCAGAGTCATACACTCTTCCCTTTTTCTGACACTTAGAGGCAAAGTGTCCTAAACCACCACAGTTGAAACATCTCATTGAAGACTTATTTTTGAACTTCTCATATCTCTTCTTGAGTTTGCTAGCTAGATAGGCTATAAGTTCATCATCAGAATCATCTGTGTCCTCCTCTGCATCAGCTTTTGAGCTTTCCACTAGCTCCTTCATTTTTAAATTTTTAAAGGCTTCAAAAGCGGCTTCCTTCTCGGCTAGTACTGGCTCAAGCATTCTCATCTCATAGGTAGTCAAGATACCATGCAATTCATCTATGGTCAATGTATCCAAAGTGGTAATTTCTTCAAGGGCCGACACCTTGGCATTATACAGTTTTGGAAGTGTCCTCAACACCTTCTTGATCACATAAATCTCCTTTAACTCTTCACCCAATGCTCTGATTACATTGGTGATCTTGTTTACTCTGTTCAAGTAAAACTCAAATGTCTCACCTTCACTCATTCTCAAACTTTCAAATTGAGATCTCAATATCTACAATTTAGCCTCCATGATTTTACTTTCTCCTTCATGTACGCTCTGCAACTTGTCCCATATCTCCTTTGATGTTGGACAGCTGATTACTCTAGTAAGCTCATTACTTGAAAGTGCAGCTAGAAGAGCTGTGACAGCCTTAGCTTCATTTTCTCTCTTCTTCATCTCAACAGCATCACTGATATCTTCAGTTGTATGCCTGTACCCATTCTTCACTGCGAGCCATACCCCATATCCTTGAGCAATCGGGTAAGCTTCCATTCTGACTTTCCATATGCTATAGTTGGAGCCATCAAACATCGGAATTATGCTATGCCCATGATGTTCTTCACTTGTAGCCATAATTCAGTCTCAATGCACTATCTGTACCCAAAGCTGTCAAACTTCTTCCCTTGGGAACCTTGCTCTGATACCACATGTTATTCCCAGGTTGACACTGAGAGGGGGGGGATGAATCAGTGACCACTAAAATTCCTTTTCACTTTTCCTGATTATGACCTGATGCTATGCAAGGGCTGCTAGGAGCTGTTGATCAATTGTGCAATGCTGCTTTGAGCTAATTTCTTGAGACACTCTCACAGACAATCTGTCAAACACATTTCGTGTACACACCAACCACATACCCACAGGTATCCATACCAGGGGCTTGGCCTGCCAAGTGTGTACACCCAGACCTCCAGCACACAGACTTTTAATGCACAATCACAAGCACATGCATGGAACACATAATATAACGTGGTTCACCAATCACACACTGTGATGGCTACTCCACGGGGCAATACCCTAACCTGGGTTTTGTATATACCCAATACACAACAGAAATACTACGGTTGCACCTACAACCCCGATGCTACAACATCAACCGCATTCACACAACTACAACTGTGTTCTAGGCATCAACCCCAACTCCAGTCAAGCACCCATTTGACAGGTTATACAATATGTATGTCAAACGATTACAAACCCTTCCCTTATAGCACTGATACAGTACATAGAGTTTGTGTGTGAGTTTACCTCCCAGTCTTGCTCACTACTGATGCAAGTATCACTGTCCAAGCATCTCGGCTTCGTTTTGGACTCCACAGCTTGTTCTTCACCAGAAAAACTCCATAGGAAGCTCACCACTGGTCCACTTACTCTTTTCAAGCTTCAGCGAAGCTTTCATGGCCTCACTCTGCCAGTAGGAGTCTCTCTCTCTCTTGGAGAAGCTTCAATGGTGGGTTTCCTTCAAAATCGCCATTAAAGGCCTTCAACTCAATCTCAAACCTCTTCCAAAGTCATCTACTCGTAAAATCCTTCAGTTTGATATATTATGGGCCTCAATCCGACATCGGACGACCGAGATATCATCAAAAGAAGTTCGGCCAGTGAGATTATTCCAAAAGGAATCTCCGACCCTGATTCACCGCGACGCACACATTCGCCGCCCTTGCTGACGTACCGTACGCCACTGTCGTCTTCTGATTGGCGGAGAGGGCATCTATAGTTTTAGACCGCTGGATCGGTCTCTTAATGGCGGGATCTCTTCTGGATCGTCAGATCGATCAGATCCCGTCAACAAAATTCGACGTCTATACAATCCTTCAGATTGGAATCTTTGGCACCGCTGTATCATGTGCGCGCTACACTGTATCTTGGGCTTGGCTCCATGCGACGCGAATCACAGCATTAAGTTGCCTCTAGTCAATGGGAAGCGTCGCGATGGAATCTGAGCGCAATTTCTGCGCTACACCATAGCCCGCCTTTTTGAGGATCGCCGATTTGGAATCTTGCTGTCGTGGCTTGATCTGAGCCATTAATATCGAATTTTCTCCTTTTTAAAAGACCAAAATTCCCTTAACAATTTAGGAAATGGCCTCTGCAACCGGTGAGTATCACCTACAGAGAAGCCGATTCCAGTAGGGTCTGAGATTTTTCCTTCATTGCGGCATTTGGTCGAACAATTTGCGTGCATGCCAACAGCCTTGCGTTGGCTTGGGCACCGGGCGGCGGGTCTTGCGGGCCTGCGACCTTGCGGCGTGGCACAGCGCGCATGGGCTTGCTATTGGGCGCAGCTGTGCTGTGCGAATGGCTTGGCTGTTTGCGTGGCTGCGCTGTGCGCATGGCCTGGCTGCGTGCGCGGCTGTGCGCATGGCCTGGCTGCGTGCGCGGCTGTGCTGTGTGCATGGCTTGGCTATGTGCGCGGCTGTGCTGTGCGCATGGCCTGGCTGTGTGTGCGGCTGTGCTGAGCGCATGGCCCTGCTGGCATGACTCCCTGCTGCGCATGCTGGCATGGCCTACTGGCCTGGCCACCCAAGGTGGGACCCACCTTGTCCCCACCTATTCTCTCTCCTCCATTTTCTCTCTTCACTAGGACTTTCTCATCAGTTGGGCTTCATTCTCTTTGGCTGCTTGACTGACAAAGAGTCCTACAGATACTCTCTCTCCCCCATATCATTGACTGACAGAGAGTCCTGCAGATACTCTCTCTCCTCCATATCACTTTCTCTGCTAAGGTTGCCAATAATGACAACACTTACTGCAATGCTTGGATAGGGTTTCCACAAACTTTTATAGAACTCATGAATAGGGTATTCCATGATATGTTGGTTACGTTAGTTATTGTATTTACTGACGACATGCTAGTCTACTCCAAGGACAAAGAAACTCAGATCACAAATCTAAGAGCCGCTTTGCAGCGACTAAGAAAAGAGAAACTTTATGCAAAATTTACTAAGTGTGAGTTCTGGCTTAATGAAGTCGCTTTCTTATGCCATGTTGTATCCGCTGAAGGAATTAAAGTGGATCCTAACAAGGTTAAAGCCATTATAAAATGGGAAGCACCTAAGGATGTTGCCAAAATCAGAAGTTTCTTAGGTTTAGCTAGGTACTATCGACGATTCGTGGAAGATTACTCTAGAATCGTAGTACTTCACACCAGTCTGACAAAGAAAGGAGAAAAATTTGTTTGAACTGATAAATTTAAAGAGTGTTTCCAAACATTGAAGACTAGATTGATATCAGCTCCCATCTTGAGTATTTCGATCCCAGGACAATCATTTTCCTTGTACACCAATGCGTCTGGGTTATGTTTGGGATGTGTGCTTATGCAAGGAGAACAAGTAATTGCATATGCCTCAAGACAATTGAAGACACATGAGAAGAACTATCCCACTCATGACTTGGAATTAACAGTAGTAGTACATGTTGTTAAGATATGGAGACATTATTTGTATGAAAAGAAATTTCAGATTAAATCAGATCATAAGAGTCTTACACACATTTTTAATCAAAAGGAATTGAACATGAGATAGAGAATATGGCTGAAATTGCTGAAGGATTATGATTGCGATATCCAGTATCATCTAGGAAAAGCTAATGTAGTTGCTGACACACTAAGCAGGAAAGCTATGACAAAATCCCAGGAGGAAGCTAGTATAAATGTTGTAGTATGTGTCATAGGAAGAGTATTTAATTGCGGTAAAGAGCAGCTCGTGATTGATATTCTAAATGAATCAACTGACTAAGGATTTATTCATCTATTCTCAAACATGTTTGCTACATTGAAGATTGTACCTGATCTATTAGACAAAGTAAAAGCAGCCATTAAATCAGACCCTTATCTGAGAACGGTGCAAGAAGACCTTGAAAAAGGTAGGACTACTCCTGAGTTTACTTTGGATTCTGAGAAAGTAATAAGAAACAAAGGGAGAGTATGTGTTCCTGAAAATGAAGACTTGGATATTAGACACAGACTAATGAAGGAAGCCTACACCACCGCTTATTCGGTACATCTTGGAAGTACAAAGATGTATCATGATCTAAAGAAACTATATTGGTGGAGAGGAATGAAAGCAGATGTAGCTAAATCTGTGTCTTAATGCTTGAATTGTGAACAGGTAAAGGCTGAAAGGCAAAGACTTACAGGATTATTGTAGCCACTGCCAGAACCTACATGGAAAGTGGACTGCATCACTATAGACTTTGCCACTGGGTTACCATTGACTCCCCGAGTAGTTGACGCGGTCTGGGTGATTGTAGATCGTTTGACCAAAATAGCTCGTTTCATAGCTATACGACCTAAGTATACCCTAGAGAGGTTAGCTAAGATTTATATAGATAATATTATCAGATTACATGGTGTACCTGAAAGCATTGTGTTTGACAGAGACCAACGCTTTACTTCAAAGTTTTGGAAAGGATTACAGAAGGCTATGGGTACAATGTTGAAGTTTAATACTGCATTCCATCCACAGACAGACGGACAGTCAGAGCTTACTATTCAAATTTTACAAGATATGCTTTGAGCTTGTGTCATTGATTTCAAAGGATCATGGGATGAGAAATTACCATTGATTGAGTTCACTTATAATAACAGCTATCAAGCTACAATACAGATGTCACCCTATGAAGCACTGTATGGTAGGAAATGTTGAACCCTTTTATTTTGGAATGAAGCTGGAAAACGGAGTAATTTTGGACCAGATTTTGTTGAAGAGACTTGTCGAGTGGTCGACATCATCAAGGAAAGAGTCCGAGTAGCTCAGAATCATCAGAAGCATTATGTAGATAATCGATGCAGAGATCTCAAATTCACCATAGGTGATAAGGTATTTCTGAAAATAGCTCCTATGCGTGGTTTAAAAAGGTTCGGACAGAAGGGAAAGCTGTGTCCCATATTTATTGGACCTTATGAAGTTCTAGCTAAACGTGGAAAGGCAGCATATCAATTAGCATTACCACCATCAATGTCTACTGTGCATGATGTATTCCATGTCTTACAATTAAAGAAGTACATCAGAGATCCAACACACATGTTAACAGTGGATCCACCAGATTTGATTGAAGATTTGACGTTCGAAGTAATACCTTTTGAGAACATTAGCTGGAAGGTACAACGTCTTCGCAACCGTGACATTTATTACGTTAAGGTTACTTGGAGAAGCCAAAATGAGGAAGAAGTTACATGGGAAGAAGAAAATGCTATGCGGAAGCAATATCCTCACCTATTCGACTCGGAAGGTATGTGCAAATTTCAAGGATGAAATTTATATAAGAGGGGGGAATCGTAAGACCCATACTCCACTAATTTGGTTTAACCATGTCGTGCCAGGTTTTCCATCATTCCTGGACCAAGTGGACCGAGAGTGTGAAGATAGATCACAAAGTAGGTATAAAAATAGACTCAATACCCAAAATTGTATACATATGGTTGCATACCTGGGTAGGTACGGTTGACCATATGGTAAGAATAAAGATCACAAATCCAGGACCCCACAGTCAATGATTTTGAACCTACGGTCGATGGGTTCTGCGACCGTAACCATCGACTGTGAGACCCTAGATCAGACTCTGAGTTTTGTAAACTTTCCTAAACCATTGAATTTCTTTCTTAATTGAAAGAGGAGTCTATATGGAGAGTTTTTCTCTATATAGAGGATGTCCCTCAGCCCTTTTTCACTCTTTTAGAACATTAGTAAACCCTAGAGAAAGAGAAGGGAAGAGAAGGAAGAGAAGGAGAAGAAGAAAAGGCTAAGGAGAGGATTTTGCTGAGAAGAGATTAGCTCTCTATCACAGGCAAAGGTATGAATCTAATCTCTAGAGATGTAAACTCTAAGGAATAAAACTTCTATAGAAGATAGGCAATTTCAACCTATTATGATCTATGTGATTTCTGTGAGAAAATCCCAAGGAGAACCTTGAGGAGAGAGTTTGATGATTAGGATTGATAAGAAACTATTAATGATGGCCATAGGATGATCTTAGAATAAATCCAATTGAAGATCAGAGGATTTGACCCAGGAAGAATTTAAATTGCATGTAGTCTATAACTAGAAATCTCAAGGTCGCAGCTACGGTCGACCATAGCATGACCAGCATGACCAGAGGATCGACCATAGGCATTCAGGAAGATTCAGGAATCATATGATCGTAGCTATGGTCTCACCATATGCGACCGTAGGCATTGAGTCCAATGCCATGATTGATTCTATGCGTGTATGCTCGTAATGTGCATCTCACATGTCATCCAATATTCCTACTATTACTGCTCATGCATATTTAATTCTTTTTATTTATAACATGATGATGATGATGATGCTAGGAATAGGCATGTGATTGTATGTGTGTGGTTAGTGTATTGGATGCGAGTGGAGCATTAAGGGGAGGACGTAGCATGGTGGTCTTTGACCTCATCACCAGACTCTAGCTCTATCTCTACTCAAGTCTTGCCCACTAACATCGTCGTATCGTCATTACCTTAGCAGAATTATTACGTCATAGGGCATCAATGGAGGTGGTCTCGGACCGTGTGGTCTCTGACTTTATCAAAGGGCCTTAGCTTTATCTCTATGGGCATATTGAGGGATGTTGGGGTAAGGCCTTGGATACATTATTTGGCATTAAGATTGGTTAGTTACGAATGCAGTTTGCAAGCCCTTACCAATTGGGGCTTACGAGTTGGTATGGGTAGGGCATTAGGGGAAGTGTTGACAGTGTTTGATCCAGACTCTTTAGCTCTATCTCTATTCCATGGTGGTGCATGTGGGACAGCAATGGTGTTTGATCCGTTGGGTGGACTCACACACTCGTATATAGAGGTGCGGGGGCCACCGGACCTTTCTATATCACATTGCAAACTTAAAAACTAGACCAAAGATATGAATTGAATGTATGCATATGTTTGTTGCATTGTTTTATTTGCTCACTGAGCCATGATGTGTGTTCACCCTTTCGACGTCGAATATTTTTAGTTGATGATGCAGGTCCTACTGTTGAAGAATATATGAATGCGCCGACGTATGGACACGTTGCCGCCATGGACATAGAAGCTGTTGAAGATGAGCATGATTATTCATGCGAGTGCAACCAATGTATTTTTTTTTTAGTTTAGTTATATTTGATTAATGAAACATGTAATGAATTATTTACTTTTATGTCTTGAGTTTTGGAGATAATCAGATTAAGTATTTATTATTATTGTTAGACACTCAGTTCATTATCTGTAAGACTTTTGTTTATTTGTTTATTACCTCTGATTATTACCATGAAATGTGTGTGTGGTTTGATATGGTGGGTACGACCTATACGAGATCTTGGTTGAACCGTTGGTTTATTGGCAGTTCATCACACTAATCTAGTTAGACCTGAATTGAGGTGTGACAAGAATGCTATGAGATGTCCTCTCACTCGAGTAGTGATAGCAAATGCAGAGGCGGCAGCAGCAGAAGCAGACGAGAGTGATGATGAGGAGGACGATGATCGGATGTTCATGGATGTAGATGCCATCCCTCCACCATCAACACAACATTCTACTGGAGATGACCCTTCTTGGGCTTCTCATTCAGCTGGCCCTTCATGCCCACCACCAGATGACATGATGGGGCTACTACATGAGATTCGGGAGGCTCAGCGCGTGACTGATCGGAGAGTAGGAGAGCTTCTAGATGCCCAGCGCTCTACAGACCAGCGGGTAGCAGATCTGACAGCTAGTCTCCGAGCGACTCAGACTCTGGTGGCTTGGCTCACTAGAGTGTATGCTGAGAACTATGATAGAGACCGTGAGGCACCTCCTCTTCCAGCACCTCCAGCTCCATGATATCATTTATTTATTTTTCCCTTTTTATAATACAGAGTAACTGTCTAGATTATGGATTGTACTCTGATTTAGATGTACATTTGTCTTATTCCCATTTTAGTATATATATATATATATATATATATATATATATATATATATATATTATTTATTTTCCATTCACTTATGTGCATTATTCTTTTTAGTTTATGTTTCAAACAATACAGGTGCTTATGGTGCATTCTTATTACAGTTTTCAATTTTTATCCTAACTCAGTTCATGACTCACGTAGAAATAGTTAGGTCAATGGATAGAACCTGAGATGCTCTGATACCAAGTTATCGCACCTTAATTTTGGTCTAACCAGATTAGTGTGATGAACCGCCAATAAACCAACGATTCAATTAGGATCTCGTATAGGTCGTACCTGCCATTTCAAACCACACACACATTCCACAGTAATAATCAGAGGTAATAAATAAATAAACGGAAGTTTTACAGATAATGAACTGAGTGTCTAATAATGATAATAAATAATTAATTCGATTATCGTCAAAACTCAAGACATAAAAATAATTAATCCATTACATATTCTAGTAGCCAAATATAGCTAAACTAATAATAAACACAGTGGTTGCACTGGCATGAAGAATCATGCGTCTCCTCCGTTAATTCTTCGTCCATCGTCGCTACATGTCCATACATCGGCGCATTCATATAATCTTCAACAGTAGGTCCTGCATCATTAACTAAAAGTATTCGACGTCGAAAGGGTGAGCACACATCACGGCTCAGTGAGAAACAAAATAATGCGACAAACATATACATGCATTCAATTCATATCTTTGGTCTGGTTTTTAAGTTTGCAATGTACTATAGAAAAGTTTGGTGGCCCTCGCACCTCTATACTCAAGTGTGTGAATCCGCCCAATGGATCAAACACCATTGCCGTCTCACATGCACCCACCATGGAATAGAGATAGAGTTAAAGTGTTCGGATGAAACACCGCCAACACTTTCCCTGATGCCTTACCCATACTAACACGTAAGCCCCTGCTGGCGAGGGCTTGCAAACTGGGCTCGCAACTAACCAAACCTAGTGCCAAACAGTGTATCCAAGGCCTCACCCCAGCATCCGGCAATATGTCCATAAAGATAGAGCTAAGGCCCCCGGAAAAGTCGAAGACTACACGGTCCGAGACCACCTCCCCTGATGCCCTACGATGTAATAGTTATGCTAAGGTAATGGCGATACGACGACGTTAGTGGGAAAGACTTGAGTAGAGATAGAGCTAGAGTCTGGTGACAAGGTCAAAGACCACCATGCCACATCCTCTCCCTGATGCTCCACCGCATCCAACACACTAACCACACACATACAATCACATGCCTACTCCTACCATCATCATCATCATCATTATATTATAAATAAATACAATTAAATATGCATGAGCAGTAATAGCAGGAATATTGGATGACATGTGAGATTCACATTACAAGCATACACGTATAAAATCAATAATGGCATTGGACTCATTAAAATAAAGCAGTTTGTTATTATCCAATTAGTTTAGGTCTTGTTCCCTCACCTGTTAGTAATACTCGATCTCCTTCCATGCCTTACAATTCTCTTTCAATAAATTTAACAACCTAAAAGTTATATGAATTTAAGTTAGGGTTCATATGTAACATGTTACAGTAGTCAAAAATTAAAACAGAGCACTGATAGGTATCTGATTGGTCCTATGGTCTCATACTATGTCGACCTTATTGCCTACGGTCGATACCCTATGGTAGCATATGGTGCGACCGTAGCTGTGACCATATGATTCTTGAATCTTCCCCGAATGCCTATGGTTGATCCTCTGATCAGGCTGGTCATGTTATGGTCGACCGTAGCTGTGACCTTGAGATTTTTTTGTCACAGACTAAATGCAATTCGAGTTCTTCCTGGGTCAAATCCTCTGCTCTTCAATTAGGTTTATCCTAAGGTCATCCTATGGCCATCATTAGTAGTTTCTTATCAACCCTAATCATCAAACTCATCCCTCATGGTTATCCTTGGGATTTTCTCAAGGAATCACATAGATCATAATAGGTTGATATCTTCTATCCTCCATAGAAGTCTTATTCCATAGAATTTTTATTTCCAGAGATTTGATTCATACCTTCGCCTGTGATAGAGAGCCAATCTCTTCTCAGCAAAATCCTCTCCTTAGCCCTTTTCTTCTTCCCCTTCTCTTCCTTCTCTTCCCTTCTCTTCCTTCTCTTCCCTTCTCTTTCTCTAGGGTTTACTAATGTTCTAAAAGAGTGAAAAAGTACTGAGGGACATCCTTTATATAGAGGAAAACTCTCCATATAGAGTCCTCTTTTAATTAGGAAAGAAATCCCTTAGTTTAGAAAAAATTTCAAAACTCAGAGTCTGATATGAGGTCTCACGGTCGATGGCTACGATCGCAGAACCCGTCGTAGGGTCAAAATCATTGACCGTAAAGTCCTAGATCTATGACCATTGTTTCTTTCCATATGAATAATCATACCTACCCAGGTATTCGACCATATGCATATAGTTTTGGGTGTTGAGTATATTTTTATACCCGATTTATGATCCATCTTCACACGCTCGGTCCACTTGGTCCAAGAATTATGGAAAGACCTAGCACGATACAGTTAAACCGGGTAAGTGGAGTGTGGGTCTTATAGAACCGAACCAGGCTGAACCGCCCAGAACCGGTTCAAGATGCAAGAAAGCATGTGTCGACTTTGATTGGCGATTATGGGCTCTAGGAGCGTCGGATTTTGACACAATTTTTTGCATTGTGTTCGTATTTTCATGCTCTACAGTCTGGTATATAGTTTGGCATATTTTGGTGATTTGGGGAATTTTTTTTTACTAAAAGGTGCCCTAAATTAGTCTAGTTAACAATTTTTTTGCTTGTTTATCAGTTTTTTTTTTTTTTTTGTACCAGATGCATATAGAATGTTATGTGTGCATGAGGTTTTGTTTATTGACCCACATGGTACTACAAAGTTGGGTTTAGGGATATCATTGTGGAATTAGGTCGATCCTACCAAAGTGGTACACTTAATTTCATCATGATGTCTTCAAATTCAAAATTCATGTATTTATAAATGCTTATGTAAGGGTGATGTACACCCAAAGATGACATTGTCAAGTATTGTTCAAATTAGGGTTTGTGGGTATCATGTGAAGATTTGGTGGATTCCACCAAAGTGGTACACTCAGTTCCAACATGGTGTTCTCAAACCCCAAATTTATGCATTTACACATACAGTAAAATGATATATTATTTGACACATTGTACTCCCAAATGTAAAAAGTAGCTAAAAAAGGTAGTGTCAATCCAAAGTTGGCATTATCAAAGTTTAAAGGTATGTTCATGTACATGAGTTGAAAGAGTTTTAACTTTAGGGGTCTCATTAGTCCAAAGGTGATGGGATTTCGAGAGTCATTATTCTTTCGTAGTTACTGCACAGATACTGAGAAGACTATTGAATGTTTATCCCAAAGGAGAATGTGTAGTTGGTTAACTCTTGAAAAAAAGATATTTACTTGCATGGATGTTTTGATACTATTAGTGCAAGTAAAAGGTGTGTGTATGAGTCTTCTGTTGTTTGATACTGTGTTTAGACTCATACTCTAATGTGTTCATCCAAGTATGACTGTCCCAAAGAATGTTTTGGTATCTATTTCTTTTTATTCAAGACAAAATATAAGTAAATATAATTGCATATGTGTTTATATGAGTCTTGTGTAGTTCATCTATTGCTTGATGTTTGTGTTTGGAGTCATATAATGATGATGGTTTATGTCTCCTAGGATGTCTGTCTCAGTGAATATGATAGATCGCATGGTAATTTTAATTCCCACTCTATCTGGGACAAAGGATAAGGTTTGTTATGAAAAGGTTGGAGACTAGTCTAGGATCATTTGACTTAGATGTATCTTTTATAGTAGTTTACATTAGTTGTGAGGTATTCTACTATTGAGGTTATGTATAGTAGTATTAAGATGAGAAATATTACAAAAGGATTATCTAAGAGAAATATTATCAAAGAGAAATCCAAGGGATAGGAATAATATTTCTAGAGTGGTCGGGAGATAGTTTATTGATCTGACTCTAGTACCAGATATGTTGGAAATGGTAATGTGAGGAAGTATTTTGGGTGTGATCAACTATCATTGAAAAGCTGAAAAACAATGAGACCAAAGTAATTGATATATTAGATAACCCATACCTTGCCAAAAAATATATTCAGGTCTAGGTGGCTTACATTACCAAAGGGGAGAGATACAGCCAATGATAAGGTTATTATTGGATAACTTAAGGTGGATTAACCAAAGATGGGTGGTTTTGTCACACCCCAATTTTGGTCTAACCAGAATGGTGTGATGAACCGTTAATAAACCAACGGTTCAATCAGGATCTCAAATAGGCTATCCCCGCGTTATCTGAACCTCCATACATCCATGTCATAATCAGAGTAAATACACAATAGCAGAAGTCTTATAATAAAATGAACTGAGAAACTAAATGATATTAATAATTTAATAGCAAATTATTATGTATTCAACTGAGACATAAATATTAAATATCAAATACATGTTTGAATAAAATCCAATTAAAGAAACCTATAAAATATCTAATCAAATACACATGAGTTGCACTCGCAAGAGGAGTCGTGTGTATCCACTTCAGCTTCAACTTCCATAGCTGCCACGTTCCCGTATGCAGACGCATTCATGTAGTCTTCGACGGTATAACCTGCATCATCAACTAAAAATATTCGACGTCGAGGGGTGAGCACACAACACGGCTCAGTGAGTAGCCAAAACAATGCAACAATACATATGCATGCAAAAATTCAATTTATATCTTTGGTCCGGTTTAAAGTTTGCAGTATGCTATAGAAAGGTTGAGGTAGCCAAAGGTCGCGTTTATTGACTCCGCCTCTATACACGAGTGTGTGACGTTACCCGAAGATCACGTTTATCGTCAACTCACATGCACCCAATCATGAACATTATATAACAAAGGTTACGTTTATTGCTATATAGTGCCATACCAACACGTAAGCCCCTGTTGACGAGGGCTGTAAACTGGGCTCGCAACTAACCAATCCTAATGCCAAACAGTGTATCCAAGGCCTCACCCTAGCATCCCTCAAAATGCCCATAGAGATAGAGCGAAGGCCCCCCGGTAGAGTCAGAGACTATAAGGACCGAGACCACCTCCCCTGATACTCTACGACATAATAGTTCTGCTAAAGTAGTATCGATACGACGATACCAATGCACAAGACTTGAGTTGGAGATAGAGCTAAAGTGCTGAGACCCGCCAAAGGTTAACGTTTATTGACGTTCTCATCACACCTCCCCTGATACTCGCTCGCATCAAGCACATCAACCACACACATACAAGCACATGCCTATTCCTATCATCATCATCATCATGTTATAAACAATAAAGTAAATATGCATGAACAAGTAATAGAAATATTGGATGGCATGTTGTATGCACATTACAAACATATTCGCATAGAATCAAACATAGCATAGGACTCAAGAAATAGAAAATAGTTTATTATTAACCAATTTAGTTTGGGGTTAAGGTTCCTCACCTTAGCTTGCTATAAGATACTTTTCCAAGCTTTAATTTCACATTTACAATGTTATTATATTGCTAGAAGACCTAACAAAATCAATAGAATTTAATTAGAATTTATTCAGAATTAAAAACCATTTTGTCAACTGAGGGTCGATGCTAGGGTCGATGGGTCTATCGACCCTCCCTTCTTTTTGGACTTCCCGGATGCTGAGGGTCGATAGTCAGAAACACCTAGGGTCGGATGGTCATCGACCCTGGGTGCAACCCTCGGTGCACTCTGGTCTAATTTCCACTTTTTAATCCATTCTTCGTGTTTGGGGTCCTATGGTTTGTTCCCACATTCCATTAAACGTTCATTCCATGGTCTGAAACCATGAATCATCCTCCTAGATGGCTTTCATGCATTCTCCTAGGGTTTTCCATGAAAACCTAACCATGGATAGATGGTTTGGGTTTCTCCGAGATCACTCTCTCTCCAATAACTATCCTAAGGTCTGTAGAAACTCATGGAATTAGTATCCATATCTGAGAAGATTAATCTTTCTCTGTAACTCTTCTCCTTTTTGCTAGGTTCTCTTCCTTGCCTCTCTTCTTCCTCTTTTCCTTCTCCTCTCTTTCTCTCAATTCAATTAGGGTTGTGAAAGGAGTGAAAGTGGCTTAGGGACGTCCTTTAAATAGACTAGGAACATCCTAATTAAGTCCCATTAAGATTTGGAAAGAATCCCAATCGAAAAATATAGAAATTTCCTAATTTCTATATTCGGCAGGATCCGAGGGTCGATGGGAGGGTCGATGATCCCGTCGACCCTAGGGTCTTAAGCTGTCCGACCCTCCCTCCAAAATCGAGGGTTTGACTTTCTGTTTTGGGAGGTCCGACCCTCCTTAGCTGGGTATGCGACCCTTCCCCTATTTTAAGTGTTTTTGGGTCGATTTGATACCTAGGATCTCGATCTCCTTCACGCCCTTGGTCCATTTAACTCGACCATGATGGGTAAACCTGGTTCAAGGTGGTAAGACCGGGTTAGATTGACACAGGTCTTACAACTCCCCCCAACTTATAAAAATTTCATCCTCGAAATTGTACGTACCTCCTGAATTAAATAAGTGAGGGTATTGCTTTCTCATAGCATTTTCTTCCTCCCATGTAATTTCTTCCATGTCTCTACTTTTCTAAGTGACCTTAACATAATAGATATCTCGGTTGCGTAGACGTTGGACCTTTCGACTAGTGATTTCTGTTGGTGTTACTTCAAATGTCAATTCATCAGTCAATTCTGGCAAATCCACTGTCAAGACATGCATTGGGTCTTTGACATACTTCTTCAATAGGGAAATGTGAAATACGTCATGCACACTTGACATAGATGGTGGTAGTGCTAACTGATAAGCCACTTTTCCACGCTTAGCTAGAATTTCATATGGTTCGACATATCTTGGACTTAGTTTTCCTTTCTGTCTGAACCTCTTCAATCCTCGCATAGGCGATACCTTCAGAAATACTTTATCACCTACGGTAAACTCTAGATCCCTTCGTCGAGTATCTGCATATTGCTTCTGACGGTTCTGAGCTGTTTTTACTCTTTCCTTGATGATGTCGACCACTCGACAAGTTTCTTCAACAAATTCCGGTCCAACAATGCTACGTTCGCCAACTTCATTCCAAAACAAGGGAGTTCGACACTTTGAACTTCAACGTTGTACCCATAGCCTTTTGTAATCCTTCCCAAAATTTAGAAGTAAATCGGGGATCTCTATCGGACACAATACTTTCTGGTACACCGTGTAGCCGAACAATATTATCCACATACAGCTTCGCTAACCTTTCCAGTGTATACTGAGGTCGTATAGGTATGAAGCGAGCTGTTTTAGTCAGACGGTCCACAATCACCCAAACTGCGTCGACTATTCGAGGAGTCAATGGTAGTCCCGTGACGAAGTCCATAGTGATGCAGTCCCATTTCCATGCTGGTTTCGTAATGGCTGCAACAATCCTCGCGGGTCTTTGTCGCTCGGCCTTTACTTGTCGACAATTTAGGCATTGAGACACGAACTTAGCTACATCCGCTTTCATTCCCCTCCACCAATATAATTTCTTGGGATCATGATACATTTTTGTACTTCCGGGATGTATCGAGTAGATGGTGGTATGGGCTTCTTTCATCGGTCGGTGTCTAATGTCCATACTCTGTTTCAGGTACACATATTCTTCCTTTGTATTTCAGTACTTTCTCGTCGTCCAAGGTGAACTCGGGGTTAGTCCTACCTTTCTCAATATCTTTTTGTACTGTTCTCAGATAAGGATCTTCTTTGATAGCTATCTTCACTTCATCCACTATATCCGGTATAATCTTCAATGCCGCGAACATATTTGAAAACCGATGAATAAACCCTTGGTTAGCTGATTCATCCGTTGTATCTATCACATACTGCTCGTTGCCGTGATTGAATACTATTCCATTGGTACACATTGCTGCAGTCGTGCTAACTTCTCCTTGAGATTTAATCACTGCTTTTCTGCTTAATACATCCGCTACTACATTCGCTTTTCCCGGATGATAATGGATATCACAATCATAGTCTTTCAATAGTTCCAGCCATCTTCTTTGTCTCATATTCAACTCCTTCTGATTAAATAAATAAGTAAGACTTTTATGGTCCGACTTAATCTAAAACTTCTCTCCGTACAGGTAATGTCTCCATATCTTGACAGCATGTACTACTGCCGCTAACTCCAAATCATGAGTGGGATAATTTTTATCATGTACCTTTAACTGTCTTGAAGCATAAGCAATCACTTGCTCTCCTTGCATGAGCACACATCCTAATCCCAATCCCGATGCATCAGTGTATAAAGTAAATGTCTGTCCTAGAACGGGAATGGTCAAAATCAGGGCGGATATCAATCTGGCCTTCAATGTCTGGAAGCTCTTCTCACATTTATCTGTCCACACAAACTTTTTACCTTTATTGGTCAAACTGGTGAGAGGTATGGCAATCCGAGAATAGTCTTCTACGAATCTTCGATAATAACCAGCTAGACCCAGAAAACTTCTAATTTCTGAAATGCTCTTTGGTGCTTCCCACTTCACAATAGCCTCGATTTTGCTGGGATCCACTTTGATTCCTTCGGCGGATACTACATGGCCTAGGAATGCGACTTCACTTAGCCAAAACTCACACTTTAAAAATTTGGCATATAGCTTCTCTTTCCTTAACCGCTGTAGGGCTGCGTTTAGGTTCTTGATATGGGTTTCCTTGTCCTTAGAGTACACCAATATGTCATCAATAAATACTATAATCGACGTATCCAGCATATCGTGGAAAACTCGGTTCATAAGTTCCATGAACGTTGCCGGGGCATTAGTTAATCCGAAAGACATCACCAAAAATTCATAATGTCCATATCTGGTCCTGAATGCTGTCTTCGGAATGTCCCCTTCCTTAATCTTCAGCTGGTGGTAGCCTGATCGAAGGTCGATTTTAGAAAATACTCTTGCTCCTTGTAACTGATCGAACAAGTCATCG
Organism: Protea cynaroides; assembly: GCA_028583415.1. NCBI lineage: Eukaryota > Viridiplantae > Streptophyta > Magnoliopsida > Proteales > Proteaceae > Protea > Protea cynaroides. The sequence goes on from CM053266.1 coordinate 14,969,984, forward strand.
ATCCAAGGTAGTGGGTATCGATTCTTGATTGTCAGTTTGTTCAACTCCCGATAGTCGATACATAATTGAACGCTACCATCCTTCTTCTTTACGAACAACACCGGTGCCCCCATGGAGATATACTGGGTCGAATATAACTCTTGTCCAGCAGTTCTTGTAATTGCACTTTTAATTCCTTCAGTTCCATAGGAGCCATTCTAGAAGGTGCCTTTGATACTGGTGCGGCTCCAGGTATCAGGTCTATTACAAACTCTGTAGCACGGTCGGGTGGTAATCCGGGTAGTTCCTCCGAAAATACGTCAGGATAATCTCGCACAATGTCAATGTCTTCCATTCGTGGTGCTTCCATGGTTAGGTCAACCACTAATACTAGGTACCCGACTGCTCCCTTCTCAAGGCACTTCTTAGCCTTTACTGCTGAAAGTATGAGCTTACGTCTCCAGGGAAGTTTGGTTCCCGAGAAACTGAATTCTGCCCCTTCTTTGTCTTTGAATGTTAGCTTCTTCTCGGCGCATAACAGATTTGCAGAATGCCGGGCTAACCAATCCATTCCTAAGATGACATCGAAGTCTGTCATCTCAAGTCGTATCAATGTTGCATCTAAAATCTGTTGCCCAATGAGAACTGGACATGGTCCATAACCTTTTTCTAATTCCACTTCTAACCCCATCGGTGACCGTACAAGTAAATTGTAGTCTAATGTTTTGATGGGTAATTTTGTCTTCTTTCCAAATGACATAGATATAAATGAATGAGTAGCTCCGGAATCGAAGAGTACTTTGGCGGGTACGCCATTTATAGGTACAATACCTGTGATTCATCTTTACTTAGTCTACATGCTCATTCAATGTATTTATAACTTTAAGAGTTTCAGTCATACCTGTGACCACATCGGGTGATGCGGCCGCATCCTCGGACGTACAGCATATACACGTCCCTGATGGAATTGTTTCTTGGGCTTAGGGCATTCCCTTGCCATATGTCCCGGCTAGTTGCAGTTAAAACACTTCAGGGCTTCAGAATTTGGCTTTGGCTGAGGTTGAACTGTGGGGGTAGTCTTGGTTGCAGCATTAAAATTCTGAAGACGGAAGGGCTTATACGTCCTGTTATTGCTTCCGTTGTAGGAGTTTCCGACTGGCCTTTTGATGCCTTTGTTCTGAGTAAAATAACTCTCCTTCTGGCTCGATTCAATCACTCGAGCGATCTGGACAGCTTCATTATAAATTTTCTTCTCTAAGCCCAGAACATTTTCTCGGATGCTTCCTCTTAGTCCCGTGACGAACCTACGGGTTTTGGTTTCTTCTTCTTGCATACTCAGTGGTGCGAAGAAAAACAGCTCTTCATAACGCTGTTGGTACGCATCCACTGACATTTGTCCCTGATAAAGATTCAGGAACTCCTTCTCTATCGAATCTCTGAAGCTTCGTGGAAAATATTTCTTGAAGAATGCTTCTTTATATATAGCCCATGTCCGTAGGGCGTGCTTGGTCAGTAAGTATGTCTTCGTGGATTTCCACCAATGATGTGCGTCGCCCTTGAGCATGAAGGTGGCACATAGCACTTTCTCTTCCTCTGTAATAGTCATCATGAGGAAGTTTCTCTCCATCTCGTCTATCCAGTGGGCTAGCCATAATGGATCAGACGGCTTGCTGTTGAATTCTCTGGGTTTCATCTTCAAAAATCTCTCCACTAGTCGGGAGTGGTCCAGCTGATTCTGGGGGTTTGCCCCGAACATATAGGGTGGATACTGGTGATTCCCTTGAGCTGCTTCTGGAGCCTGAACCGGAATCTGTGCAGTCGATTGCTGAGGTGTCTGAGGAGCTGGGTGGTTACCCACCGGTGCTACACTGGCTTGTCCTGTGTGCATGGGTGCAGCCTGAGTGGCTTGAAACATTATTCCCATGGCAACCTGCATCTGAGCCTGCGCGTGTTGCATCTGCTGTAGCTGCTGTGCCAGATTCATCACCACTGTTGCTAGCTCTGGTGGTGGAGGTGGCAAGTTTGTAGGTTCTGGATTTCCTGGTACATGGTTATTCTCTTGGCTAGTCTCCTCCACGGGTGGTGGTGGTGGGACTGTGTTTCGGGTCTGTCGGGTCACTCTACGTCCAGACATATTTCCTTCTGAGATGGGTGGTGCCTGAAAATTATCAAAATCAGTGAGAAATCATTTATACTTCATGTAGGCACGCTAACCGATATAAAATTCAAAATCCTCAATTCATTCTGTGAAAAATATTGTCTTTTCTATGTAGGGTCGATGGTGAGGGTCGATGGTATGTCCGACCCTTGGTATCCGACCCTGGGAATGACCTGTTCTTCCCGAGAGCTGAGGGTCGATGGGAGGGTCGATCCGAGGGTCGATGGTGTCAGTCGAATTGTCCGACCCTCGGACCAAAAATCAGATTTTTAAGATCCGATTCTGGGTCATTTCTCACTATTCCCCCTCCGTTTCGACTCGTCTCTACTCTCTGAGTTGCTACAGTGCCATTCTACTATTTTTGGTCGGTTTAACTCCGGGTTTCAACGTCCACGTCATCCCTACAGGTATGTCTTCCCGTTTTTACCTGTTTTTAGGTTTTCTTTTCTAGGTTTCTGCCCGTTTAACTCATATTTTTCAAATTAAACTTTTTTCCAACCGTAAAAATTCGATTTTTATTGGGGCTTTTGTTATTGGTGTCTCGAGGAACGAAAGCCCTCAAAAAAATTTTGAGTTTCATCGGTTGGTTATCGAGAAACTTGAAATTTTCTCTTTTTGCCCTAATTTGTCGACATTTTTTATTTTTCTTGAATTTCTTCAAATTGGACATCGTCAGTTAAAATTTTCTACTGCATTTGGGTTGTAGGATATGTTTTAGCCTACGTAAGTTCTCATACCCACTTGTATGGTGAGAATTTGAGGTTTTCTGGCCAACTTACGTCATTATTAAATAAATTTTGGATTTTTATCCTACTAACTCCTTGTTTCTTTTCTGTTTCTTATTTTGCAGATACTATGGCCTGTACCAAAGTACCCAGGGTGCGTGATCCACTTCGCTTCCGTTCGAATGAAGCCGAGGCACAGTATACTGACTATGCCCGTAAGAAGGTTGAAGGGGGTCGCATGGTGAACTTGGCTGAGCTAGCCTTGTTCAATGTAGAGGGAGCTTTTAGTGATATGGGGTGGCTCCCTGTCATCACATACGACGAGTGCACCTGTCCAGACTTGGTACGTTAGTTCTATTGTAATCTCCAGGTGGTAGGGAATTACAATGTTGTTGAGCACGGTCAGGAGTTGCGCATCACCAGTTACATCAAGGGGGTGTACATTTCCTTTGATTATCGGTAGCTGGCCGATCTGTTGGGCATTCCCTAAGATGGCCCTATGGTGTACTGTACGCCGGGAGAGCCACAGTTTGTTGAGATGGAGATGAGAGCAGAGATCGACAACCAGTTGCTCCGTTCTGATAGATGGCAGATGAGAGCTTGCTACTTGCGTCCAGCTCCACGGGTTTTCTGCAAGATTATTCAGCACAATCTGATCCTGCAGAGTGGGCACTATGAGAGGGTATCTCAGCTGACACAGTTCTTGATCTACAGTATATGCACTCGACAGCCGGTCTGCCTTTCATACATCATCATGCGGATGATGATTAGTGCTACATTGTCCGGTCATAGGGGTAATCTACCCTATGGACGCATGATTACAGTGGTACTGACCCGTCTGGGGGTCGATCTGGTAGATGAGAAGATCCAGGAGAAGACCTTCTCGTCGCCTCTAGATTGGGAGGCTATCTGCAAGATGGGGCTGCGAGATACTGAGGTTAGTGATGAGGAGAGGAACGCGATGGTGCGCCCTCACACTCGGGTCGAGATGGCTGATGCTGAGGCTACTACTGCTGCTGCTAGAGCTCGTGGGGATCCGGTCGACGATGACGATCGTATGTATATGGACGTCGACTCGATACCACCGCCATCACCCACACATGCGGCTGGAGTTGGTACATCTTCTGCAGCGGCTCCTGCACCTGAGGCTGGTCCTTCCCATTCGGCTGATCCTTTACTTCCACCTTCAGCCATGATGGAGATGCTGCAGGAGATCAGGGATGCTTAGCGCAGATCTGATCTGAGCATCCCTGATCTGAGGATGGATGAGCTGTTGGCTGCTCAGCACGCATCAGACGCGCGGATGGGAGAGCTCCTAGAGGTGCAGCGTGCGACTGATCAGAGGATAGCCGGTCTCACAGCTAGTCTCCAGACGACCCAGACCCAGGTGGCCTGGTTGACTAAGGTCTATGCTGAGGACTATGACAGAGATCGTGAGGCCCCGCCTCCTCCTTCGCCTCCAGCTTCTTGATTTGTACTTTATTTTTCTTGTACTACAGAGTAACTGTCCGGGTTGTGGACTATACTCTGCTTTCGTTATATATATATATATGTTTTGTTTCGCTCTCATTGTTATGCAAACTTGTTTCTCTTTTTAATAGATGCATTATTCTCTTTTAGATTTTGTCTCAAACATCACTGGTGCTTACAATGTGTTAATATTACTATTTTTATTTTTATCCTATCCCAGTTCACAAATGTGTTGAATGTATGCTAGTTCAACGGACAAGGCCTGAGATGCTCTGATACCAAGTTGTCACACCCCAATTTTGGTCTAACCAGAATGGTGTGATGAACCGCTAATAAACCAACGGTTCAACTAGGATCTCAAATAGGCTATCCTCGCGTTATCTAAACCTCCATACATCCATGTCATAATCAGAGTAAATACACAATAGCAGAAGTCTTATAATAAAATGAACTGAGAAACTAAATGATATTAATAATTTAATAATAAATTATTCTGTATTCAACTGAGACATAAATATTAAATATCAAATACATGTCTGAATAAAATCCAATTAAAGAAACCTATAAAATATCTAATCAAATACACACGAGTTGCACTCGCAAGAGGAGTCGTGTGTACCCACTTCAGCTTCAACTTCCATAGCTGCCACGTTCCCGTATGCAGAGGCATTCATGTAGTCTTCGAAGGTATAACCTGCATCATCAACTAAAAATATTCGACGTCGAGGGGTGAGCACACAACACGGCTCAGTGAGTAGCCAAAACAATGCAACAATACATATGCATGTAAAAAGTCAATTTATATCTTTGGTCCGGTTTAAAGTTTGCAGTATGCTATAGAAAGGTTGAGGTAGCCAAAGGTCGCGTTTATTGACTCTGCCTCTATACACGAGTGTGTGACGTTACCCGAATATCACGTTTATCGTCAACTCACATGCACTCAATCATGAACATTATATAACAAAGGTTACGTTTATTGCTATATAGTGTCATACCAACACGTAAGCCCCTGTTGACGAGGGCTGCAAACTGGGCTCGCAACTAACCAATCCTAATGCCAAACAGTGTATCCAAGGCCTCACCCCAGCATCCCTCAGAATGCCCATAGAGATAGAGCTAAGGCCCCCCGGTAGAGTCAGAGACTACAAGGACCAAGACCACCTCCCCTGATACTCTACAACATAATAGTTCTGCTAAAGTGATGGCGATACGACGATGCCAATGCACAAGACTTGAGTTGGAGATAGAGCTAAAGTGCTGAGACCCGCCAAAGGTTAACTTTATTGATGTTCTCATCACACCTCCCCTGATACTCGCTCGCATCAAGCACATCAACCACACACATACAAGCACATGCCTATTCCTATCATCATCATCATCATGTTATAAACAATAAAGTAAATATGCATGAACAAGTAATAAAAATATTGGATGGCATGCTGTATGCACATTACAAACATATTCGCATAGAATCAAACATAGCATAGGACTCAAGAAATAGAAAACAGTTTATTATTAACCAATTTAGTTTGGGGTTAAGGTTCCTCACCTTAGCTTGCTATAAGATACTTTTCCAAGCTTTAATTTCACATTTACAATGTTATTATATTGCTAGAAGACCTAACAAAATCGATAGAATTTAATTAGAATTTATTCGGAATTAAAAACCATTTTGTCAACTGAGGGTCGATGCTAGGGTCGATGGGTCTATCGACCCTCCCTTCTTTCTGGACTTCCCGAATGCTGAGGGTCGATAGTCAGAAACACCTAGGGTCGGATGGTCATCGACCCTGGGTGCGACCCTCGGTGCACTCTGGTCTAATTTTCACTTTTTAATCCATTCTTCGTATTTGGGGTCCTATGGTTTGTTCCCACATTCCATTAAACGTTCATTCCATGGTCTGAAATCATGAATCATCCTCCTAGATGGCTTTCATGCATTCTCCTAGGGTTTTCCATGAAAACCTAACCATGGATGGATGGTTTGGGTTTCTCCGAGATCACTCTCTCTCCAATAACTATCCTAAGGTCTGTAGAAACTCATGGAATTAGTATCCATACCTGAGAAGATTAATCTTTCTCTGTAACTCTTCTCCTTTTTGCTAGGTTCTCTTCCTTGCCTCTCTTCTTCCTCTTCTTCCTTCTCCTCTCTTTCTCTCAATTCAATTAGGGTTGTGAAAGGAGTGAAAGTGGCTTAGGGACGTCCTTTAAATAGACTAGGAACATCCTAAATAAGTCCCATTAAGATTTGAAAAGAATCCCAATCGAAAAATATAGAAATTTCCTAATTTCTATATTCGGCAGGATCCGAGGGTCGATGGGAGGGTCGATGATCCCGTCGACCCTAGGGTCTTAAGCTGTCCGACCCTCCCTCCAAAACCAAGGGTCTGACTTTCTGTTTTGGGAGGCCCGACCCTGCTTAGCTGGGTATGCGACCCTTCCCCCATTTTAAGTGTTTTTGAGTCGATTTGATACCTAGGATCTCGATCTCCTTCACGCCCTTGGTCCATTTGACTCGACCATGATGGGTAAACCTGGTTCAAGGTGGTAAGACCGGGTTAGATTGACACGGGTCTTACAGGTTTGATCAAATACTGTCATCAGATAGACATAGCTAGAAAAGGATAAAGATTCTAAAATTCCCTAAGTATTTGGAATAGGTTAGTTCTAAAGACTATTGGCTTGAATGTAGTTAGAATTATTTAGTTTCTTTTTACATACAGATGGAATTTCCTGCTTCTTGGATTTGAACTATTTATTTTATTTTTATGGTTGGTATTTGAATTAACATTTTGTTTTCTTACATTGAAAATGTGATTGGTGTTACTTGAAATATCGGATTCAAAGTTTTCCTTTTCAACTAAATAGAAAGAAGTTACACTGTTATGGTATTTATGATGTTGTAAGGTAAATGAATGTCTGTAATGTTGACTATGTTTATTCTGTAAAGTGGTGAATAAATTTTTAAGATTAGACTGTACAATCTTAGTTTCAACTAGTTGTACTAGTCATAGTGTTGATCTCTAGGGCAATGTAGAGACAGGTTAAGGTAGTTTTCTTGGAATGACTAAAAAGGTTTTGTTAGTGGGAGCCTTTGGATTCTCTTAGTCAGTGGGATTATTCAGATCTACTTGGTTAGTGGGAGATCTGGTAATTGATGGTTTATCTATGATTGTTTGTGTTGCCTATGGTTTAATGGGCAGGACTATTGATCAGCATTCATTTCATTGCTTATGTGTATTTTAGTTATTTACAAGAAATGTCAAAGTTGCAAGGCGGTATTTAGCCAAAGAAGGCGGTAAACCAAAGTGTAATGTTAGTCTAAATTGGAGGCGGTTTGCCTATATGATTGGATAATGTCAAAGTGCGTTGACCTTTAAGTTTTTAAGATAATGGGATTGTGGTTAGTCGATCATTGGACTCATTTTTCATCTCAAAGTGATTTATGTCATTGAGTAGACCTTTGTATGTGGCTGATAGAAGGGGGTACATTAGATGTGTTGGAGTACTTTCCACTGTTGTTCGACATTGGTAGGCTTGATGATTGAATCAAAGTGGTCGGGTTTTAGAGTAATTAGATTTCATGGCCACACTGGTGATCAATGATGACTTTATAATTAATGTAGCCCAAGTGGGAGAATGTAAGAATATTAATGTGGGCTAAATTAATTATACAATTAATTGGTTTAGTGGGAGTCTGGTTATAAGTAGATCAGTTTAAGTATGATTAGAGATGGACCAACCTGGTCTACTGTGGGACTGGTCCAGGGATGGGGTGGTATTATATATACCAACGGTTAGGGTCCCTGCAGCCACGATGTTATTTTCTCTCCTGTTCCTATACGCAGAGAGAAATCAAGGGATCCTCTGTAGACTGTGGAAGACTCTAATCCAAACATTCAAAGCTAAGGAAACGGTCGAAAATCAATCTACAGCAAGAAGCATGTGTCTTATCATCTCTTTTTAATGCCCATTGTATTCTAGTAATCTATGTGGTGTATCCGTTAGGGTTCATGGGAAATCTCATGGAAAAACTCTAATTGAGAATAAAAAGTCTTACATTTTCTCCAGAAAAAAAAATCAGCTACCACCTAAAATAGTTTCAAAACATCACCTACCACCCACACCTTTCAAAAAACATCAACTACACCCAAGTAACTGATGGAGGTGATCGAAATCATTATTAGACATTTTTACCCTTTATGTTATTAATTACAAATTTTTAAATGCTAATAAAATTACTAATATAACCCTTCTCATTTTCGTTTTATAAACAGCCCCATAACTCCTATAGTCGTCTTTTCTTCAAATCTGTAAAAATCTTCCTGCAAACATCCATTGTTAATCTACGATTCTCAAGGACTGAATCGATTATCCGATCATCAGCTAATTGGTAAGTATAGTGTCCATATATGGTTTTTCTCCTTCATCGTTCTCTCTCTATTCCTCCTTCCTTCCCCAATATTTTGACGAACAACAAATAGAGTTCTTCAATCAAATACAGAGCACAAATCCTTGGTAAAGAATAAAGAGTGAGTACTCAAAAACGGGGAGAGATTGAGTGCAATAGACCTTTGCGAAGCTGCCATAACCTAGCAGTCGACCTAATCGATATTTACCTAGCAATACGCATATCTGTAAGAATCAAGGTAAAAGTAAGGAATCTGCATCTTCTTCAATTAGCTTGATCATTGCTTTGAGCTTGGCATCCATATCTGTGATTTTCCTGAAGCCATTTGGAATTATTTGGGGACTATCCCACCACCAGGAGTACAGTCTCAACTAAGATTGTAACAAGGTTGTCATGACTGCAGTAAAGACCAACAATGCTATCTGTTCTGGCACCCACCGTTGGGGATTCAAGAATAAAAAATTTAAGAGAAGGAAAAGACGGGAAACAATGGCTTGGTTCAGGTTTCAATTTCTTCTCCAGAGACACCAACGCCACCATCATTGCCCAATCCCATTTCCATCTTCCACAAAATACCCACCTCCTTTGTCTCTTCTTTAATGTCTCTGATTAATTCCCAGATCCCAAATGGCAGACCAGAGTGAATGAATGGGAAAGCTTGGATTAAGAGAGAAAGGAAGGAATGGAGGGTTTGCAAAGAGGGGGAGTTTCTTCTGCTTCCCACTATATTTCAATCTGGCTCTTGCTCTGCTCTATTGTCACCCAGATCCCAAATCGCAGAATAGTTTCATAGAAAAAGATGCAGACTCCTTTGCAAGGATGGTGGAGATGTACTACAGGAAGCGTCTAGAGCTTACGAAATTGGTTGAGGAGTTCTACTAAGCATATCGTGCTTTGGAAGAAAGATATGACCATGAAAAAAATACTTCATGATCAGATCTGGCCATGGGCTAGAGGTTTGGTCAGCTGATCTATTGTATACAAAAATGGTGAAGAAGATGAAGTTGCAGAAACGGTGAACAATAAAAAGAAAAGAGATGCCGGATAGGGTAAAATATAAGTGTAAAATGGGGTTCAGATCTAATGAATTTACTGCAATAATGACTTCCTTACATAGATTTTTCATCACCATCATTTATTTGTTCAATCTTGCATCTGTACATACCACCAAATCAAATGCACTGATGTAAGGGACACAAAACGCCCAAAATGGAAGGGACACAAAATGCACTATACATACCACCAAATCAATCTTGCATTTGCAGAGGAATGAGCGGAAGCGCGCAAAACAGAAATGGGAAGAGGAGAGAAAATAGTGGAATACCCAAAAATTGAAAGGAGAGTGAAAGTAAAATGGGTAAATTACACAGACACCCCCTCTACTGTTATGAAATGAACAGAATTACCCTGCTTTTTCAAAAGTTACACAGAATACCCCTATAATGATGCTATCATACAATGTCACCCCTACCGTTAGTTTCAACTTAACGGCAGAGACTCAATTTTTTTTAAGACAAAAATACCCTTACAAAAAGCTGTTATTTAGCCTTACTTCTTAAAAAATTGTATTCCTCTTTCTTTTCTTCACTTCCGTTTTCTTCTCAAGGTTTTCTTCGTCACGGTTCAGCAAGTTTCTTCTCCAGGTATGCCTTCCTCCATCTCTTCCTTCATCTTAAACCCTAGAATACATCTATCGAACAATAATGCCCTTATTCAAGGTCTTCTCATAGGATTTCTTCTTCACGGCCTTCTGAAAAATTATCGCCTGCAAATCTACTCTTGATGAACCTCCATAATGGAAATGGAGGTCTCTTTTTGGGATCTCCGCCGTATCTGTCTTCTTCACTTTCGTTTTCTCTCTCGAATGTATAGAAACAGAAATAGCAACAACCACAGCCATCTCTCCTTCCATTCCCCATCAACAATAAACCTTGCTTACAAAATAGAGGCATCTCGTGCCCTTCGACTAACAGGAAGACCAACGGGAGGAACAGAGAACCAAATCTGACATCAAAAAAACCGAAGCCTTTTGTCTCGACAGAATGTTTAGTGATCACGTCAACTGATCGGTTGGGTCCGGAGCCTTGTGATCTTCCAGATCAAGTCTTGATGAATGTTATGAAACCATCAGTGGCTTTTAAGAACAAGGAAGTGGAGAAATTTTCAAGGTCAGTTTTCTCTCTGTCTCCTCCTCCCAGTAGTTTGCCTTTGCCCAATTTCTTCTCCCTCAGGTCCAAGCTGAACTGCAATGTGGAAGTGGAAGGAATCGACACTGGGGCGACCGATAATCTCCGGCGACTTTTGCGCCTGTGAATCGAGTTACATTTTTTTTTTCTTTAGATTGATGATGGATGTATTTGTGTAAATAAAGGTTAACTGAAGGGTTGGTGTTCGATGAAATGCTTTAGACATTTGTGACCTTGGTTTTTAAAAGAGGTGCACAGCAGCAGTAGTGATACATACCTTACAAAAACGGAAGTGCAGAGAAGAAACGGAATTTTCGTGGAGGAGAGAACTGATAAGAAAATGTTTTAGTCATTTTACCTTAGTAAGGGTATTTTCGTCTTTAAAAAAAAGTGAGCATCTGCCGTTAGGTTGAAACTAACGGTAGGGATGAGATTGTATGATAGCATCATTATAGGGGTATTCTGTGTAATTTTTGAAAAAGCAGGGTAATGTTGTGTAATTTCACTACTGTAGAGGGGGTGTCTGTGTAATTTACCCAAGTAAAATAGAAGAAGGGAGTGGGCTGACGAGAGGAAAGGGGAAGGTAATGGAAAAACGAGTGTTTTTTTTTTTTTTTTTTTTTTTTTCTTGAGTGGCTTTTCGGTAGTTGGATTGAGGGTTTTCAAAGCAGAGAGTTCACAAAAGAACAAAACACCTTCAAATCCGGCTCTAGTCTTCGTCGAAGAATAACACCTTTGAATCCGGCTCCAGTCTGTCGTCATTGTTGGGAGTTTACAACAAGCGTTGCTTTGTCATCAAGGAAGAAGAAGACTTGCATCATCATCGACGAAGATGGTGGGTGAACACAGTCAAAGAAGAAAGGGTTTCTTCCTTTCTTAAGTTCGAGTCGGGATTCCAGACTACAATTGGGGGTGTATGGTGAATTAAGTGAAGGAGGGTAAAACCGTCTTTCAATATTCCCTTAAGGGTATTATTGTGCCTTATAGAAATGATTTTAGATGACAGCAGCAACTAACAGGATTCGTTTAATGGAGTGGATCTCTTTTATTAACGGTGGTAAAAGTTTGGGTGGTAACTGATGTTCTTTGAAAGTTGTGTGTAGTAGGTTATGTTTCGAAACTATTTTGGGTGGTAGCTGATTTTTTTTCTTTTCTCCATTTAAACTCTCTCATGCTATTTTGTTTCTGTAATTTTTTTTTCTGCAATCTTCTTCTTCTCTAATTCGGTCTCCTTCCTCTTATCCCAAATCATGCCTCCTCTTCTTGTTCCGATATCTATGTTCTTACCTTTGTTGTTTTTCTTTTGTTTCTTCTGAAATACTGGATTTGAGGTATATAATTTTCAATTTGGGTTTTGTGGAGAGGTTCGGAGTTGGGTTTTGGTTGATTTTGAGCTTTCATCTTGCTTGGAAATTTCGGAAGTAACCAAAATGGTTTTTGGTAATGTTGTTGATGTTTTTTTGGGGGCTTTTGGAGTTGAGTTGAGAAGGAGTTTCTTTCTGCCCGCTGGCATCCCTACAGCAAGGATGCCAGCTCCGGCAGCCCCCTATCCATGGCCTCCTCCTTGGGTTTTGTTCTTGCTCTAGAAGCCACCCCTCCCCCCTCCCCCCTCTCTCCTACCATTTATTCCCGGAAGCATCCCCTTTCCCTTCCTTCCATGTTCCTGGTTGCAGTCCGAGCCCACCCTCAGTTCACCAGGAGTCTCCCTTCCCTTCAAACCATCTGCCCCCCTTGTGAATCGCGATGCTGATCCGAATTCTGTTCTGGAGTTTCTTCCTGCTCTTGACCCTTCTGTTGGACCGACTCAAATGGTCTTCCAGGACCCCCCTGGCAATGAATGCAATGAACCCTTCTGGAGCTTCTTCCTTTGTTTAATGAGACAAAGCGGAGTCTGCCATTGCCATATGCAATCTCTACAATGGGGACCCAAAGAAGAAGGACATTTTTGCCCATCCGAATTTAAAGTTAATAACGTTAGCTATAAGGTAGTGGACTATAATCCAAAAGACACAGGGTAGTTCTGTGTAGTAAACCAATTATCAATGAGATGTTTGAATAAATTTTCCAAAAAGAAAAAAAAAAAAAAAAAGGTAAGATGCTAAACAAATTCTAACACATGTTATAAGCAAAGCACATAAAAGTAAAAGGCTCGATCAGTCCACACCCATAGCAAGCACAAAAAACGGAAAAGATGAATGGGCTAATGGCTGAATCAGCCCACACGTAAAAAGCCAAACCTATATCGTCCATTTAAAAGTAACGCAAACCAAAAAAAAAAAAAAAAAAGGCTGAAACAAACAAGCATGGGCGTCCATCGAAAGTATGAGTTTGGATGGTCAATCGTTCATACCCAAAAAAAAAGGTAGAAACTGTTCGTTGATTAAATCATGTTCACATATAAACATAAGAACTAAATGAGCTGGGCCGTTATTAGGTTAGACCGAACAAAAGATAGAGTAAACAGATGTAAGGTTGGTCTAAACTAAAGATTAAACCGAGGTATATGGGGCTAATGTAAATGAATAGAGTTAGTTCAAAATCGGGTTGAACCGAAACATTTAATCACATACATGGCAAATAAAACAAACAAATAAAAGGATTGATCAGTCTTCATATAAATTCATTGGTATCCTCCAATAGGGGAGGGGTTTTGCATGCATTTCTTAATCTTTAGGGTTCTCTATCTTTTACTTAGGCTCTCTTTGGTATGTAATATGGATTATAGAATTAATTATATAACACATTATGATCAAGGATTGTAATTTCAGTTTTGTGCCTGGTTTCCGTTAGGTTAGAAACACAAATTTCGGTGATTTCAGCCGAAATTTCGGCAAAATGTGGTAAGAAAAAAAACATATAGTTTCGGCTCTCTATTCCTGTTTGACATGCAAATAGACTTATTTAAGTTTAGGTCGGTTTTTACCAAAAAAAAAAATAATAATAAGTTTAGGTCGGTCTATGAATTTTTTTATTTTCTTTTGGGTGAAAGTACGAATCTCAAGAGGTCTATCCCTTAGATTAATATACTGAAATAAAGTTGAAAACTTTCAAACTTTCTTCTGCTCTTAGTTCCTGTTTGACATGCTACGGCTCTAACATTTCTTCTCCGCTTCTTTGTGATTTTCTTCTCAAATCTGGTTTTAGAACTGTGATTTGTAAGTTTTTCTTTCCTATATCTAGCTCAAATCTGTAAATCAAGAGGTGTCTTTCCCAGATCTAGCTCAGATCTGTGATTCGTGTGGTTCATAATATTTTTGGTTCTATGAAGAAATCTCCTTGTGATTCTATTGGTTTGTGAAGAAATCTCCGTTTCTTTCTCAATTTCTTGTGTGATTCAAAGTATATTTCTTCCTTTCTTGGTGATTCTTGTGTGTTTCAGAGCTTCTCTATTTATCTTGCTCTACTAGTTGAGTTTCTGAGTTTCTTGGTGGTTCTTGCTTGTTACAATTCTCTGTTTTCTTGTCATTTTTTTTTTTTTTTGCTTGTTCTATACTTATTCAAATTTTTTTTCACACTCAGTCATCGTTTTTGTTACACACTCTCATCTCTCTCAAACCCATCAACTACAGCCACAGATTCCTTCATCTTCGGTGGCTACTCTCAACTCAGGTTCTCCCCAGCTTACCTTACGAGTCCACGGGCGGTGTGTTATAGTTGCAGGGCTGTTCATCAAGAAATCGAACCGAAATATGGCCGAAATCAAGAAATCGGACTGATATATGGTACAACCTATACCGCCACCCAATTTCATCTCTGTTTTGATAACAAACCATTATGTTTCGGCCGAAACTCTGAACCATGTTCATGACATATGTAATTGTTTGGTATAATTTATGGTACTTTTTTTATTTTTAAAATAAATAAATGTAATCTAAAATCTAGAAATAGGTTAGAAGGTGTTTTTTATACCTGTGATAATCTATTATTACTTATTTATGACTAGCGGTATCAAATGGTTTATTATTTATAACTCATAATTTATTCTTGTGAATGATTTATCATAAAAACTCATAAACATAAATATAAATTATACAAAAGAGAGCCTTAGCTAAGGCTGTGTTTGGTATGGTTTTTATTTTTGTTTTTCTGACACATTTCTGTTTTTGCAAGTGTTTGGTATCATTTTTAGACACTATTTTTGAAAAATAAAAAATAAAAAAAACTCAAATTCAAAAAGAGGTTGAAACTTCTTTTTGATTTTTGGCAAAAACGATTTGTGAGTTTGTTTTTTTGCAACTTTAAGTTGCACATGCTTTTTTTTCTCCAACGGATATAAAATTGAGGGTAAAATTGTCAAATGCTTATAACGCATAAAATCTTTGGTAGAAAGAAAGAAAGGAAAGAAACTCGTTGAGCTCTCATCTCATCCTTACGAAGAAAGAAAGGAAAGAAACTCTCTCCGAGCATCTCCTATCTTCCTCAGATTCTCAAACCATCTCTGAAGTCCGCTGATCTCAAAGCAACTCCTCTTCTCTCCTGCACTCAAGAGATAAGTTTCCCTTTCTCTCTCTCTCTCTCTCTCTCTACTTGTAGGAGTTTTTTTTTTTTCATGCTTTGGGTTTGAAGGAAGCACCCAAAGGAGGGCTTGTAGTTCATCGTCTGTCTGGCTGTTTCTCTCGCCCAATCCCTAAACGGTAGAGCCTGAAAATAACTGAGGATCGATCCTCTCTCTCGATCGCTCGCTGCTATTTGCTTCAAAACCCTAGCTGTAATTCAGAAATCGTAAGCCCAGATGCACATAATAATTGAATATATCTTATTTTATATTATGACGATCGAAACTGATCTGTTGGCTACGGTTTTCTTGATTATTCACCATCGCATAATTTATGGTTTAGCATTAGGATTCGTAGAAGATTACAAGCTACTTCTTCGAGTTGATCTTACTGAGTGGAAACAATTAAATAGATTTGTTTTTTGTGCCCACCTCCCACTACTGATCCACTTCAATGTTAATTGGGGCTAAATAAGCAAAATAAATTTTATCTTTGTGTGTTAATTTTCCACTCAACTTAAGCAAACTGTTCATTGTTCTAATACAAACAATGTTATATAAACTGGCAGCTAGAACCCAATTCTGAATTAAAAAATTTCCTAGATAATCACGTTGGATAGAGATCGTAAGCAGTTGCATGAATTGATAATTTTGTGATGGATTCCAGTTGCCTTGTAGTCATTTTACTGAAAAAAGTTCGTACTCTTATCTCTGTAACTGTTGTTTGTATGAAAAAATTGTTTACCATTGTAGCGTACATTCGTAGGGCTATTTCTTGGTCAGGAAAAAATTATAAAAATTATTTTTAGACATAAGAATACCAAATCTATTTCTCATTATGCAATCTATTTTTTATTGTAATTACCAAACGATTTTTTATTTTTGATCAAAAATGATTTTCAAAAATATTTTTTGAAAAAATAGCAAAAATCAAAAACAAAAATGATGCCAAAAACAGCCTATGATCAGGTATTTCTTTAAAATAAACTTGACTATGACTTACTTTGTCAACGAATTTTCTTGTTGATATTTTATTTTTGCAATGAGATTTCTAACTCTGCAATGAGATCTAGCTTAAGCCGTTGCCTTGATCTGATTGCAAATATTAAGTTGTGTAACCTAATCTGGAGGTCGACATAGGAGTTTGAACTATTCTAAAGAATCTTTGGTATTGTAGTACATATAGTTTTGTTTAGTTTTAGTAATACCACTCTCTCTCTCTCTCTCTCTCTCTCTCTCTCTCTCTCTCTCTCCACACAGCCCACTGACATAAGGTCTTGATTTTAATACCACGGTTGAAGCTGCTTTTAGAGAGAACAAATGGAAAGGGATCCGTAGTCATCTTGAATCCGTAGTTATCTTGAAATCTCCTTTTGGATGCATGTCGGCATGAAATTTTTCTGATATTTTATGTTGTAAGCTCAACCTTCTTAGATGCCCATTAAAGAAGCACCAGGAGACAAAACAGAAGTGATTTATGAGCAATATCCATCACCGGCCACCTTTGCAGATCAAAATTTCTGCATAGGTGGCTGCTGATGAGTATATAAGTATATGATATATACTGATCTCTTTTACTAAAATAGGGATTTAGTCTCCATTGGTGCCAAGTGATGAGTGACGATCAGCATAGCAGCTGGCTTTTTCACTACTGCATTATATAATTTAAGTTGCTCTTGATATGGTTACCTCAGCTGAACAATCCATAAAAAAACAAATAATGGTAACGTAAGAAAATGAGATTCTTACATGATTAACAGATACATTTACTGTACTCATCCTCTTTTGATGTGTATTACAGCAGCTGAAAGCTCCTTATGCTGATGGATAATCAGGCCAGTAGGACAAGAGATCTACGTAGATATATCCATTCTATGTCGGGTGGAAAGTGGAAGTCTTTGCCTTCTTTTGCTCCATTGCTAATAAATTAGGTTATATTCACTTAAAAAATTCAGGTCAGCGAGATAAGGGTAGAGGACATCATCCTCTTTACGTTTCTTCCCCTCCACATCTTAGAGAATTGAAGTATCTATCAAAAATAAAACTAAAGTATATTCAATGATAAATATCCTTTTCTAGGGCTGCCATATGAATCCAACTAAGAGTCTGTTCCATAGAAAACACAATTTTTAATTAGCAGAGTATATTTTAATTTGATGTGATATCTTGTTGCTTACCTTCTGCTTCAAACGAAGTGGCATTTCCTTGTCTTATATGGGTAGCATAGCTCCCTATACATGTGGACAAAGAAAAATCTAGTCAGATGATCCTAATTGTCCAATCTATTTTGTTCTGTTTAGAGCTTGATTTTGGACAATTTAGAAACAATGCATCTATACAGGGATTTGAGGATACTGTGAGAGATAAGTTAGAGAGACATGGAAGAACAAAGTTATTGAGGAGTGTTGGTCATTTGTTGTCATTGTTGATAATTTTGTTGAGATAGCAATGTGGTTCAATCAGGACGAGAGAGGTTAGCAGTGCAGAGTAATAGAAGTTCTGAAGGGGAGAGAGAGTGTTATTGCAAATAGTAGAGGTGATCCCAAAGTGTAGACGTGTCTTCAATAGCCCGAGCATGATTTGGAATTGTTCCAATGTGTAGGCATGAGTTCTAGCCAAGTTAACTGGGTTTGAGTCCAAGTTGACCGGGCAAGGGAAGCTTACGACATTTAATCTACCTCTACATGAGTTCTGCAGAGTTCTAAAATGCACTAAGGTTATTGGCAGTGTGTGGGAGTCCCGGTCAACATGCACGAAATGTTTCGAGTTTGGATTCCAATGTTCAATTTAAAGTTTTAACTTTGAGACCATATTTGGTGGGTCTCACATCAATTCCATGGGAAGCAATACACTGGAAAGATGGAGGTCATCAAGTTGGCTTAGCAACGGAATTGGAATCGCGCAATTCCTATGCCAAATGAGAGCTACCGTCAAAAATTGAGTTGAAAATGAGCTCTTGGTCGATTTTTATACAGGGTTTTTCTTTTAATTCAGAAAATCCGGAGGGGCTTATAAATAATTAGAAGAATTCAAAGGGTATAGACAGGTGGAAATTTAGAAAAGTGCAAGGCCTTTTTGGATAATTCATGTTTTAGCTCTTGAGATCCAACAACAAAGAAGAATCCTTCTAGAAAGATTCCGATCAGATGGCCTTTACTCCACCTATCATTTATAAACGTTCCACAGCCTTTGTTGGCTTTTTCTGATGCAGCCAATGGCCAGTTGACAACAGCTTCTAACGCATCACTGATGTATCGATTTGGTGCTTTGTGATCCATTGAGATCAATTCCAAGATTTCATTTGGAATGTTTGTGATGGCTCATCTTTAAGAGTCCATATCTCCTTCATCTTGCATCCGAATCCAATGGTTCAAATTGAAAATTGTTTGTTTTTGTAAGCTTCTTCTTGCCAGAATGATGGGGAAGAAGAAGGAAAAAAAAATGAGGGTTTTGGGGGAAAACCTCTTTTGGAAGGATCTAGTGAGTTTTGATGTGTTGAATCTTTGCACCAACCTTTTAGGATTCATTGAGGGTCCATTGGAGCATCTTGTAAGCTAAAAATGGCTGTGAATCAGTAATGGAAGTAATGGAAGTAATGAAAGCTTAGAGAAGAAGCTATCTTAGCTTTAATTGAAATACCATACTAGGGTTTTGGTTTGGTCTTGTGTTGAAGTTTACTTCCTATCATTTACCTTCCATGGGTTCTATAAGGTGTCATTGAGTCAATTATGAACATTGAAGAAAGGTTGGCCATTAATGGTAGTTAATTGTGAGAGTTCGGTGTAGCTTTAGAGAAGCTTAAATGGAGGGTTTCATTATGCGTTTGTTGCATTGAAGAAAAGAGGGAACTGGAATGAAAAGGGAAGTTAGGTTTTGTGCGACAATCTTTCATTGAAGACCTTGAAAAGTTGTTGGCCATTAAAGAGAATTGTGTAAACTCTGTAAAGCTTTAATGGAGACCTTGTGAGCTTGGGTGTGTGGAAGAAGACTCCAGTGAGCCGTGTAGAGCTCCAGAGACATCTTTGGATTTCCAAAACTGATGGTTGTAAGCATTTATGTGCCTTGTATGTTTACTAGCTTCCAATTATATGATGTGCTAGTTGTAGGTGACGTATTTTGAATACCTAACTAGCTTGGGCTAAAATTATAAGGGCACTGTATTAGCCCATTATTGTATCTGTAAGTTTCTCCATGGGTGCGGAGCAAGCTAGGCATTGTAGCGCCTTCTCAGTGGGTGCTAGGAGAACTTGGTGTGGGTACTCCCTATCAGTTGTAGCTAATTAAATGTTGAGTGTTAAGTAAGCACGCAGCCCAATGGGGCAATACTCCATAGCTAGTCATCACACATCGTGTTGGTAAACGATGTAATATTGTATGTTGTGGTTTGCTTTCTCTATTCTTTGAAATGCTATGGTGTGGCTTACAAGATGGGTGTGCACAACTGGTAGACCTGCCCACTCTGTGATAGTGATGTAGTCCTGTACACAATTGTGTATTAAGTTCAATGTGTACATGGTCAATTCAGGACAGCAGAGTTTTGTTACGAAATTAATTGAGAAAAATTTTGGATCACTGATTCCCCCCCTTACGAAATTAATTGAGAAAAAATTTGGATCACTGATTCCCCCCCCCCCCCCCTTCCTCAGTGATTGTGTGTGTTCAACAATGAGTACTTCAAATGAACTGTTAAAATAATTGTAGTAAGCTGACAAAAAGTTTAAGAATTTGTGTACAATAGAGATGGTGCTATATCTATTGACGATATTGATTCTTGTCGATATTTGTTTAGTGCAAACCAATGGTAGTGATGCATTAATCCACAAGGATATCTATCAACTTGAATGATCTTTTATGGCTTGAAATTAAGGGAATCAATCGGTTAGGTAACAATAAATTGGTATAGTATTGGTTCGATATTGAAGGCAAAAGGTTGATACTGTTATTGTACTGTACTGGTTTCGGTCAACACATTCCATACCATTATTGTAGTGGCTCGGTATGATTTTGGTACGGTTTTTAATTGGTATTAGATAATGTTTTTATTTGGTTTATATAAGGTTTTTTTTATCTAGTATATATACAGTTTCATTCCTAGTGTACAAAAAAGAAAAATAATTATAAATTTATACCGGTATATTCAGTATGGTCAGTACGTTCTATTGGTTTGGTTCATAATATCGAAACCGTACCTAATAGAAAATCTATTTTTCATATCGTTACCGTACCGATTCTACATCAATACAATTTTAAACAATTGATTTCGATTTTTCATACCTAGTGTACCAATTCTACATCGATACACCCTTAGATGAAATAGGTTCCACGAGGTTGGTTGACTTATTTAGTGTTATTTGTGAAGTTTGATATTATCTCAAGCCAGGAAGTACTTTTGGGGTTTAAGGTTTCCCTTTATATAGGGTCATAATCTCATAATGAGAGGATAGAGTATTGTAACTTCTTCATTGGAATAATGGAATCAGAGACTGATCACTTTGCTGTGGACGTAGCCCATACATATTGTGTTGGTAAACCACGTAAAATCATTATGTTGTGTTTAGCTTTCCTAGAAAATGTAGTTGTTTACAGTTTAAATTGCCCAAATATGATCCCTGTCATGGTTTTAAGTATCGATAGAATACAATCGATATGCACCAGTACACATCCATATAGCAAAGAGTCAATACGATACCCCTACGATACATCTGCCAGTTTTTAAAATATTGTGTATATCACTACGTATCCATCGTATCCAACCGGCCAATATGTGTCGATACAGGTCGATACATGTTGATAAGCTACGATACACTTCGACACGGGTTGGTATAGCAAGAATTAAATTTCAGACAAAAATAAACAAAAATATCTATCATATCAGACAGTATCGATCGATACAAATTGATATGGGATTTAAAAGGACTGTCGTCTTCATTTCCTACTACTTTTTGTGAATCAGCAAAAAGAGCTTGTAAAATGGTTGGACTTCGACCATTATTGGTAAACCATTCACTCTCCAAACCTTACGGCTTCGATTATGCAACAAAAAATGACTTAAAAGCAAGCATCTAACTATTGTTTCAGTCGAAGATTGAAGTTTAATCGTTCATTGAAGAAAAACCTGCTGGAAGAAGGTAAGAACTTGCAACTTCAACGTGGTATTATTAATTGAAATTATTAATTTAATATGAAAATAAGAAGCATTTTCATTCTTAATGTTACTTATTATAGTGTTTTTATACTTAAAAAATATTCTTTGCATTTTGTCTAATCATTCTTGTGCGTAGCTTGCTCTGTATCTAAATGTATCCACCGTATCCACAATACGATATGTCTCTAAAAATCGCTCAATCGATACGCTACCGATACGCGATACATTAATCCTTGATTCCTGTAATTGGCCAGGAATGGTTAGTCTAACTTTTTGTTGCTGTGATGGTACTGACGGACATATTTAACTAAAAATTAAAAATAAAAAAAAAGGTTAAATGACCGCTCAAAACTAGTTCAGGAATATAAAATGCACATGCCGAATTTAATCGGCAATTGCGGGTGCCTGGAGGGTCGAATTTCGACGCAGTTTTTGCGTTGCGTCCGTATTTTCATGCTCTACAATTTGGTATGTTATTTGCGACATTTTGGTGACTTGGGGAATGTGTTTTTGACTAAAAAGTACCCTAAGTTATCCCGATTTGTAGTTTTTGTGCTGGTTTGTCAGTTATTTTTTGTACTAGATGCATGTAGAAGGTTATATGTGTATGAGATTTTGTTTATTAATCCACATGGTGCTGTAAAGTAGGATTTGATGATATCATTATAGAATTAGATGGAACCCATCAAAGTAGCACACTTAGTTTTATCATGATGTCTTCAAATTCAAGTTTGATGTATTTGTAAATGCTTGTGGAAAGGTAATGTACACCCAAAGGTGACATTGTCATGTTTTATTGAAATTAGGATTTGTGGGTATCATGTGAAAATTGGGAGGAACCCACTAAAGTGGCGCACTCAATTCCAACATGGTATTCTCAAATCCCAAATTTGTGCATTTACAGATATAGTAAAAGGTTACATTATTTGACACATTATTCTTGCAAGTATGAAAAGAAGCTAAGAAAAGCAATGTTAACCCAAAAGTGGCATTGTCAAATTTTAAAGGTATGTCCATGTACACGAGTTGAAAGGGTTTTGGCTTTAGAGGTTTCATTAACCCAAAGGTGGTGGGATTTTCGAGAATCATTATTCTTTCTCAGTTACCACACACACACTGTCACACCCCAATTCCGATCCAACCAGAATGGTATGAGTGAACCGTCATTGAACCAACGGTTCACACCAGGATCTCGAATAGGCCGTGTCCGCTCATACAAACCATTACACATAACCACAATCAGAATATAAATATACAGCAGAAGACTTAAAATAGATTGAACTGAGTATCTATTGATAATTTAAATAAATATCGAATTATCCAAATTCAAACACATAAAATAATATCCGTACATCCATTTAATCCAGCCAAAAATAAATGAAATAAATAAATAAATAAACAATCAAAGGTACATGCAGAAAGGGCACTCGCATGAAGCGTCATGCTCGTCCTCTCCTGCTTGCACATCCAGAGCAGCTACACCTCCATACGTCGGAGCGTTCATGAAATCATCCACCGTGTAACCTGCATCAGCATCTAAAACAATGTATATACAAAGGGTGAGCTCACAACACAGCTCAGTAAGACAATCAGACAGTTTCACAATATTATGCATGAGTAACAATCAATTTTATGCTGTGGTCTGGTTTAAGTTTGCAATGTGCTATAGAAAGGTTTGGTGGCCCCCGCACCTCTATACACGAGTGTGTGGCACCTCATGGATCATACCCCCATTGGCCCACATGCACCCATCATGGAATAGAGATAGAGCTAAGATACCCCCGTACCTCCCCTGGTACTCTACCCATACCAGTACCTAAGCCCCTACTGGCCAGGGCTAGCAAACTGGGCTCGCAACTAACCAATCCTATATGTCATCAATGTATGCTCTATCCCAGCACAGCCGTCTACGGCATAAAGATAGAGCTAAGGCATTCCCACACCTCCCCTGATGCCCTATCCGCAACTAACCCACTAGGATAGATACAATACGCAGGTAGACCCTATCCCAACATAACTCCCTACGGCATAGAGATAAAGCTAAAGCATCGTGGACAAGCCAGCGTCGACTCGGAGACCACAGTGCCACATAACCATGGCCAGGCCAACATCAATATCGGAGACCACCGTACCACGACCTTCCCCTGATGCCCCACCCGTACCAAGCATGTTAAGACAGAATACTACAAAAAGGTGCTAGTGTGAGGAGCGATCCCAGACCCATGCCCCACTCCACACACTAACGAAAACAATCACATGCCTAACAATCACATCCTATCAATGCATGAACAGTAATAATAACTGAAAGTAAAGGATGGCATGTGAATATGCACAAACAACACATCTCATATAATCAGGTGATTAACAACAATTTATTGTCCATTAATTATTAGGTTTAGGTCAGATTCCCTTACTTGACGCTCGTTCGATAACTTGCTCCACGTCGCAAGATCCAAACGATAAGTCACAAAGCCCTATAAGATTATTTGGGTTTCATTAGAATATATTGTTTAGGGTTTCATGTCGATCGGAAACCAACATGGTTACAAAATACCCTCACAGAGCTGACCGGTGGCATGTACCGGTCGCAGCTCTGTGGGGAAGACTGGCGACCGGTATGGTCAGCCGGTCCCCACAGACCAGCCTCCCGAGGGATACCGGTGGCAACATACCGGTCGCACTATGTGCAACCGGTATAGTCGACCGGTATGTCTCCGGAAGACCATACATGGTTTTTCGACTACCATCGATCATCCTCCATGGATTTTCAGGGTTTCTCCTATCCATTCTAAGTCTAACCTTTGAGTTAGAGTTATCCCCAACTCATTCAAGTCTCGTTTCGATGAATATCATCTCGAAACTTAAATCTAGGGTTTGACGGCAACTTAGGGTTTATTGGCCAATTTAGGGTTTTAGATCAATACCTACTTTGCATGGTATTGATCCACCCATACAACTAACTTGGGGGGGGGGTAAGAAGATTGATTCAAACACTTACCTTTGACTGGTGTAGAGTGAGCGTCGTCGAACGGTAATGGCGGCACCTCCTTCTTCTTCCTAACTCCTTCTCCTTTCCAACCTCTTTCTCTTCTCTAGGGTTTGTGAGAGATAATGGAAAAGATTTGAGGAGGTTTAAGGGTGTACTTATAGGCTAAAAATAAGGTTTAGTAACCCTACTAGGATTAGGAAACTTCTAGGATTCGAAATCAGGAAAGTGGGACCCGTAGAGACCAATTTCTGGATCTCCGCACTTAGCTGCGCAGACCATACCGGTCGACCGGTACCAAGACCGGTACCATCGACCGGTCAACATAAAATGATGACTATTTGGTCGTCTTTGGTCCGATTTAATACCTACTTGTCATCCGCTGGTCCCGTCTGGCCCGGTGATGATCGGAAGACCTACTATGACACAAAACCAATGTTTAGACCGGGTTTACGGAGTGCGGGTCTTACAACTCCCCCACCCTTAAAAGAAATTTCGTCCCAAAATTTGCATGTAGGTCTCACAACTCCCCCACCCTTAAAAGAAATTTCAGCCTCGAAATTTGAACATACCTTGATCGTCGAAAAGGTTAGGGTACTCTTTCCTCATTGCGCTCTCCTCTTCCCAAGTAATTTCCTCCACATTTTGGCTTAACCAATGCACCTTCACATAATGGATATCCTTGGTTCGAAGTTGCTGAACTTTTCGACTTGAGAGCATTATAGGCACCACTTCGAAAGTTAGGTCTTCGGTCAAGTCTGGGGGATCAGCGGTCAAGATGTGCGATGGATCTCTGACATACTTCTTCAGTAATGATACGTGGAACACATTATGAACACTGGACATAGATGGTGGTAGAGCCAATTGATATGCTACATTACCACGTCGGGTCAATATCTCATATGGTCCCACATACCTGGGGCATAGCTTCCCCTTCTTACCAAACCATTTCAGACCTCACACCGGTGATACCTTCAAGAATACCTTGTCTCCCACTGCAAACTCCAGATCTCGACGTCGATTATCCGCATAGTGCTTCTGTCGGACTTGAGCTGTCTTTACTCTCTCTTTGATCTGATCAATCACTCGACAAGTTTCTTCAACAAACTCCGGTCCCATAATTCTTCTTTCTCCCACCTCGTTCCATAACAGAGGTGTACGACACTTCTTCCCATAGAGTGCTTCATATGGGGCCATCTGAATTGTAGCCTGATAGCTGTTGTTGTAAGCGAACTCGATAAGTGATAGTTTCTCATCCCAAGCTCCTTTGAAGTCTAATGCACAAGCTCGGAGCATATCTTCTAAAATTTGAATAGTTCGCTCTGACTGCCCGTCCGTCTAAGGGTGGAAAGCTGTACTGAACTTCAGCTTTGTTCCCATAGTTTTCTGTAATCCTTCCCAGAACTTTGATGTAAAATGGGGATCTCTGTCAGATACTATACTCTCTGGAACGCCATGAAGTCTGACTATATTATCCACATATAACTTGGCCAGTTTCTACATGGTATACTAAGGTCTGACCGCAATAAATCGAGCTGTCTTGGTGAGTCAATCTACTATAACCCAAACTGCATCCACTGACCTTGGTGTCAAAGGTAAGCCAGTGACGAAATCCATGGTAATGAAATCCCACTTCCATGCAGGTTCTGGTAATGGCTGTAGTAAACCTGCGGGTCTCTGCCTTTCCGCTTTAACTTGTTGACAATTCAAACATTGGAACACGAAACGAGCTATATCTGCTTTCATACCCCTCCACCAATATAGTTTTCTCAAGTCATGGTACATTTTGGTACTTCCCGGATGTACCGAATATGGAGTGTAATGAGCTTCAGTCATAACTCGATCTCTGATATCGCAGTCTTCACTCTCCGGTATACATAAACGTCCACGATACCTGAGTACCTTGTCTGAATCCAAGGTAAAGTCAGGATTGCTAGTACCCTTCTCTAAGTCTTCTTGCACTATCTTGAGATGTGGATCCTGTAGGATTGCTACCTTGACTTCATCCACTAGATCCGGTGAGATCTTCAATGCGGCGAACATCATAGTGAACTTATGAATCAAGCCTTGCTCAACTGGATCTTCTGCAGTCTCTATAATATGCTCTTCATCACCATCGATTAAACTTGAGGCTTTGGCACATAATGCGGCATTTGTACTTGGTTCTACCTCAGGTTTCGATGCCCACTTTCTGCTTAAGGCGTCAGCCACAACATTTGCTTTACCCGGATGATACTGGATGTCGCAATTATAATCTTTTAACAATTCCAACCATCTCCTCTGTCTCATATTCAGATCCTTTTGAGTGAAAAGGTAAGTTAAGCTCTTGTGATCTGACTTAATCTGAAACTTCTCACTGTACAAGTAGTGTCTCCAAGTTTTGATTGCATGTATAACCGCTGCTAACTCCAAATCATGTGTAGGATAGTTCTTCTCATGCTCCTTTAACTGTCTTGATGCGTAAGCAATCACCTGTTCTCCTTGCATCAATACACACCCGATACCCAACCCCGAAGCATCCGTATATAAAGTAAACGGTACGCTTGGTTCTGGGATGGTCAAGATAGGTGCAGAGACTAGTCTTGACTTCAAAGTCTGAAAACACTTCTCACACTCATCTGTCCATATGAATTTCTCTCCCTTCTTGGTCAATCTGGTGAGTGGAATAGCGATCCTGGAGTAATCTTCCACGAATCTTCTATAATAACCAGCCAACCCAAGGAAACTATGAATTTCTGCAACAGATTTTGGTGCTTCCCATCCTACTATAGCAGCTATCTTACTTGGATCAACCTTGATACCGTCTTCAGATACAACATGGCCCAAGAAAGCCACTTCCTTCAGCCAAAACTCCCACTTCTTGAACTTAGCATAAAGCTTCTCCTATCTCAGTCGTTGTAGGGCTGCCCTCAAATGTGTTGTATGAGTCTCCATGTCCTTAGAGTAGATCAATATGTCATCGATGAATACGATGACCGAAGTGTCCAACATATCATGAAACACTCGGTTCATCAGTTCCATAAACGACGCTGGAGCATTGGTCAACCCGAAGGACATAACTAGAAACTCATAATGTCCATACCTCGTCCTCAAAGCAGTCTTCAGAATATCTCCGGCCTTGATCTTCAGTTGGTGATACCCCGATCGGAGATCAATCTTCGAGAAAACCTTTGCACCCTGTAATTGGTCAAACAAATCATCGATCCTAGGCAAAGGATACCGATTCTTGATCGTCAACTTGTTCAGTTCACGGTAGTCAATACATAGCCATACACTTCCATCTTTCTTCTTGACAAATAATACCGGTGCTCCCCAAGGCGATATACTAGGTCGTATGAAGCCCTTATCCAACAATTCTTGTAACTGGGTCTTCAACTCCTTTAACTCGGTCAGGGCCATTCTGTATGGTGCTTTACCGGCGCCGAACCTGGCATAAGGTCTATCACAAATTCTGTAGCCCTGTCTGGTGGTAAACCTGGGAGATCTTCTGGAAATACATCTGGAAACTCTCGTACCACCTCTAGATCTTCCATCTTTGGCACCTCAGAAGTGATGTCGACTACAGATACTAGATACCCCACTCCCCCTTTCTCCAAGCATCTCTTAGCTTTTAGGGCGGAGAGAATCAGCTTCCGCTTCCTAGATTGATCCCAGCGAAGCTATACTCCCTTCCCTATTTGTCAGTAAGCACAAGCTTCCTTTCACCACATAATAGGATGGCTGAATGACGGCCTAGCCAATCCATTCCCAGGATGACATCAAAGTCTTCCATCTCGAGTATTACTAGGCTTGCTTCTAAGTCTCGGCCCTCAATACATACAGTACATGGTCCATAGTAATCGGTCAAAGCCACTTCGACTCCTAGTGGAGAGAGAACTATCAAGCTTGGGTTCAAATGCTTGATTGGTAACTCCATTGGCTTCCCAAAAGAAATAGAAACAAAGGAGTGCATGGCCCCAAAGTCAAATAGTACTCTGGCAGGTATACCAGCTACATTTACAATTCCTGGAATTTTTTATTATCCCTTAGTTCTATATGCGCATACACACAATGAAAAATAGTAAGCCAAATAGTAAGGGATAAAGTCATACCAGTGACCACATCCGGTGATGCGGCTGCCTCTTCAATGGTGATTGCATAAACCTTTCCTTGCTAGGGAGGTTGCTTCTTAGGTAGAGTGCAGGTCCTTGCAATATGACCCACTTGCTGGCAGTTGAAACACTTTATATTCGGGTTGTATCCGGCATTCTGTGGCACAGGGGGTGCCGTGTTGTTCCTCGCGGGTACTGTAGCGTTCTGAGCCCTGTATGGGCGGAAGGGTCTATTGTTACCACCACCCGAACTCTCACTAGCAGGTCTCCTCACTCCCCTGTTCTGAGCAAAGAAGTTGTCCCTCTGACTGGACTCTATCACCCTCGCAACCTGCACAGCCTCATTGTAGATCTTCTTGTCCAAACCCAATATGTGCTCTCTAATGCTCCCACGTAGTCCCATGGTAAACCTACGTGTCTTGGTCTCTTCTTCTTGCATACTTGCCAGTGCGAAGAAGAATAGTTCTTCGTACCTCTGCTGATACGCATCCACGGTCGACTGAGATTGTTGTAGGTTGAGGAACTCCTTTTACATTTGATCTCTGAAACTCTTCGGAAAGTATTTATCGAAGAAGGCAGCTTTAAACACTTCCCAATCCACCAGTGTATACTTAGTCTCCAGATATGCACGTGTGGAATTCCACCAAGCATTTGCATCTTCTCTCAGCATGTGAGTGGCAAATAAAACCTTTTCCTCCTCTGTACATGTCATCAGACGGAAATTCTTCTCCATCTCTGCAACCCACTGTGCTGGCCACAATGGTTTCCCTATTCTACCAGTGAATGATGAAGGCTTCAACTTTAGGAATCTGTCCACCGCTCTGCTCAGATCATGCTGTCCCTGAGTGTTCATCCCGTACCATTGTGGTGGATACGGATAGGCTCCCGGGTATGCAGAAAGTGACGGAAACTGATGCGGTGGTGGTACATTCTGTGCTTGGCCCATCGGTCTTGGGCTACCCTACATCGATTGTGAAGAAGTCTTCTCTCCAGACTCGGGCGTATCTCCAGTGGGAACAGAACCCGATGGCCTGAGCATCTTCAGTATCTCGCTCAGGAATTCCTTCTGCTGAGCTTGCATCTGATAGACCAAGTTTGTAACAATGGTCTCAGAATTCCTATGTGGTCTCAGAATTCCTATGAGGTGGGCCAGGTAAATTTGTCAGCACTTCTAGAACCTGTTCCTCCTCCACTTTCGGACTTGGCTCTCTAACATGGTCTTGTTCAATCTGCTCTTCCTCTAAGCGCATCCTGGCCTGATGACGCTTCCGACCCCTACGACCGTTTCCGCCTGCCATCTCAGACTATTCTGTTTGAATCTGAGAAGAAGACATAACACGTGAGAACCACAATAATAGTAGTGTTAGTCTTGAATAATACAAGGGGAAATAGTCGAAAGGTAAAATTTCATTTTACATAATTTTTAAAAAATTTTAAAAAAAAATTTCTAACTTTTCTGGTGCGTACCGATCGCAACATACCAGTCGCACCTCTGTATACAGGGTTGCGACCGGTATAGTCGACCGGACAGAATTAGAATTCTGACCGAGACATAGCGGTCGCACCTCTGGGGAGATACCGGTCGACCGGTATAGGCAAAACCGTCGACCGGTATGCCCAGATTGGCTTTAAAATCGCGAAAAAGTGAGATTTTCTCACTTTTTCTTTCTTCTTTCTCTCCGGTGGCGATTTTCCTCTGGGTTCCGAGTTGCTACAGTCCGACCGGTGCTATTTGAAGCCGATTTCCTCCATTCAAGACCTAGCACATCGTCTCCAGGTAGGTCTCTTCCCTCTCTCTCATGTTTTTACAATTTCCCATATCGTCTATATGTAGAAATTTAGGTTCATCATTGATCGAGATGTTTCGACCGTAGGAACTCTTTTCCTTCGGCTTGGAAAGGGTTTAGGGACCCCCAAGAGCAAAAGCCCTCAACCAATTTGGGGTTTCACCGAACGGTTTGATAGAAAATCGAATTTTTCACCTTTTTGACCTAGGTTTTCCAAAATTTTCGAAAATTCTTGATTTTTCTTAATTTCTTGAAATTTCATATTGTAAATGCCTGTGATTGATTTGTTGAAGAGCGTGGGGGTTACGTAAGTCCTCCTCCCCATGTTTTTGGGTGAGTTCGAGGCTTTTTCTTGAATTACAGTCGTTATGCTGCCGAAATTTCGACAATTTCTAACATTTTATCTTGTTTTCTTTTGTTTTGCAGCTTAATATGGCTCCCCGACGTGCTCTTGGGAAACGTCCTCACGGCTCGAGCTCACGTGCTCCCCAGCCACCAGTTCCCCAGCTTGACGAGCACTGGTTTCGTTCCGTTGAGGCACAGGCTCGATTCCCGTGGTTTGATAACAAAAGTATAGAATCCGGGCGTCGGGTTAATTTGGAGCAATTGGACCGGTTCGACGTACGAACGGCGTTCGACAGGCTTGGTTGGTTGCCCGTCATTTCTTACACCGACACCACCCGTCCTAATCTGGTTAAGCATTTCTTTGCTAACCTAGAGCTGCACGGGGATGTTAACGATCCCAACCAGGGTAGGGATTTACGCATCTCTAGCTACATCGTGGGTGTACCCATTTCATTAACACCCACCAGCTGGCTGACCTTCTAGGGGTTCCAAATGATGGAGACCTAGTGTATTGCCCTCCCAAAGCGAAGGGCTATCTAACTGAGGACCTGCGCCGAGAGATAGCACATCAGATACTGAACCCTGGAGCTCCTATGAAGGCGGCTAGCCAGAGACCTATACCTCGGGTCTACAGTCGCATCATTCAACACAACATCGCTCCCCAGAGCGGCCATTATAGTGAGTTATCCCAGCTCACTCATTACATTACTTATTGCGTCTGCACTAGGGAGCGGGTCTCTCTCCCATACCTCATCATTAGGACTATGCATCAGGCGACCCTGGCCGATCAGGCCAGTAACCTTCCATATGGTCATCTCATTACCTCCCTGCTATGTCGTCTAGGCGTGAGCATGAGAGGTGAGGTGACCGTTGAGGATACTATGACGTCTGACATAGACTGGGATGCCATTCAGAGGATGCAGATGGTTGACCTGCCTGTTAGCAATGACGAGTTGGAGGCTCGCCCTCGTCCACTTGGGAGGGTAGCAGCCGCAGCAGCAGCAGCCGATGCGGCCTATGCGGCCGAGCTCGAGCTGGATGATGACGAGGATAGGGCCGAGGGTGTTCCAGCGCCAGTTCCACAGCCTACACCAGCAGCACCACCATCTACCTCTACCGCTGGACCATCTCAGCCTCCCTCGGACACCATGATGGGTATGATGATGGAGATCAGGGACACTCAGCGTGAGATGAGCCGCGACTTGGCGCAGTTGGCTCGCAGTCTCAGGGTCACATAGGATCAGGTGCACTGGCTCAGGGTTGCTTACGAGCGAGACTATGATATAGCAGACCCTATTCCTCCCAGGCCCCCTACCCCATGATTGTCCATCTTTATTTTCTTCTCTTTGCATATGACTATTTATATAACAGGGTAACTGTCCGGTTTGTGGACTGTATCCTGTAGCACTTATTTCATTTGATACTCTTTTCTTTTAATGAAAATTTTTATGTTTCACCTAACTAGTGTATATGCACATGTTAAGTTCCATATTTAGAATAGTACATTATTCTCTTTCTTAATCAGTCTCAGGTATCAAACAATGCTTAGGGTGTGTTTGTATTATGATTTTTAAATTTTTCTTAACTCAGTTCATTGACTTAGTTAAGTGCAATATGGTTTGTTGGACAGAGCCCGAGAGCTCTGATACCAAGTTGTCACACCCCAATTCTGATCCAACCAGAATGGTGTGAGTGAACCGTCATTGAACCAACCGTTCACACCAGGATCTTGAATAGGCCGTGTCCGCTCATACAAACCATTACACATAACCACAATCATAATATAAATATACAGCGGAAGACTTAAAATAGAATGAACTGAGTATCTATTGATAATTTAAATAAATATCCAATTATCCAAATTCAAACACATAAAATAATATCCGTACATCCATTTAATCCAACCAAAAATAAATGAAATAAATAAATAAATAAACAATCAAAGGTACACGCAGAAAGAGCACTCACATGAAGCGTCATGCTCGTCCTCTCCTGCTTGCACATTCAGAGCAGCTACACCTCCATACATCGGAGCGTTCATGAAATCATCCACCGTGTAACCTGCATCAGCATCTAAAACAATGTATATATAAAGGGTGATCTCACAACACAGCTCAGTAAGACAATCAGACAGTTTCACAATATTATGCATGAGTAACAATCAATTTTATGCTGTGGTCTGGTTTAAGTTTGCAATGTGCTATAGAAAGGTTTGGTGGCCCCCGCACCTCTATACACGAGTGTGTGGCACCTCATGGATCACACCCCCATTGGCCCACATGCACCCATCAAGGAATAGAGATAGAGCTAAGATACCCCCGTACCTCCCCTGATACTCTACCCATACAAGTACCTAAGCCCCTACTGGCCAGGGCTCGGAAACTGGGCTCGCAACTAACCAATCCTATATGTCATCAATGTATGCTCTATCCCAGCACAGCCGTCTACGGCATAGAGATAGAGCTAAGGCATTCCCACACCTCCCCTGATGCCCTATCCGCAACTAACCCACTAGGATAGATACAATACGCAGGTAGACCCTATCCCAACATAACTCCCTACGGCATAGAGATAGAGCTAAAGCATCGTGGACAAGCCAGCGTCGACTCGGAGACCACAGTGCCACATAACCATGGCCAGGCCATCATCAATATCGGAGACCACCGTACCACGACCTTCCCCTGATGCCCCACCCGTACCAAGCATGTTAAGACAGAATACTACAAAAAGGTGCCAGTGTGAGGAGCGATCCCAGGCCCATGCCCCACTCCACACACTAACGAAAATAATCACATGCCTAACAATCACATCCTATCAATGCATGAACAGTAATAATAACTGAAAGTAAAGGATGGCATGTGAATATGCACAAACAACACATCTCATATAATCAAGTGATTAACAATAATTTACTGTCCATTAATTATTAGGTTTAGGTCAGATTCCCTTACCTGACGCTCGTTCGATAACTTGCTCCACGTCGCAAGATCCAAACGATAAGTCACAAAGCCCTGCAAGATTATTTGGGTTTCATTAGAATATATTGTTTAGGGTTTCATGTCGGTCGGAAACCAACATGGTTACAAAATACCCTCACAGAGCTGACCGGTGGCATGTACCGGTCGCAGCTCTATGGGGAAGACTGGCGACCGGTATGGTCAGCCGGTCCCCACAGACCAGCCTCCCGAGGGATACCGGTGGCAACATACCGGTCGCACTATGTGCAACCGGTATAGTCGACCGGTATGTCTCCGGAAGACCATACATGGTTTTTCGACTACCATCGATCATCCTCCATGGATTTTCAGGGTTTCTCCTATCCATTATAAGTCTAACCTTTGAGTTAGAGTTATCCCCAACTCATTCAAGTCTCGTTTCGATGAATATCATCTCGAAACTTAAATCTAGGGTTTAACGGCAACTTAGGGTTTATTGGCCAATTTAGGGTTTTAGATCAATACCTACTTTGCATGGTATTGATCCACCCACACAACTAACTTGGGGGGGGTAAGAAGATTGATTCAAACACTTACCGTTGACTGGTGTAGAGTGAGCGTCGTCGAACGGTAATGGCGGCACCTCCTTCTTCTTCCTAACTCCTTCCCTTTCCAACCTCTTTCTCTTCTCTAGGGTTTGTGAGAGATAATGGAAAGGATTTGAGGAGGTTTAAGGGTGTACTTATAGGCTAAAAATAGGGTTTAGTAACCCTACTAGGATTAGGAAACTTCTAGGATTCGAAATCAGGAAAGTGGGACCCGCAGAGACCAATTTCTGGATCTCCGTACTTAGCTGCGCAGACCAAACCGGTCGACCGGTACCAAGACCGGTACCATCGACCGGTCAACATAAAATGATGACTATTTGCTCGTCTTTGGTCCGATTTCATACCTGCTTGTCATCCGCTTGTCCCGTCTGGCCCGGTGATGATCGGAAGACCAGCTACGACACAAAACCAATGTTTAGACCGGGTTTACAGAGTGCGGGTCTTACACACACACTAAGAAGACCATTACATATTTATCCAAAGGAGAATGTGTTGTTGGTTAACTCTTGAAAAAATGATATTTACTTGCATGGATGGTTCGATATTGCCAGTGCAAGTAAATGGTGTATATGAGTCTTCTGTTGTTTGATATTGTATTTAGACTCATACACTGATGTATTCATCTAAGTATTGCTATCCCAAAGAGTGTTTTGATGTCTATTTCTTTTTATCAGGGACAAAGTATAAATAAATATAATTACATGTGTTTAATATGAGTCTTGTATAATCTATCTATTATTTGATATTTATGTTTGGACTCATATGATGATGATGGTTTGTATCTCCTAGGATGTCTGTCTCAGTGAATATGTAAGGTGGTATAGTAGTTTCAATTTCCACTCTATTTGAGACAAAATATAAGATTTGTTATGAAAAAGTTGGAGCCTAGTCTAGGATCGTTTGACTTAGATGTATCTTTTATGGTAGTCTACTCTAGTTTGAGGTGTTTTACTATATATTGAGGTTATGTAAAGCAACATGAAGATGAGGAAGCAAAGGAATTATCTGAGAGAAATCCAAGGGAAGTGAATGATATTTCTGAAAGTGGTGGGAGATAATTTGATGATCTAGCTCTTTAGTGTTAATTTGGATGGTAATGGTAATGTGAGAAAATATTTTAGGAGTTATCAGTTATTACTGAAAAGCTCAAGGACCTGGAGACTAGAGTAGGTGTTATATTAGACATTCCATTCCTTGCCAGAAAGTATATTCAGATCTAGGTGGCTTACATTTTTAAAGGGGAGAGATAGAGCTAGTGATAAGGTTTGTTGTTAGGGTAACTCAAAGGTGAATTGACCAAAGATAGATGGTTTGACCAATTAGTGTTTAGTCAGATAGGCATAGCGAGAAAAGGGAAGAAGATACTAGGACTCCCTAGGTATTTTGAGTAGGAAGATTTTATGTTTGATGGCTTGAGTGCAAGCTTAAATTGTTATTATTCATTTTATATATTCAGATGGTTTTTTCCCATTACATTGGTTTTAGTCATTTAATTTGTTTTTGTGGTTGTTGTTTGACTTAACATTTGTCTTCTTGTATTAAAAATGTGATTGATATTATTTGAAATATTAGAATGTAAAGTTTTACCTTTTCAACTATGTAGAAAGATGTTACACTTGTTATGTTGCTTGTAATGTTGTAATGTTGACTGTGTTCATTCAGTAATGTGGTGAATAGGTTTTTTCAAGGATAGACAATGCAATATTAGGTTTACTAGTTGTACTAGTCATAATATGATCTCTAGGGCAAAGTAGAGACCGGTTAAGATAGATCTTTTGGAATTGTTAAAAAAGTTTTGTTAGTGGGAATCTTTTTAATCAGTAGAAGCTTTCAGATATGCTTGGTTAGTGGGAGATTTGGTAATTGGTTGTTTATTTGTGATTGAATGTGTTGCCTATAGTTTAGATGGGCAGGATTATTTGTGAGCAAAGTTGTATTTATTTAAGCATTCTTTTCATTGTTTGTATACATTCTTAATTATTTATAAGACATGTCAAAGTTGCAAGGTGGTATTTAGCCAAAGAAGGCAATAAGCCAAAGTGTGATGTTAGTTCACACTAGAGGCAGTTTACTTATAAGTTGGATAATTTCGAAGGTGATGGGACTGTGGTAATTCGATCATTGGACTTATTTATTCATTTCAAAGTGATTCATGTTATTAAGTGAATCTTTGTATGTGGCTGATAGAAGGTTGTGCACCATGTTTTGAGGTGTATTTTCCATTGTTGTTCGACATTGGTAGACTTGATGACTGAATCAAAGTAAGTGGAGGGATTTTGTGTAATTAGATTCCATGGCTACATTGATCAGTGGTGACTTTATAATTAATGTAGCTCAAGTGGTAGAATGTCAGAATATTATGTGTAGGCTTAATTAATTATAAGGTTAGTGTAAGCACCCCATTTTTGCCATCCCCAGTCAAACAGAACTTTATTGCTGTATAAACAGTAACAGAGCGGAGGGGGATGAAAATTTGGAAAGTACAGGGGAGGCGAGTGAAACTCTCTCAAACCAATAGTCAATCAATTCATCTGTGTTCTCTATGGTGTTCTGGGCTGAGCCAGAGTGTCCCCAATGTACAAGAGTCTTGGTGGGCATATTCGAAAAGGTTGCGAGTCAATTCAAGGTTTGGACACTAAGCGTTGATTTCAAAGCTGATGTTGGCGGGCCCTACAACAAGGTCATGAAAATACCTTCGAAATGATACCAGAATCACTCAATTCCAATATCAAACGAAGAAGATGTCACGATTTTAGTCGGATTGAAATTGGTTTATTAAATCTAAGGACTTTTCTATAAATTATCATAAATTAAGGATTTATTGGGCAAATTATCGTGATTTAAATCGATCGGACTTCATTCGACCATATCTTGATCGTCCGACAT
The DNA here is from genome assembly GCA_028583415.1 of Protea cynaroides. Classification (NCBI taxonomy): domain Eukaryota; kingdom Viridiplantae; phylum Streptophyta; class Magnoliopsida; order Proteales; family Proteaceae; genus Protea; species Protea cynaroides. The sequence goes on from CM053266.1 coordinate 15,007,192, forward strand.
CCAAATCCGACGATTCAAGCGTCACTGTGCTCCATTGTCTGCCCTCTTCAAAATGGACGTAAAGAAATTTGGGCAGAAGCCACCAGCAGGTTCCATGCAAAGTTGTCGATTGGATTATCGTCAAAACTCCAATTCTTCATATCTTGATCGTCCGACATCCAAATCCGACGATTCAAGCATCACTGTGCTCCATTGTCTGTCCTCTTCAAAATGGACGTAAAGAATTTTGGGCAGAAATCACCAGCGGGTCCCATGCAAAGTTGCTAGCCGAATTATCGTCAAAGCTTCAATTCTTCATATTTTGTTCATCTGACGTCCGAATCAGACGATTCGAGCACCAGTGTGCTCCTTTGTCCGTCCTCTTCAAAGTAGACGTGGAAAATCTGAGAGAGAGGCCGTCAAAAATTTTCATGCAGAATTGCAAGCTGAGAGGATCCATAATAGAGAGAGGAATCAATCCAGTCCATATTTACTCAGCCCAACCTTGCTCAAGTCCAATTTAATCCAACCCTGTCGAACTCAAACAAGTCCAGCCTGACCCAACCCAGACCGGTCCAGATCGAGTCGGGTCGGCCCATGTATATGCGCTTTATGTACTTGTTATATATATACATTTATATATTATATAATATAAGTTTTATATATGTTATATTATATATATATATATATATATATATATATATATATTGTATTTTATATTTATTATATTATATTATATTATATTATATATATATATATATATATATATATATATATATATATATATATATATATATATATATATATATATGTATATATATGTACATATTCGGTCAAGAAAGGAGAATCCGAAAAAGGAAGAGAGAGAGAGGGAGGAAGAGAGAGAGAGGAAGAGAAAGGGAGAGAGAGAGAGAAGAAGAGAGAGGAAGAGAGAGAGAGAACGGAAGGAAAGAGAGGGAGGAAAAAATGGAGGTGCTGCCACCTCCACCTTCCCCATACCCATTTCCCCCACCTCACCGCCACCTCCTCCTCTCCATGCTGCCACCTCCTCCTTCATCGAGCCACACCACATCTCACCACCACTCCTCTTCCCAAAACCACTCTACCGCCCATTTTCCTTGAGCCCAACCCCGGCCATTCCACCCGCCATGAGCACATGCCCTCAAATCTGCACCTCACCATCCCTCACTGCCACCTCCATCTTCTCCCTTACCGAGCTCCACGCTGCCACAAGCCAGCAGCCATGCCCAAACACCCTACCGCCACCTCTTGCAGCTAGCCTGCACCTCTCCATGCTGCCACACTGCCACAAGGCTGCCCAGCCATCCCCGACACAACTCCACAGCAACCCCATGCTGCCACACTGCCACAAACCTGCCCAGCCATGCCCCTACTCACTCCGCCACCTCCTCCTCTCCATGCCTCTACTCCCTCATAGCCTATCCATCCTTCACCCCACCAATGTCTATAAAAGGAGGTTGGCCGAGAGAAACAAGAGAAAAAAAAAGAAAAGCGGGGAGGGGTTTGGCCGAGAGAAAGCCAAGAGAAAAAAAAAGAAAAAAGAAAGAAAGAAAAGGAGAATCCGATAAGGAAGAAGAGAGAGAGAGAAAGAGAGAGAGAGAGAGAGAGAGAAAGGAAGAGAGAGAGAGAGAGAGAGAAGAAGAAGAGAGAGGAAAGAGGAGGCTGGCCACCGCCACCATTGGTCGATGATCCGCACCATAGTTTATGAACCCTTCCCATCACCGGCAACCAATCAGGTTAGTTTAGTTTTTTTCTCTTCGGTTCACAAGTTTACTTTGCAGCTATCCGATTTTTTGCATGCACTGTTATATTGTTTTTATGTGTATCACCATTGTATTTTATTATTATTATTTTTTTTTTTGATATCATGGTGCATTGTATGTCCTATTGTTATTTTAGTACATTGTATACTTTTTTATCATTACATTCTTTACTGATCTTGCATGTTTGATGTGTTTTAATATTGACCACTGATCTTGTCTATCTAATATACATTAAGAACCATCTATGATCAAGGAAATTTTATGTGATCAATATGGTTGATCCGACCATATGAATGGAAATTTTAATATGGTTGGTCCAACCATATGTTTGGAATTTTAATGTGGCTGATCCAATCACACGATCTGAATTTTATGAGAATTGATCATGACCATATAATTTTCATGAGTTGATCATAGCCATTGATCTGAAATTTTGATGTGATTTTAATTAATTCAAACCATTGGATTATCTTTGGAAGGGATATTAATCCATCTGAGTGGTTGGATTGTGATCTTGACAATCTGAACCGTTAGATGGTCTTTGGAATTGCTTTTAATCAATCTGAGCGGTCGGATTATCATGATGAGCAATCTGAACCGTTAGATTATCTTTGGGAATGGTTTAAATAAATTTTAATGGTTGGATTATGATCTTAAGCAATTTGAACCGTTGGATTGTCATCGTAAGGGATTTTGGTGAATCTACACCATTAAATATTGATCATGAGTGTTTTTGATGAATCTGAATGGTTGGATTATGATCTCAAGCGATTTGAACCGTTGGTTTATCATCGTAAGTGATTTTGGTGAATTTAAACCGTTAAATCTTGATCATAAGTGTTTTTGATGAATCTGAACGGTTGGATTATGATCTCGAGTGATTTAAACCATTGGATTGTCATCATAAGTGATTTTGGTGAATCTAAACCGTTAAATATTGATCATGAGTGTTTTTAATGAATCTGAACGGTTGGATTATGATCTTGAGTGATTTGAACCGTTGGATTGTCATCGTGGGAGTTTTGAATGATATAAACTATTGAATCTGGATCATAATTGATTTAGACGGATCTGAGCCATTGATTTCTTAGTCTGATCATGATTATAGCTTGATGTGAGATATGAGCCATTGATTTTGGTTGTTTTGATGAATCTGAGTATTGATCATGATTATCAATGTTTTGAAGAGACTTAACCGTTAAATTGAGGATCTGATATTGTCTACATTGTTATATTCGTGCATTTGCCATGTTCACATGCTTACACTGTCATATTGTGCACATTGTCATGTTTCAAATGCTTGCACTTTTAGCTTTGAATACACTGTCATGTTTGATACACTTGCTGATGCCATGATTGAATGATGTTTATGTCGGCAAGAACTTACTTTTCGCTACACCCTAGTCGAACTGCCGTGCATGTATACTCATAGAAGACATTCCTAGGTGTGGGGACGTACATGTAGGCACCCACATTCATGGGAAGGGTAATAATGGAAAATGATAAAAGTCTTAATCAAGAATCATGAAGCCTAACCCAACACAATTCCCAAATCAGGATTGTAAGTGACAAGGATAGTTTAGGACGATCCCTGCCCTTCAGTTCATTTCCCCTAGGATGCAAAATCTAGATAGGTGTAATGTGAATCCAACCATAGAACATCTAGGATTATCATTCGGTCCGGCTGGACCGCCCATATTTTGACCCAAGTGGGTCACCCAATAAAAAGTGTCATTCCGAACTACGTGGATCCTGATTCTTAGGGAAAACCTAAGATACGTAAGTAGTCTGGGAAACTCCCAGATACGGTTCCACACATCAATCAATGTGCCCTCATACCTCACTCCCTGAGAGTACAAACCTTACTCCCTGAGAGTACAAATCTTACTCCCTGAGAGTACAAACATCACTCCCTGAGAGTACAAACCTCACTCCCTGAGAGTACAAACCCAACTCCCTGAGAGTACAACCCTACTCCCTGAGAGTACAAATCCAACTCCCTGAGAGTACAAATCCAACTCCCTGAGAGTACAAATCTTACTCCCTGAGAGTACAAACATCACTCCCTGAGAGTACAAACATCACTCCCTGAGAGTATAAACCCTACTCCCTGAGAGTACAACCCTACTCCCTGAGAGTACAAACCTTACTCCCTGAGAGTACAAATCCAACTCCCTGAGAGTACAACCCTACTCCCTGAGAGTACAAACATCACTCCCTGAGAGTACAAACCTTACTCCCTGCAAGTACAAATCAAACTCCCTGAGAGTACCACCCTACTCCCTGAGACTACAAACCTTACTCCCTAAGAGTACAAATCCAACTCCCTGAGAGTACAACCTTACTCCCTGAGAGTACAAATCTGACTCCCTGAGTCACACATACATATTCTACTCCCTGAGAGTACGCATGCTCAATCCCGAAGCCGTACTTGCGAATACGCACCCTTAGCCTTGCGAGGCTAAATCCGAAGCCGTGCTTGCGAGTACGCACCCTTAGCCTTGCGAGACTCTATCTTGAAGTCATGCTTGCGAGCACGCACCCCCTTTAGCCTTGCGAGGCTCTATATTGAAGTCATGCTTGCGAGTATGCACCTTAGTCTTGCGAGACTATCCCACACCCTACTCCCTGAGAGTACAAATCTGACTCCCTGAGAGCCACACTCTACTCCTTGAGAGTACAAACCTTACTCCCTGAGAGTACAAACATCACTCCCTGAGAGTACAACCCATGTAACGAACTACGTTGTACCTGATTTCCAGGACCTCTGGAATACGTAGGCAACTTGGAGGACCCTCCAAGTACGGTACTCCATCTTAGTATCCTTAGGTCCCCCACATCCATATCCATTTCCAAATCCATCTTCACTTCAATCCATATTTAGGCTATCTCTAGATTCAATCTCAATCATCATCAAGCATAAACTTCAACTTGAACAAATTGAATCTAAGAAAGCTTAATCATAATCCACATCCATAAACTTTAATCACTTTCTGTTTCGAACTATGTTTTTGGACTTGATTTCCAGGATTGTAATACGTAGGAAATTTGAGACGTTTTAGACATCTCAGATTCAGTCCATCACCGAACCATCTTTGGTTCGGTTCATTGTATATTATTTTGTTTGTTTTTTCTTACTTTGAGAACATGTTTGGCTGAACTTAGGCTAGAAGAACTCAGCAACTTGGCATAGGATCCCCCATGAGCCCTAGTCATCATCCATCGACCATGAACAGTCAGAACCATAGAATCTAAGGAAAGTAGAGTCACATAGGAGGCCGATTTTCAGATCGGGCAGTTTTGGGTGCCTAACACCTTCCCAAACTGTACTTTGAACTCTTACCCGTTCTCTGATGGACCAAAGCCGATATGTTGGGTCATGAGTCAATAGAAGTTTTATCTTAGGATGAGGCTACATTTTAGGTCCTAGACCTTATTCTAGGTGGCAACTCCAAATCATTTTATCGTCCATTCCGCATGGGTGGACTTCACTGTCCTCACAGTGGCGACTCCGCTGGGGATTCCACGTTCAGACTCCTGATTCACTTTCCTTACATTGATTGACTGACATTGGATGCTAGATCTAGGGCTACTATATTTATGATTGTACATATTGTTTTGGGGGGGTTTGGGTTCAGTCACACATCGTGCTATTAGCCGACCTGGGTCCTCATCCATATGGGATCACCCGCTAGGTGAAAAGCACAACCTAGACACGTACCTTGTAAAAGTCTCGACTGTGGAGAGCCTCTGACGTTTGTTTCTCAGGTCCGCCCGGGGAGGCGTTATACTTCTCTAGGTCGTTTAACATTTTGCAAAATGGTATATCAAAAGGAATTGAGGGGCCCATGATTCACTGTGTAGACGGGAATAGGTCCACTCCTCCTTGTCAAGGTAGCCTTTGCCGGTCCTAACCCAGAGTGAGCCACATGCGTGTTATTTTTGGTTCATCCTTGAACTGACTATGTAAATTCCAACTCAATTACGACATCCGTGCCTATGACGTCGAAGTTCTGCCCATTTTGATTCTCGATTTATCAACATGTTTGGATTCACACTTGAGGATTCAATGTGTCGAACCTTTCATTGTTGATAAATCAAGTCTTAGAAACAATCAAAAAATCTCTATCATGGCATGGATATTATGATCGAATGGGAGTTTACCAGTTTGTTCAGTCATGAACTGCCTTTGCTAACTTATCCCTTATGAAAGTTTAAGGATGAGCATATTCGTTTCAATTTCTTTGTTTTTGATAAACCAAGTGGTTGGGCCTTGTCACCCAAATGACCCATTTTGGGTCAAGAGGCTCAAATCCGATCACATGGTCATTCAAAGCAACTAAATTGGTGCAGATAATGTTTGTTTAAGGGGTTTCATAAGAGAGCTAACATTTGTATGGTCGAGTCAGCTTTGTTTGTGCATGTTAATTCCTTTCTGTCCTGTCTCCATCCCAAGAGTCTTAACACTTATCAGCTTTGGCCTGTCCCGATATCTACTTAGAGGTTAACCTAAACCATAACCATTTCTACTCTATAGGTCTGGGATTCCATCATTGTGAAGTTGTCTAGAGTGTTTGCACCTGAACCTATTGGCCCTACCTCGTCTAAACCAGTTAAAGCGATGGGTGATGGACCAAATCAAGTTCCAAGAGCTACAGATGCCATAATTGAGAGGATAGTTGATATCATAGAAGTAATGGTTACCATGATTCAGAACCTACAGATGCAATTGCAGGCCCAAGCATTAACCATTGAGAGAATTAATGTGGCACCCCCGCAAGGATTGAGTACCCCTAAGCAAGTTGTGCCACAGTGTTTCTCAGAACCTGTATTAGAAGACAGAGGAGATTGTGTATCAGAAACCTTTGGTCATTCAAAGAGCCCCCATAATCCAAAAGCCAAGAGAGGAGGATGGCCTTTCTGGAGATAGACTGAGCAGATCGGAGGAATTACTAAGAGCTATGAAGGCATGGGATGATTAGATAATCTGCCAAAGAACATTCCCTTTTAGTGGATTAGGGAATCGGCCTGTGGCACAGACTGCCAACATTAATGCTAATCCATCGATTTCAAGGAATCAAAACTATACTCCTGCTCCACAGAGGTTGGAAAATAGAAGGTAGTTTACAGATTTGGGCATGACCAAAAATAGGGCTCTGAAAGTATTGGTACAGGTTGAAAAATTGAAGGTACTCACACCTCATCCTCTGCCATGTCCACTTCCACTGAAGTTTCAAATGGATCTATTATGCAAATATCATAACCAACATGGTCACCACACTAAAAATTGTAACGCTCTGAGGCATGCTATACAAGACCTGATAGATGCAGGAGAAATTGAGATCCGAGCCAGACAGAAATCAATGGCAAATGATCCTCTCTTTCCCCATCACACAGTCAATTTCATAGAATGGGGGGAGGCATGGGTTCCAACTGAGACAGTCCAAGCTGAAATCGAGGGAAGCGTCACATCTGGTGACCAATGAACAAGGTCTCAATCCAAGAAGTGAGGCATGGGCATGGGGTATATTTTTCAGAAATCTCTCAGTACAAGGTGACGATGGGGCAGAATGATAAGGGATCAGAAGGGAATGCAGCCCAAGATATCAATCTCAGAGGATTCCAAGTCAATAGCAACATCATGGCAATCACAAAATCAAATCCCTCAGGTTTGGACTGGGGTATGCCCCTACCAACCAAGATCTGAAACTGATAGAGGAGAAGCAGAGGAGAGAAAATGATGCATTTTGAAAGCTTAAGAGGAAAGGTCCAATAAAGGCAGCAGACAAGAGTCACAAAAGATGGCAACCATATGAGGACAGATGAACCGGTCTATCAAGCACAGTTGGCAGCATAGATGAGGATGGGCAGATCACTCCATACTTGAATACACTCAATGGGAACTTCGTCAAAGAATGAGAGGACATTGCATTTATGTGGTTTCTCTGATCCATGGCTGGATAGAAACCTCCAAAGACAAGAACCCAATTTTTGAGTTTTTCTTCGACTGCACCATTGGATAGATAGAGATGGAAGAAATCAAGATTTGAAGGCTGAGCAAAGAACAAAAGTCAGAAACAAAGGCGATCGACATCGACAATCTGTTCGACGAGGACCAAGTTCTAATGCTCACTAGGGAAGACCAAGATGGAGATCCTAATCCACAACAATTCATACTCCCTATCAATGGAATGATCCCCAAACTGAAGTTTTTTATGTTTTGTTTACCTGAAGAGTTTGCCATGTAATCACTATAGAATGGCCATGTCTAGGCCCAAAGTCTACGAGTCCTTAAATAGGTTGAATCTTTTGATAGTGTTGACTCCGTTCCATTTGAAACCTCCTCTTATGTACCTCTGCTTCCAAGCGTTAATAAAGAAATTTTTTTTTAATTTTACTGTGTCTACTTCTCCCAATCTCTCATTTTCTAACTCTAACTTTAATGATAATAAGAATAATGAACAATATCCTAAAATTTTGTAATCCATCAAAGCCTCAGAAGATAAGAAAGCCCAACCTGTCGGTGAGGATTTCAAGATGATCAATCTCAGCATGGGGGAGCAATTACAAGAGATCAAGATTGGTATAACCTTGACAGAAGAGGAGATAGCCCATTTGATAGAATTATTGAAGGGATTCCAGGAGGAATTTGCATGGTCTTATGAAGATATGACAAGCATAAACCCAGAAGTGGTACAGCACAAGATACCCTTGATCCCTAAGGTAAAGCTGCATAAACAGAAGTTGAGTTGGTTGAAACCCAAGCAGACTTTAAAGACTGAGTAAGATGTCATGAAGCAGTTCAATGTTCGATTCTTGGAAGTATCAAAATACCCAGAATGGTTGGCCAATGAAGTTATTGTGCATAAGAAGGATGGCTGATTGAGAGTATGTGTTGATTACAAGAATTTGAACAAGGCTAGTCCTAATGATGAATTTTTCATTGCCAAAAAGTAGATATCCTTTTCGATGACACAGTCAACCATAGAAGGCGTGGAGCTGGGGTATGACTAATAGATCCAAAAGGGGAGTTCGTGCCATTCTCGCTTTGATTAGAATTCAAGTGTACAAGCAATACTGTGAAGTACGGAGCTTGCATCACGGGACTTAGAGTAGCCCTCACTATCAACATCAAGAAGTTGAAGGTCTGTGAGAACTTGTCCATCATTGTCTACCAAGTCAAAAGGGATAGGAAAAAACAAAGATGAAAAAATTGATACCGTATCAGCAGTATACAATCAATTTGGCTCAAGAGTTTACAAAGATCGAGTTCGACTATTCTCCAAGGGACACAAAAAAAAATACGCCGATGCATTGGCCACTTTGGCTTCAATGATCGGTGATGATCCTGTCGAATGCACAAGGCCCTTAGTGATCGAAAGAAAAAGACAACCAGCATATGTAGAAGTCAATGCACTGACAGTTGATGGTAGACCTTGGCTTGCACTCATAGTAGACTTCATTGGAGAAGGCATATACCCTGCAGAAGCAACAACAAGAGAAAAGAAGTCATTAAGATGATATGCTATGTAGTTTATCCTTTGTGAAGGTATCCTTCATAAGAGATCCTATGATGGGGTATAATTGGACTTTGTCGACGAAGAGCAAGCATAAACCCTCATTGAGTAGATACATCAAGGAGTCTGTGGGCCTCATACTCGATGCCTGGATGCTTGCAAAGAAGATTCTGAGAATGGGATATTAATGGAATACACAGGAAGCAGACTGCGCGGAGTTTGTGAAGAAGTGTCACAAATGCCAAATCTTTGCCAATCTGATACATATACCACCTATAGAATTACACATTCTCAGTTCGCCCTGGCCATTTTCAACTTGGGGTATAGATGTGATAAAAAAGATTCACCCAAAGGCGTCAACTGGGCATGAGTTCATTTTAGTAGCCATCGACTACTTTACCAAGTGGGTGGAGGCTCAATCATACGCCAAGCTCACCGCCAATAAGGTAGCCAAGTTCCTTCAAGAGCATATCATCTGTCGGCATGGGATGCCTCACGCTAATCTCAGATCAGGGTCAACATTTCAGATGAAAGGTACAAGAATTGTGTGAGAATTTCAGTATCCAAAGGCACCGTTCTTCTCCTTACCGGCCACAAACTAATGGAGCAGTAGAGGCCGCTAACAAGAACATCAAGGTCATCCTCCAAAAAATGGCAGAGTCACACACTGACTGGGCAGATAAGTTACCATATGCACTATGGGCCTACAGAGCTTCTATAAGGACCTCTACTGGAGTCACACCATATTCTCTGGTATATGATATGGAGGCAGTACACGCGGTAGAAATGGAAGTACCATCCTTGAGGATCCTAATGGATTCCCAAATCCCTGAGGCTGAATGGCTTCGATCCCCTTATGAAGAGTTGAGTCTCATTGACGAAAGGAGGATGAAGGCAGCTGATAATGCAAAGGAATACCAACAGAGAATGGCTGCCACTTTCAACAAGAAGGTCAGATTTCATCACCTGATGGTAGGAGATCTTGTATTAAAGGAACAAAGAGCGTCTATCCATGACCCTAGGGGTAAGATTCGTCCGAACTGGAGCAAGCCATTCATAGTGAAGGAAATTTTACCAGGAAAGGCAATTCGATTGATAGATCTGGACGGTGAAGAGCTACAATATCTGACCAACCCCGATCAATTGAAGCGGTATCATGTTTGACCTCTTCACCCTCCAAAAAAAAAAAAAAAAAGGAAGAGGGTGCAGTTGGTCATGAAAGTCGACCATTTTGGATGAACTTCACTACAGGTTTGGGCTGGATTCTCTAAAGAGGCTATTACACCCTGCTACTCAGGATTGGTTCCATCAACTTGTCATTATTAAAGGAAGAACTTCCTGCTTTCTGGCTGGACTCTTTCATCCGTTCATCTTTCCAATGGATTTCCCAAGAGTCGCATAACTAGCCCATCTTTCATATCTTTTGATACCAACCCTAGTGGGCGTGTCATTCCAAAAAAATTATAATGATAATCTGGCTGGAACTCTTATCTATCGTTCATTACATTCAATGGCGTCCAAAGGTTCCAAAGAGCTCTTCATTCTATAAGCCCATAAAATGGTATCTCCTCGGAGAGATTGACCATTTCACATAAACAACCAAAAGATCCTCCTGATGGGAAATCCATCTGGATAGCTTCATATCAGCCACTTTAGGCCTTTGTCTTCTGTCACTTATCTTTGGATTTAGAGACTTAGGCTCAGACAAGGTCATACATATGTGCATTTCATGCACAACTCACTA